>CAXIVR010000007.1:45468846-46143846 GCA_964035755.1 Teleogryllus oceanicus | reverse complement strand
GGTGTGGTAATGTCTTCCTGCTAACTACACTTACCCCTCTTAACCGATGGCCGCGAGGTCGGGACGCTGCTGGTAGGCCATGGCCTGTACGCGGGCTGTCGCACCAAGTACTGACAGAGTGGTTTTTCAACTATGTATGATGTACTATGACTAACCAATAAGCAAGTTGAAATCTGAATTCAGAAGAAAATAAGCATTTTTGCCAATAATATTATTCGCCAAGCGAATACACATAGTTTTGACAACGCTGCGCTGGCAACAGTACGTTAGGCTCGCTTCTGTAGAATTTGCTGTGAATACAGTATCAGTCGAATGTACTCATGTTTGTTTCATTTGTCAAAGCAAGAAATGATTTCTCCTCCTGACTATCGAATGCAGATATACATCACATGCTCTTTGCTTGAATTGGACATTTTCAAGTAATTGCTGAGGTGTTAGTTGCGCAGAAAATGAAATATTTGAATACTAAGTAGCTGTTTCCATTAACGCGAGAAAGTATGCGCTGTTGTAGCGCCACTAGTTTTCGGTGTCTTCCTACAACTACAATATCATAGAAATTTTTGTTAATGGAATCTGCTCTTCAAAATTAGACATTGAAAGAAAGTCGTGTAAAATATTTGGAATGTGTAAGTAATTTTCGCGTAATTTAGAGTGACCGTTTCAAGTAACGCAAGAAATTATGTGCTGTTAAACACCACTAGTGCAATTGTATATTTGCTTTTTTTAGATTTTTTAATTTTGTATTACATTTTTTATTCGAAATACATGATGTTAAAATAAGTGTATTATTCAAGGTAGCAAATAAACTCTAGCGTGTAAGCGCGAATGTGCGGGTGTAAACTTTTAGACAAGTCAATCTTACAAACAAATGGCTAATAAGCCCTAACGTTCACTTCTCAACAGTGTTTTGGATGATTCCTCGAATTTTCTTTTTTTCATAAATAATAATATTATTTATTGACCGTGTAGTTTTATCAGCGCGAGAATCAATTGAGTAGGGTCTGGCGGAGCGTCATCGCCTGCCCACAGGGCGATAAGCGCCCGTCATGCAGGAGACGTAGAGCCACTCGCCAGGCCCCCAGAGGGCGACCGTCCTCCGCTCAGTGACTCGGTTACTTTTCGTCCTTTTAACGAGCAACAGATAAGCCCTGGACAGCGTCGAGAATTACGAGGGACGCGCGAAGGGCTGCATCGGCCCAGAGAGAGGTCTCCGTGACGCAGCATCTTGCAAGTCAGACGGGATTTAGGGGCGCCCCTAGGGCCCAGAGACCTCGACTGCTGCTCTGACACTGGTGTTCTGGCGCCACGGCCAATCCACTTCAGCCAGGGTTAATGCAATACTCTGTGGAGTCCGTGTGCTGTCGATACCAACAACAGAAAACGTAGTGAGTTCAAGCAGGCGTTGCATTGTAGCAATCGACAGCAATATCGAGATCCATAGTAGGTAAAGTTGACAGAGGTTTTGCACAAACGTTTAGTTCGAAATGGAAGAAGTTCTGAACTGTGGCGACCAACGATCTTGAATATGCTACATAGAGTGGCTGACAGTTTTGCTTCAGCGCTCTTGGTGGACGCTCGCCGAACGAGAGGCAGCCATGTTTTTGAATTCAAAACATGAGAGGTGCCTGACGGTAGCGGGCAGAACTGTTGTATTGAGTCGACGTGTTGTTTGTGTCAGACCTTATTTCTATATTGTTATCTTTTCGTTTATCTATATTTAAATTATTAATGGTTAGAATAATAATATCCCCAAAGCCTTCAGTATGTTCGGCATATAACTGTAAAACTACATGTCATCAAATTACAAATGTATACTTTTTCAAGTTTGCCGCCTTTTTTGTGAGCTGTTTGTTTGCTTCTTATTGTAATAACATTCACTTTCAGGCATTATGCGAACTACAATAACATTTCAACAGCGTCCATTCTTATGACAATAACCTATGCAGGAAACAATGTGTTTTTAATGTTCCTCAATTCGTTCTCCTTACATATTGTGATTTCGTTTTTAAATGACTGTTGTTTGATCGAGACACAGAGTAAGAGGATTTATATTAGGTACGGCCCTCGCCCACCCGGCCTTAATCAACGCCAGACGGAATATTAAATACTTTGTTTCTCCAGAAGGTGCTGTTTTGACAAAAAGCATGGGTTTAATTTGCTGCAAAGGTGGAGGCGCTTCAGCCACTCTGAGTAGCATATTCTAGTTCGTTAGTGACGACAGTATGCGCGCTACATTCTCATAGAGCCACATCCTCTTGTTCCGCATTTGTTCAACTAGAGCTGTCCTGCAACCCCTAATCTGTGTATATAAGTATATTATTATTTCATTATCATATTAATTAAATATAACTAATACCATACATAGAGATTTATATACACAGATTAATACATGCGATATAAATCGCCCGCTAAATCCGCTGGATTAGCGGGCTCCGCTATCACTTAGAGTTCGATTTCGTGCGTAAGTGCATTCGATTCCTATATTCGTATGTCGTGGTTAAACGCCCTGATACCTATACGTTAATATTGTCAATCAAGTTACAATACTTAAGCAATTACTGTGCTCTACTTCAGTGAGGTTTTGAAGTGCGTTTAAGAGAGTGGGCAGTGGGGTGCAGCGCAATGTAGTGCTTTGTATCGTTGTGGGGATAGAGCTCTCGTGTGTAATATTATGCGGTATTCTGAGCCAAACGTCTTTATGTTTGACATTTGAGTGTTATGTAATGTCGTCAGTGGTTTCCTAGTGACAGGTAATTGCGGCAGCTTTTCCAGTGAAGTAATCTGCACTGTCAGAAATTTCTCTATTACTTTAATGAAATGAATATTAAAGTAATTATCATGAACGCACACTAAATGTTATATATATATATATATATATATATATATATATATATATATATATATATACACATGAACTACATTAGGCTGCTAGAGTTAAAGCTTTATGGTGGTATCTGGAATGAATGAATGAATTAATGATCTTGATGGACTGGAGTTTATGAATATATTATATGAACGATGAGTGGCAGGGGAACCGGGAGAACTTCTACATTAAATCTACACTGATTTTAACTTATGCATTAAATTTAATGAACAAAAATATTAAGCTCTTTTTAATGTACAAGGTACTTTTAAGTTTCAAGTACAATTCATTAATCTACAATAGATTTAATGACATTTCTGGCAATGTACCCTTATTGACACGAACTCGGAATGAACAAATGAAGGAAGAGAGCGTACGTACCAACTTACTTAAGGAAGAGAGCGCTTCTACTATGCATTTAAAATGTCCAACATCAAATTTTCACAGCATTAAAAGTATCCAGATAGTATTGGCATCGCAGTGAAAAAAAATATAAATCTAGTATTCGCTTTAGATTCGACGGAAGATCATACAGCGCGCACGGGGCAATGGCAGTGAAGCACAGCAACACTGTCTCTGTTAAGATCCAACTGTCAAGCACAAAGAAGAATGGTATGACGTATAAATTCTATTTGTGATGTTCTCGTTCTTGCCGTTGTCGTCATTTTTGTTCTGATACTCGTGCTTGTAGTCGTTCTCACTCTTCTCCTCCTCCCCTCCTCCTCCTCCTCCTTCCTTCCTCCTCCTCCTCCTCCTCCTCCTCTCCTCCCCCTCCCCCTCCAACCTCTCCTCCCCTTCCCTCCTCCCCTCCTTCTTTTACTTTGTATTCATCATCACCACCACCATCATCATCTTCCTTTACGGATTAGGCATATTCCAGGCCTATTCCAGCCTCTTTCCATTTCATTCTTGGCCTTCCAATGTTTCTCTTTCCTCTTAGATTATAATCAAGGGCGTGTACTGGAAGTCTATCTTGCGATATATTTCCAATATGTGTCATCCACTGCTGTATGCACTTCATTTTTGTCATGTACTGTTTCTTTCCGCCCTAGATCCTCTTATTTTTGCACTTTTTATTTGGCCTCTTAATGCACAACCCTTTACTCTTCTCAAAAATATCATTTCTGCTGGTTCAATTCTCCTAAAATCTTTTTTTTGAACCCAAGTTACACATACATGCAGTAAAACTAGGAGGGCCATAATATCATAAAATTTTTAATGAGTTTCTTTTCGTGCTTTCTTTTCAAGAGTCCTACTTATAGGTCCATATACTGCTTGAAATTTATGGATCTTGCTGTTGACCTCTCTATCTCTTCCATATGTAATTTCACACCCTAGCAAGTGAAAATGCGTTACTTGTTCTAAAACTATTTCGAAAAATCTTTGTCCTTACTGATTTTTTTCCTTTAAAAGCCATTACTTTGGTTTTACTAACTGATACTATCAAACTGTACTCTATAAAAATTTGCTCCAGTTGGTAAATAGATCTTTACAAATCATCTTCATTTTTCTGCATGATCACTTGGTCGTGAGCATACAAAAGAGTATTTAAAAATGTATTTTTGCCTAGGTAAATTTCTGAGGGCACCACGTTCTTCCACCTTTTAATGATATATCTCAGATATATTTTAAAGAGTGTTATTATGTATATGTAAGGAATGGAATTTATTATTATTATTATTATTATTATTATTATTATTATTTCTTATTTACTTCTTAATTTTGTAAATCACTGCCATCGAGTTGGACTCGGTTGCAATTGAATGAATCTTATCTTAGTAACTGAAAAACGATTTGCTTCGATACATTTTATAATTATGAAATAATAATGTTAACATTTCAAATTTATTTTTCAACAATATATTATATTTTTCTCTCGTGTCATTTCGTTAATATAAAAACAATATACCTCTTTCTGGTGGCTGATTAAAGAAATTTATTTATTTATTTTACGTCAAAAAAACAGTTAAAAACTGCGTATGACGTGCTATGGGGAAAAGTGAATTGTGTGCACATTTTCAAATTTCTGTGATCCCTACACTAAGTCATATACTACTTAAATTTTGAATTTTTGAAAGGGAGAAAAAAAAACTCCCATGTAATAAAATCTATTTTCAAGGATAAATAGCAATAAATTTTGAATTTTGAAAGGGAGAAAAAAAAACAAAAAAACTCCCATGTAATAAAATCTATATTCAAAGATAAATAAGCAAATAAGAAATACAATTGATTCTTTTATGTTACTATCACAGAGGATAGATAGTCTTTCTTGTGTGTTACAGTATGTTAGAACTATCAGTATTGTCTATGGTAATGCTAAAAATGGATAAAAGCGTATGAAGTACCCAAAGGGAAGGAAATAGCACAATCATAACAATCAGTTTATACCAATAATATATGAAGTAGAGTTTCGTTAGTAAAACTGCAGTTCTTAAGATACCGCAATATTGTCTTTTCTTCTAATCGATACCGATTCTGCTACTATTGAGAAAAATATTGACAATTCAACAATGAATGTAACGTGAAGAACAATCTCCATCTATAGTGCAAAGGAAAGTACGTTATATTGTTCATCCCTTAGCAGAAGCCAATGGGCAATCATAGATCACGTGACAGTGTTGTCCTCAGTGAGAGGATATTCAAAAAATGACTACACTAAGTATTCGATTATGATACAATTAAAACATTAGATGGTACCTACACATTAAGGGACATTATTGAAAATATAGGTTTCTATTATAAATCTGTTGTTCGTGTTAAGCTATCATTTTAGTCGTTTGACTGATGATACTTCTAGATTTTCGCGAATAAGGCAAAAATTCTTTCCTTAGAGTATCTTCTACATCAGTCTTTGTATCATGGCTCCATCTACTCAGCGTTTCTGTAGCGGCGGTGTTCCCGCAAAAACCAGGTCGCAGTTGCTTCATCCGTCACCACTTACGAGGCCGCTGAAGAGATTTATAGCCACGAGACTGATTTCGATTTTCACAAAAAAGAATCAGGAGAAAAATCTCTACGATGGATATAGATGTACTTAAAGGAAGCTTTCTGAATTTATATAACGAAATGCACACGAGCCCTTAGAGGAAGGCGGAGAAAAAAGGGTGATTTGAGCACGACTAATGACATTGTCCTTTATTGAATTGTTTCATTTAATGTTGCGGAATGCGAAGCATGCAACGTTATGAATAAATAATAAAATAACATTTGTAAAAGTGATCGCAAATTAAGTGCAGTAATGAGCAAAAACACATAATATAATGCAAAAAATGTATTATATTCGGGAGGCAAAACCGCATGAATAAAGTTGACAATTCTTTAAGTATCTCGGGCATCTGTGGATGCTATTTTGTTCTTATGAGTGAATCACAATAAGCTATTTTTAAAAATTGTATGTGAACAATAGTCGGTATTTTAATTAGAACGAAGTACTTTTTACAGTTTATTTTCTTTAAGACATTCAACAATGGTTAAAATGTACTTTGTACCTAAATAATTTCACAAAATTCGTAACAATTACGCCCTCATCTGTTTCCACTTTTTTAATAACAACCATTCATTTGAATGGAAAGATGTGACAATGCGCCTACATGCATGAACATATTCATATCGTTATGTTGTGATTTTTTGTTAAACAATACATTGTGAGCAGTTATTTTTCTTAATTCACTGTTTCACCCATAGTCAAATTTTGGGATCAATGACACTGTATGGTATACCTTCTCGCCTCATAAAGGCTGAAGAAGAGTAAGAGATGAAAGAACTCGAGTCTTAAAATTAATTACTATTGTTAAGTCGAGAAAATCATCTTTAAATGCTGAATGCAAAACGGATTCTGAGAAAGTATTCTAATCTGCACGATTTTGAAGTCAGTGTCTTTGATGACATGGTACAGTAATTTCTTGCACCACAATTATTTAAATATTCGATGAAATAGTCGATAATGATTTTGTGCTGCTTGCAATATTTACTTATTTATTGATTCCCTCTTTTTAATACCGATCGTCCTTCTTTGCATCGTGTTTCTTTGAAATAAGTAAATTACTATGTATTTCACTAAAAAAATTATTATTTTATTTTAAAAATACCACAGGTAAATTTTAAATACAGGCAACAGAAGGCAAATTGTTGTTGTAGTTGCTGTTGTTATTTTATTATTATTATTATTATTATTATTATTATTATTATTATTACACCTACAGAGTAATCGAGTTATCCCTAATCGTCCGTCTGTCCGCACACTGTTAGATCAATTCCAATCTACTAATCGAGACAAAGTAGGTGTCACTCCACGCGTCTCTGTTTCCTGATGGGGAACTGAAATATATATTTCCCATTTCTTCAGAAAAGTTTAAGAATTTTCTCTATAGTATTTTTTGTTTTACGCAACTATAATTGGGTAAATTATGTCATCTACGAATGTGATCATTGACTTATTCGATTTCTCTTTACAATACCTTGATTGTCACAACTGTTAGTCGGTTCCCTCTAGAATAGTCTGGACGAACTCTGGAAAATTACGTGTTTACGAGTACTTTAGTGAAACACAGTGAATTACTATATCCTTTCCGGCATTTACATGAATCGTTACTACTTGACCCATCAGATTGATGGTAATTAAACTTAATTTTGTATTGAAACAAAAAATAAACCAAGATTAATCGATACGGTTTTTCATTTAACTTTATATACCCGAGAGTGTTTGAGCCGGAAAACTGATTTTTTTTATTGTAAACTTGCAACACATCAATAAAAGTTTAACAAGAAAATATCCCACGCTAAGTTAGTTCATACTACGTTGCTCAACATATGGTCTGACCATCCGTTTTACAATTATAATTTGGTTATCTGATTATCTCAGATGTTTTTTCGAAAATATTGCCAATAACTTATAAGGGATTATAAATTACAAATAATCTTATAAAATATTGCCTTTATAAGAGACTCAATACGAGATAAGAAACGCATTCTACAAACAGGTGAAATGGAGGGAAAAGTGACTCCGCGGCCGTAGGTGTCGGTCGTCGAACTGCAGTCGTGGTCGCATTGTTGCTGGGCGTGCACGAAGCGCAAAACAGCGCGTGGTGGTGCGCGGGGGCGGGGGCGGGGCAGGGCGAGAAACAGGTCCGCCGGGGCGGTGGCGGTGGTGACGACAGCACGCGCTCAGTGCCCGCGGGGCCGACGTTTTCGGCGCGGCGAGTAGCTGCAGGCGGCGGCGGCGGTGGAGGGACTGCGTGCCGCGAGAGAGCCAGTCCACAATAAAGACGTCGCTGTCACGGCTTTTTATGGCGGGCAGGGCCTGCAGCAAGAGCGCGGCAATCCATCTGCCGGCCCCGCACGACCGGCTCCCGCCCCACCTCACTCTCCCCCCGACCAGCCGACCCCACTCCACCACCTCTACACGCCTCTCCCTCCGCCCCTACCTCCGCACTCCCACGTGCTGCTGATGCTGCCTCTACGAACACTGGTTGTCGCGTCTGCCAGAGCTGCTTTCACTGGCCTCTCCAACGCCTCTTCGTCGCTCGCGCGGCAACGCCGGTTACCCTTTAACCAAGGATGTTGCCATCCAACACAATTAACAATAGACAAAAGGTATTGAAGAGCAAAATTCTTTGAGAAGTGGATATCATCGAATTTGGAGTATTGATATTACAAACGTCCGCTGGTAATAGACACACGATTTGAAATATGACATATGAAAATGAATTATTGAAGGTTTTTACGATCTTGAAACCACGGCATTATTATTCATTTATAATACATCGGTTATGGAAATGGGTTTTGCTTACTTAGGAAAAAGACGATACTTTAATTTTACCGTAACATTCATTCATTAAAGACGTTTAAAGACTCTTTGGAAGTCGATAATGAAGATAAGAAGGTTTTGATATCCATACTTTGGCTTCGTAGGTCCCATATAAAAAAATACATGAAACATGAATGTCGAAATTTCAAGACGACTCTCCCTCTCCCTGTCTCTCTCTCTCTCTCTCTTCCTTTTTCTCTCTCCCTTTCTCTCTCTCTCTCCCTTCTTTTCTCTCCCTTTTTCTTCTCTCTCTTCTCTCCTTTCTCTCTCTCTCTCTCTCTCTCTCTCTCTTTCCTTTTCTCTATTTCTTTAAGTGTGTGTGTCTGTGTGTGTATGGGTATATGAGAGTGTGTGTCACTACTGTTCGCGATGAAGCGAGTGTTATTGTTCGTTCAGTACAGTCGAATCGTACTTTTCGGTATTTTGGGACATTCTGCAAAACTGGACGTATTTTAAGTATTTGACATTACAAGCAAAATCGTATTATTAGCACACCATAGAATTTATCTACCCCAAATAGATTGGTTATTCTACCGATTCTTGTCATCTACTCTTGCGAAGAATATTTTTCAGTGAGTGGAGAAATTTTTAATTCGTTTTTACTTTCTCGCGGCTACGCCATATCCAGAAAGTGTAATACTGCGAAAAAACGGGCGAATTTCAACAGAAAAACTTTTATTGTAGGGCTCAGGTAACAGAGGGGTGGAAAAATATTGTTTCTATATGCCGTAAATTATGTGTGTCCATCTGTATGTGTCCATCCGACTGTCTGTTCATCTCACTGTTCATCGGAGTGTTTGTTCATTTTTGTCCATCTTCTGTCCATCCGTCCGTCCGTCCGTCTGTCCGTCTTCCTGTATATCCCTTTCCCTCCCTGACCATCCTTCTGTCTCTGTCTGTCTGTCCATCAATCTTCCCTGCCTGTCTGTCCATCCGTCTTCTCTGCCTGTCTGTCCATCCGTCTTCTCTGCCTGTCTGTCCATCCGTCTTCTCTGCCTGTCTGTCCATCCGTCTTCTCTGCCTGTCTTTCCATCCGTCTTCTCTGCCTATCTGTCCATCCGTGTTCTCTGTCTATCCATCCGTCTTCTCTGTCTGTCCATCCGTCTTCTCTGCCTGTCTGTCCATCCGTCTTCTCTGTCTGTCCATCCGTTTTCTCTGTCTGTCTGTCCATCCGTCTTCTCTGTCTGTCTGTCCATCCGTCTTCTGTCTGTCTGCCCATCCATCCGTCTGTCTCTGTCTGTTTGTCCGTCTGTTCCTTGTCTGTTTATCCGTCTGTCTCTGTCTGTCCGGAAATTTTTTTTATTAAACTTTATCCTCAGCGCAAAGGACGGTTAAGAGAGGGTGCAGGTCTCACGTTCGTTGAAATCTCATAGTTTTCTCAAATTGATAATGTGCAATTCTTTTTCGGCGGCTTCCAGTAACTACAATATTCAAGATGGATATCTTTCCTTAATGAGATCTGTTTCCCACAGACATCTTCAAAGAAGCTCCATTTCAAATTTTCGAAAATATGAGTAGTTTTCTTGTAATTTTGATCGAAGTATAGCAATTTAAAAAGTTAACAATATTTTTCTCAAAAATAGCTCCAAATGTTTGTCTTGAAATTGTCTCCTCTTCTATAACAAGGGACAGTGAAAAATTTGGTGCTAGTCCAATTATCGGCGAGATCTTCGTGATTCTGAAAATTGTGAAAAGTTAACAATTCATTACTACACAATTTAAGATATATATTTTTGTGTTAGACATAATATATTCCCAAAATCAGCTCTTCAAGAAAGGTCAGGTAAAGCTTTTTAAGAAAAGCGAGAAAGTATGTGCTGTTGAGCACCTCTGGGATAATATTGTATTGAAAATTCAAATTCTAATATTAAATCATATTTTGGTTTTTCAATTAATATTTAAATTTTTACGAGGAAAGAAACACTTTTAATTATTATAACTGATTACAGACCACCTGATGAAGCGGCTATATGATGTCACGAAACGTTGTGACTTTTAGTAAATAGACGCCAATAATTCTGTTTTTATAATAATACTTGGTTTGATTTTCTTGAATATTAGAGACTCTCATATAAAATATATATTACACAGACAATCAAATTTGGTATGTTTTTTTTGCTAATTAATATTGCAGATAGATGTTTTTGACCATTACTTCCTATCATTTTGCACTATCTGAGATGAATGGTTTTGATGGATGGGCGATATTATTTGAATGTTGGTGATTTAATTGTGAGATGAGAAGTAGGAAAAACTGGAGAACCCTGAGAAAACCTACTGCGTGTTCGCTCTTTTCACCGCAAATTCCACATGGATCGACTGTGATTTGAATCCCTGTAACTAAAGGTACATGTTTCTCCTTTTCACCGGGAGCGGAAGCTCAGTGCATCAACTGATGCCACTGCAGCGCCTCTGACCGGGAGGTCCTGGGTTCGAGTCCTGACAGCGGCAGGATTTTCGACGCTGGCTTTTCAGCTAGGTCGAATTCAGTCGCTGTCTGGAGGAGAATTCTAGCGGCCGACTGCTCTGATCGGTAGTTTTCCGTGGTTTCTCCGATCAACACCAGGCGAATGCTGTAGCAGTACCCTACCAAACGGGCCACGGGCCTCGCGCGATCTGTCCTTCCTCTTCCTTGTCCTATCCTCTCCCCTTACACATACACACTAACATGCACTACACTACCACATATTCCGGGAGACCGGTCGGGAGCTTAGAGCTTGTCCCGGCTGGAGCGGTACCCCGCTGGTGGGAGAGTCCTGGTTAAGGGGAAACCCCACTAGCCGACGGTAGGTCGGCGCCGGATGTCGCAATCTAGCGGGGGAAACATCACCGCCATCTTCTGAGGAAAAAAACATGCACTACACTAACGGGACTTATGACTTAGAGACTAGTGACCAAAGCAGTTGTCGCGCCCGGAAACACGAAGAAATCAATCAATCAATCAATTCACCTTTCCAGTCGGGAAGCACAGCGCGAAATACGTGTACAGTACTTTCATTCAACTGCCACCAAGTCCTCCTTCACGGCTTAGGAATGGAAAGCCTTATTTTGTAGAATCAAGAAGTTTTAAATGGAAGTTATTTTAAAATATAGAGCTCTCAGACCATGCTTCAACTTCGTTGGGTTTAATGTGCTATACGTACCGAATACTTATACTCTACATTGCCAGACACTAATATCTCAGTACACCACACATATATTATTAATGTATAATTTCTCAGGACTTAAGTTTTGGAATGTGTCCATACATCCAACATTTACGTGAATAGAATGGCTATTAACATCAAACAAAATTCCTATTACCATTCAGGAAAATAACTACCTGGACGAGTTTCTGTATTTAACAAATTGAAAATATATTAATTACCTTTTCTACATAAAATAATAAAATAGATGAAAATTGAACAAAAAAGCCGAAAACTAAATTATTTTACATCAAATTTATTAACCCTATTAAAGGTCTTTATCTCTTTTTACATAAACCAAATAATACAACAACGTTTCAATCATCAATCTGTAATACTGATGCATCGTAAAGCAAAACCTCCTTCATCTGTCCAACTACCGAAGCCGACCAATGTCAAATAATTTCCAATACAACACAACCAAATAACACACTACCAATTTTGTTAATGAAATAGTTAAGTTCATAATCTTTGATGCATTAATTGCAAATTCACTTATTTTCTGTTGTAATGAAATACCAAATCAACTATTTACATTAGGATAAAATTCAGGATGATTCCTAAATTAGTATATAAACTTAGAGAACTTAGTGACGAAAAGCTGTGCGAAATAATACGTGAATAAACGTCCGAAAATGCACATTAGGCATTCAAAGCGGAATTCACAATAGACCCTTGTGATTGTTACGAAATGCAACTCTCTATGAATCGGTGTAATTCTTTCCATCGTTGTGACATAAACAAGCGATGTGTCACATAGGGCCCAACTAAATCTTATGCATCATTTAAGTTATTAGTCACATGAGAATTAAGAGATCTTGGATAGAAGATTCAAGAATGTGGCTGTAAATATGCATTTTCGAACATACTATAAACATAAGATGATTTTAAATAATTTTTTGCTACCAAACGCGGTACAATTTTACTGAAAATATAAAATTATTTAAAATAAAGATGCTTTTTATAACAAAAGTTAATATTTCTGAAAATATCTGAATAATAATTAATAAAAACATATAGGTATTGTAATGAGTATTTAATGAACTCTGTGTTAATATTACTATAACATCTTTTTATTTCATAACATTACATATCAACATTTATTTTAGATAGAAGATATAAACAATCTAAAGCGCATTAATACTAACCTTCCAAAGGCCATCAGGAGTATAAAACAGCGGTGTACATAAGCAGGTAACCAAATAAAAATCTTCCAAAATCAGAGTGTAGACAGTGTCCAAATAGAAGGTATAAAAGGGTAGAGGTCCAGCATAAAATCTTAAAAGACAAGTAAAACGTGTATCCAATAAAAATCTTCCTAAAGGGGGTGTACAGGTGTTCAGATAGGGCAGAGGTTCAAGTAAAAATCTTCCAAAATGCAGGTACAGTGTAAGTATTCAATAAAAATCTTCCAAAGCGGGGTGTACAGTGTTCAAAAGATCCAAATAAAAATCTTCCAAAGCAGGTACAGTGTAAGTATTCAATAAAAACTCTCCCAAAGCTGGGTGTACAGATGTTCAGAAAGGAAATAAAAAAAGATAGGGGGTCCAAATAAAAATCTTCAAACTCAGGTACAGCGTAGGTCTTCAATATAAAGCTTCCAAAGCAGGGTGGATAGGTGTTTAAAAAATAAAATGGTAGGGGAGTAAATAAAAATCTTCAAAAATCAGATACAGCGTTCGTCTTCAATAAAAATCTTCCAAACTGGTGTACAGGTGTTCAAAAAGAGTAGGGGTAAACATGGAGGGAAGGTGACGCAGCCCCAGGTGCGGCGCCGGCTGCAACGAGTCCCGATGATTAGTATTTCTTTAGAAATCAGTTTGTATTAATATATGAAATATACGGTGTCTCAAAATGAATACATTCAGTGCCGATCATTATAGGTCTTTTAGAGAAGAAACTTTTCAATTTCAGGTGTTTGGAAAAAGTTTATTCAAATCTTCAAGTGTTTCCTCTACAGCTATATATGTTTCGTCTAATGTCTGAATATGGTTCATTCCCAAATAGCCGGTTAATGTTCACACTATCAAAATGGGTAGATTAAGTCTGGAGTAGACGCAGCTTAAAAGGCTACTTCGGACTTCAGCCGTATGAAGTGTAAATTTACGTAGACGAGGTATAACAGATTTTATATGATAACAGGAATCAGGCTGCTAATTGGAAGGTTGTAAATGATAGACAAGGTGTGTAGTTTAGAGTTACATTCTATCAGTTGTAAATGTATTTTTACACACCACCAAACCTAACCTAACTTCACTTCACCTCTGTTGAAGCTTCACTTCGGATTTTTGAGTTGGGGCTTCGAGGTTCCGACCTCTTTTGTTTAATTTAAAAAAACCTTGACAATGTGCAACGCGTAATATCAAATTCAGTTTCATGCCACAGTTGGTATCGCGTACAAACAGGATACCTCACTCTAGGTCAATCACCGACCTTTATCCAGAGCTCTGAGTTTAAGAATTAGATGGATGAAATACGAAATCATCCATTCATCGTCGTTCATTCATCTTTACCCAATCTGTCCGGGTAAAGTGTTAATTAACCGGATAATTTGTGAATTATCCATATTACAGACTTTAACCGTAAACAATCTAGTTTCACACAAATAATAAGTTAAAGTCTCTTTCAGTGTTTCAAGATAAAACGATACACTTCTGAATTTTTTTCATTTTTGAGATGAACTCTGCCTTAAGCGATTATAACTAATATTTGATTGGATATTTCATTACAACAGTTATATTTAATTGTTCAATTTGAAATGTTTTTTTTTCTTTATTAAGACATTCACGAAACAAAAATTCAGGACTTTCAGAGTCTGGCACATTGCGGGAGTTTTGCATTCAAATGAAAATATTATTTTTGAAAATTATATTTTTAACTTGTTCATTTGCCCGGGTTCAGTGAATTAATGTCTTTATAAAACCTGTAATAATTCATATTTCATCTGACAAAATTTGTGGCCCCATTATTTTTAATTTGATGTTATATTACTAGCAGCCATTATCATACTATCGTCATTTTTCAAATAATGGGAGTTCTAATTTTGTTTTGCATATTCTTACTTTGCAATACAAACCAACTTACTGATGGTCGAAATACGATTCAACTATGCATATCTCTGCACTTGTTATTTTCTGCTTGCCTGAATTCTTGGTATTGCTATAAAATATTTTACGCAAAGTATCATATCTCTTTTAAAATGCACTAAATTGAAGTCTATTAAAGGCAAGTTACCATATTTAATTTCATTTGCCTAGTTTTGTAAGCCATAAATAATTGAAAAAAATATTTTCCATTCAGGAATTGGGCATTTTAGCGCCCGTACCGTCTCCTCAGAACTGATCTCACCCTGTTTTCTTAGGTCTCCCCGATCATTTTCTTACTTTCGGTATTGTTTTATATAGTAATTCTGGTATCTAGCGTACGTTCAATATGTTTCATCCATCTCAATTGGTATTGTTTTATTGCTTCTAAAATAGTTGGCATCATCTGCTCGAATATCGTTGCTTCTTTGTGTCCATAACGATGTAACCGGCTACTTATCTTAAGAAGTGGTGCTACAACAACACATACTTTCTCGCATTATTTGTAACTTTTGGAAATTTCAAAAGTTGATAGATCTGCGCCATTTTATTAAGTGTCTCTTACTCTATCCCTGGAAAAGTTGAAAAAACATTGGAGGTGTTTTTGAGAAAATGATATTTTAATAAATTTGCGAGCAGAAATTGTGAAAACTACTGGTTTTTTCAAAACATAGTTCATGATCTTTTTTAAAGATAAGATATATTAGAACATTTCATTTTAGACAAAAAACTCGATCTTGAGTATTGTACTTTTGCAATGCTCCTTTTTGTAATTGTCCAAAATACAGAGTTCACCGAAAGTAGGACCAGCACGACTTTTTACCTACCTTTGATACACACGAGAATACGATTTTAGAGCTGTTTTTGAGAAAAAATGTTTAAAAATTGCCTATATTTCACGCAAAATTTGGCAAAAACTTCTCATGTTTTCCCAAAATTGCACGTGCCCTTATTTCAAGATCTGTCTTTGAAGAACAGATTTCATTTGGGGAAAATGTCTATTTTCAATATTATAGTTGTTGGAAGACGCAGCTAAAAATTTTTGAATATTGCAATTTTTGAAAAATTAGGTATTACAACGTCAAAGAGACCTGTATCATTCTATTAAGCGTCCTTTGCGTATCCGAGGACGAAGTTTAATCACAAGATTTGGATGCATTTTTTAGAAACTTTTGAAAACGTTGAGGCATCATGTAAAGTACTCCCAAAAATCAAAACATCCGTTTCACTTTCACAGGGCCATGAGTTCTTTCATAACAATTGCAGAATATCAATTTTGGAGAAAATTGTCTTATCGGTTTAGGCGCCAGCGATGACGATGACGAACGGGCGGGCGGGCATTTTGCGGTCTATATATTTTTCGGTACTAAGGACCCACAAAATATGAATTGCGACTACACAACGTGTAGTCAGAAGTAATATAATACATTTAGAAACAATATTTTCCTCTTTTTCGTTACCAGGAACCTGGAAAGAGTTTTTTCTGTCGAAAGATCCCGTCTTTCTGGCGCTCGATTATAATATTTTCTCTTTGTATGAAGTAAGACTTACTGGTTGCAATTATTATTTCATATAGTTTTCCTGCGGTATTTTGCTTATTAATAATAATTATTCTTTACTTGTTTTAGTAGCACTTCGATTTCATTGTACTGAAATCTTACATCAATCGATTGAACTTGTCGCAGACATATCTTTACTTGTTGGAAAACGCCTCAATTTTATGAGAAAATGGGTTGGTTCCTTTCAGTAAAAATACTTCACAATATTTTTTTCGTGATGTAATTCCCATTTTATGTCTACAACAATTTAGATAATTATTTTTCGCTTTAAACTACGAATATTGGTGAGTAGGTTTTCAATATTTTGTTGAGTCAGTAACGTCGCAATTTTTAAAGATAATTTTCATAGAAGATTGTCTTCATTTAAATGTTAGAACAAGGGAATGGTTAATATTCAAGGAGAACAAACGGAACCAGAGAAGGAGTTTCAGGACCAATTAGAAAAAATATTCCAGTCGACTCGCGGATTCCGTAGTGTCAACATCGTTCTAGCTGCGTGTCCGCACAGAAGTCTGTGATACGAGTACAATAGTATAAAGTGTCAAGTGTTCTAGTTATATGGAATATCTACTGAACAACTACAATAATACATTCAAGCCGGCTGCGTTTGAAGCTGGCTGGTCTATATGCCAAATGTTGACAGCAACTAACCAAAGAATCTGCCAACATGACGAACAACTCTGAAGATAAGAAGTCGTATGCAAGCGCAGCCACGAGTGATGTATTCCCTAACAAGGATCAAGCTATAGTACTAGAATCAAAAGAAAGACTTACTATAAAATACTATTTAAATAAGCTAGCCACAATTGTTGTCCCTACGAATATAAGGTTTATATCTAGGATTTATAACAACAGAGTTTGTGTTTTCTTAAGTAGTAAGGAAATCTCCGACCATATTACTGATAATCATAGTAATATTAATATCCAAAACCACTTGCTAACAATCAGTTAACAGGCCCCTAATAAATAAACAAAAAATAATTATCATATCAAATGTCTGTCCTACCATACCTTATGATGTAATTCAAAGAGGGCTAAACCAGAGAAACATACAAAATCACTCTAAAATGTCTATCATCAAAGCAGAAGTTACATAACCTGGTTTCTCGCACATTATAAGTTTTAGGAGACAGGTTTTTATTGACCCAGAGGACAATAACATGGTACCAGATTCATTGACCATATTTTATGACAAGACAATATATAGGATTTACTTTACAAGTGACACCATGGCATGCTTCATTTGTAGACAAGTTGGTCATCTTGCCAATCAATGCCCTTCCGGACCTCCACCTTAAATGCTCACCCTGTTAATCAAGACTTAAATGAAAGTCAAGAACAGAAGACAAAGATAACACAAGAAGTGCCACAACTCACCCTGAAGCAAATAGAAGAGCATAATAATAGCAACTTACCAATTATGAATAAAAGAATATTAACATCTGAATCTTCCTCTCAAGCTGATGCTGATAACTGCACATCCAAAACTACTAATAATGACATCCCAAAACAACCAATCAAGAAAAAGAAAAAAATTAAAAATGAAAACACAGTAACACAAGATGACAATCAAAACAAAACTATTGATGAACTAATTAAGTCTATCCAGAAGATAATTGATGAAAAACTGAAAAAAATCCACTCAATTACATACAATTTAAAAATTTACTTGAAAATTTCTTTGGAATTAAAACTCCTATTATAATAGCTAAAGGCTATTCCTGGGACAGTTTATTATCCAGATGATGACTAATACATAACTTTTCCTAACAGAAATATCCATTAAAAACAGATTCACCTGAATTATAAACAAATTAAAAATTAGTAACCCACTTAATCAAGACTCAGGAAGTGATACTTCTACTTCTGCTTAAATTAAATAAATAGAAAAACATCTGATGAATATTCTAAAATGAAATACTAATGGTTTTCACCCTCGATATGAAAGAATACAGATGTGTGAGAAATACAAACCTGAAATAGTATGTGTGCAGGAAACCAACTTCAAAGGAAATAAATCAGGCAATTTAACCATCCAAAGTTCAGTTTATACTCAAATTCCCGCGCTGCGATAAATAGCATCAACAATAACAAAACTTGCAGTTAAATGATCATTACAATCCAAGAATTGTATCATGACATTACTAAGTCAGGTAAAGAAGTAATACTGATTTGGGATATGACACAAGATACAGAGAAGCGGAGGGAAACTCTCAGTGTAGTTAGTGGAAGTACAACTGGTAACCCAAATGGCAATCTCGAATACACTACAAGATCTAGTGAAATATGTTGGAAAAATAATGGAAGAAAAATGGTTCTCTATCTGGACTACGCTTAAAAGAAGTGACATTCATAACAAAGTAACCCATTATCAAAGTATTAAACAAAATAAATTAGTGCCCAACAAAAAACCTTAGCAGAAGAAAACAAGTGGTCATAAGAATCCGGACGGGACACTCAAAATTAAGCAACCTCCACCTATTACAAAATACCCCCCCCGAACTTGTGATGTGTGCAGCTGTAATCTAACCTTGGACCACATCATAGTGTCATGTCCTAAGTTCTCCTTAGAGCGGAAAAACATCTTGCGGGGACTGGACGTAAGTGCACTGTTACATTCTCCGAACTATTAAAACCAAGTAATTACGTATTGTAATGTTACTGGTTCGGAAGTTCGGAAATGTTCGGAAATTTGAGATCAAAACAACATGCTAATTATTGTAAAGGCTGTTGTACTCTACTAATGTAAAAATATGGTATTAAAACAAGATTAATTAAATTAATTGGGGCCTAATGGTAGTTCCAAAAAAAATTTAAAAAAAAAATATTCTGAAGCGTCATGACATTTCGGGAAAAAAATCACTTTAAAAATGAAAAAAAAATGAGAAAAGGTTTTAGTATATAAAAAGTACATATACAGACCATTCAATTTATGTTGCTTCACGGTTTGGTGAGAATATTCTGATTTTTCTGACATTTCTACCGCATTTTTACCGTTAATTATTCTGTCTTGTGTGCAATTTTCAGTGGCAACTTTTGTTTTATTACAGACTCACTTTTAGTGTTTCCTTGGGGACCTTAGGGTTTGGCAGTACGCGATTGGGGAACGTTGAGAAATTTGCAGTATTCTTCTGCGAAGAATTATGAGAGCGAAATGATCCGGGACTCCGTATTAGACAGGTATTATACTGAAAATGTTTGTCAAATAACTTTGACAAAGGACTTTGTCGAAGATCTTGGAAGCACCAAACTAATAGCTCCTTTGGTGCTAATTACTGCTCGTAATATCTTACCTATGTTTAATGGTGAAGAAGAAAAGAAGAAAAGAAGAAGAAGAAGAAGAAGAAGAAGAAGAAGAAGAAGAAAAAGAAGAAAAGGGTTAAAGAGGAAACGTTTTGAGTGATGCCATGGGTGGCACGCCGTGAGGAAGGAGGCATCAATCATATTTCAATTAGAGAACTTGAACTGAAAAACGAGACCCGAGGGAACATACGATTTGCTTTATTCAGATGTCGGTACTCTGATTTTTAAGTTAAGTTTTTTCTTAACGAATTGTGCTTTTTATATATTTTCTCGTACCTTGCTATTAAAACTTTTGTTGACGCAATACCCACATGTACTTCTCCGATGTCGTGATACATTGTATGCTAAAGCATGGACGTTTTAGATTAAATTATATCAAACATATTTATGAAATACGAGCTATTACACGGTCGAATTTTCTTTTATAAAGCATCTTCAATCCAGGACTTTTACAGGATTATATGAGCCTTAGGCGCATTGACCGTCGGCCTCCCACCTCCCTTCGCACCACAACCACCTCCGTTGCAGGCATCCGCCGCAGCGTGGCACCACCAGTCCGCAGTCGCCGGAGGATGCGGGGCGGAACTGTATCAGACGACGAAAGAAATGTGATTCAGACCCGCTCAAGGTGTTTGAGAGACATGCTGCACCTGATCCGTGTCATAATAATAATAATAATAATAATAATAATAATAATAATAATAATAATAATAATAATAATAATATAATAATATAATAATATAATAATATAATAATATAATAATATAATAATAATATAATAGTAATAGTAATTATTATTATTATTATTATTATTATTATTATTATTATTATTATTATTATTATTATTATAAGTATAGGGCGAGTTATTGGAAAACAAAGAAACTTGTAGGCATGCAACTACTGCTAAAGCAATGGCAGCTCGTGCTTAGGTTGTACGGTTGCACAACCCCCAGAAAGTGAAAAAGATAAAATATCTTAGAAATATACATTTTCCTATTAATGACATTCAATTTTCAAGATATTGCTGCAATATTGATGTATATGAAATCATTTTGACACCAAAGAGCGTCCAACTGGCGCTCTCTCCGGTGTCTGGTGCCTTGCCGGGAATTGCTCCACGCTCTTGGCTCTTGGATGTATTAATGGGTGTATAGTTTTACTCATTGGCTTCTATGGCCTTTTGGTTGGGCAACCAGCTAGTGGCGCTGTCTAGTACTGCGCGGCGGCGGGAATCTCAGGGGAATATCCATATTTTGTCTTCGTCTGACACCCTGCGATGTAGTTTTATGATTTTTGCTTGTTATAGTAAGTATAAAAGTTCAGTCAATTATTGACGATATTCAATGCATTGTCTATATTTGGAAAATTTGTTTTTATTTGATATTAGGTTTGTTGATTCAAAACTTCCATTTGATGAGTTCTTTGTGTAACGTTGGCCGTTCTGGATGGAAGTCCCTTGTAGTGACTCACGGAAGCAAGTGTGCCTGTAGCTGATCGGCAGGCAGTTTGCGAGCGTTCTTGTGAATATGAATTTGTGTCGAAGATCTTTCATTATTGCCAAATACACCAGGGTAGTGAAATTTTCTAAAGAAAATAATTTTAGTTGCGTAAAACATGTCGGAGCAATAGTACTTGTTGAAATGTGCTGGAGTCGAACTTAAGTGCCAAGCAAGAATCATGTGAACGGGAGGTGCTTATAGCTTACATGGACGCGACGCATAAAATTATGCAAGTAATGTTTCAATATAGACTTTTATATAAATGTTTTAATTTATTTGAATTGCTTAATTTTTATTACATATTCGCATTTTGACTTTTTGAAATTACATTTCTGTCATTCGATGGAAGTGCCACCTCCAGTCTGTTGGGGCACCAGCCGCCACTGTGCTAAATCATTCGACACCGTACCCCATTCTTGACTCCTTGAATGTTTGTATGTAAAGCTCCACCCGTTTGTCCAAAACTTCCTGAAAACGGTGATGTGCCGATGGTATACAAAACTTCATCTCTCTTATGGAAAACAATCCGTCCAGACAGATACTATACATATCCGCCGAGTAATTTTCCAAGGTAACTCTTTAAGCCCTTTATTGTTCTGCTTAGCCTTGAATCCTTTGCCTACTCTACTAAATGCATCTAATTAAGGCATCTCTCTTGAAAATGGAACTAAATCCTCCTCCGTGTCTCGCATATTCTTTATATGGACGATATGAAGCTATATGCAGCCTCTGAGAATCATATGCGGCAACTAATTAGCGTGACAGAGAAATTCACCGACGACATCATGATTAAATTCGGTTTGGATAAGTGCAGGAGAGTGATTCGTGGTCATATGCAAGTTACAAATTTGGAAACTGACAGTGAACCAAAGACTACTCCTATGAAACCCCACGAAGTTTACACATGCTTGGGTTTGCAACAGTCACTCCGAATCAAACACACTGCCACTAAGAACATACTAACAACTGAAGTGTGTAAACGATTGCATGAACTCTTAAAAACTCAACTCTACTAGAAATCGTGTGCAGGCAATCAAGTCATACGTCATTCCGGTGCTGACATACTCCTTTGGCATTATTAAATGGAGCAATACCGATCTCGGCAAACTCCAGAGGACAATTCGAACCGTTATGGCTCTATACCGAAAACATCATCCCATTCAAGTATTGAAAGTTTTACCCTTCCAAGATCACAAGGAGGGCGAGGTGTTGTAGAGTTCATAAATCTAGACAGCTCTCAAATTGCATCATTCAGAAGATACTTCCTGGAACGTTGCGGGAAACTTCAGCAAGCAATGAGCGCAGTTGTTAATAACTATAGTCCTCTGAACTTGAAAAAGACTGATCCACCTGTTCAGGCAGTCATTGAAACCGAAGAGAAGATAACCTCATGGAAAGCGAAAGCACTGCACAGAAGTTACCCCATGAGATGAGCTAATCAGAAATCGACATTTCTGTGTCGCACACATGGTTCCAGCGTGGGGATCTCTTTCCGGAGATAGAAGCCTTCATGATATCTATCCAGGATCAAATGATGCCGACTTTAAACTACAGAAAGCACATTCTGAGAGATTCGACCATCCATTCCGACACGTGTAAAAGATGTATGGCCGCAATCGAAATTATCCAACACGTCACAAGTGGATGTAGTGCCCACGCAAAGCTGGAATATAAAAAGAGGCACGATGAAGTGGCGAAGCAGGTCCACCAATTATTGACAATGAAAACAGGCTCTCTCGCCACTATCTTGCCATATTATAAATATGTGCTCGAAAGTAGTGAGCACACTTTCTACTAGAATCGCTTCATTATCACTGACAGACAAGTCGGTGGCAATGGACCTGATTTAACATACATCGATAGAAACCATCAGTAGGCTTACGTTGTTGATGTATCTATACCCAACACCCGAAATATATCGGCAAAACATCAAGAAAAGATCTAAAAATATACCGATATCGCCCATGACGTCGCAGCTCAGTGGAACTTCAGCGAAGTGACAATTGTGCCAATAATAATATTAGCCACAGGGGAGATCCCGAAGATGACACTTCGAGCACTAGTGTCTTAACTTGGATGGCAGGAGTACGAGTATACAATATGCAGAAGGCAGTAACTTGAATACATGCCGTATTGTTAGAAGCCACCTGAACCTTCAATAAAGCAACCGCACACATGGTCATCATACCTGTGAGTGGTTGGCCTACTGACCATTCAAAGCTGTGAAGAATAAATAATAATAATAATAATAATAATAATAATAATAATAATAATAATAATAATAATAACAACAATCGGTGCGGATAGCCGATATCTCTAAGGCAGTAGTGCCGTGGCGATCTCGGATGAAAGGATCGCGGGTTCGAGTCCTGCTTCGGGCATGGGTGTGCTTGTGTATGATTGTATGTGCGTGTCGGCTATTCATCCTTCATTATCATCATTCCATCTTACATCCCCAGAACTATCAACCCTGGGGGATAAAAATTGGATTGAGCCTAATGCTAATCCCGTGATGAATCACATTCACTTGTGCATGTTTGCGTGGTACGAGACAGTCTATTCGCAAACAAAAAAAATAATAAATAATTGTCTTTATTGAGTGGGGAAACTCGGACCATTAAGGTCTGCTCTTCCGTCTGACCACCTAATTTTACACTCCCATTCTTAATTTAACATGGATCATGCAACTAAAAATGCAAGAATGTTATGAATTTATGTAGAAACAGACTTTCGCTATTGAAATTAACAAAAGTAATTGCAACGAACAAATTAATTTTAATAAACAAAGAGTATGTTCCAAGGGAAGTTCGTTCTAAGCCTTAGCAATACTTACAGTGAAAGAGTTGTTAATGACATGTGAGTGATGCTTTGGTATTTGCAACAATAATGATTGATTACGTCGAGATGATCTTAGAACTCTGGAGGGCTTAGGCCGCTCAATATCGGTCGCGATGTCAATGGATACTCCTGTTCTTTATGCATGGACATGATTCATGCACTCTGTTTTCTTCGTAATTAATTTTGTTCCCAGAACATATTATATGTGAATGCGCCCGGAAGATGATTGTAGGACTGGTAATCCAGAGCGCCTGTGTCCTTACAAGAGCGCCTGCTTCCTGACTTCACCATCTGATGGAGTCACCTAGAAACGGCACTTCATTTTTGGCGCAACAACCGCCCCTACTGAATGGCGGCAACAATGCATGGATCTGTGCGCATTTTAAGAAAGTTATTGTTGGCTGTGTCGTACACGCAGCCGCTCGAGTTCATGAATCGTCTTGTGAATGCTGGAGAGAGGCATAAGCAAGAGGAGAGATTAAGATAGAGTAAATTGTGGGAATTGTGATGTGGTATGTTTGACGTTATTATATTGTTGATTTTATATTTTGTTGACGTTGACTTTATATATTATAAAGATGGTCATTTACGTCAACTCAATACATTTATTGAGATAGCCGGCTTTTGACGGCTTTGCTGTCATCAGTCCCGCTGTTTCGGCGACATTCGGAAGACTTCGTATAATCAGTAGCCGCAGGTGGGGGTGGGCTGCAGAGTCCCCTCCTTGCTGCGATTCGACAAACCTCTTTTTTTGTACATATGAGTAGTCTTTGCGTAATGTTGTAGTTGCAATTACTATTGCATTTAGGCAATTTTTAAACCATTATTTTCTGAACAATTGCCCCAAAATTTTTCTTTAGTTGTTTTTTTCTCGAATAGAGCAAAGTATGCTTATAAAGCACAGATCTCATTTTCGGTGAACTCTCTGCATTTTCGGAAATTGCAAATAATTTACATGGAAAAGACGCCATATTGATAATAGAGATAAATTCTTAATGGAAACTGTTCTATAAATGAGATCTTTAAATAAGATTAGTACAATTTTTTGAAAATGGTTTTCGCATAACTTGCTTGAAGGAAAATGTAATTTATTAAAACATTTGTTCTCAAAAACAGAGTCAGTTTTTTTATTAAAATTACTTCTTACGGTAAAGCAAAGGCTTTAAAAAGGCCCAGCCTCGCTTTCGTTGAACTCTCTAAATATTCGAAAGTTGCAAATTTAGAAATAATGTGAAAATGTGCACTTTTGAGTGTGTATTGGGATGAGGTTTGATGTAGTGAGAAAATGTGAGCTTTTGTGGCACCAGTAGTTTCTTAATCTCATGCATATTTGTAACCACATCGTTCATTCGTTAATTTTTATTATTTGATATATTTACTGTGTACGTACCCAGCACTTTTCGCTTCAGCAACGGCAGATTTCGAAGTGTCTGGACTGTTGCCTTTCTTGCCATTTTGTTTCTTAGAGCTCTTAGCCCCCTAGCTCGCACACCTTCGCTCTCTAGCTGTCGCCATCTACACCTTTTTTTGTGCATTTTTACTATTTGATCTCGTCTGTCTATATTAATTCTCGTTACATTTGTGAATGGTTCCTGCCATCTGCTATAGTTCCGATTTTTCGTGGTATTCAAACGGTACTTTTTCGGGAAACCTTGTTTTTTTTTCCGAATGGATGCAAGATAAATATATTCCTTCCTTTAAGCCACACCCCTGGATCTGCTGTTAGTGGTCAGGCACATTACATAAACCAGTATCAAACGGTCACAATTTCCTGACAAATTTGCCCTTCACTTCATTCCTTACACTTTCACAAGAACAAAATTGATAGTGATTACTATTGATTAAAAGTTTTGCTGCATCGGATCGCGCCAGTTTACTTAGAATATTGATATTTAGAGCTTTTATTTCGCGGGGACATTAATTTCTGTTTCTAACAGTAATAAATGCTTTTTGTGCATTCTTTGAAATTTCCTCAGGGTGTGACTTGCACTTTCAAATCTAGTTAGGAATCACGTCAACGAATGGGAAGAAATATTCATTTATTAAGAAATTCGATACAGATATTTACGTAAAGAAATTCTTTGAATACTTTGATCCCTACCACTAAACACAATCCTGAAATGAAACCAGATGCACGATCTGAAGATGGTTGGTTTTATTTTCGTAATCGGACGCGTGAGACAAACTGGTCTTTAGTAATGCTAAAAAAACATGCTTATGTTATAGAAAAGCCTCACAGATTGAGGATGTAGGCTGCGATCAACCTGGGCGTGAACTGAACGGTGCGAAGCTTGCTGAACGAGAACTGTACCGTACAAAAGCCAGAATTTACATATGGACCCCTTGTATCAAATATCAGCGTGTCGCAAAGGACGTCAAAGAAATTCTTGTTGATTTATATTTGGTGTACAATGGAACGTAAACACAGATTCTTATGAATTTTTGAAACATCAACGGGACTGATCAGCTCTATTTTCATGACTGTTACTTAAAAGTGACATTGCTTTAGAATACTAAAGTTTGTTAGTTTCAGGGTGTCAAGCTATGTGTAATTAAGTCTAGGTCTAAATATAAAAAAAACTGGCATGCGAACTTTTGGAAGAATCATGAAATGTCTAGAGTAAGTAGTACGCAGGTATACATGAAACGGTACATTACATAAAATGGCTACATGTGAATAGAGCGGCGCGTTAAAGAGTCTAACTGGCGTGGCGAGATCAATGCTGAAATAGGATCGCGTTCCTAAGGACCATGTTTGGAAGCAAGTACCCCGGATTAATATCTTAAGGGGTCCCAAGCATGACCAAACAATAGAGCCTCCTAATAATATTCAAACATTGAATATTAGTGTTCGAATTGAACATGAAACTGATATTTGTAAATATTTTTATTTTTCTGCAATATTTAAAAAAACGCATTAACTGTGTTTTAAAATTAAAGTAAGTTAAATTTACATTTTATATATTTAATAGCAGTCATTTTACCTACAGTGCATGAGCCAATATAGAATATTGTTTTTGGAATAATTGATGGCGCTTCATCGGGTCCCTAAGTACGCATAGTCTACTTGTGTATTAAGTTTGAATTAATCGCTAATTATGCTTAATTACGACACCCCTGACGGTGACTTACTGTCTTAGGTGGCTCAGGACGTCAACTGATAATGCAGTGCCTATGACCGGGAAGTCCTACGGTTTGAGTCAGGACAGGGGTAAGTTTTTGAACATCAGCTAGATAAGTAGGTGGAATAAAGCTGCTGTCTGAAGAATCCTAGGAACCGGCTGCTGTGGTCAGTCGTTTTCCGAGGTTTCTACAATCAACACCAGGTGAATGCCGGAGCAGTAGTCTTCAGCCGGAGCAGTACAGTTCATGGACCGCGCGCGATATTTACTTCCCTTCCTTGTTCTATCCGCTTCCCTTACTTACACACACACACACACACACACACACACACACACACACACACACACACACACACTTACACGCAACATTACAATTTGTGTTTGCCGGGAAACTAGAGAACTTAGTGCTTGTCCCGGCAGGGGCGGTGCCTCGCAGGTGGGAGATACCTAGTGGGGGAAACCCGGTATCTGACGTGTAGATCGGTGACGAATCTCACATTCCAGCTGAGGAAGATCAACGCCACCTCTCGAGGAAAACGCATACACTACACTTCTGGGACTAATGACCTTAGCAGTTGTCGCGCCCGGAATCACCAATCAATCAATCTGGCGGTAACTTAATTATTCTGTGGCTAAGTTAGCACAGTGCACCTCTTTCCTTCGTTGTCTTGGGGCAGGGCTGCTTTGCGGCGCGCACCGGTCGCGTTGCAGCCACCCCTGGCTCGAGGACGCGGCGCCGCAGCCACGGCCGACCGGTTCGGCCCTGCAGGGCGTGACGCCTCACTCGCTACTCGAGACCGGAAAACGCCGCTCGGCCCTCCTGCTCGCGTCTCGTCGGCACCGCCCCGCCCCTTCGTGGCGAACAGCGCCGCTACACGCCGCGGACACAACTCTATGAATGCGGAGCTCGACCTCTCACCTCCACTGTGAATTTGGCATACGATATCAACAAGAAGTGCAGTGAAGTGGAGTAAGACTTGCGCGGTAATATTATGTATTATTTATTATTATGTTTTAATTAACTTCATTTTTTGTAATTTATCAATGTCAATGTAAGCTTGATTCCTGTAAAGTTAAGATATTTTGCCACCAAGTCACCACACTTAATTGCAGAATTAATTATAAAATCTAAGAAAACATGGATGTGTCGAAATATCTATGTTCAATTTTTTTAAAAATTATCTTAAAAGAACATCGTCGCAAAACCATTGATGCTTTTAAAAATATTTTAGTAGCCTTTAACATCAGTGTTCATATGTAGCGGGGGGCGCTTCATTTTTTTTAGTAAAAAACAGTCAAAAACTGTATGTGACGTATGGGGGAGAAAATCATCTGCGCACGCTTTCTTGAGTTTCAGAGTCCCTTCCTAACAATTTCACTATTAATAGTTGAAAGATAAAAAATAACTGTAATAATAATAATAATAATAATAATAATAATAATAATAATAATAATAATAATAATGGTAAATTTAAAAAAGCTACATATCATAGTGGTTGTGTTTATTAACTTATAATTGAGATGTAGCTGACAAAACAAAGTAAAAAAATATTTAATTAACACAATGTTTATTATCTTATAGGTTAATACTAAATGTATTGGTGGATACCTTATTTATTAATAAAAATTCAACTATTGATTTTTCTCTCTTAATCACTGTCTCTTGGTCATCTGAAGAAAATTCTATTTATCGATATTATTGGTTTTTTATTATCTTTTTTCATTTAAAAATAAAGTATCATCCAATTAAAACATCAAGTTCAAAACATCAATCTTAAAAAATCGGCTTCAATAAATTGATTTTATATTCATCGATGATTTTATAAAAATGTCGATGTTTTGAAAACGTCAACATCCATGTCTCAACCCAAGTTTGAACTCGCCGTTTCGCCCCCGGCCATTTAGACAGCGTACCGCATAATTTCCCGAGGGAGTCCATCTCAGCTCATAAACATCTCGATAAGATTGCGACTAAGTAGAGGACACAACGCAAAATGTTATGGGTTTCAGTAAGGGTATAAGGATCCATTCAGTATGATGGTAAAATCAGATTGTGAACACATTTGCTACACGTTTTCCCACAGCAAAATTGTTTGTTCATGGGCAGTATGTTACCGGTTTTTCTTCTTAAAAGTCGTCGGTATAAGTGTCTGTAAAGCTCTTCAGAAATCTACAAGAGAAATAGTAATATATGTCTTATTTTTTTCTATTTTAAATTTGGGATCTATCATACCGTACTTTATTTGTTTCAAGTAACTTCGTTTAATGTACTTTTTATGAGTAAGCTTTGAAAGTCTTGGGCAATTTAATTTTGGTACAATAATATTTTGTTGTCACTTTGTTCCAATGATTTCTTAAAGAGATTGAACATTATAGATTCAAATTGCTTTCTGTTGAGTAGTGAAATGTTAAATATGTATACTATATACACATTTGATATTTTATGACAAATATACTTCACATAAACATCCCAGAAATTTATCATGTTATCGAGTCATGAACTGACCTGTGCGGGAGATTGTAAATCAATATGTATGTCTATCGTATAGCAATTACCATTCTGGAGAAACACAAACTTCATATTATTGTTATGAATTATTTATTATTTTTAAACATGAGTTAGAATTTTCCCTTCAATATCACTTTTATAATACCCCGTGTCTGATCATGATCACTACTTCAAATAATTGTCACGCGTTTTCTGTCATAGCATGCATGAAGCATCATAGTAGCATGCCTGAAGCATTTTTCGAGATAAACTTTGTTCTCGTCTGAAATATAAACGCTGCAATTGAAAAACATAGTTTACAGGCAGTACTATATTTTCAGTCGAGTAGAAACATATCTTTATTCTTTATCAAAGTTCGTTAAAAAATAGATCGTGTGGTATTTAGCAATTCTTCTCTCTGCTGTTATCCTGTGGTTTGTTTTCCTGACGAATAAACCGCCGTGCTGTGCAACAACGTGACGCCTAAATGCGATTACTTACATCTGAAACCGGCTCTAGTGGTGTTCATACAGGATACTTAATGCCTTGACAAGGAAATTAAGCTGTATTTTATCCACAATTTATATTGAAACATTTTAATTACATGTTTCAAACGCACCAGCCCAATCGATTTTGCAAGAAGAATAAATGATTTTTCGGGTTTCGAGGCAACTCGCATGATTGATTTAACATATTAGTACCCGCCCAGGCAAATGCGTTTTTTCTTTCCTTTCTATTGCTTCAGGCAATGTATGTGGCTGGTGTAAGTAAAACAAGAGTGAACTATATATTATGGAATAGAGATATCTATAAGTTTTTAACATGGGCCATACTAATTGTATTCATGTGTTACAACTACAAACAAATTCCATACAGTACGTATACGATATCGTACTTCGTCTCATCTAATTAAACACTTATGCAGTAAACACTTTCACATACCAAGTGATGTCGTTTCCGATACAATTTTATAAAATCAGAAGATGTGCTGAATATTAAAAAGAGAAATAATATATTAATACTTTAAAAGTGCATGGATGCATGGTCATACAGTGATACATTAGTAAGCCGGTCTGGCATTACAACCACGTACTCGCATTACAGTTACTATCTTTGCAGATGTTGTCCTTGTAGGGCTTGGATCATGGGATAGGAAGAGGGCTGTGGGCCTTGGGGAATGGAAGGTCAGACCATCGCCCTGACCTAAGAAGGTTTTGGGCCAGAGCAGAGAAAGGAGGATTCCAAGACGTATGTATGGTCTGTTCAGTCAAGTAATGGGCTTTTGTCACTCATTGATGTTAAACCGAATTGGGCGACGTATTCAGAGAGTAACACATCGAGATGTTTCACATTTATTTCACTAACGTTGTTTGACTTGTGCTGGAGCTATAATATTCCACATTATTTTCGTCATTCCGTCATGTGGAGAACGTTCGAATAAAATCAATGATTTTGTGATTCTAGAATGCAAAAAAAATATGCTCTTTAAAATTTCCTCTTAAAAAATATTTATTCGTAAATATTTATTAATTATAATAAATTATATTGCCAATTTAATTAGAAGCATGATGAAAATAAACAACGTGGACTCTTCGATATTCGATTTATGATTTGGCCGTTTACATACGTTTAATTTAATTTTAAAGTGCACATTATTATGCTTTTCGCCATGATTTGCATCAACTCTTAAATTATTCTGTCATGATGATATCGGATAAACGTAACTCACTCGTATAAACAATCCCAACCTCTACAAACTACACCGACCCGCAAAGGCGGCTCGGGGCATTAACTGATGTCACTGCAGTTCTTCTGATGGGGAGGCCCTTGGGTTCGGGCCTCAACAGTGGAAATATTTTCGACACTAGCTACATTGCTAGATCGAATTCAGCCGCTGTATGGAAGTGAATTCTAGCAGCCAGCTGCTGTGATCGGTAGTTTTCCTCGTGAGATCACCAGCCGAATACCGGAGCAATACTCTAACAAACGGGCCACGGGCCGCGCGTGATCTTTCATTCTTCTTCCTTGTCCTATCATCACCCCCTACACAACCTTATACATGCACCACATCACAACACCTGCCGGAAGACCAGTCGAGTGCTTGGAGGTAGTTCCGGCTGGAGCGGTGCCCCGCTGCTGGGAGATATCTGGTTGGGGAAAATGCCCGCAAGCTGACGTAGGTCGGCGATGGATCTCGCAGTCAGCAGGAAAAGATCACCGCCAACTCCCGCGACAAACGCACACTACACTTAAGGGACCAATTTCCTTTGATGGATTAGTGATTCTCATCAACTTCTATCAATCTATCTGCACGCACTGAACCGACAACCTCACCCTGCACGCACCAACTTTTGTGAAAGTAACAGCTGGCACACGGCTCATCTGGCTGTCAGAAGAACACATTTCGCTGAGCGATGCTGTCTTCGGAGTTGCTCAATTGTTTTAGAACCTGCCAAAAAATTCGTTCCGCAAGCAACTGGAGATGCCTCTGTATGACGACTCCGAAGCGTCGCACGTGGCTTTCCATTGATTGATTGAGTATTTCGTATTTCCGTGCGCGTCAGCTGTTAAGGCTAATAGTCCAGTAAGGGTATAGCGTGTTTTCTCGGGGAGGTGGCGGTGATCTTCCCTAGCTGTTTGGTGAGATCTGGCGCCGACCTACACGTCGGTTGGTGGTTATCCTCCCTCAACCAGGTATCTGTCACATTGCATTTATTGATTATTTCGTGTTTCCGGGCGCGTCAACTACTATCGTCGTTAGTCCCGTGCGTGTAATGGATGGTTTATTACAGCAGGCGACGGCGGTGTTCTCTCGAATGGTGGTCAGATCCGGCGCCGAGCTAAATGTACAGGACTAACTAAACAAAATCAGACTATGGTCTGTGTTGTAATATTCGTACTGATACTAGTATATGACTAGGAAACATAACAGGTCATGCACCCCTTCAAGCGAGGTCTGCAAGCTTGACTCGCGGTGGTTGAAAGTGTATGGACCTTCCTGCGAGCCCTTCAAGGATGTCCCCGCAGGGGGGGAGATCACGATGGCGTAGGTCGTCGTGGTCCCTGGTGGAGTGTGGTAGACGACCACCCGGACCCTGAGTCTCGCGGCGCCGCTCACGTCGTTAGCCTGAAGGTGCAGACTGTGAGAAGGCGATGCTAAGCTCCTGGTGGTCGGGTTCGCCTGGCTACCCAGCAGTTGGGCCTATGGCGGGAAGCGCGTTGCGGGGGGCGCCATGGCGGCGGCGGCGGTGGTGGCGGGGGCGGGGTGGGGCAAACCGCGTCCGCAGAGGCGGGTAATGCGTAGCTGGCGGCGGCGGTGCTGGTGTCCGGTGTCGGCGCAAGAGGTCATTAGTGCTGCGGAGCGTAACGGCTGGCGCCTGAAAGCCGCGCACCCCATCCCACCACACCCCGCCACGCCCCGCCGATCGCCCGTCCGCCCTCCTCCACCCGCCCTTCGCCCTGACGCGCCCGTGAGTGGGCTGACGAGTTCTTTCGCGACCAGGATGGCTCCGCTCGAGAAGGTCGTTTCGTATTCAGTGGAGGCTCTGGGTTACTTTATTAGGCACGGTTTGCGGCTGAGCCGGAAACGCGGAGTTGAGTGGAATGTATGTTTAAAGAATTTATGTTTAATGCTCTGGATATGTGTTAAACGCACGCAGATATTGCCACGTATTCACTGATGGATAGGTAGGTTCAAATTTAGTCTCTCCCAACACATTTAAAATAACTTAAATTTTGCGGAATCGCTTTATATCGTTATTGTCACATTTTGCGATAATGCTTCCTGGTGAAGAGATCAATTAAAATATGTTTTCGCAAGGTTGTTAACTCTGTATTTGATTTTGATTACTATTTTTTTTACTTTTGTTTTGGGTGACAATGTCATATTCCTCGTGGTGAACGTTATTTTGATAATGGTTATTCGAACTTAATCTCGTTGGCAAGCTTTGGTCATTTGTTAGACCATTGTTGCAATTCAACAACTGTAAAAGTGAAGAGCACTTACCACTCGCGACCTTGTACTTACATAGAACACTCGAATCCTGATGAATGATCTGAGCAAATACAAGACAACAGCAATGTTCATTGTCTTTGCCTCTTTGCTTAATTTTTCCGTCATGTATAGTTGCTGCGGAGTTATTTCCGACAGGCTAATATTGATTGAGTTTTTCGTGTTTCCGCGCGCGTCAACTGCTTCGGTCATTAATCCTGTTAGTGTAATGCATGTTTTTTTTCTCGGGAGATGGCGATCTTCCCCCGCCGGATGGCGAGATCCGGCGGCGACCAACCGTCGGCTAGTGGGGTTTCCCCCTAACCAGGACTCTCCCACCAGCGAGGCACCGCCCCAGTCGGGACAAGCTCTAAGCTCCCGACCGGTCTCCCGGAATTTGTGGTAGTGTAGTGCATGTTAGTGTAAGTGTGAGTGTAAGGGGAGAGGATAGGACAAGGAAGAGGAAGGATAGATCGCGCGTGGTCAGTGGCCGTTTAGTAGGGTGCTGCTCCGGCATTCGCCTGGTGTTGATCGGAGAAACCACGGAAAACTACCGATCAGAACAGCCGGCCGCTAGAATTCTCCTCCAGACAGCGACTGAACTCGACCTAGCTGAAAAGCTAGTGTCGAAAATCCTGCCGCCATCAGGACTTGAACCTAGGACCTCCCGGTCAGAGGCGCTGCAGTGACATCAGTTGATGCACTGAGCCACCACTACCGGTCCGACAGGCTAATAGCAAAGAGTTTCTCTTGCTTACAATGATTAATCAACTATCACATTAGATAGATTATAAAACATTTGTACCATCTCATTGTACAATTCAACGTGTAAGACTTCGAAACGGTTGGATTTACACGGACAGAAAGCACATTCCACTACTATAGTATTCATGACCCGATCTCACCCTATTGTAGCTACTCTAAGATCATTGGCTGGGCGTTTTTTGTGCAGCAGAGCACGCGAGAGCTATCTCACGGCGTCCGTTTTTCCGCTGCGGCGCTCAAGTATTTCTCTCTTTTTGCCGAATTCGCCGTCGAGGAAAGGCCTCGCGCGTCGCTCGGCCGCGTAATGACCTCACGCCTCCGCGCCGGAGTCAATATTGGCGTAATGACCACTGAAATTACTCGGCGTATCGCTGGGATTCGTCGTGGGTGCCATACCACCATCATCGCCCCCGCGGCCGCCGCGCCCACCGGGTCGACGAGCTCGCGATCCACCACCCTCCGCTTTGCACTTCTCCTCCATTTCCCCCTCGTGCAGCGCCTCTGTCCGGGAGGTCCTAGGCTCGAGTCATGACAGCGGCAGGATTTTCGACACTAGCTTTCCAGTTAGGTCGAATTCAGTCTCTGTGTGGAGGAGAATTCTAGCGGCCGGCTGCTCTGATCGGTAGTTCTACGTGGTTTCTCCGATCATCACCAGGCGAAGCAGGACCCTACCAAACGGGCCACGGACAGCGTGCGATCTGTCCTTCCTCATCCTTGTCCTATCCTCTCCCCTTACACACACACTTACACTAACATGCACTACACTACCACATATTCCGGGAGATCGGTCGGGAGCTTAGAGCTTGTCCCGGCTGGGGCTGTGCCCCGCTGGTGGGAGAGTCCTTGTTAGGGGGAAACCCCACTAGCCGACGGTAAGTCGGCGCCGGATCTCACCATTCAGCGGGGGAATATCACCGCCATCTCCCGCGAAAAAAACATGCACTACACAAACGGTACTAATGACCAAATCAGTTATGCGCCCGGAAACACGAAAAATAATCAATCAATCCATTGTACCCTCCCATGCGCCCGACGCCCCGCTCCTCTTTCCCACTCGTCCTCGCCCAGCAACGCTACGCTCCTTCTGGACTCGCTGCGTTCCTCCTACATCTGGCACGCTCGCCCATCGATCCACTACGCTCTTCCGTGCCCTGCTACGTTCCTTCTCGAACCGCTACCCCCCTCCTCGATCCGCTGCGCGCTTTCTCGACCCCAGCTGCCACGCTGGTCGCCTCGCTACGCTCTTTCTTGACACGTTACGTTCCTTCCCCCTCTGTCTGCTTCCTTCCTTGCTACTTTCGCCCGCTACCCCATCCTCGACCTCATACCCCCTTCTTCCTGCCCCTCCCCCCTCCCCACCCCTCTATGCTCCTTCTTGCCCCGCTACACTCCTCCTTGACGCGCTACCCTTCTCTTCGCCCCGTTGTGCTTCTCCTCACCTCGTTATCCTCATCTTCGCCTAGCTACAATTCTCCTCGACGCGCTACGCTCCCTCTCGTCTCGATACGCTCCTCCTTGATCCGCTACCCTCATCCTCGACCCACTGCGCCCATCGCCTCGTTAGGCCCTTCCTTCTCCGCTAAGCTTCTCAGCCTCAATACGTTTCTCCTCTCTGTGCGCCCTGTCGTCGTACCATACGAAGGAACGTGGACGGGCAGGTGGACGGATGGTCGTCTGGGGACATTGATGAGAGCCCGTTGGTCAGGTCGAATACAATGACACACAGTGGTCAATTTTGGTTCCTTAGTGAACCATTCCAGAGCTAAACAAGACGATTTGAAAAGTGTCACTGAATAAGACATTTATCTAAACTATCAGCAAAATCTTTACCTATCCTCTTTCTTGGATACTATGTATTCCGTTTTCCGCCTGAAATATTTGGAAACAAACTTAATACGAACACAACAAAATAAAGAGCTCCCTTCGCATGATGGACTCGGAAACTGAAAACAAACAAAAGCGAGGATCAAAATGGTTTCAAATGGAACAAATTCAGTATCAATGTAAGAAGTCCTTGGAATTCTGTGGTAAAAAATATCCATGTTTCAAGGCCTATTTTTTTATTAGTCAGTTTGACTTTGAAAATCTTCACGCATTTTCTGCATAATGTGGCTTGATCATTATCAGCAATGCACAAAATTATAAAATTATAACACGAATGATATTTTGATTCACAAAACTTTAACAATGAATGGATTAGTGATCATTACAACAAAATAGGCTCCATTTCTTTCATGCTGAATACTTCTGTGTAATTATTTATTACATCATGTGCAACTGACTCCATAGTGATGGGGCAAAGGCCTTTACTTTATTATATGAAAGTGGGAACTTTTGGTGAATGATCTTTAAATTATTAGAACTATTTAATATGTTTGCAAGTGAGAAGTGCTCGCAAATTCTATAGCAACGAACTATGCACGATTCCCAATAAACTCTTGAAATTGAATGTAAATGACACCGATGTTAAGTTTAAGATAAGATTAGAAGTTTAATACTCTCGGCAAAACCGAGCAAAGTTGCTCAGGGCGTAGCAGGGCAATGGGGGAGCTCGAATTCGATCCTCGTGCTTGCCTGACCGGGGTTTTCGTGGTTTCCCTCGGTCATCCAGGCGAATGCTGGGGTGGTTCTACTCAAAAGCCACGACCACCGGCGTCGCAAGTCGAAATCGTTCACTATGTGAAGTTACGAAAGTAAAGCGAATTCGAGACATCGCGAGTTCCTGGTTGGGTAACCGACTGGGAACCCCGGGATCGGCGCCGAGGTCAATTGTCCTTTACAGGACTTGATAATGGCTAAATACAAATACTATCAGCAATTCCTTATGTTATTGGTATCGTTTCCAACTTTTCTATCGCATCAAAAATCTCAACGGATTCACTCCAAAAAAAAAAAAAAAAAAGAATTTGTTTGGTAAAACTACTACGTGAAGTGATGATTCCGACCGCAGTGCCAATGGCGAAGCTAGGGAGGCAGGGGGGGAGCGGTGCGCCCGGGGTGATACCATTCTAGGGGTGACACCAATTGAAATATTTTATAGTTGGAATTATATAATTTAAATAATTTACTTAAAAATATATATTAAGAATTTTTATAGTTTTAGTAATATGAAACGTTTACTGCTAGAATTATATAATATTTATGGTTTAGTTAAAAATATTTACATTATTTTAATAAGTATACATTTCAATCACAAATATTAAGAAAGCAAAGACAAGAAATAATATAAACTAAAATGCGAAACTATAAGCGGTAAGTACCCATTTTTCAATGTTCAAAGAGTCTCAATTTCAACGATATTTTTATATGTAATTTTTGGGGGGTGATGGGTTGGTTTGGTTTCTTCGTGGTTCCGCGCGCGTCAACTGCTTCGGTCATTAATCCCGTTTGTGTAGTGCATGTTTTTTCGCGGGAGATGGCGGTGATATTCCCCCGCTGAATGGTGAGATCCGGCGCCGACCTACCGTCGGCTAGTGGGGTTTCCCCCTAACCACGACTCTCCCGCCAGCGGGACACAGCCCCAGCCGGGACAAGCTCTAAGCTCCCGACCGGTCTCCCGGAATATGTGGTAGTGTAGTGCATGTTAGTGTAAGTTTGTGTGTAAGGGGGAGAGGATAGGACAAATCGCGCGCGGTCCGTGGCCCGTTTGGTAGGGTACTGCTCCTGCATTCGCCTGGCGTTGATCGGAGAAACCACGGAAAACTACCGATCAGAGCAGCCGGCCGCTAAATTCTCCTCCAGACAGTGACTGAATTCGACCTAGCTGAAAAGCTAGTTCCGAAAACCGCCGCGCGGAACCGGCCCCCGGGGGCCCCGGGAGGGGGATACCATAGTCCTGCCGCCGTCAGGACTCGAACCTAGGACCTCCCGGTCAGAGGCGCTGCAGTGCACTGCACTGAGCTCCCGGTGGGGGGGGGGGTGATGGGGTGATACCATTAGTATTGCCCCGGGTGACACCATTTCAAGCTACGCCACTGCGCAGTGCGGCGATTAGAATGCGTCGAGGGGAAAAAAAATGAAGCGCGGACCCCCACGGTTGAAAACGACTTTGTAGGCGTAATGGCCGTGGGGGCTAAGTGCTCGTGCGAATTTCCTCCGAGACCACCTACGTGCACGGCGCGCCGCGCCGACCCATTTCCCCGCGAGGTGGTGGATGGCGCGACTAGCGTGCCTCGTACGCGTGCGGCACCGCGCCCTTGCAGTTGACGCTGCAGGAAGAATAACGCACGAGGAATTTTTACGCGGTGGAATGCACATCCATTACGATGCGGGCGTGTGAATGCCATGCATGGAGGCATGGAGTTGTTGATTTGTTAGTCGGATCGTCGAAACAAGAATTTACTTCCTTCTAATTTAATTGTAACATCAGAGTTATTTAGGACATCTCTTTCATTTTGGCAGACTAACTTTTTAAATAAATTAATTCAATTTAAGGTCATATATGATCTAAAATTATGTTTTTTATTAAAACGAAACTCGTAATGTAAAACGTTTCGAGTCGCGGTATCGCCTCATCTTCAGGTACATCTGTAAAGTCGTACTACGTAATTATATTTGCTATAAAGCTAATACATATTGAAATTTAGTAACAATTTTTTAATAAAAGATAATTTAAGATCATGTATGAATTTAAATTAAATTAAATTAAATTATTTAAAAAGTTTGTCTGTCAAAATGATAGAGGTGTACTAAATAAATCTGATTTTACAATTAAAAAGACAAACAAACTTCAAAATTAATTTAAAATTATTTTTTTTATTGTTTCGTATTTTTAAAAGTTAATTTTACTTAAATTTAATAGAATTGGGTAACAAAACCATTCTTAACGTAGAAATAAATTCATTTCATTTTTAATCGGGAGTTTTTGAACGAGATTTCTGTGGTGGAACGGTGTTTCGGATTGTTAAACCCAAGTTCGCAGATTCAAATCCGATCGAAGACGTGGATTTTTAAGGGCGGAAAAATTCTTTGTACGACCTCCTTCAGAGGGGAAATAAAACCAGCTGTCGTATGTAGTAAATTTATTGCAGGTAAAAGATTCTCGAGCCTAAAAGAAGTTTCTGGGCTGGATTCTAATCGCCTTTGTCGTCGCCCGAGGAATATCTACTTTCGCTGCTAGATAGCGAAGGGAGGGTAACGAAACTTGCTTGGTCAGGTCAAAGAGCGGACCTGACGTCTTGAGTCTCGCCTCGTAAAATAAAGCGTCATTCCATAGAGTTGAGGTTTGAGAAAGAAGGTCAGAATGCCAGTCCTCAAATGAGGACGCTGAGTCTTAATTATCTCAGTAACATCTTCAACTACATGTTTGTCTTCTAATTGAGAGGTTTCGTACAAGAACCAACGAAATCCAAAATTCCACGTTTTGAGATATTTCACTTAGTTATTCTCTACAACTTGCGCTATCTGCTGGGTCATTTCCTTTGGATAAGTAGCGAACACATTGAAAGATATAAGAAGGGGGAAAATAATTTATCAGAAAGCACGTCGTAGATATGAAAGTATTTCTTTTAACCTTCTAAAAAATCTCGAATTTGGACTAGTTTGGTTCTTATAATTAAAAGTTGTTTTTTTTACATTTTTTCTTCTTCCTGCCCCCTCCCACCGTCCCGAACGCCCCGTCCTAACGCTCTAACGCTCCGTATCTCCATCAAAGGGCGATGGCATCGCTTCCTGCCCGTATCCACGAACGATCGCCTGAGGAGCGCGTGCCCAGCCGTGCCATGCGGGGCGAGTCAGACCGCTGGCGCAACGCGACGCGATGACCCAACGCGGGCGGGCGGGCGAACGCCGTCTTGCGCGAGCGGCCCTCCTGGGCGGCCTGTAGGGCGAGGGCGCGGGCAGGAGGGCCCTCGGGGCCGAGAGCCCTTGGGGTGGCCGGCTCCAAGGAGGCACTCGAGCCAACGAGAGAGGTCCGGGGAAGGGACGCTCCGTTTGTCGATAATGTAGGGGCTCCGAGGGCAATTTCCTGAGAGGATGGTTATCGTGGCCCGGTCAGCGCTTCCGCCCTCGTCCTGGGCGGTCGCCGCCGCCGCCGCCCTCGCCCTTCCCGGAGGCTAATCCAAGGGCGGTTGAGCTCGCGGCTAAGTGCCCTTTTGGGACTCTGGTAGCGGAAAGGTTCTTCTCTAATTAATCTTATTATCAAATTATTGAAGTAATAAGATGTGGGACGAATAAAAACATCTCAAAGGTTTTGAATATTTCAAGTCTCAAAACTTTCAAATTATTATTATTATTATTATTATTATTATTATTATTATTATTATTATTATTATTATTATTATTATTATTATTATTATTATTATTATTATTATTATTATTACTAAGAAATGCCTCTGGTATGGCTCATGGGCAGCGTACTAGCTTCCCGTGCTCTGGTTTCCGGTTTCGATTCCCCGTCGAGGTAAAAATATAGTTGTCGCTTTTCTTTAAAATTGTCCCAGTTTCTGTAGCTGTGTAACGAAGAAATGCTCAAGCAGGCGGATCTTGCTAGCTACGGTGAAGGGAATACGTAATGTTCGCGTCATGTCCAGCTTACCCCCAAGCATGGGAAACAGGCCCAGGCATGGGGAACGCTGGTGGCTGGCCGGCGAAGTCGGACTACCGACCCAAAACGCCTAATACATTATTAAGAAGAGGAGAAATAAGTAATGAAAGATTTAGAAATAATTTAAATTAAAAAAAAAACGAACAATCAAATGTGCGTGTACAAAATCCATTTCAATCTAATTAAAAGGACTGCTTAAGACTTTTATCCACTTTGGTTAGGTAATATGAAACATTATGCTATTATAATCAGTTTCGTAATGAATTACTTTACCGCTCTAGTGTGGTAATGAACTTCTTTACCACACTAGTGCTGTAATGGCATACGAGTAGGGTTATTCTGAGACGAGCACTATTCCATGGTCTACTATTGAGAATAACAATAGTTATTCAAATAATTTATTATTAAAATAACTTTGTTAACAATTTTTCAAATAATAACAATAATAATTACATGTTTTAATTATTTATTATATACATTAACACCAAATTTCTTGCAATTCGAAATTGTAATTCCTGATGATGTTGAAGCTTGACAATTCATATTAGTGTTTTAAATACTATTTCCCCCCATAATTTTCATAGCTATTTGTTTCTTCTTTTCTACTGACGATTTCACATACACTTCTGCAACAAAAGACGACTTCCATCCACGTGCCTCTTCAGCATATCCATATCAGCACCTGCATTTGCTAGTAATGAAGCGGACGATCGCCGAAAACAATTTCCTGTAAATCTTTCAGGGTTCTGCAAACCAAGATACTTTGCTATTAGCTTCGGAATGCCTCCAAAAGTATTTATTCCAACAGGTTGACAAGAACATTTTCCATTTTTGTAAATTACGAGGAAACGATCGTGCTTGACACTTTCAGGCCGAAGGCGAAAATATTTACGAAATGTTTCTAAACATTTAAATTCTTTAATATTCACTTCACTAATTACAAATTCTCTGGCAATTTAAGTCTTACTGTTTGGTATATTAATTAAAATACATGATTGTCTATCCTCTATATCACATATTTTAAGATTGTTTAACTCATCTCTACGGCAAGCGCCAAATATACCAATTATTAAGGTCACCTTCATCAACAAATAATTATCATCGTCAGCTTCTATTAAAAATGTACGTATGTCTTCTTTTGAAAATATCTTGACTTTTTGTTTTATATCCTTCACTTTTCCCTTTTTAAGATGCTAACAACTGGGTAAACTTACTTATATCAATATTATCCTTAACTAATAAAGTACTCTTCAGCATAGAAAAGTGGGTTCAAAGACTACTCGGTTTTTCCTTTTCTGACTTCCCGGAAAAGTAAGCCATTAAAACCTTTTCTGATATGCAATGAACGTTTTTGTTTTTACACCAATCCTTAAAAATTGAGTACTCACGCTCACATTTCTTCTTTGATTTGTATGGTAACAAAGAATATAGCAGCATTTGCTGCTATTTCTATTTCTGAGTCTGAAGTGCATTCGCTCATGTTGTCGAAATGTGTACACCATGCGCGTTTCAATTGTTCTCCTTGTTAAGAAAAGTGTCGCCACTTAAAGGGGAAAAATGTGAATACTAAATGAAAATTTTAATCTTAAATCTAACAAATTTTTACAAATGGATAAAACGTTGTACGATATTCGTGTCGTAACATCTGATTACAATACTCAATTGGTTACCAAACTCGGCCTAACGGCCTCGTTTGGCAATTTTCCAATCTCGTATTGTAATCAGATGTATTACGACACTATATCGTAAATAACTATTGTCCAGCGACCCCAGGGTACATACTTTGATGTCCTCACACTTCACGTTTTTGCGAAAAATTCATATTTATCAAACGAAATGCATTTACCCTAACCCTCTCCTTTCGTGCCTTCATCACCCATCCCCGCTTCTGTGGCTGTACCAGCATAGGTGGCCCAGGGTATCAAATGATGTCTCTACAGTGACACTCACCCGAACGTCCCAAGGTTCGCATCCCGGCAATGGTAGGATTATGACACTAGCTACATAGCTAGGTCAAATTTAGTTGCTGTCTGGAAGAGAATTCGAGCGTCCGGCTGCCCTGATCGGTAATTTTCTGTGGTTTCTTCGACCAATACCAGGCGAAAGCTAGAGCAGTACACTCACAAATGGACCACGGGCCGCGCGCGGTCTTTCCTTTCTCTTCCTATGGCCTATCCTCACCCCTTACATCCACACTCTTAACTTACACTACACTATAATACATGGCCAGTCGGGAGCTTAGAGTTTGTATCGGTTCTAGCGGTGCCCCGCAGGTGGGAGATACCTGGTTGGGGAAAACGTACGGGATTGTAGATGGACGCCTGATCTCGCCATCCAGCAGGAGAAGGTTCCCCCCGCCGCGCGCGATCTTTCCTTCCTCTTCCTTGTCCTATCCCATTCCCCTTACACACACACACACACACACACACACATTAACATGCACTACACTACCAGATTCTGGGAGACCTGCCGGGAGCTTAGAGCTTGTCCCGGCTGGGGCGGTGCCCCGCTGGGGGGAGAGTCCTGCATAGGGAGAAACCCCACTAGCCGACGGTAGGTCGTCGCCGGATACAACCATCCAGCGGGGAACGATCACCGCCATCTCCCGAGAAAAAACATGCACTACACTCACGGGACTAATGACCAAAGCAGTTGACGCGCCCGGAAACACGAAAAAACCAAACCAATTGTGTGATTGTCGCAGGCACCAGGCTCCGCGACGCCGCGCCGTCGCGTCCAGGGCCGACCTGTGGCATGCGGCGAACGGCGCCGCTGCCATGCTTAATTAGCGACGTAAACAAACCCACGGCGTACGCGCGCGGCCCGCTACGCGAGATTTATGCGCGGGTGGCCTACGGCTCATTCATGGACTTTACGGCCCCTGCGCCCCCGCTCCCCGCCCCGCCCCGCCCCGCACCGGCTCCGCGCGTACTTTATGGGTACCGGGTACGCCCACAACCGGCGCCGTACGCGGACACGCGGTGGGCGACCCGGGACGGTGTCCAGCGGGAACTGCCGACCACTCGTCGCTCCGGTCCGCCCGCCACGCCATGCCCCCTGCCCGCCTTTTTTTTCAATTTATTTTTTTCCTTGATATTTACGTTGCTCAGTTACATTAACTCTACATCTGTTTGTTGACTTACTAACGAAACTAAAATTAACCTTACAGCTAGCATTGCGGTCGAGGAAACCATAATGGTCACCTCCAATCAGGGTTCATGTTGGAAAATTGTTGTAGGAATATGTCGAAAGGGTACTTATTTTTTATTCTTGTGGAATAGATGGCGTTTATGGCTAACGTTGAGTCCGGTTATATTGGGTATCTGCATTAGGTTGGAGTAGAATTGGATGGATAGGTATAGAATGTGCTGGGTTATGGGTTGGAGATTGAATTCTTTATGGAGCTGTGCATTAGATATGAACCATGGTGCGTTGGTAATTGTCCTTAGGAACTGAGCTTTCTACCTTCTACGCCCCTTCTCGCCACGCCAGGCACCCTACCACGCCTCGTCCCTAATCCCCTTTCCATCCTCGCTCCGTGTCGTTCCGCTCCGCTCCGCCCCTACCTGCTCTGTCAGTTCCGTCCCATGCCGCCCGCCAACTCCACTCCACTCCACTCCTCTCAACTCTACTCCACTCTACTCTACTCTACCCCAATCTACTTCTCTATACCTCATTATACTCTATTCTACTCCCCCCACACTACGCTACTCCACTCTATCCTCTCTACTCCACCCCATTCTTCTCTACTCTAATCCACTATGTTGTATTCCACCCTCTTTTACTCCACTCTACTCTTCTCTAGTCCATTCGACTCTACCCACTCTATTTACTCAATTTTAAACCTCCCCCCCTTACTATTCCCCACTTCACCTTGAGGAGCTCAGCTCGCAACGTCACGCTCCGCCCTGCCACCCTCGCGCCGCCTTCAGCGTTGCAATTAAAGAGTTTGACATTTGTGGTTCCCGATTCCCCCGCTCTCCATACGCTGACACATAGAAGGCTGCCCCTTGGGAACAGTGCAACGAGATATACAACAAAATTAAATTTTGTAAATCCCACTGGGAGGGGTATGTCTCTCTTTAAAGTGACAGCAATTCAAAATTTAAAAATTTAACCCAACGAAAACATAACACTAATACCGTCGTTTAATGAATGTCTTGCTTAGGGAAACTATAAAATATTTGTCAACTCAATCAAAGATCATATTTAATAATCAAAGCGCAGACTTAAAATGAATGGGTTTTGTTTCCATTGTGAAAGAACGTTTAGTTCTGCAGAATTGAATTTGCTATCTTTCTGGGACTCGCCTTCCGCTCTTGAGAGTGGATGTTTTTCCACCTGCACACAGAATGACGAATCTCAAAACAATGTAAATAAGTTCGCAGAACATGTCACCTATTTCAAGAAACGAGTCTATCAAAAAAACATCCGGTCGGAAGTCTTATAACTGTAAGCTTGAAATATGCTTGGCAATAGTGCCATTTTCGAAAGAACGACAGTCACTTTATACGGTGTATGAAGCATTCCCATAACCAATTTGTAAGTAAATTCAGGTTCTCTGTCCACTAATTAAATTCACCAATATCATTTTTATCCAGGTTAGTTGCAGTAGCAACGGCGTGCCTAAAGGGGGGGGGGCAGGACCACCATGGCTCCCTGAATAGTTCCTTAGAACTATGCAATAAAACATTTTATTTCTTAAATTTGTTTAAACTCTGACTTCCCATTTTTAATAATTTTGGAGAATTTTTATACGACATTTCGGGAAAAGGCTTCAAACATCTGGCAATGCTATAAATGTTTCAATTAATAAACACAATTAATTAATTATTAAACACAATTAATAAATACAATTAATTTTATCATTTAAGTTCTATTGTCATTTTCTTTGTAATACATTTTATTTAATTTCTTCTTAAAAAAAGCCATATGTAGGTAAAAAGAATTAACAGAGACTCCGAAATGCAGTTGCTTCCCCTCTTATTTACGCTGCGCACGCATACACTAATGAAATATTTTACCAACGAAATATCTCGGTTTATCACCAACGGAACAACCAAAAAAAGTTTCAAAAAGGCGTGAAGTTGGCCCGAAAAAAATGGGAAAATACAATTTCGTGGTGCATTTGTTTGTCCATCGTTTGAACACATTTGACCACACATTAAAATTTTTTTACCAGATCCGGTTCAAAAGTTATTAGCAAAAAACCTTTTCCCCGCCATTTTATCAATTAAAAAAGAGACCAAGAAACACACGGAAATTTCGACATTTTACTGTCCCCTTCGCTTGTCCATCTTTGGAAAACGAATGTCTATCACTTACTACAAAACGTACACTACGCTTAGTTAAAAATTTACAGGGAAAAACAAGTTTTTCCGCCATTTTTTGTAAATTCGGCAAAAACAAAGAAATACATCGAAATTATGAAAATTGTAATTTGCATTCTTTTGTCCATCGTTTGACCGCATTTGCTCACCCTTCATTTTTTTAAATTTGTAAAAAATTTGTCGTTTTTGCTCTAATTTTCGAACAGAGGCTGGCAAAAATTTTCTGAAGGGTGGGCAAACGTGGTCAAACGATGGACCAATTTAAGCACATGAAAATTGCCAAATTTTAAATTGTCTTTCAGGCCAACATCACGAGGGTAAACTGTTATTTCCGAAAACTAGGAACGTTTTATGAAAAATATCGAATATGATTTAATCTGATGTGTCTATCCTCACATATTGGATTCATTGCTTCAGCTGTTCCACAGATTATGAATGTTATTAAATTAATTTACGTTATAGTTTGTATTGCAGAAGAAAACTTGATAAGGTATCGACGTTTTCATGTTAGGTAGTGAAATTATATCTATGGATACTGATAAATCGGTAATACCGGAGTATTGGCACAAAACTGTCAGTATAACAATTAAAATAATGAGGTAACCGGTGTGAAACAAAATCGGTTTATAAAATAGTACTATCATTTTGAACGCGTTCATTTCGTCCATTCAATTACATGGTTTCTGTCGCTCTGGTGAAGAGGAAAGAAAAATGACTATTTCCTCTTAATTATTTAAATAAGGTAAAATTTGGCGATGAAAAATAAATTAATATTTTTAAACTCGTTTAGTATAGCGTATATTTTTCTTTAAATAATGTATCGATAGCAAAAGGTTGTTGTAAGTATCGATGACTCAGATACTTAATAGGGACTTGAGGCGCAATCGACAGCAACCTCGATCTTCAGCACATGTGCAGATACGCAAAAGTGATGCGTAACAACATGCACAGAAGTGAAGTTGTGAATATTGCATTCGATTGCTGAAGTCGTCTCTGTGCATAGAGTTCCGAATATCACTATAAGGATATACTGTTCCATACATGACACTAATACAAAATATCGTATATAATCTAGTATTTCAACGACTGTGACCACACCTAACATTCATTGCACGGCACTGCAGAAAAAATCCAAACCTTTAACAACATGCATCGTATTTTATTTCAAAGTTATTTATTCGTGTTTATCACTCTGCAACACCGGTCTAGCTTGTATACCCGCCCCACGTAGAGCACAGCGAGCCCGTTTGATTTGTGGCGAACGCAAACGAGGGCGCATAGCAGGGGGAAGGCGTCTCGGCGCCAAGACTCGTTCCCTCGCGTCGCCAGCGCCGCCGCCGCCGCCGCTGCCGCGGTCGCCTACGTCGCCGTCGCTGTCGCCGTCGTCTTCTCCGCCGTCGTCGTCGTTGTCTCCGCCGTCGTCCGTCTCTCCGTCGTTGTCGTCGTCTTCGCCGCCGTCGTCGTCTCGGCCGTCGTCGTCGTCGTCGTCGTCGTCTCCACCATCGTCGTTGTCTCCGTCGTCGTCTCCACCATCGTCGTTGTCTCCGGTCTCGTCGCGTCTCCGCCGTCGTCGTCCCTCGTCGCCGGTCGTCGTCGCCGCCGCCGCCGCCGCCGCCGCCGCCGCCACCATCACAGCCGCCGGCCCCGTCTTGCCCTCAACCGTAGATCCAAGAATTTCTCCATTTAGAAAAAGGACATAAAATTCGAGACGTAGTGTCTGGAGAAGAGAATTCGTGTTGGCCTCGAATTTTACGATAACGAGAACCGGAGGTGTCGCCGGGACGGCGGCGGCGGCGGCGCCGACGGAGGCGTGGGCGCTCTAGTTCACGCCTCCGCCCCCTCCTATGTTTCTTTCTTTTTTTGTTATTTCCTATGTTTCTCCGTTTCTGACAGCGCCCTCTCTCGAGCATTCCTTTTGTGCGCCAGCCCATTCGCAGTGTTCTCTCACCCCGTGAATCGAGAGTGTCTCAGGAAATGGAGCTCGTTACATATGAAAAGAAAACACCAACGTATCTCAAAGTATTAAGGGTTCATTCATTTTGAAACACACTACCAGATTAAGAAATTTAATATGTGCGGTTTTGTCGAGAATAAAACCGCAAGTTGAATACAAAGCTAAATCGGATTATGGACTGTGTAATGAAGAAGGTAGTGAATATTGTTAATTTTTTTTAAATATTTACTGAATATTCAGGGAATTTTGCGTTAATAATTTTATAATATATTGATACAATCTAAAAATACACTATTTAAAATGCATTCACTTGAAACTAGCTTTTCTTTAATCTGTCGATATTCATTGTAACATTTTATATTTTTAGTGCTATCGTCTCTTCAGTCATTCAATTTGCCGTTACCTTCTGCCGAACACCGACCAATGTTGTATCGCATCACAAGCACACGAAACGGTTACACTATATTATTAATGACCATTCTTTTACTTCATCGTAATGGTGAAAATACAGAAAGTTTGTTTCTAGAATTTATCCTCGAAAATTTAAGACAAAATCTGATTACCGATTTTATGGCCATTTGCTGCAAGCTAGACATTTCTTCCATGTCCCCCAGAATTGTACAGAGTTCGTACATAAAAGTGATACACGTTTGAAGTATTGACTAAGAGCTCCCTTGTAACCAGTGTCAGTGATCTATAACATTCTACGGAGTAAGCCTTTAAAGATTCAGCAAACTCGTAAATGCTTCATCAGGTTATAACCCCTGCAATGTATTCCCTATTATTTGACAGAGGGGTGCAATCCTGTTAAAAGGGAAGTAGTTTGCTCCAAGCCATAATTTTACTAAGAAAGTTTCTTCAGTGGCTACCCCCGTAACATTTTCTCTTCCGCTATCTCGAGATTGTAAACAATCACCGAGATTCTGGTTAATCCATCAATGAATAACTTTTGTGAAACAGTAATTTAACTCTGCTGAAGATACTGACGCTTGGGAATTTTATCTATCGCCAGTGGAGGTAGGACATTTTTGAGAAGTAAATATCCATAATCATGAAAAGGTCTACTTTGTGTTTTAAAGTTCAGCAAGATGTTATAATGAGAGAAACTTAGAATAATACGCTCTTTGATATAATTGATTTTAAAGATATTTAGATCACTAAGTTTTTTGACGTTATACTCTTTTAAACGAAAGATTGTCAAGGAAGTATTGATGTAAAATATGTTGCTGATTATGGAGACTTTTACTTTTCTAATATCATTGCCCTTTAGCATTGTAACCTAATTTATCCTGAGTCAATAATCAAATTTGGCGAAGACTGGTAAAGTTTCATGTATTCTCATCCAGAATTAGTCTTTGATTCCTCTGTTTGTTCCAGTTCACTCCCGGAGAGGTACGAATATTGCTTTAATTAATGAATTGTTATAATCATATTAACACTTTGAATGCGATATTTCGTTCCCTTGAGCAGTTTGAAAATCTTCCCTGGAGAAGTGCTGGAATAAAAATGTAGGTGGCTCTTTTCCCTTTGTGAGGGTCAAAATTTACTACGATTCTGGAAAATGAATTTGGATTATATCAAAACTAAATTGATTTAAAATATTACGGAGTGTCTGCGCATGTTTAGACAAAATGCTTATAATTTTCCTGATTTTAAATATTGAATCTATGTCATATAATACTTGATGTTGTTATCTAAGAGTTGGACGTATCGAATAAGATTCGTTCAATTTCGACATCTTAGTGAGGGTGTGTGTGTGTTGTGATGACGCAGTTTTTTTTTTTTTTCAATGAGGTTTACTATCGAATCGCATGAGGAGATATACATATTTCTGGAGATCTTCATCTTTCCCAGCTTTGTCCACCCTATTCTTCTTTCCGCATCGTTCAATGCTTTTCCCAACTACTTGTATCATTGTATCTCGTGTCAGGATACCTCCTCTGTCATCCATCTCGTTCTCCTCCGCTCATGGGGCGTCTCCTGCCTTCGTGCCTTCGCCGCTCTCCTCTCCGCCGTTACACTTCGATTCTGATTGCCTGCCGCCTCACCCGCCCGGCCCGCGGGCTCCGCTGTGGCCCCGCCCTGTCGATCTGAAAGGCGGCGCTGTTTTACGGCGGCCTGCGACTTGTTTATGCCCAGTGCCGCCGCCGCGCCGTTGGCATTCGAAATTACGTCGCCCCGATCGCAAGCGGGTGTCGCGAGGAGGACGAGGAATGGGCGGAAGGGGGTGGTGAGGGAGAGGGCGAAGGGGCGGACGATGGCGCGTATGATGGCGTGGGTGCTGGTGAGATTGAGAGCCAGGACCAGGGCCCGGGGGAGGACTAGGACGCGGACACGGACGCTGGCAAGGGCGGGCGCTGGCGAGGCGAGGCGAGGTCGCTGGCGAGGGCTTGGCGAGGGCGGGGCGAGGGCGCTGGCGAGGCGCTGGCGGGGGCTTGGCGAGAGCGCTGGCGAGAGCGCTGGCGAGAGCGCTGGCGAGAGCGCTGGCGAGAGCGCTGGCGAGGGCGGGGGGGCGCGGAAGGGGGGCGCTGGCAAGGGCGTAATCGATGTGAGACTGGCAAAGGCGTGGGGAAGCCGGGGGCGGGCGGAGGGGGGCGGGGCGGGGACACAGACGGGAGCAGGGTTGGGGCGGGGTGGGGTGGGCGCAGAGTGGGGGCCGGAGCGCACGCCCTCGCTCGCGCTGATCAAAAGATGGGCGGGCGGGCGGGCAGCTCCGGCCTGTCAACGCCTCGAGGTGAACAGGCGAAATTCGACGCGAATCGCTTTATGACTTTTACGCCGGGCTCCGCTAGAGGTCGTAAATTTGGGCGTTAAACGCGAGCGCCGGCGAAGGATGTTTTCCCTCGACGGCGATTGATCTGGAAAGCGCCCGGGAGAGAGGTGGACTCTCACATTGAGGGGAGGCCCTCGCCATCAGCGTAAGCCGCGGACGATAGAGCTTTGTACAGGTGCTCTAAAAAGTAACGTTTTCCAGAAGTTAACTTAGACTGTTTCGGGTCATCGTACTAGTAGAAGAAGAACTCTCCGCCTGCATATGCCCGACCCTCAATTAATTGCATACTCATGTACTTAGTAATTTGAAAAACATTACGGTTATCCAAAAACTAAATATGTTTTTTAAAACAGTTTCGGGTCTGATTGTGATTTAATACAGGCAAATTGATTTACTAGTAACAGACAAGATTCTGTAATTGAACTACTTTATTTCATTCATAATCGATGTATACTTTTTGTATGTTTATTTATTTTTTTATTTTCGTAACAAATGTCAAGCAGATTTCATATTTATAAGTTCTGAATATTTCTCAACGTGATTTTAATATCTCAACGTGATTTTATATTAATAAATGTAGTGTGTCTACGTGTTGACGCCGGGTCACAAGATTCCATCAAAAATTAGTCTTGGAACACTTAGTGGAACACTTTAATCTGTATAACCAATTGTCAATGAGAGCTGAAATTGAAAGAAAACCTTGCAGCCTCCACCCGTTTGAGAGGTGTCTAATTGTTCCATACCCCGCAACTTGGGAAAATTACTATAAACAATGATACAGTTTCGATTTTGTTTGAAAATGCAATCATTTGATTGGGTTACTCCCTATATTCTCGTACTGCTCGTATCAACTGAATTCTTATTTATTTTATTTATTTTACGTCAACAAGCAGTTGAAACTACGTATGACGTGCTATGGGGAGAAGTTAATTCTATGCCCGTTTTCAAAATTCTGTGATCCCTACACTTAGTCATATACTACATAAATTTTGAAAGTAAAAAAAGCTCTCGTGTAATAAAATCTATTTTCAATAAGCAATAAATTTTGGGCTCTTATTCATGATGTCCTTCGTCAAGGAATAATACTTCCTGCCGCAACAACATGGAAACGACCATTTGAATAACTAGATTTCACACTGAATTCTAGAAGACGTGCACAGATAATGAAGTTACATTTATGTCCAGAAGCAAAACAAGGGGCCATCTCAGCATTTGCTCAATGGATCAGGGAAACGACGAAAAACCTGATCGAGATGGGGGTCATTGACCCGGAGGCTGCAGTACAATACTTGTTACAGGTTATTTATACAGTCCAAATGGTAAATAATTAATTATGTATCATTGTTAAAATTAATGTTACTTTTCTTGTGATGCTCAGTATAGTCTCTAATTGTACAGAAACATTCTCGTACTCAGTGCGTCACTGCTTACAACGCAGCTGACGTCATGCCTCAAGGCTCTAAGGAAGAGCCCGCCCGTGATTAAACATTTGGTATCTTTGCCATGTTTTATGGAACAGGACCTTTTTTGATATTTTTGGTTTGTAAAGAATTGTTGTACTGTGTATCCTCTGTTGTTCTAAGTACTATATTATCGCAATGTTCACGAAGACTGTTTTTGTTAAATTTTTATTTTTTTTATGTTATTGGAGAGTATTTTCTTGCATTTGAACAGTGTACTGTACAATGACCTTTTTTGGAGCGGAAGTTGCATTTCTGATTGCGTTTGAAAAGACATCTGTTCGTTCTCATTTGGAGAGAAGTAAAACGTTAACTCCCGAAGACGAAGAAGAAGAAGAAGAAGAAGAAGAAGAAGAAGAAGAAGAAAAGAAAGAAGAGGAAAAAACATCTCTAAAATCAAATATTTCCATGTGAAAAACTTTCTGTTATGTAATACAACATCGTAATATACGATTTCCGATTATACATTTCTACGAAAATCGAGGCGAGATTTTGAGATGCGAGTTTTTACGTCTTGGCACCTCTTGTGCAGCGCGTTTTACGAATGCGAATGTTAACATCTGAAAACATGTCACTCATAAACGATATTTTGCTATCTTAACGAAGTTTTGGAGGTTATAACTGCTTATTTTTAGCAGCTTGAAAATCTGAACACCTTTGTTTTTGCTGGAATAATATTTTTAAGTCAATTTCCAAACTAAGGTTCTCGCTACTATATAAAATGTTTTTATGAAATTATACCTACTCGATGAAATGAAAAGTATATTATTAACGTTCATTGATGCATAGCAGTGTACGCTGTTGAATTGCCATGTTATAAATTGCAATCAGTAGTGTGTCATTTGTAAGACAAAGAAAAATCAGAAATTGTTTCTGGAAGTATAAAAACGTTTGCAGTTGTTAGCGATTTTATTATCCGCTTTGCTGATGAAGAGAAAATTCCGAATGTAGAAAAATATCAATAAAGTCGTTTAAAAGCTTTATAAAGTTGGTCTCTCCAAGAAGAGCATTGCCGAGCTTTTGTTGCCCTTAATGCACTCAGAAACTGATTTAATTTGGAATTTTGAATAAACAATTTTAGTCATATTTCATTTATTTGAGACCAATTATCTCACAAATTTGCAATACTTTCTTTCCATATAAGAACTTTGAACCAGCATTTTAGGTGGTACTTTATTAATTTTAGCGCTCGGTATCAAGCTATTAGTTCTGGCATAAGACTTCCTCTTGGTATTAAATCAAATTCTAGCCGTAAAAATCAAACTGTATCTCTCGATTCTTACAGCTATAAATTCCATTTCTTTGGATTTGCAATCATTTCAAATTTTCAATGGTGACTGAATTAGACGGAGGATATATTTGATTTCTAAGTGCAACACACTTCCCGTCTTCTAAACGAACTATAGTGTCCTGTCAGATTACTGTCTTTGTCTGTTTGGGATATAAACGTTATGATTTCGGGTGGTTCATCTTAAGGCACAATCATTAGTTTTTTTCAAGACTTATTTAACGTCGTAATTACTTACAGATGTTTAATTTACAAATGACTTCATAACGAATACTGCTCCCTCTGTCGGCAACAAATGTGACGTGATTGAGTGCTGTTGCCCAAGCAAATGAGGTTTGCAGCGTTCACTGACTTTTTTTTATATTTGACATGACGTCAATATCCGGAGGCAACATATGCTGAGAGTGCCAAATGTTTTTCAGCGAAATCCATTCCAAGTGGTTCAGGATGTAACGTGAAAGCATCGATTGGAACCAAAATGAATGACGAAATGCTCGAAAGTTACATTAATCAACAATCCACTTTTCAAAAATAGGTGAAATATCTTGTTTCTAATCTCTGTTCAAATAAATCTATCTTCGTCGAGGAAGATTTTCCTATTCAAACAAACGGATTCTTTATGTCATGAAAATACCGCGGGGCAAAAAAATAAGTGCTTTCATTATGAAATGTCTGCACTACTGGACGAAATATGGGTGTCACTGTTATCGTATTTTTAAAATTAAAGCGGAAGGAAATCCTAATGTATCAGTCTCTTAAATAGTATTTTATCAATTTCATTTCAACAAAGTCCGTTAGATACGACATGTGTATTCATATAGATCGTACATGTGTATTTTTGGAAGAGCCTGCATATTTGTTACATTACGGGAAAGAACCCTTCATTCCTCGTTCTTATGTGACATTTTGTTGGATCATTATAAAATAATTTGGAGTCATTAGAGAGATGCTTTATTTACCTGATGATTGTTACCATTCAGCCACAGATCTTGCAATGTATCGCTTACCTAAAATTCAGTTTTCATGAAGAGTGTTCTTGAATTTCTACCTATTAATTTTTCTGTAAAAGCAAAGCAGGGCAGATATGAAAATTAAAGAACTTCCTGGAAATTTAAACCCGTATTGACTATAGTTGCTCGCTTGCTTAGTCGGCTCGCCTCTTCGCCTTACTGATGCTTCAAGATCTGATCATTTTTCCATAAACAGACAGAATATGATTTAATAACACATTCCATTGATATGCAACCAAGTACACATTGAAAGACGAATTTTTATATTATATCTATTGAATACATTTTATCGGTTGTAAAATATTCTTTGATAATTTTCTTATTAAACATGAATGCTCCGTCTTGTGATCAAGAAAGCAATACGTACTCTGTACGTCAGAGTGGGATGACAAATTTGTTACAGAAAAACATCACTCCTGATAGTACTCTTGTCATCATTTAATTTTTTAAATAATTTGATCGATTAGCACGCAGACGGTTGAGTTTTAAATATCGATTGAAGTAAACGAATTTGATGGCTTTTGAGTAAATTGTCTATTAGAACCAGTAATATACTAAGAGGAGTCTTTCTTCGAAATCTAAATATTAAATTATTGAAAATGAAATAAATACAGAAGCTTATACTGCACAACATTGTTACAAATATAGAATATGTAAATTTAATTATAAAAGTGAAAGTTTACAAAAGAAAAATTTTTTAAACAGCGTGTTTCTGTCCCCAACTTCTCCAAGTCGTCCACTCACTAAGCAGGTGGCCAAAACAAATTGTGTTGTCGTTCTGATTTTTTGCCCCTTTATGTTTTTGGGGTGCTGAATAAGAATCTGAAGTTTGACAAAAAATCCATTGGGATTTGAGTTTTAATAAAAGAACGTGAAATATAAAATGTTTCTATTTTTTGTATATACCTAAAAAATTATGGCATTTCGATGAAAATTTCTCGTTGCAAATTTTTCTACTTACAATTTTCTATAATTTAGTTACAACTCTTTTGTTCCATGCACTGTTTGAGCGTAACTAGAAATAGAAATTTGACAAATATTTGGGCCACTCACATTTAGCTCGTCTAAGTGTTGAAACGATACCCCAAAAATCTTACCAGTTTCAATACATCTATCTGCCTTGCTAATTCTGTCTTAATGAGCTTTTTATTATTATACAGTACTTGTTGCCAATAGTTTTGATTTTGAATAACATTATTACAAATAGATAAGATGAGGTATTATGAATAAAACAGCTTGACTGTTGAAAAGAGGCGTTAAGGATGGACCTTGAAAGACTCTTGCATAGTAATAATTTATTATCTACAATTGGCACGCAATGTGTATTTATACGCATACGTATTGTATATATTAAAACGCAAAATGTATTTATATTGAGTATCTTTTAATTAAATATACATCAAGGGGTCCAAACACTACAGCGTATGGCGACTGTTGTACTGTGTGAAATAATGTGTGACCAACCTATCCAAACTGACCATCCAACCTATTAAACTCTCATTTAATATCATTGTTGTGGTTATCGAGAGTTGGCGTCTTTATATTATTGCAGATGTTCCAACAATAAAGGCATAAGTGAAGTCGTAGGCTTCCGCAGCCGGAGTCATGTGAATGTTCTTGGCTGTCCGGGTGACGCCGCGTCGAAGGCTGTGTTGGCAGACCAGCCCTGAGGAAGACCACGAAAAGATGGTCGAAACGTCGGCAACACAGTCGTCGACGCGGCGTCACCCGGACAGCCAAGATCATTCAAATTAACGCATAACTTTGAACAAACTTTCAATGAAGTTTTCAATCCTAAACAGCATTCCAGAAGCGAATGTTGCAAAATATCATCCACAATTTCATTTAGAACAGCACCTGTCAGCATGTAATGAATGAACTTCAGCGGCCAAGGTTAGATCTGTGTTCGTAAGTAAACAATCGGCTTCTTCGACCACTTTCTTGCTCTTTCTTTTTTCTATGCTTTTTATGCTTGATATTCTCAAAGAGTACTGTATGGTAAGAAAATTATTATTAACTAAGACAGCACATTATTAGGAAGATAGTTACAGTGAGCATAGTCACGAAGGTTTCTACTTATCCATTTACTTTATCATATTTATTCTACCTATCCATCTACTTATCCATAGAAAGACGAGAATAAGGTAAGATGCGCAAAAATTGATCAAACTTCAACTATCAATTACGCCTAAACAGTACGCGGAAAAAGTTTCTAATTAAATTGTAGGAAATTTTATGTAACATCCTTGGGTAGAGTAATTTTTTTACCAAAATTGAATAGTTTTTTAGATGTAGGCAAAAACTAGGGAAATGTTATTTTCTTGTTTTTCTGTTGTCTCAAATGCCAATGGATTTTTTTCAGAACTTCTTATTCGTAATAAGCACCTCCAGAAAGGTGCCAAAAATCAAAACTACACCACACTTTGTTTAAGAACAGTACCTTTCAGTAGTCACGACTGGAATAAAGGTATATCTAAAATTTTCAATTTGCAGGAAAATTCTTAATAAAAGTAATCATCAGACATCACATTCTGATGGAAATGTATTCCGTAGGCAAGATCATTTTCTTGTCGATTTGATTGAGTGATTATCTGCCTTCATTTCCTGAGAAGACATTGTCAAAGAACCTGGGCTCAATAATTATTAATGATTATACCTGTGGAATTTGACTTGAATTTTTGGAACCTCGAATTGGTCGTGAAGACGCGGTGATGCTGTGGGGTCATCTCGTCGTCAGAAGCTGGGAGGCGAGTGATTACCAAAAAAGGGTCTGATAACACGAAGATAAATCAAATTACCTTTACATTTTGCACAAACACAATTTTTGAGTTCTTGAATTCGAATCTGTAGTCTGGTTGGAAAGAAATTAAAACATAAAACGCAATATGGACGCCCATTTTAAATATAATATAAAATACTAATTTATAATAAATAATTTTAAATCAACATTTAAAATAATTCAAAATGAGTGCAGGGAACTCAACTTAAATAATGAACTTGAATTCGCTCTCCAACATAAACAATAATAGATTTTTACAGTATATTCTAATTTTTTAAATTTAAATAATACGTAGTATTAAGTCATAAGCATAAGTATGTTACATAAAAATATATATTGCCCTCTAGAATATCGATTTTGAGGTTTTATCCGACTGCCCAATGGAAGGACAATTATGTTTCCCTCTAGTTTTTGTGAGTTTGTTCCCGCCTTCACATCGATACATTCAATAGATTATGATGATCGAAGATGAATTGACAATTAAGATCAATACGATGTTTTCAGAATGGATCATATAATATTACCTTTGAAATAATTTAGGGCACCCTGACGAGGCAAATCTAATTTTAAAAAAAACCTTTTTCTTTTGCTGAAGAAAAGTACTTGCTAAGTGAAGCTTATAAATTACAATAGCTTTAAATACTATATAAATGTTTCCGCATTAAGATTGATTCCCAAAGAAACTTAAATATAAATGTAAAGTATATATTTTTAAGTTCGGTGCCGTTTTCAATTGAACCCTTCAGAACCGTGAAAGTAACATTATAAAGCTCTCATTAACAGCGATGATGCAGCGATGAAAGTTCGAAAATATAGTTTCACATTTATGTTAACCTGGTTTGAGAACCACACATTAACGTGTATCCCAGCTAATCCAAAGAACGTCTGGTTGTTTTCATAAGACAAAATCAAATACAATTTGTTAGAAGATAAATTACCATTCTTCAACACTGCTGTAGAAACACTTAATTTTCGTCGTGCGAGTGGTGTAAGAAATACATAGGTGGTTCCATAAGTTTCCAACCTGACCAAGATAACGTTCAGCAATGAGAAAACTTTCTGAGCAATATATGGTCTTACCTTTAATTATTGTAATGATATAAGTTTGCAGCCGATATCTCTCTCAATTTTGTGGTGAGTGATACGTGAGTTGCGTGCCGTGCGTGAACTCTCGTGGTACTTAGTTTCTTCACGACAAAATTCCTGTACTCACTCCTCAGATTACAAAGAATGTTGGGAAATTCAAATATTTGGAGGCTTAGAAATGTTAATATACAGATGTGAAAAGTGAGTTGGAGTAAAGGATGAATAAATTGAAAAGTTACGTAATTTGTCCTTTATATCAAAAAAGAAGAAGTGAGACCGGAAAATTAACGTACCACTAATTGTCACCCGAGTAATGCAAAGAGTAAATACGCGTCCATTACTGAATGACCTTCGAATGTGAACATAATTTCTGCACTTTGTGTTTATTGTATCGAGACATTTTGTCAGTGAGCGGCTGCCTTCACATGAATGTTCTCTGTGTGAATGGTACTTTAATGTAAATGTACATATCCTCTCGTATAGACGAGTTAACGGTTTCTATTGCAATTAAAAACAATTCTTTAAGAACGCTAACCAAAATTCAGCAGACGGTCGCCGAACTGCCTTAAACATACCTTTTTTCTTCGGTTTCTTCACACTAGAACGACCGACGTCGTCATTTTGACGGCTACAACATATTTAACTAATGTCATCTTTATTAAAAAGAACATTAACCATTGTGATTACTTGACACTTTATGATTTAAAGTACTCGTAAAAATTTCAAAAATATTCATCCACTCAAAATTATTACATTGATCGATTTATCTTAAACGCGCGACAGCCGTCAAATAGACCGCTTTCCAATAGCTGCAAAACGGTGCGCTCCGTGTGCCAACTTGTTTTGTTTATATCACATCATCTCTTTTCCGAGAAACCATGAATACTCTCTTTGTTGGAAAGCATTCGTATATGAAGTGTCTATGTTAGAATGGTGATGAAATGCGACTCTATCGAGATTGTCTTTGTCATCTTACGACGAAACGCAACCCACAAGTGTGCAGCCAGAATTTTCGTAATTGTTTTGATGTCAATTGTATATATTCTTCTAATTACTGAAATCAATTAATAAAATGATAACTGAAGTATGTATTGTGTGTATTTCGGTGTATGAATTCCACAAAATCCAGAAATAGACCAGTATAATAAACATGTGCCGTCAAAATGGCGGCACGCGGACATTCTTGCTAAATGCAAGTCCATGCGTTCTGGAGACGTTCTCGGTAAATGCAAGGTCCGGGCGTTCTAGTGTTAAGTGAACGGTAATATTGTTCATCGACGTACGGATACTTTTTCGCATTGGTAAGAAGCAAGAACGGCAACGCGGGCGGCGGAGGGTGAGGCGGGCGGCTGTTTTTGCCGGCGCCGCGAGACGCGCTGCGGGCGTGTCAGCGGCGACTTCAAAGGCCGCGCAGGCGGCGAAGGCGGCGGCCGTGACGTCAGATGCCGCGAAACGCACAATCGCCGCCTTTGAGCGACGGAGGCGGCGGCGGCGGCGGAGTCGAGGGAGGAACGGAAACGGAGTGGGGGGGGGGGGGAGGACAGATCGAGAAGGGTGGAAGGGAAGGACGGCGGGAAAAAGGGAAAAGGGTAGAGAAATGGGAAGACAGTGGAGAAAGGGAGGAGGGAGAGAGAGAGAGTGGAAAAGAGAGTAGAGGAATTTGAAGAGACTCGAGAGGGTAGAAGAAGTTTAGGAGATTGAAAGAAGTGAAGAAGAGTAGAGGGGGAAGGCTGGGATATGAAGAATGGAGGAGGGGAAGGAGGAAGGTCAAGTAGGTGGAAGGAATGGAGGAAAGAGGAGGAAGTGATAAAAGACGGGAAAAGACAATGTAAGAGAGAGTGAGAGCGATTGGGTTTTAGAGAGCGAGTTAGAAGAGAGGAGTTAGAGGGAGCGAGTTAGAGAAGAGAGTTAGAAAGAGGAGTTAGAGAGAAGAACGAGTTAGAGAGAGAGACAGCGAGTTAGAGAGAGAGAGCGAGTTAGAGAGAGAGAGCGAGTTAGGAGAGAGAGAGCGAGTTAGAGAGAGGAGCGAGTTAGAGAGAGCGAGAGAGAGAGAGAGTTGAGAGAGAGAGAGAGCGAGTTAGAGAGCGAGCGAGCTAGAGAGAGAGAGCTAGAGAGAGCGAGAGGGGAAAGGCAAGGTAGTAGGCTCTGGGAGTTAGCAGGGGGTGACAGTGGTAATGGAGATAAGAAATCTACGAAAGACGGCGGCGTGGCGGTGTGTCTAGTACTGGGGGTCAAACTGCATTAGGTCTCACAGAGCTTGCTCAATGCTGATGTTCGATGGTCGAAATACTTAAGTTCTGTATTGTTATGTAACGTAACCATTCTCAGCGCACGCGTATGACAGGAACTTGGATAGCATCAGCACACGCGTATGACAGGAACTTGACATAGTTTGGATAAATGAACATTTATAATTTGGTTTTATATATGGTTTTTGTTATTGCATCATAAGAGAACTGAGATCACATTTGCATTTCAGAATATTTTTGATGTACCAAGGGTCATCAAATCTTCAATTTCTGCATTAAACTCCTTTATCGCAGATAATACTTACCTCATTTAACAATTACATCATCCATATAATTCTCTTGATATTTTAACTTGTTTCACAATCCCAATATAGAACAATAATACTTGCATTATCAAAGCAAGTATAAGAAACTTGCAAGATCAATAATAAGAAACTTTTTACAGCCAATAATAATTATAATAAAATAAAAAATAATCTATGGGATTACGTTGATCGATGGCAGGTTACAGAAGTGAAAAAGGTTCGGAGACTTGTGATATTTCTCAACTACAAGTTGCTGCTAGTATTAAGTAACTACACCTAAATAATAATAATAATAATAATAATAATAATAATAATATAATAATAAAAAATGACTAAAATAATAAAGGAAGTTAAATTATAAAGACAATAATAGACCCATGCACGTGCAATACTATCAGAATGCAAATCTACTGTTCTTCCTCTTGGAGTTTGCGCCCACTGTTCTCCGCCCTAGGCGACGCTAGCGCAGCGCGGCGGCGGCGGCGCACGTGGCCTCGGGGCGAGTGAGTGAGCGGGTGGGCGGGCGCCACCCAGGAAACGAAAGGCGCTCGCTGCACGCAGAAAAAAGTTAAGAACGGTGTAATTTAAGAATAGTCTTTTACATTAAAATACCCCGTTCGGTTCGAAACATTCAGCGAAAGAAAAGGGCCACCCAGATCCTGCCCGTGCATACCTCTACTTACGTCGCAGGAGGGCAAAAAAAGAAATGAACGAAATACGGTGTCCTGATGAAGACATTAGGCAAGCGAGAGCACGACGACATGTAATTGATAGGGGCTGGGCGTCTTGGGATGCACGCGACTTCTCAGCTCCCCCCCCCCTCTGCGGTTTCGAGGCGGAGAGAAGTTGATGAAGATGTTACAAGTGGATTGGCGGTCATGGAGAAGGTGGCTCAGGGCATCAATTGATGCCACTGCAGCGCTCCTAACTGGGAGATCCCATGGTTCGAGTACCAACGGTGGCAGGATTTTCGACACTGGCTAGATAGCTATGTCGAAGTTTGCTCCTATCTGGAGCAGAATATCCTGCTCTGATCGGTAGTTTTCCGTGGTTTCTTCGATCAATATCAGGGGAATGCAGGAACAGTACCCAAACTAACGGACTGCGCGCTATTTTTTCTTCCTCTTCCTCGCCCTATCCTCACCCTTTACTTACACATACTTATATTCACATACACTACATAGCTACACATGCCGTGAGACCAGTTCGGAGCTTAGGGCTTGTCCCGGCTAGAGCAGTGCCTCGCTGGTGGGAGATACCTGGTTGAGGAAAACCTGCAAGCCGACGTATAGGTGGACGCCGGATCTCTCCATCCAAATTGGAAAGATCGCCAACTCCTCTCGCGATAAAACACACGATGACCGCTGTTTATATGGCAGTAATCACTAATTAATTAATTAATTACTTAATTAATCAATCAATCAATCAATCAATTCAAAAGTGGACTGGGATCCTCTGGAAGTGAGAACTGAAAGTGGTACTCCAATTTAGATTTTCTACGCCTAAACACATTGCCTTACATTCACCGTTCAGCCCCCCTTTTTTTTACTTTATTTTGCATATTTTTTTTTTAAAACTGTTCAATGAGTGGGACCTGCGATTTAATGCCGCAGTGAAGTGAAATTTTTATGAGCTTGTGCGTTTGAGATGACTTGGGAAATGAATTAATCGCCCCTTGTCACGAAGGTATGCGCGTATCGAAAGTGGTTACCTCGCGGTGAATATTAATAGGCAGTCGATGACGTTGTTTAATGGGAAACATTTAGCCTCTGGTTCATAATATTCCCATGATTGGCTTCCACAGGTTTTGAACAAGACGTAGTGGATGAAGAAAACATGAGAAGGTGGGGGGAGGGGGAGAACGGATCCGAATCTTTTTTTCGAATTTTAATCGCAATCGTATCTTTAAATGTTTCTTTTCCTCTAGATTGCAATAAATACTTTTTACGTAATAATATATTTTTTAATAATAACATTATACTACGGTGTGTAATAAACATACCTGCTAAAAATTAAACAGGAATGCATCGCATTGGAGAGCGTTTAGGAGAGGTTTCACTGCAATGTAAATTAGAATGTATTTAATGTCCTTAAATGTAATAATAAAGGAAAGCTGTGCACTTATGTTAAGGAAGAAACATTCAGCGAAAGAAAAATATATTGATATGTTAAACTTGAAATTAAAATAATCAGATAAATTTAAACATCGAAAGAGATCTTAGTAAAAGTACAGAGTCGAAAGAATTCTAAAGTTTCGTTCAAATTCTAAGGTTTCATTATTATTCAAATAACGCAATTACGGTTTTGGTTAATTTTCAATTCTTATTCAAAGTTTGAGAATTCGAATGGTTATTTCATGAAACACAGAGATAAAAATGTATTAAACAATGCAACATTTCAATGTGTTTTTACCGGAATATAATATAAAAAAACTTTGTTTAGGTACGGAAAATATGTTTATTTGGTTCGCAGAATATATTTTACAATGCTACAGAAATATGATATGAAGTTACATAGGATGGCAATATAGTATTGTTGAAGTTCCAGCAGACAACTCAACTTTGTTCTTTGGGCCGGAACATTTTTACATTGAGATGGAAACATTGCAATGAATAGAAGAAGTTACGCCTGCAAAATCCTTTTTTAGGCCCAAGAAACTAATGAGTAAATACTTCTCCTGGTTGTATGACTCAAGCAACTTTTTTTGATGTGAAATTAAAATGAAGATAGAGATATTTTTACTTTCGAAACAATTTCCTTAAGATTGTGAATTTCGCAGTAGTACTTCAGCATCAGTGCCAAAATGTGAAGGTTTTTGGATGAGGTGCTGTGTCTAAACAGACCAAAAATATTCACATTTGTTTTTGATGTGCATACAACGTTATTTTGTTTACATACCTCTTTAAGTAGCCATTTGTGTACTGTAATTAAGCCGGTACAAAACCTTTTACTGCCAATTCTACTTATTTCGTCTACGAAATATAATTGTTGGTAGTCTCATAATCATTGTTAGGTTCATTGGTCACTAGGTTTATTACTTGTCTTAAAGTATTGAACTGTGTTCTATATATTGCTGTTGGAAAGTTTTTACCGGCCCAGTCCGAGAAACCTCAACTCCACGGACATTTATCAGTACAGAAATCGCTGTTTTAAGCGATGAATGTACAAAAAAAATATTTCCGCTTTCTTACACCTCTTTAAAAGATGAGAAATTCGAGTTGGGCATCTGCCCCCTGTACTGTTTAAATTGTTCCTGTCACGATATTTTCCTTGCTGTAAAATCTAATATTGTGAACAGACGCATTGTCTGGGTAGGCTGCAGGCAATAAAAGAAACATTTCTTTTTCATTTTAAGCATAGGCCGCGAGCTTAGAACTCGAACAAACAGGGAGGAAACCTACTTTCGGTTATACTGAAAATTTAGCGGACCAAACTCATAAATCATGGATGTTGCGACATATCTAATCACGCGGAACATTTCAAACATCAATGGAGAAGCTACAGCTTCACAAGCGACTACACAATGAAGTAGCAATGGCGAATAGCCCACATCAGAAGGAGAGAAGGCTCTTGAATGAAAGATGTTTTAGCCCACGTGCGTAGACTTGCTACCAAGGTGGAAAACCACAAAGAAGTTACAATGATAGACGCCAATATACTCGTTCCTAGATGTCGTTGTGATATCGATTCTACCGAAATGAGGGACAACGTGCAGTTCTACAACTGTGGGCTCACATGGGTGCGTGTTACCCGTGCAGTTTGACGTTTACCATTCGTGCTTTTCAAAAGAAGGTTCAAAATACGGATATTTGCCAGTCGGAGAACTGTAGTTTTCAGGTTGGCAAAGCACAGCGGGAGATCGGAATTTCGAGTTATTCTGTTGTTTTTGTTTTGCGCTTCGCTAGGCGCACGTGAAAGGGCTTTGGGACGATGCGTGCAAGAAGCAAAAAAGAAGACCCACAAATGTGAAGTCTTGTGGAAATCTCCAAGTCGATTGACTCATCTGTCCACGCATTCTCTGACCGGGAACAGCCAGATATTACGCAAATATGGGTGTGGTTCTATATACAACCTTTGGAGTGTGCTCCTGGGGATTTCAGTTTGCATTGTTGGTGCATTTTTACTTAGATATTCTAAGTAATGAAAATGTAAATTCATTATATAGAAAACAAATAGTATGAGACAATTTGCAAACGAATCACAAGAAACAGTTCAAGTAATGTCAAACGAAGGTGTTAGGGTAATAAAACGCATTTCCACATGTTCATCGTATTAATCTGAGGTAATACGAGTAAAGAAGGAAGGCATGTAAATATTAGTTTGCAACACAATATGCCCAACCAACTTTAAACTACCTTCCTTTGCTTTTTAACATATTAGGTGAAGACTCATAATTGCAAAATGTCTTTTCCAATTGGAATATTTTTTTCGATGTAGTTTTCAATCAAAAGGTGTATCACATAGAATTGAGGTCCTACCTAACATGCAGGGGGTTTGTAAATATAAGGGTTCGGTAAATAGCGTCTGTGGATAAATGCGTAAAAACTGAGAATTTCAACAAACTGTTAATATTTGAAGCGATTGCGATTTGTTCAAATGAATTACTGAGCACCGTGTGCAATCAAAGAAAAAAGTGAAGCTAATTTGCAACCTGAATATATTAATAGTTATGAGCAACATCGTCAACAGTTTGGTCCTTTCCTACCCAGATATATATTCTTATACTATGTATAGTTACCGAAACGTCTGGTGGCCAATTTTATCGCCAAGAGACAAAGTGTGTTTACCATGTTGACTTATCCTATGAAACATATTGATCAGAAGATCAACGTCAGCCGTTTCTGTGGATTCAGTACATTATTCCTTAAACTTTCCCCACGACAAAATGACATAATTACTAATTACTTCGCTTTGGATGACTGTTTATGTAAGTCGCACAGTTTGCTGAAACTCTCCTCTTTCTAAGAAGGCATGAGCGATTTAAAATAGAGTAGGGTCCAGGGTTAGGGTTAGGGGCGTTGCGATACCGCCGATACTTGGAGTATCTATTTATCTATTCGATATTACCAGTGCCTGTATTGATATCAATGGATCGATAATACTGCGGAATGGATACTACAAAAAGTATTCCAAAACTGTAGTCCAATATCCAAATATTAGATTTCTGGCATAATAAACAGATTAATTGAAACGTTATTAACTTCTTACTGCAGGGACTTTTTCCCCTCCACTTTGGGCACTTTATGTAATTTCTCCTGTAAGAGGGAAAAAGGTATGTATACTTTCTTTTTATTTAAGTGAAATATATTAGATATTTTTATCGAAAATAAATACGAAGAGTGCCAGTATTCATTTCGTTAAACATATATGCCTAAAAGTTTTTGAGTCGAATGCATGTCATACACTTTATTTTGCCAATTGATACTTTGACATTCGATAAAATAGCTATACTTTTCTCTCGTGTAGGAACCAATGAAGTATCGAATGAAGTATCGCAACACCCTCCGGTCGTGAGGAGGGCTCGCGGTGGTGAGTCGAGAGGTGGGGGCTGCATGTATTCTGCGGTTTTCACAGAGTTGCCTTTGAAGGATATTAGCTGTTTCAGTGTCATCCAATCGGAAGGCTGAACGCCACCATTATGACGTCACTGTTTTGACGTAGAAGGTCTTGACTGGACAAAACAGCTGACATCCTTCAAACGCACCTCCGTGAAAACCGCAGTGTAAGTCCTGGGGAAGAGCGAGCGGGCGCCGTGGTGGCCGGGTGGTGAAGGAAGGGGTGAGAGCGAGGTCCGTGGCTGGGTGGGGCAGCTCAGGCCCTGGTGCTGCGACGGACGCGCAGCGGCGGCCGCAAGTCGAACTTGAGCACCCGGGGCGGGTCCAGCTCCGCCACGTAGAGGGCGCGCCCGCTGGGACACACGGCCAGGGCGTGCGGCGACGCGAACCCCTGCGAACCAGCGCAACACACGTTAAGGCCCATTCACGATGCAAACACAAACACAAGCCTGGCGTTAACGTAAAAGTTAGGACTGCCGATCCGGTGGCCGAGATCGCTAAGGCAGGAGTGTCGTAGCGATCTCGGACCGAAGGATCGCGGGTTCGAGTCCCGCCTCGAGAACGATTGTATTTGTATTCGTCCATTCACCCCAGTCATAACCATGTTTTATCTCCACACTTACTATAACGTTAACTCCAATAGTGGTCGCTAGTGACCTAGATATTGATGCGACCTTAAATAATAATTTTAAAAAAGAAGTTACGACTACGTCCGTAAGCGGACTCATTCACAATGCGTTCGCATAAGCACAACACGCAAGACGTTAACTTACAAGCTTCAAGTTTCTCACAATACGTTTACTCAAAATCGAGTATCGGAATAAGTCGATAGACGAACTAACGCAATCCATTGCAAGAGCCCCCCCCCCCCGCCCCCGCGCTCATGGACACGGTCGAGAATCGAATATCTCGAAATCGATACTTACATCCAACCAATAGTAAACTAGAATGACTCACAGCCAATAGAATCTCTTATTTTGCTTACGTTTGTGTTCGACATTGTGAATACTTTAGCCTATCACTTATGGTAATGTTTACGTCTATGTGTTATGCTTACGTCTGTGTTTGGGCCTGTGAATGGGCCTTTACACTTAACATCTCATGGGAAATTCATGGACTGATTTTGCGCAACGTGAAACTTCAGATAAACGTCTCAGAATAAATGTTATAAACTTCAAGTATATACAGGCGTGTGTGTCAAAGATGACCGCGTTTTTCTAAATGAAAATGTGATACAAAGAAGTTACACATTTGACCCAGTATGATAAATAACCCATTTTGTGACGTGCAAGTCATGTTCTTAAGTAGTCGAAGAGGTCTTGTATATCCGCTGAACGTGAATGCGTGATGGACTACCTACCAATCACGAGCAAATGTAAGAAATATGAAAACATATTGATTCAGTGGTGAGTTGTACTTGACATTTACATAATTGAAATGATTGAAGGCGTTATTGTCAACAATAGTATTTATTTCACAAATAGCAGCTTTCGATGGCTTAGCCATCATCATGATGGCTAAGCCATCATGATGGCATGATTGGGCGTTGGCCTTCAATCATTTCAAATATGAAAACAGTTGAATGAAGCTACATGTTTCTTTTATGTAGGGAATTATGAAAGGGTAATATGGGAGAGAAATTTGAAAAGACAAATCGAGTCGTGTTAACACCTAGTTAATTAGTAAATAAGAAAACCTGAATCAATAAAATTGGGTAAAAAGTAAAATTATTCTATACCACAGACGTTAAGAGGTTCTAATGATCTCGGTCGACAAAAAGCCCTGTGGCCAAAGGCTCTGGGGAATTTTGTCGCTGTTCGATCATTAGAACCCTTATAACGCCTTTGCTGCATAAATAACTATTTGATGGTGCAGCATTTGGTTTATCGGACTGTCGTGGATTCAAACCCCATCGAATCCATGTTTTTTAAGAGCGAAAAAAATTATTTCAAGCCTTCCTTAGGAGGGTAAGTAAAGCCGGCTGTCCCGTATATTTACTGCGTGTAAAATATTCTCAAACCTAAAAGAAGCCCTTGAGCTCAATTCAAATCGTCTATTTTGTCACCTTCTTTCTCTGCTAGAGGGCGAAAAGAGAATATCAAAATTTCTGTAATTGGCGGAAGAGTATTTCTGATTGCCTGAGTCCCACCACATAAAGTAAGGCATCATTGAATTGAATTTCATTTCATCAGCGCTAAAATTTTGAATCACATCTCTGCTTCCACTGTAACCATCGGCTGCTATAGGGGACAATTTCTCCTTCGTCGTTAGCACCATCACGCGTTCGGAATCGTTAGAGAGTTTCTGCACAGCGTGTAGTAAAATGAGATGATGCACGTTACGAGACAATCGTGTGAGCTGTATGGGTTCAAGCCTTAAAATCATTTAGCGCAATGTTCGTTTTAACACTAGGATAAATGGAAGTTGTGGCAACAATGTGTGTTGTTAACGCTGAATTTCCATTTTGTCACATCCTCTAGATTTGCATTGCTTCGACTTGAGCTACCCACAAATATGAAGCTGCATCACGAGATAATAAGTTTGCTTTGCTGCCGTAGACAATTTCATTTACCACGATCAGGTGACTTTTACCGTACAAGTACGAGTCACGTGATTATACACGATAATTCTTGTGTAGTTTGTTTCGTGTACCTGCATTGATTCGTTGGCGCATGCGCAGATGTTCAGTAGTGGGTTCTTAAGGTACAGGATGTAATATTTCACGTTGTAAAAAAACTCCCGAGTAACAATTGGTGTTACTCGAGCACGAATGCGTAACATGCATTTAGTGTCCATCACGGCATCATCTCACCTTTGCATTGAGAAGCCTTAAGAAGCCTTCTCCGGAGCCCTTTACGTATTCAGAGAGCCTGGAGAGATGAACAGTTCCCCTACGCCCCGAGAGATAAGTCCTGCTCTGCATTTGTTTTTATGCGGTAAATCGTGATAGCGTGTACGCCTATCCTCGAACTTTAGCCATAGAAGATCGCTCGGATGTTTCTGTTTGAAATATCCATAAACGTAAAGTGTTGGAAGGAAAACGCTATGCAAAACATTCTCGGTACAGAAAGCATTAAATGAAAATGTTGTCTCTTAATTGTTTACTCTTTCTAGATTTACGCTGTGCAAACACGCTCTAATGCTAAAGTTTTCATTTATTGATAAATTCTTTATATTCTCTTCATGAGAGGAGAATTGATCTGCAAAACTCAAAATCTCGAATATAATTTAGTGAGGCAATTTCTCTAATATGAAAAATCATTGTAATAAAAAGTTATATACATTAATTAATAAAAAAAAAAGGCGAAATTAAAATTAAAATTTTGAATTTTTTGAAATTAAAATTTTTTTGAAACGTGTTACATTCTTTTGATGCTTATCTTCAGTTCTCTTGTAATATGTATTGCTAATGCTGACTTAATTAAATTATAATGTATATTAGGTGGAAACTTTCATAAAGTTGACTACATTAGTGTAAATAATTTACTATTTCCTAAGTAAAAAAATTTCCGTTAATATGGCTGTAGAGTCGATTGTAATAAAGATTACGTATATTTATTTCTGTATTCCATCCAATTAACGACAAATAATTAAACTATTGATCAAATTTTACGTACTCCTGATAATGTAAGAGTAGAGAATAGTGGTTTTGTTTTGCAGTTTTGTTTTCTGGGTCATTGTTTCTTTCTTTTCTTTCTTTCTTTCTTTCTTTCTTTCTTTCTTTCTTTTTTTCTTTCTTTCTTTCTTTTTTCTTTCTTTCTTTCTATCTTTCTTTCTTTTTATTTTTTTATATCTTTCTATCTTTTTTATATCTTTCTATCTTTTTTATATCTTCAGAAATGTGACACAACTTTCAGTGTCATTCCTCTTCAAAAATTCGTGGCGCTGGCAATTCACATCAGCGCATGAGAAATATCTATACCATAGATCTCACGTAATTTTTATTAGAATTGAGAAAACGTCTTATTACATGTTCTTGCTCTGTACATTTTATCTATTAAAAGATAAGTCCGAAAACTTGTTCAGGTATCAGAGCAATGTGAATAATTGTAAATTTTATTTCTGTAAACGATTCTTAAATTTTAATTTACTCCGATCAATTTGAAGTGAAGTTATCACCCCTTCCATATGATGAGCTCATTAATGTATGTATTTCACATTTTAGGGTCGGCTTAATCCGACTTTTGCCAGCTAGTGGTATTCCCAAGCCTGACCCCTATTTTTATTTATTTTCCACGCCTAGGGTTAAGAGAAACGTGTGGCGAGCATGACATAATCCCTACCAAACTTAACATGGTGTTTCATATTTTTTCTTTCGTCATAGAGCTATAGAAACTGAAGCTTCATCTTTACTCCGGCCGGGAATTGAACCCGAAACCGACTTACAGGAAGCCAGCACGCTGTCTATTAGCCACCCAATAGGGAATCAGCTGATTCACACTTTACTAATTTTTAATTTGTTCACCTACTCTTCGAAAATAACATACGGAAGAAATGTAATACTCCTCGCGAAAGAAACGTGTGCATTCATTGCGGTGATGCTATCCCCCTTTGCCCCTGTTGCTCACCGGAACGGGACCCCAGCGGTCCAGCACCTCCTCGGCCTGCGGGTCCAGGGTGAATCCTCGCACGGGGATCTGCCGCGAAGTGGGCCCGTTCACCGCGTACACCACGTCTCCTGCAACACACACCGGGAATCAGTTGCCTCTTCATCTTGTGGACGTGAGCTCATACTTTTATACTGGTCAAAGTTAAAAACTGAAAGATGATTAATGTTAGAAGTTCCGATAAAAAAACTCACATTTTCCGGGGTGTTTAAATGGCATTAATAGGATAATGAAAGTAATGAGTAACACAGAATTAAAAATTGATTTCTGAAATATGTCTTTGTATTACTTTTGCGAATCTGGATAATTTTTTCTGAGTCACTCAGTGGGAGTCCTCTTCCAAATTAATAATATTTCTAAAGAAATAGTTTAGAACTTTAAAACAGATGAGAAGCATAAAAAACATGTGAAATAGAGGCGCGACCAAAGGGTGGAGATGGAGGGCTCACGAAGCTTCAGCCTCTGCCTTTTCCCAGACGAAAATGAAACAAATTTTAAACAAGGTTTTTTTAAAATTTTCTAACGTAAAGAAGGTCATTCAATACCTCAATTGAATACGTTAAAAATAACTATCAACTAACAAATATAAGTAGCTTTTAAATTAAACACAAATAAAATTATCTTTATAAGAGAAAATCAAGTACCACACAAGACACTACACCTACCCACCCACTCAGATATAAACACAAGGAAAATCCTAGTGTGGCTCATGGACAGCGTGCTAGCTTTATGTGTTTAAATTTACTTGTGTTTTCTCCGATTAAACGTAAGTGTAATTGATGTTCGATCAGCTAGGACGCGGTTATCCAATCAGCAGCTTCAATTTCCAAAATTAAATCATAAAGAAGCTCACGACTAGATAACCGTGTCCTAGCGGATCAAACGTCAATTACACTTACGTTTAATCGGAGAAAACACAAGTAAATTTAAACACCGAAAGCTAGCACGCTGTCCATGAGCCTGCTTCACACTTAACTAATTTTTAATTTGTTCACCTACTCTTCCAAAATAACATACGGAAGAAATGTAATCCTCAAAGAAAGTAACTTGAAAACCTCACCCCTGGCGGCAATGCCGTAGACGCGGCCGAGGTCGGGCGGGTGCACGAGGGCGGCGGCGAGCGGGTCGCCGGGCGGCGGGTCGCCCACGCGCAGCCCGGCCGCCGGGCACACCACGCGCCGGTTCTCGCGGTCCGCCACGCACAGCAGGTCGGCGCCCTCCAGCAGCGCCAGCGCGTGCGGCACCCGCAGCGGTGACAGCCCTGCGCAACCACCACCCGCGCCCTTGGTCCCGTGCCTCAACAAGGGCTCGCTCGGACCGATTGATTTCAAAAACAGGAAAAACTGTATATCACGTATGGGGGAGAATAATATTTGCGCACGTTCTTTTGGGTACCATCCCATCCCAACATTTTAACGATAAATAGTTGAAAGTTAAAACAACAACAATAACAACAACAACAACAATAATAATAATAATAATAATAATAATAATAATAATAATAATAATAATATACTGGGAGCGGTAGCTCAGTGCATCAACTGATGTCACTGCAGCGCCTCTGACCGGGAGGTCCTAGTTTGGAGTCCTGATGGCAGCAGGATTTTCGACACTAGCTTTTCAGCTAGGTCGAATTCAGACGCTGTCTGGAGGAGAATTCTAGCGGTCGGCTGCTCTGATCGGTAGTTTTCCGTGGTTTCTCCGATCAACACCAGGCGAATGCCGGAGCAGTACCCTACCAAACGGGCCACGGACCGCGCGCGATCTTTCCTTCCTCTTCCTTGTCCTATCCTCACCCTTACACACACACACTTACACTAACACGCACTACATTACCACACATTCCGGGAGACCGGTCGAGAGCTTAATGCTTGTCCCGGCTGGGGCGGTGCCCCGCTGGTGGAAGTGTCCTGGTTAGGGGGAAACCCCACTAGCCATCCAGCGGGAGATCACAGCCATCTCCCGAGGGAAAAACATGCACTACACTAACGGGACTAATGACCAAAGCAGTTGACGCGCCCGGAAACACGAAATAATCAATATAGACAAAGGATTATACACTTTATTGAAACCCTGAAAATTATTAATTTAGAAAAAAAACAATATATGTAGGGGCTATATGAAAAATTATTCTCTATGCATGTTAAATAGGAATCTAGGGCCTGAATATTATTTTGAAGCACGCTGGATGCTTCTTCATTGATATATAAAAACGTTGAATTTTTTTTCCTGGGCACGTACCACCAGTTTCTCAGTTGGGCCTTTGTTCAAAGTTCATTAGGTGAGCTGACTTTACAAAGCAATGATTGGAGAGGAAGCACCACGCGAAACCACAAGGCCACTTGCACACGCGAGAAAACATCTTCGGTCCGGAGAAGCAAGCGATCGCGTGTCTTCGGGCCACTAATCGCCCACTAACCGCGCGAAGCAGCGACCCTCATCAGATCCGGGAGCTGCCACCGACGCCGCGCCGCGCCGCACGACCCTTTCGCTGCCCCTCGGCTGGCGGTTCGCAAAATCATTATTATACTTGGGTTCTTCTAACGTGACATCTGTGGGTAGTATCTCCAAGATGGAATTTGGCACGACTTTTTGCGTCATTCTCAGTCCTGAGAGTCGCTTGATGTGCAGCACTGCTTGATACGGTAGCGATCATGCGACATCTTGCGGCAGGACCAAGAAAGACGCAAAAAGCCGAATTCCACCTTGGAGATACTACCCACAGATGCCACATAAAAAAAAACAAGCATAGTATGTTCCAATGCGATCAGAAACTGAAAGGAACTATGTAGCCTCGTGTGATTTACATTTATGGTTTTGTTACATATTCAAGAACTCAAGAAAAATCTAAAAACATCTATTTTATGCATTTCCAATGCGTGCAAACACTGCAGTGAAACTATGTAGCCCCCGATCATGTGAAAGGTGTGTATAGTTTCGTTAGATGCCTAGGAACTCATGAAAAATCCAAAAACATCTGTTTATAGTACTAATTTCCAATGCACATAGAAATTAAACCTTTTTGGTGACTGTGATTTCTTGAGATACCCAGGAACTCGAAAGAATCCAAAGCAATGAAACTGTTACTTGACTGAAAAATGCATATAATTGATTCTGTTCATCTAACTAATCTCATATTGACTGAATTCTGATATTCAGTGCCACACTGCTTACGACAGAGCTGTCATGCCAGGGCTCCGAGGGGGGGGGCGCCCGCCGTGAATTAGATATTCAAGTATTGTGTAGTGGAACAGACTTTTGTATACTCGGTATATAAAAAAATGTTGTATTGCCTTTATATACAATACTACGTTACTGTAGTTTTCGTGAAAACTGCTATTGTTAAATAATTAATTTATTACAGTGTACGAGTATCTATTTTATACATTCTTGAGCAGTGTGCGTCCTATTTTTTTAGAAAACCATTTTCTGTGTTTTTATTCAGCAGCATTTTTGCTGCTGCAGGCAGCTAGTGGAGTTTTTCAAGGGGGTTGAACAAATGATATGGTCTTCACCAACATCGAGGGTTTGTATCATAATAGTAGCTGGGGCATACGCCTTTTGCCATTGGGGCCGGGATTAGATTCCTGGCCAATGTGGAATTTGTGTTGCATAAAGCTAGGCCTCAGCAGATTTTCTTCTCCCGTTTCCCCAATCTCTCAACCCATCATTCCAATTGAAACCCATCATACGAATCTTCTTGAAACAATATTCCCGCAACAGCTTATGCACACGTGAATGCCGCGATCGTTGGAATGCCTATATAATTCAGCTGCGGTTGTATTACTACTCACTAAGCGTCGCTGTCCCTTGGCCTCTATCTTGACGGAATTTAAATAAGATTTTCTTAAGTTCAAACATAAAGCAAATATATTATTGGTGATTTCATGTTATCAGAATCAATCGGCAAATGTTACCTTTTCCTCCTCCGCGAAATCTTGTATCTTACTTGAGAACCACCGATTAATTTGTGAAATACCTTCCCCAATGTTTCGCCAAACTTCCAATATCTTGAAGTCACTACTAAATTGGTCAAGTTCCACGAATTTTATCATTACACATCACATTACCCATTACACATTACACATTATCATTACACATCACATCACATTACCACATCACATTAATATATCCGGTCTACATTCAAACGTTCATTCTCTAGAGAACTCGAGCCGGTCTCCCACAACAAACACGCGTCCGTAGTAACCAACGCTTCATTCCTTAATTGTTCTTTTCTACTAGTTCATAAACCTCGTACCAAATTTTATGTTTTCATTTCGTATTATTCTCCATCATCATTCACCTCGTTATCCTTACCGCTATCATCTATTCATTGCACCACGTGACTCAAACAGAGAGAAAGGATAGATCTTCCTTGCTCTGTGCCTCAAAGACCTGAGGAGAAAGACGGAGGGGGAAGATAAAATTATGATTATGATACCTTCGTTTGTAGAAACGAATAAGTATGAATAAATTTGCATTATCGAAACATATTCAAAACTATCGTATCCATGACGCATGGTAAAATCTCCATAAAATATTAAATGATAAAATTCGTGGAATCATGGGGTTTGTGGAAAAATTATTATTCAAATGTTCCAGAGGACTGAAGGCAGTATTGTCCCCTATGTTTATGTGGCCCCGAAGCGAGCGTTAAGAGTGCATATCTCCCTAAACAATAGCATTCTCTCCATTAACGCATGATTTTCTGTTAATAAAAAAATTTACCTTTGGTTGCATATTGTAAACAGTTTGTTCCACTAACAGGTCAAACACAGGCGTACAGTCGACAATATCTTAGACTGACTGTCGGGCTTCTCAGAAATTTTAAAGTGCACAGTATTGTTTCCTACCAATTCTCGACCAAATGCCACGAGAAACTCCCAATGTTTCACAACTGCACGCTCTTTTTTTTTTGTGAATGTTTTTGCCTACTTTTTCATTAAATTACGATAATTTAAACTTCTGACTGGAATGAATTACGTGTCTTTATAGATCAAAGCGCAGAATGAGTTATACTAGTCAATTGCAGCCTTTTGATCTCACACTTCTTCATTACTGTTATCAGTAACTGAAATCTCGATTTCCAAATATTCGATAGTCGAGCGTTTTCTTCTTTTTTTCGAATTGCCGGATTCTACTGTGGTGTATTTCAACAGTTAACGGTCGATTGTGAACCTGAAGAAATGTTCTTGGGAAATTTTTCGCACGAGGAATAGAGAGATTACTATAAGAAGGGAGCGCTTTGACATATTTACTCCTTGGCTAATGCTGGCAATATAATTCCAAGTTATGTCTATGCACTCAATTTGTCAATGATTTCGTTTACTGTTCGCTCATTTGTGAATGGCTTCATCACAAACTCTTGCAATGCCATCACACTTCACGACGTTCATTTATTTCCCGACCTGTCAAACTAGCCCCTTCTTAGAGTAACTCCTCTGTAGCCCTCGGGTGTTTCACAGCGCCACTGCTCTTGCAGCGATGGACCCTCTTCTTCCCCGACATTCTCGCCTCTTCGACTGCTCCCGCAGCCTCCCCAGCCGCGGCCCGGCCGGCTGGCCGGCTCGCGTAGGACTTGGCAACGCCGCGCACGCTAATTAAGAGAAAGGGAGGGCGATAAAATCTTATTGGCCGATACTTCGCGCGCGGCTTTCCCGGTGGACGCGAAGCCCCGCCTCTGCGCGCCCGCTCGCCTCCCCTCCCTTGCCCCTCCCCACCCTGCCCCTCCCCGTCGCCGGGACGCTCACCTTGAAGATAATGACTTAATACCGAGCGACGGTCCCGGCCGCTTGTCAGCAAGTGGTTACGCGCGGGCCGTGTTCGCTGCACTCGCGCCCTCTCGCGCTCGCCCGCGCATTCCTGCATTAACAAGCGACGGCGCCCGCCCGCTCGCCCGACCTCCTCTCGCCGAGAAGCCGCGTTTTCTTTTGTTTCTCCTTTCTTGTTTTATTTCGCTTGTTCTCGGCGTTGCTCGTGCGTTTTTGCACGGGCGACGGTGCGGTCGGCGGCGGCGGCGGCAGACGTCTCAATGGGCCTTGTCCGGGCGCGAACCCCGGAGCCTGGCTGCAAAAGGCGGGCGACGAGACGCCGCGCCGTGCGACAAGCCAATTAATTCGGAAATTTGTTGCGACGCGTCACCGTCAGTGCGTTGCGAGTGCTATCCGCACAATGCTCGCTCGCCGGCTGACCCTGGTCCGCGTAACGAGCGACGCGCAAGGAGACTGGACGGGGCTGCCACGAAATTCCTCTCGAGAGAGGCCTCTGGACTGGGGCGCGATGCATCTCGTTGTGTCGTGGTACTCTGTTGTTCAGATGGATACTGTGGTTGGGATCTATACCACCAAAAGAACTATGTATCCATACCTCTAAGCTATTCAACTTCGATAACTGACGTTTTAAAAACAATTAGAATACACCATGGGTTTTCAAACTTTTTTCGTCCACCGCTCCCTTGACCTAAACAAAACTTCCCGCGGATCCCTTGGTAACAGTAATTTTCAAATATAAGGGTTAATATAGGCCTACCAAAGATTCAACACAAATGAGTAATTGATGGTATAATAGACTGTTGGTAAAGTACTTGCCTGGTTCAATTAATCAACAATTAATTAGTAAACTAAATCATATGTATAACAAATAATATGTATGTGGCTACAAACTTATTTTGTAGACATAAATAACAACAATTACAATCATTCAAATCTAAAGATCGTTTGTAAGAAATCATCGCGACGCCCCTACCGTACGGCCGCGACGCCCCTGAGAGCCGCTACGCAGTTTGAAAATCCCAAGAATGTACGAAATTACGCGTGCTGTTTCACATTTAAAGTGTTATACAGGATATTTTTAGGAAAGTACATGTTTTGACATTTTCTATAAATAATGTGTTAAATATTCATCGGTGAATGCAGAGCAAAGTAAGATGCTTCTCTGTGATGGTACTCCATAGAAACAGCACGATGTACACAAAAACGAAAGCGCTTCCAATATTTTAAGCCATTCATTTATTATATGCCAGTACATCAGTATTTTTCGAAACCAACACCCATATCAAGGTGTTTACATCAATACTCCTTATACCTAGGAGGAACAATTTAACTCTATTTAGTGTAGGAATCGTCAAGGATTATGCAATCTTGAGTCCTGCAGGATTTGCAATCCCTGAAATGTTTTCTTCGCGCACCCTTGTGATTTTTAGTTCTTGTTTGACTGTAGGGTTTGCTGAAGATGTGAAAATGTAAGGTAAAATTAACGTTTTAGCTTGAAGATTCCCATTTAGTTTAATTTCTTGCAGGAAAATAATGTGAAGTCTATTCTGAATATCAAGCTATTCATGCACGTCCATAAAAAAATTAGATAAGTTCTAACGTTAATACCAAGAACAATACCTATTGAATAGTTATTAGTGAGCCGTTCTATTGGAAATGTTCATTGTTCACGAAACCTGAGTATTAGTTGATGAGTAGGGGAGGAAGAAAAGGAGGAAGCAAGGAACAAAGTTGCTCATCTAGCTTCACCCTTCGTTCGAAACTTCTTTCCCATGAAACTTGCCACTTTTGTTCTCCAAACTTTCTTTAGTTCCGCCTCGGCCTGTATAATTACGCATTTACAATGCATACATAATTCATCCGGAGTGAAGCGTTTGAATGGAGCCCTGGCTGGGTAGACTCGCGTAGTTTGCAATTCCGCCCTCCCCAGCCCGTGCTGCAGCGCGCAGCGTTCGCTGGACGCGGTGTCATCCGTCTTCGCCAGGGTGCCGCTGGAAAAAGCAGCCCCTGACGCGACGAATCGTTTGTTTCATCAGATGAGACAGTTCTGGCTACAGCGAACACTGACAAATCCACACTTCGAGAAGCTTGGGACTTGAATATTCAAAGGACCCGTACTCGGCTGGATGATTTATACTCAAGATGGAACTTTCGGAACATTGCATCAGTTCAATCTTAAAAAAGCCTCGAGATTTCAAAACTCAATGTTCGTGGTTCGAATATTATTTTCAAATTTGTGCTTTTGAATTTCAGAACATTTTGTCTTTCTAAGACTTAAATGGTAATATAATATAAGAAAATTACCAAAACACAGCTTTCCTTAAATTACTTTTACATTTAGGAGCTTAAGTGATGTACGAAAAGATATACTCGTGTTATCTAATTAAATTTCTGTAAAACCTATTCCGTATGTCAGTTTAATCATGAATGCCAAACTGTCACTAGAAGTCACCGCATGCATCAATGAAGTCCGGAATGAATAGAGATTAAAATCATTCAAACATTCATTAAGTTGTACGAACACAGCAAAAAAAAAAAAAAAAAAAAAATAGTATATTAATCAAGAAGTTCCTGTCTATTGCACGGTTGCACAACCCCCAGAAAATGAAAAAGATATCTTAATATCTTAGGAATATACAATTTCATTTTAATGACATTCAATTTTCAAGATATTGCAGAAATATATGAAATCATTTGGAAACCAAAGATAGTCCAACTGGCGCTCTCTCCGGTGTCTAGTGCCTTGCCAGGAATTGTACCACGCTCTTGGCTTTATTACTGGAATTACCGTTTTACTCTTTGGCCCTTCGATTTAACACGGCAAACATACGACCTTTTGGTGGCACAACCAGTCTAGTGGCGCTGTCACGCTGCGCGGCGACGGAGTGAGTCTCAGGGCAATACTCATACTCTATCTTCGTTTGACTCGCTGCAACATAGTTTTATGAATTTCCCTCGTTATTGCAAGAACACGAGTTCGGTCAATTATTGACGATATTCAATGCATTGTTTATATTTGGAGAATTTTTATTCATTTGATATTAGGTTTGTTGGTTCAAAACGTCCATTTGATGAGTGCTTTGTGTAAAGTTGGTCGTTCTGGATTGAAGTCCCTTATAGAGTCTCGCGGAAGCCTGGTTTAACAAACAACAGCTGGCCAGCGGTTTGCGACTACGAGTGCGTTCTTGTGAATACGAATGTCTGCCGAAGATCTATTATTGCCATATATAGCAGGGTAGTGAAGTTTCCGAAATGAAATAATTGTATTTGTGTGAAACGTGTCGAAGCAATAGTGCTTGTTGCAATGTGCTGAAGTCAAGTGCCCAGTGGAAGTCAAAGCCAGAACCATGTGCGCGGGAGGTGTATATGCGCGGACACTACGCATAAAATTATATAGACTTTCAATGTAGACTTTTTTTTTAATTGGTTATTTAAGGTCGCATCAACATCTTAGGTCATTAGCGACCATTATTGCTGTTAACGGTATGGTAACTATGAGGATGAAACGATATGGTGATGATAAGGAGTGACTGGACGAACACAAATACAACCATGCCCGAGGCGGGACTCGTACCCACAACCCTTCGGTCCGAGATCACTACGACACTACTGCCTTAGCGATCTCGGCCACCGGGCCGACATGTAGACTTTTATTTCACTTAGTTTCAATTAATTTGATTTGCTTACATTTTTATTATGTATTCGTAATTTGAATTTTGGAAATTACATTTCTGCCATTCGTTGGAGGTGCAACCTTCAGTCTCTTGGGGTACCAGCCACCACTGCACTCTAAAGACACTATTTTATATTTAACCACGTATTTATAGGCACAATCATATTTGTGGTCTCCTCGGATTTGGGATGACCGATTGTGAGGTCCACCTTGACTCAACCCCAGAACTTCAGGGGATAAACAACCATCCCAAGGGCGTGATTCCTCACATTCTGTGTGATGGAACAGTAAGTCGGTTCGCGCTTTAGTCACGTGGCCATCTAAGCCGTGAAATTCAACCGGCTACAAAATTTTGCGGGTACAATTAAAAATTGTTTACTGGCTTGTTTATTTGAAAGTAGTGGATAAATATGTAGGAGTTGTCTTATGTTCCGAAATTAAGTAAGACCTAAAGATCGCTTCGTTACAACTAAAGTTCAGAGAGCATTGGAAGTGAGTGATAAATGACGAAAAATGTCAACATAAAAATGGAGTCGTAACCTACATCTGACTTTAAGAAGCTCGCGTAGCAGAAGAAAGGATTGATTGATTATTTTATGTTTCCAGGCGCGTCAACAGCTATGGTCGTTTTCCCGTAACGTCAGGACCTCCAGCCCAGAGACGCTCTCACCCTCAACCATCTCATCGGTAAAGTACTAAGTATTTATTTTTTTTAATTGCAATAGACCGGAATGTGATATTATAGAAAAAGTTGTCCGCCAAAGCCGCGTTTGAGGAATCGGGGAAGCAGTGACGAGTCAATCCGCTGGCGAGGGGATTTCGACTTGGATCTGCTCGTCCGATCTGTTTCCAATGAGGGGGCGGGCGGCGGCCGCGGTCGCCGGGGAAGTTTCCGCGACACGTAGAGGCGTCAGCCTTCCTTTGTCAGCGGCGGCGGGGGCGGCGGCGGGCGACCGGGTCTGTCTTCCGGCGCGTGCGCTGCCCGGAAGTCGTTCTTCGTTGCCCGCTTCCGACACCGGGGATCGCGGGCGCAAGACGGACGCGGTGTCTGTCGGGCTGGCGGCTTCCTACTAGTGGCACCTCCCTCTGCCAACGTTATTCGTTCGCTCTCCGATGACGCTGCAGCCCCAGGTCGTGCTGGCGACCGCATATTGGCAGTTCTCCCAGTCTGGTGGGATCATGCAGGATGGGGCTTGAAGATGGGGATCAGCCTGTCCTCGCCGAGGGGAGTAAGGAGGGGATGGGGATTCCATGCGGTGCTTGGTCCGTAGGGTAGGGTGTTGATCTACTTCATCTTGAGTCAAAATAGCGCGAAAAGTATATAGTTTGGTTTTCCTACTAGTCGAATATAGTATTTAAAAATCTTCACTTAAAGTATTTTACCATAGAGAAGTTAATTGTAGACCAATTTTTCCAGGATTTCCCACCAAAAAACTGGAGAACTGAAAGCTATGTTATTTGTTTGTTCTCAATGCATCATGTTCAGGGGGCACCCAAAACGGGGGGGGGGAGTGCTCAGTCCCCCCGAATACAATGATACATATTCAGATATTTAGCGTTTACTAATTTTCTATAGTAACGAAAGTTATTCAATGTGTGAATTGTTAACACAATAAATTTTTATCTGAGACAGCATGTCGTCAGTTATCAATGTTTTTATTCTCGAAGATCTTTTTGACCGCGTGGCCATCATCATCAGAGCTAATCTTCCGCTGACGATCAAAATGATCTTCAGAATAAAAACATTGATAACTGGCGACACCCTTTTTCAAATTATTAGAAGAAAATTATTGATAAATTTTAACTGCAAGCCTATAAATAAAAATACATTTCGTATTCAGCATAAAACAAAAATTCTTTAGAAAAAAATATTAAGTCGGCTGGACACTACACCCGCCCCCCTCTCCGTGAAAAATCCTGGATGCGCCTGTGGTGATGTTTTTTCTTTCTGTGTTTTCTGAATTCTGTCTTTCTTCTTTGAATGGAAGAATATCTAGAAAATAACGTCTTAGTCGAATTGTGGCAATACTGACTCATACTTCCGAAGAATCGCCTTGCGTTCCCTCTCTTAATTTCATCACGCCACAAGGCTGAGAAGAAACATTCAAATTAGCCCGCTAATCGCCGGAAGCCCCAGGAGCAAGTTGCTCAATTCTCCCTCGCTGAGTCGAAAATAGCCCGTCGCATCACGCCACTCGTAATAGCGGGTGCAAGCACGGACGCCCCTCGCCCTCATTCTTACTTATCTCGTAATTCTCACTTACAAATGATAACAAAATTACCGCCTTGGGCAAGTTTGCGAGGTGTTCGAGACCAGCATTCTTTGGTTTCGCCGCTAGCATTCTTGAAAAGGAGTAAAATAAGAATTCTTTTAAACGATAGAATCCAGGTTGCTAAACGGTTACAGATACAGTTTGCACAAGAGTACTTGAGGGAAAGGATGTAACAAATGCACTTGTATGCAGAGTTTATTTAATACAACATTGGCATTTTCCGAGAAATTTAGTTTAATTTTATATCTTAAATGGACGAATACAGGTCTTTTAATTGTTTTTGCTGTATTGTATATTAAAAAAGATAGGTAGTGTAAATAATAATAATGGGTATGAGGTTTACCACGTCACAAGAAATGAATGAAAGAATGAGGTAAACTGGAACGAATATTAACACTCATTACATTATGTTTGGTACAGAAATCTTCTATGAATAATGAAAACTAATTGAAACTCAAACCTGTTATTATTTTTGCCTTTTCTCTTACTTCTGGTGATCACTAATAAACTTCTAACTAAAAAATTGTTGTATTCCCTTCTATCGTTGTGGTTGACCGTCTCTACATCCCCTCCGCGGGTTGTCACAAGGACAAAATATAGCGTGCTAGAACAGCGACTAGTGAAAAATTACATCTAGATGCTTGGTGTACAACAATCTTGGTGAATGTTTAACAACCTGTATTATAATAAAGTTGTGTCAAACGACCATCTTTATAAGACGAGCTGCAGCTATATAAAAAGAGAATTTATGTCAAGGGAACAGAAAAAAATGAAAATGCTATATGTGTGCTTCCTTATTTATTGAAAATTATTGTAATACTCGTAGTTTTGAGTATTTGGAACTCGCGTAGTGGGCAAGCCAGAAAAAAGTGTGTACTAGCTGCTGATGTTGAAAAGAAAATATTAACTTTTGAAAATCTTTATTGTTTTCTTCCCCTTCCCTTTAGGGATCCCGCGCATTCTTGATGGAAACATTTTACCAATCCGCCTCTCGTGATTAGTAATGGTTTTGTAATGATACAAAGTTCGTTATGCGTCTCCAAACAAAAAAATTAAAATAATTTACGTTTTCGAGTTGCTTTAGAAAAAGATAATGACCATTTCACAATATTATGTGAACCCCAATTGCTAAAACTTTCTAAGTATTCTAGTAACAAGGATATAACATCTCGCAGGTTATGGTCCACCAACCTTTCTGTGGAAATCAGTCTTAAGTGCATTTTAATAGTACCGTATCATTTTATTGCCTCATTAATATTCATTGCACTTGTGCAATTAATGTTGCTAAGAGGTCATCTGTAGAATATGTAAATAGAAGTACGAATTATGTTCTTCTTGCCATTGGCGTGCCATTCTGAATAATTCTATCAAAGATGTTCAATAAATAATTCGCGCCTCATGTATCAAACTAGCGTAATTATTTATCAATTTTATCTTACATCCTATTATTCCCATGAAGGGTTTTGCACAAGATATTCACGTTTCAAGAATCACTAATAAAGTAATTCGACTTTAGATGCTGTCGTTGATAGTGAAGTATACGCGCTCTACTTTGACGCTGATGGCCGACGGTGATCTTTCTGATAAATCCGCTCATTATCGTGCAGGGTAGAGCGACGTTGACGTACGTCAGCTGCAGAACAACTTTATTCAACTGTCGAGTGCAATTAAGGAAGCAGCGTGTTGTGAAGGTGCGTCGGTCTTTTCTCCGATAAAGCGTTATGTATGATACCTGTAAACGAATATCAGCGGTATTTCTATGTCATACCCACTCGACCACCTGCCGGCCTGCACTTCGTACTATCCATTGTTCTCTTTAACTAACCGAAGTGATGGGTCTGCTTTGAATGTTCGAGATGGATGTGTTTGTAGAATTTCTGAGTTTTGAATTCGCTTTTCTGAGTAATTGTCGATCGATGAAGTTCATGACTAATTGCATTTTCTTTTTCAGCCTTAAATAAATGTTGCTGTACTGAAGAAAATTTTACATATAAATGAAATGAAATGTGAGGTGGAGATACAACTATATGATAAAATGTAATCACATCTAAATAATTAGAATGAATTATTTTGACTCCACCTAATTTGTTCAATTTAAATTCATCTTCAGTCGTGAATATGAGTACTATACTTTGTGAAAGAGTAGAATTCCATTGACACGCTATGATTTTCCTCCGTTTGGGTCAGATTTGGATAACAAATGTGAGGAATCCATATGTTTATTATTATTATTATTATTATTATTATTATTATTATTATTATTATTACTATAGTTATTATTATTATTATTAATATTTAATGTTGGATAATACATAATTCAATACAATTCTTGTTGATATGTTTGAAGTGGCTCTCAATATACGTTATTCTCATTATAATCAAACTGCTTCCTCGCAAAGTAGACTCACGATAATTTGCAAGAGTCCATATTCGTGCTTTTAACAATTATTATAAAGGAAATATATTTTAATTCATGTTGGGATGTGATTTATTAAGGCCAGGTTGTAGGGGATGCGGGATTTATTGCATTTAGGTTGTATTAAAAGTTGGAGAGGAGGCGACATAATTAGTGTTAGCTGGTACTATGTTCAGCTCTTTATGAAGTCGGCGACTCGTACCACTGTGTGTGTGTTGCTCGTCTGGGGTTATTTTGTGTTGTTTAGAGTTTGTTTGTATTGGTAATTGATGCATTGGTACTGATGGGACATGCGAACAACATTAGTGACCTAATTGTTGCTTCATAAAGTGTAGCATTTGTTGAGAAGCAGCGTTTGAAGTGAACCGTTTAGAGGGATTTTAGTTGCGCTCCTTTCATTTTCGCTTGTACTTTTAACGTGAGTGATTTCTAGTTCAGTCTTGTGTCGAAGTTCAGACCTAAGTATTTAACAGACTGACTTTCTGGGGCCCATGGAATTGTATTATTGATCATATGTAAATGAAAGTGGAGGCAAATGGTCTTAAATACAGTATCTTAGCGATAGATGTAGTTGGGTTGAGTTTAATTTTCCATGGTTACTAAGTGGGTCGACATTAATCTACGCAAGATGGACATGTTGTAATATTGTTCTTCAGCACAACAAAAACAATGTTGTAAAGCCCTTCATTGCCTTCGAATTGTACCAAATGATAAATCACTCGGTATAAATCAAGTTTAAGGACAATGTATTATGCTTACACTGTGTCGTTGGCATGTAGGATCATGTGTCATTGTTCAGTACACAATGACAATCGTAATTGCTGACACGCTTTTGTGCATCCCGCTTGCTTGTCGCTGCAACAATGATGTTCGTGTCTGCACAACGCATGGCATGTATCCAACCAATAATTCATGCTCGAACCATGTCTCGTACACTGATAACAAAATTTGATATGGTGCACTTTCGATATGAAAAGAAAATAGACACAGATACCTGTCAATGAAGCGAACTGTGATATCAGACTGATAAGAATTTAACAACATTATCTGTTTCTTAAAACCTGTATGAGAAATCGTAAATTAGAAATTTGCAAATAAAACTCAAAACCACTAGAAAATGTATTTTCTTAATTTTGCGCCTGTTCAAGAGCCGCTTCTGTTTCCTACAAAGTACGAAAATGTTTTTTTTAATATATTTATTTCCTGTTCGGTTTTATACACTCTTTCAGGATGCTGGAACAACTATACAGACTTTCTGGAGATGCCAGAATTTATATCATCATTATTGGTAATTATAATTTTATTTTAATAATATATGGAGTAAAATTAGTTTCGAAAATCATAATAAAGTTCCCTTTAAAAAATTAAACATTGTCTCAATGGTTACAGAAATCAGTCAGAAAATAATTGGTATATGCATTTTAGAAATATCACTACTCAATAAATAAAAAATAGCAAAACTGGTACTAATTGTCAGCCCGTTTGTACATCAGAAAGCTTCTTTTTTTTTTTCAGAAAAGCGTATCGCAATATATTTTATGAACCATTGTAGGGTTTACGACTATGGTGTAATGAGGGATGTAGTTCACGGAATTGATAGGAGTATAAACAATTAAACAATTTGTTTGCCGACGTTTCGGAATCTTTTGATTCGATCGTCAGAGCTAGTACACACAACGATCGAGGCACAAAGACTAATATGAATATACAATACACAATAAGATGATATGGAAAAAATATATAAACGTGTAATATATAAATATGTAACACTTTACTAATAAATTTTACAGGCACCCAGCAACGTTGTATACAGGTTCCAACTCAACTCCACATGGTGTTTCACGTAACATATCGGACTCGGACCAGTTTGCTTTGGTGCCCTGATGATGGAATTAAAAGATTCCGAAACGTCGGCAAACGAAATTGTTTAGATATTTTATGCTTCTATAGAAAAGTTTACCATCTGATCGCTCCATTAATAATTATTTCTTACTTCTGACATTTCACTTTTTTATTGAAATCGAGAAGAATCGAAGATTATGGTGTTCATTTTGGAAGAATATACCTTTTTTCCATTGAAAGTTTCATAATTGTAAAGTGTCGTCTCCTTCAAAGTGTTAGATTTAAAGAAATATTCTCAAGAGAAGGGCGTTATTGATTCTGTGTTGTACATTCGGATTAAAGATGCCATAACGGAGGGTTGCCAATGTTCAAGATCCTTTAAATAACCTTGCAGTCTCCTCGATAAGGATACTACAGCTTACTCTATATATTGTTGTTGTTGTTGTTGCTGTTATTGTTGTTATTATTATTATTATTATTATTATTATTATTATTATTAAGCATTTCACAAAGACTAAGAAATATATATATTTCCTTACAGGAGAATACTGTATATTATAGATGATAGTATGCAGGTTTTCCCCTAACACTTTCAGCACCATAACCTGATAAGTTATAAAACAATATTTGGTTAACGTGTCACTTAAAATACTTATCGCACAGCAATGATTTGTGTGAAAATTCCTCGTGAACTCTCGTATAAAATACAGTCGTCAATGTGAAGAACGTAACAAAGGAAGAACGTTTATTGTTTCGACAGCGCCTCCTGAAAATGTTTGGAATTGCCCCTCCCGTAGTGACGACTGCCAGAAATGCCAGCGGTCCCAAGGCCAGAGATACGTCGGATGGCGGTGGAATCGGCGGCAGCCCAGCTCCTGCATTTATTCCAGTCACGCGGTTTGAGAATAAATGTTCGTTTTGCGAAATGATGTTTCCAAACGCTCGTTCCTCGAATACCCCAGCCAGCGCGCGGTGCGATTATTCATCCGGCTGATAGTATCAGCTGCCGAGAGCGCTTTGACTGGTGCAAGTACCCCAGCCGTTGTCGCTTCCTAGATATCAGGCAGATAGTAGGTGCTCGCTTTACTTATTGATCGGTTCTCGTGGATCTTGGCAGCGTTCCTAGGATACTCCTTGGCAGCGAGCGTGGCATTCATATTTTGGTTTCGCTTTGTCGGGCACCTTCTACAATTAATGTCCGGGCATTGTGAAATAATTCACTTCTTTTATTCCCTCTGAAAACCACTAGGTCATTTTGATTGCCCTCATAACTCGCATATCTCAGATACTGTATTAAAATGGTAGAAATAAAATATATATCAGCTGTATAAAAATGGTAAAAATAAAATTTTTTCAGTGGAATACATGCTAGTCATTTGAAAATGGTAATCTGCTGTTAAAATTACTCTGAGATAAATAGTAGTGTAGTCAGTAGACATATCGTAAATTCGACCTCAACAGTTCAGATATTTTGGTTATATAACATATTGATTAACTACTAAAAGTTGTTTCTTAGGATGGCGATTATTCCTAAAGAAGTCAAAATTACTGCACTATTGTATCTGAGAGAGAAAATAACCATCAATATGAATTTGCTGGTATCCTTCATGAATTTGGTTCATCACCACTGTAATATTTAAGCGATTCAACGTCGGAATAACAGTGGTAGTCTCAAATGATATTATCCATTGAAGTTGGTTCAGTAACAAGCTAAACATTTCTGGGTAGGTATGTAATCGATGTTACAATGAAGTACTTTATGAGTATTAAAATAAATAAACGGCAATTAAGTGGTATATGTATTTTTACATTGGACTATTGTAACTAATAGAAGTGCTTAGTTGCCTTAAAGTTTTGGTATTAAGTAAATAGTGTCTATGCTCTCAAAAAAGGTCATTTCCATTTCTACACACATTCATAATATTCACTCTGTGAGAAACGTCTCCATGTTGAAAAACCTCACACTCAGCAAAAGAAACACAACACAAAGGGAACTTCGTTCGACGCGCCAAACCCTCTTAACTGCTATTTGAATGTAATTCTAATGGCATAGATCCACCCTTTGATGTCAGCCTCCCAGTTCCTTGCAGAAGAGGTGCTCTGGCATTGATTCGTGGCCGGAGCTAAATCCCATTGGGAGGCACCCGCCCTCTCAGGGCCCCTCCGTCCGAGGTCCCGCCTGTGTCACGAAGCGGTCGCTCAGCAGAGGAGAGGACAAGGCGAGAGGAAAGGAAAAGGAATGTGTGTAGCTTTGCTCTTTGGAATAGGAATGTGTGTGAGGGCAAAGACGGGGATGGGGGCAAAACGAATTGTCGGTTCGAATCCCGACCTAGGCATGGATGTTTATACGTTGTTTTTTCCGTGACCTTCCCATATAAAATGAGCGCCCTCCCTCAGAACTGGATAATGCAACCGAGGTAAGATGGAGTACCTCGGTAATAAAAAATTAACTAATATAATTCATAAGTAAATAAACATCAAAACGGGCTGAAATGGGTCTGCGGGCCACCTCTGGCTTCTGAAGAGGAGCGTCTCATCTCGGCATCGTAAAAAGGAAGGTGGGAAGTCCCAGGAACCCGCGGAGTATGGAAGCATAGAGTAAAGAACCTCTTTAGTCTATGATGGAAGTTTTACGGAAGCCGGAGTACGCTGGGTCAACGAAGGAACCGAAAGATTATAGAGTGACGTAACCCCCAAGTACAAGAACAACAACAAAAAGTAGTTTCCAACAGTGCTAATCTTTGTATAGTACTAACTTCCATAAGCTCTCTCATGTACTTGTTATTCCGTTGCTTTTTGTTTGTTTTATTTTTCTCTTTTTTTCTTCCTTCACTACAAAGAGATTTATAGGAACAAAATATTTTGCCTTCATCGGGTTTGCTTGCTTACAAAGAAAAGACATTTGCTACTTATTTCCTTCATGCTACTTTCTAAAACCCACAAAAGACGAGCGCAGCTTATGCAAATCAGGGTCGACTTGCCGAATTGCATGTGGTCCGCTCAAAACTATGTGTCACACGCTGAGTAGTAAATGTTCCGATTCGAATCGATGAAGAAATATAGAAATTTCGAAATATCTGTTCTTTGTTCTTTTGTCATCTCTACCTAACATGCATGTTGAATCAGGTGTTAGAGACTTTCTGCAGCAATCAACTTATACCAATCGACAGCAATCTCAAGCCTCTGCGTAAGCATGGTTCGATTGGTGTATGCGCGGATGCTCAGACGTGGTATAAAGTGGTCGAGAGATTAGTGAGGATTTCTTTATACTACGCTGTGCAAAATGTCTCAATCGTATTAAATGATAATAGAGGTCACAATTCAGGCCAGGAAGCACAGAGGCTCGTATTATATGTTTATCTACGAGGGGATGTCAATCAAGGCAATGAAGATGAGAGGTGTGGAGACGTACTACGCAGTGGGACTGACGTTGGCGTCAGGGACGAAGACGGTTGGAAGGCGATGGCTGCTTTTGGAGGCGACAGCCGTGGCGGCGGAGGCAGAAGCGGCATCGGCGGCGGCGGCGGCTGCGGCTTGCCAAGTGGGTGACCGCCGGCGGTCGTTAGGTGCGCGCGTGACTCACCCACCCGGCCTCCGCTCCCGCATGGAGCGCCGCGGCGCGCCGCCCGGTTCCCAACCCGGCACTCGCTGACGCGCCGAGCCGCGCCGCAAATGCGAACGTGCGCCGACTTGGAACACGCGCGTCCCGCACAGATTCAATGCAGGTGGAAGGTCTTCGTGATTTTCAACGTGTGGTTGTTCTGGCTTGTCAGTTAGGTCGAATTCAGTCGCTGTCTGGAGGAGAATTCTAGCGGCCGGCTGCTCTGATCGGTAGTTTTCCGTGGTTTCTCCGATCAACATCAGCGAATGCCGGAGCAGTACCCTACCAAACGGGCCACGGACCGCGCGCTATCTGTCCTTCCTCTTCCTAGTCCTATCCTCCCCCCTTACACACACACCTACACTAGCGTGCACTACGCTACTACATATTCCGGGAGATCGCTCGGGAGCTTAGAGCTTGTCCCGGCTGGGGCGGTGCCCCGCTGGTGGGAGAGTCCTGGTTAAGAGGAAACCCCACTAGCCGACGGTAGGTCGGCTCCGGATCTCGCCATCCAGCGGGGGATGATCACTGCCATCTCCTGAGGAAAAACAGGCACTACACTAACGGGACTAATGACCAAAGCAGTTGACGTGCCCGGAAACACGAAAAAATCAATCAATCAATCCGATCAACACCAGCCAGGCGAATGCTGGAGGAGAACGATTACGCATTGTGTGCGATCTTTTCTTCCTCTTCTTTGTCCTATCCTCACCCCTTACTTACACGCATTTACACTCACATTCGCTACTCTACCACAGATGCCGGGAGACCTTTTGGGAGCTTAAGAGCTTGTCCCGGCTGGGCGGGGTCCCGCTGGTAAGAGATACCTGGTTGGGAAAAACCCGCATAGGTCGGTGCCAAATCTCGCCATCTAGAGGGAAGTGATCATTTCCACCTTCCACGATAAAGATATGCATTACACTTGCGGGACTAATGACCTTAGTAGTTAACGCGCAGGATAATCAATCAATCAACCAATATGTAGTTATTAACGTCAATAGGCTGTAAATTAACAGCAGCCGATAAACAGAAAATAAACCACAAATTACCAATTATTTATGTTATCATCCATGCGTATTTCAATAAATTTCGTAATACCATCGTCTAAGAAAAAAAGCATTTAAACATTAAAAAACAATTCTCGGAATAAGTGTACTCAATTCTATATTTAGCTACGACTCATTTATTTTTATCATTCTCAACGGACGGCAGACTGTTAAATTCTTAACGGACACCGGCCGTTAGAGTGACTTTTCCTTTCTCGGTAAATCAACATACAGATACAGCGTTCCTCAAAACTTACAACGCACTGGTACAAATTCCTCAGCTCTCCAGACTTTGTAGGGTTCAGTGCATTTTAGGACGATCCGAAATTCTTCGTGGAGTGGAGTCTTTAATAATTTCGTGTCACAAACTGTAATTGTTTGTTGTTTAAGATTAGTTTTGAGTGTTTAAATCTTGTACACGTCAAGCTACGAAAGAATTAGAGGTTTAACTCAGGATAACATTTTCCCAGTCTACATTGAAAAATTACCTCTTTACCTAAAATCAGAAAGTTGGTGGCATCTGCGCTGCTTTATTTAATTTCTACAAAAGCAAGGGCTTTGTTTACGTATAATATCCCTAAATGAGTGTTGCTTCATTTAACGCCATTTTAAAGAATCTACACTTGCCACACGTATTGTAGTTGCAATTTTACAAGGTATCAAGGATATTAAGACAATGTAATGGTATATTAAAGTGAAACATACTGAGAAAATGTTAGAACTGGCATATGACATACACCGTATATTATATATCTGACTTCCAACAATCCAAGATATCAAGTAGGCTATCAAAGTTAGCTTCCTTATATAGGTGGTTCAGAAAAAAATCCTAAAAATTTCTGGGTTAAGTTTGAGATTCAAAGACTTTTACTTTACACCAACACGCGGTGGCAAATCTGGTATAACAAAATTACCCAAGGGACATTTCTAACACCGTGCCCCTGATTGGTAGAAAACCCGCGCTACTCTAGTGTTTGGCAGATGCAGGGTCTCTTAAGGAACAACCCGCTCAGTGACAGTGACAATGACAAAGTTGTTGTTGTTGTTTTTTTTTTATTCATCTGCAACAACAAAAATATCGGTAGCTGTGACTCATGCCTGATAAGGGCATCCAATGTTCTCACGGAGTCACTACTTTGTACCACATTTTTATGATACACTACCAGAAATATTTACGTACGTGCGAGTATAATTAAAGGCTGAACTCATATTGCCACTCTTGTATCCTCGACTTGATTCTAGATTTGATATAAGTCTTGTGTACTGTTAAAATAAGTTTTGAAATAAAAATAGGCAACTTTACGTCTTTATCCACTATTTCCATGCAAATTGTTAGTTCTTTTCAAGAAACAAGATGAAATACCTATCTTTTAGTTTCCTCTTTAGTAATGCTCACTCTGCTGAAAGCGCATGTCCTGCTTAGTGAACAGCTTTTCATATTCTAATTGAGCTAGGAGTTTGAAAATAAAAGAGTAGTATTTTAAATGTTTGTTGTTGTTGTTGATTATTATTATTATTATTATTATTATTATTATTATTATTATTATTATTCATTGATAGATTTCCCCCATAAGGTGTTAATCTAAACTATCTTTATTTTTAATGGCTTATTTTCTACAAAATCTACTAAATACATTTTCTTTCGTAAGCGTTCCTTCTATATTAACAAATTGTTTTGATGACACATCAATTTCCTTCTATCTGACTGTGTACTAACTCACAGTGAATAACATAGAAATAACTAGTTTTTGTACCTCTGTGATATTTTTTGTAAAAAAAGGGCTTAGAGAGTGAATACCAAGAGAGCAATAGGATACGTATAAAAAATGAATTCCTGAACATCGGATATGTTTTGCATTTAAGCGTGGTATTTATTGCTTCGACACGGTGAAGAACAAGGGAATTCATTATCACTTTTGTATCCAACTAGGCCACAAGGAAAATTAGGTCGTGATGAACTTCCTTAACACATTAAGAACCTTAATTTTAATTTTCTGAAAGTCATCACTGCGTTGCAAATTTGGTTCTTTCATGCCGATGAAGCAGAAAATGATATATTTACATACTAACTAGACCAATTCCGTGCAATTTCTTGCCTCATTTTCTTAGATAGTACACAAAAGTGGATGAAATCGTTTTTATATATAATTTTCCTATCAATGTGTTATAACGTGTTCCTTCTGTTGAGTAACTTAAAATAAAAGTAGATTTGATAGCTCTTCTCATAAGATGTAACTACTGTAGGTCATTTTAACATTATTTTTAAACTCAGTTGCAAGAGTAAGTTACCTGTTTGGAGATGTACGAAGGAAGTTTAAGTCACAACTGTGTGTTGTAATACTCGTATGTGTACGAAATGTTCTGGAATTTGACTGCAACGTATCATCATCAACGTACATCAAGTAATTGGAACTCGGGAGTTAGCAATTAATCTGCTCTACTACATCCACCACATTTGTATACAGAATTTTCCTGTGAAAGCAAATTGTGTATTACATGTTGGCATTACTAAATGCGGCACAAAATATTTTATCAATAGATTTTTTGTAGAACGTGTATGATTTATTCCAAGAAATTAAGTCGGCCTCTTAGCTTTGCCATAGCAAATCGCCATTCATGAACTCGTTGACTTCGTGAATCTGAATAGACGTAGTCCAGGAGAGGTGAATTGGCGATGCACAGGGCTTTGAGACTGATTAAAAATTAAAGCCTTGAAATTAAAGGAAGTAACCCAAAATGCGTCCTTTCGATCGATATATTTTATCTGTAAGATCCCCCCAAATCAACAAGGCTTTAGAGAGGAATAAAATAAACGCTCGCAGATAGGCAAAAAATAATTTCTTTATAAGTCACGTGCTCATTCAATTTCAAATGAAAATCTGAACGATTAGCTGCAAAATATTTTACTTGTATTCTGCCTACACTTACTACTACACTTATTATAGTCCAGAAAGGAAACATTATCACCATCTCACAATACGATCGCAAATTTTCGGTCTGAAATCCGTGTTTATTGTTATATTCAACTGTACCCAAGTGAAATCGTTTCTGTTGTATAACTGTTTCTATACAATTAGAGACTATACTGAGAATCGCAAGAAAAGTAACATTAATTTTCACAATGATACATAAAGAATTATTTACCATTTGGACTCTATAAATGTGTATAAACAACCTGTAACAAGTATTGTATTGCAGCCTCCGGGTCAATGACCCCCATCTCGATCAGGTTTTTCGTCCAGTTTCCCTGATCCATTGAGCAAATGCTGAGATGGCCCCTTGTTTTGCTTCTGGACATAAATGTAACTTCATTTTCTGTGCACGTCTTCTAGAATTCAGTGGGAAATACAATTATTCAAATTATCGTTGTTGTGGCGGCAGGAAGTATTATTCCGAAGGACAACATGGATAAGAGCGAAAATTTATTGCTTATTTATCCTTGAAAATAGATTTTATTACACGAGAGCTTTTTTTTCTTTTTTCCCTCACAATTTAAGTAGTATATGAGTTAGTGTAGGGATCACAGAATTTTGAAAATGTGCACACAATTCACTTTTCCCCATAGCACGTCATACGCAGTTTTTAACTGTTTTTTTTACGTAAAATAAATGAAAAATAAATAAATACCTTCGCACGCACACACTCACTCTCACACACGCACACACACACACGCACACCACACACACACACACACACACACACACACACACACACACACCGGATTTAAGGCCTATTACTGATGTTCGTAAGATGGTTAAGTATGGTGCAGGTTGAGAAGATATACACGCAATATTGTACCCAAATCTGGCTGACTGGAAGGATGGATGGAAATATGTGCTACGCATAACTTTATCAGATTAGAAGCTATTGAGCTCAAACTCAGGGAAAACGTCGGTAATAAGATGTAGTCGTGCCGTTCCGGAAATCATTTAAACATTTCAATTTTTAAGGGTACTTTACATGAAGCCCTTAAGATATTATCAAAATTTTCTGAGAAAATGACCGAACTTTTTTCTTCAAATGTTTAGCACCTATAGAAGTAAGTGTATTTTTAAGTATGGTACAGTTCCGATAACTGAAAACCTCTAATATTTTTAATTTTTTTATTTAAAGCTCTAAGGGTTTTCTTCTAGAAAGAAGTTTCAGCATTATACTCGACTAAATTTCGTGACTTTTGCTTCAAATGAATGATAGTGAACGTTAGATATGTTTTCGCTTACATATTTTTATAGAATAAACACTTAAGTGTAATATTATCTGCAAATTAATAGATTGTGTTTATCTGTCATTTGTTCATTATTGCATTATCTGAAATGGAATCAGTCTATTGCAAAAATACATATGGATTTCGAGAAAAAAGAGGTTGGGTGTGAGTTGGAGGTGAGTGTGAGGTTATTGTTAGCAAAGCAAAAATAGCGAGTTTTCTCAAGCTCGAAAAGAGTTTTTAAATTCAAAGATTAGTAAGTGTGTATAAACGCTATATTCAGCAATTGTCTGACATATGTAACGGGTACGAAATATTAATACGGCACAATCACGTGGAAAAAGTTCATACATTTGAACTTCATTGTCTGTCCTCGCGGTCAAAGGCAGCTTTCTGCACTGAAAATTGCCTTATTTTTTCAACCCACAAAAATATTTGCTGGATATGGGATTTCCACTTGAACGCATAGGTTCCACGATCAAACACTCTTATATAATACACGTCTCTGATGTACGTTAGTGATTGAAACGCATAATAAGAGTTGAACTTATTTTCAAATTTCCAGGAAGTTCGAACATTGAGCATAAGCAATATTATTAAGTGGGCTTTTCTCTATTTGAAAAACAAATTCAAGAAAAAAATTGCAGCCTTTTGGAGAAGATTTTTAAAATGTTCCTTTAGCTTCACGTAAAGTACCAAAGAAAAACCATCCATTTCAAGATCAAAGATCCACGACATCAGTCACAATGATAAGAGAATTTCCATTTTGATAAATTTCTATTCATGGTTTAGGTCTCCAGCGTTGTTCACAGAAAGGCCGACATGTTTTAAAATAAAGCAAACATTTTCAGGGACTCTCAAAACATATTTTGTAAATACTAGGTAGCGCCGAGAAAGTAAAAGTTCTAATAAAATGTTCACTTTTTCCCGAAGCCGACTTTAACGGTGGGAATTGTTTCGCGCCGCCGGCCGCTAGAGCGCGTTCTCTTCACACCCGACTACAGGCGCCCGCGGTCCTGAGGCGGCGGTCACGCCCGCGGTGCCGAGCCCGCCCCCTGGCCCTCGCGCTCTCTCGCCCGCGCCGCCGCATTGTGTGCACGATAAGCCCCTCCGATTGTTCGTACGCGGTAATTGCGCTGGGCCTCATCAAGGGCCACAACTTGCATAAACACAATCCCGCTTACGGACGCGGGATAAGTCGGCCGCGGCGCCTGTCTGCCCGCTCCCCTCTCGCCACCCCCCCTCTTTGGCCGGTCGACCTCTCGTCGGCCCGTGTACCCTTTCGCCTGCCCGACCACTCTCTCGCCCGACCGGCCCCCCCCCCCCCCCCCCCCCCCCCCTCCCTCCCCCCTCCCCCCGCCCCCCCCCCCCCCCCCCCCCGCCCGCCCGCCCGCCCGCCCCTCCTCAGGCCACTCTCTCGGCCGCCCGACCGACCACCCGTCCGTCTGTCCGTCCGTCTTTCCGTCTGCCCGTCCGTCTGACTGTCCGTCGGTCCGTCTGTCCGTCTGTCCGTCGGTGCCGTCGGTCCGTCGGTCCGTCTGTCCGTCGGTCCGTCTGTCTGCCCTCTCGGCTGCCCACCACCACCGCCCGCCCGCTCGCCCTCACCGTCCTCGCCTACCTCTCGCGCCCCAGCGCTCTCACGGAGAGGCGCACGGAGTTGCGGGATCTTGTCAGTGAGGTGATGTAGTGGAAAGCGTCTGCCCCGACCCCTTCGCTTTTCAAATGTCAATTTACTTCTTAACTTCTTTCAAAACACTTGTTAGTTGTAACTCTCCTCCTTAACTCTGAAGCAACGAGTGTTGCGGTTTCAACCGTTTAGTTCTTCCCAATTTCATAACATTTAAAGCAATCGCCGCCATCGATGATAGAAGAACCAAGCTACCTTCTGAAAGTGTGGGATTAATGTAATCTGAACAAAATCAATCTCAAAATCATTTTGTATTAGCGTGTTTCCATTTAAATCTTCTGATCAACTTGTTCATGATATTAATAAAGCTAGAATCTTTGAAGGGCGCATTTTTTACGACGAAAAGAAGTGTTTTAAAAAACCCCATAAAGCATTTATTTTAAATTTAAAGCATTAGCACTTAAGCGCGCAGTTGTAAACAAACGTCTTTCTGAGCAGTCTTTTATTTTCCGTATTGAACGACAATCTTGTTGCATTTCTTCAATTCTTTCCTGGCGACGTGTCGAAACTCTTTGCGTTCGCCTCAGTGAGTTATTGCTTACTTGTACGTTTCCCATAAGTTCCTTTGAGAAACGAAAAAAAAAAAAAATAAAGTGTGTAATATTTCTCATTATATAACTGAAGCGTGACTGTAATTCCTTTGAATGTAACAATAAAAAAGAAAGATTATATGCATGGGAACATTCTTCATTAGCGACAGATGAGTGTGTGCCACTCTTACTCAGGACCTCTTAAAGTGAATAAATCGACAGGAACAAGATAGAGAGGCACGAGGCATCCCTAGTCACCATGTCATGCTCATTCAAGAACGCTGAGACATCTTGGAATTCTTAAAGCCACAAAATTGTTGAGACATCTTTAGGATGTACGAACCGCGTGCAAACCAACGTGTATTCTGCAACAATAAGTAGTCTCCAAAAAGTGTTATGTCTGTCGTGAATTTTTTGAATGACATTATTAATGCTTTTAAATGTTTTTGTTATATTTGTTTTATTTTACATCTCGACGCACGTCACAATAATAGAATCATCGTTGTGACTTATAGATTTTTTTCTTTTGATTTTTTTATTTAAATCTGTAAATTTACAATCTGTTCAAGGCAAGAACAATAAGTAAATATGCTGTTATAAATTACAAACTTGCATGGAAAGGTCACCCACTGGTGATCTTCCTTTATCATATTACATCAACAAGCACATGTTGACAAAACAATTGGTGTTCATTTTATTACAGTATTATCACTATTGTAATTTTAAAATCTATTTGGCAAATCCAATGGTTTGAACTTTTTCAGTCTTTTGACTTCTAAACTATGTGACACTTAGATACATAAAATCTATACACTAGAGACCGTGCTGTAAGATGTCACCTTTCCCTAAACGTTCCCCACGGGAATGGAAAGAGGGCTCAGAGCATCAGCTGATGTTACTGCAGTGCCTCTGACCGGGAGATCCTTGGGTTCGAATCCCGACGGGGGGAGGATATTCGACACTAGCTTCATAGCTAGATCGAATGCCGCCTCTGGAGGAGAATTATAGCGGCCCGTTGCTCTGATCGATATTTTCTGTCGTTTCTCCGATCAACATGGAAAAGCCCTAAAATAAAGAAACTTGTTAAGAGAATTCTTTTACAGACTGTTCCCCAACTCGTTCCAGAGGCGGCATTCATCGCATACAAGATGCAATCAGACGCATAGAACGTCAGATACATAGAATCTGTACATCAGAGATAGTGTTCTAACATGTCTTAAACTATGGCTATTGAAACCTGGTAACTTGGGAGAAATTTCTATTTCTGATTCACTAATTTAAAAAAATCAAAATAGTGAACATGCAAAAAGATCTTATCGAATGACAAAAAAAAACAACTTTTTGTAAGGGTGAACAACTGTTAGTAGAGATTTTATAGTTTATTATTGCAAGTTTTTAATCTGGATTAGGGCTGACTCTAGTCTGATGCCAACCGACTATTGCGCAGGTTCATGCAATTGTCTTAATTTGGCAACTATTCGTAATACGTACGTCTATGTCCAAGTGCACAGCACTGCGAACATAAGCTAAAAGTGGGTATCATAAATGTCTTTCATGCATGTATTACTTTAACAAACTCCTGGCTAGTTCTGACTCTCATACACACAGAGAATTTTATTTGAAAATTTAATCTAATGTATAAAATACATTAGATTAAATTTTATGCAAAAGCAAACTGAACGTCACACTTGGCTCTGTTTTATACTATAGAGAGGATGTGCATCATTATTACTCAAAGCTCCCCTCCCCTCGATTCACTATTTTCTCAAACAATGCCCGGCAACCCCAATCCCCAACTCGTTCGTGAGGCAGCTCTCATCGCGTACGAGGCGCGTGCATACCAGATCCTCCTTCTGACCTCTCATTGGATGAGCGCTGGTGCGCATTAATACTCGTCATGATATTGCGTATGTATGAGCACGCACGCGCGCGCATGCCCAAGAGAGTATAATATTCTAAGGAGCGCTTTCGTCATAATATACGGCGAAACAGTGTCCTGCATGAATGCGCGTTGTGTGTTGCAATTCAGTCTTGCTCAACCGTTGCCTGACAGCGCAATAAAATTGCATTACGACCGTGAGTTCCTTCAATTTTCAAAAGTTAACTTGTCTCTAGTGTGGTTCCGAATAGTGGGAATTGGGTTCTAATTCAAAATGTTTAGCTTCACTCTGATAGTAACAGGTAAAGTTGATTGCATTGGAGAATAAAAAAACACAACCAGTTAGTTTTATAAACCTTTTTTGAAGTATTATATTAACAGTACCATGGGAATGACAATTCAGAAAAATATTAACTCAACAGAAGATTAAATCCCTTTTTGTTTCTTCCAAATGAGTGATTACGTCTGAATTAATTAAAAAGTATTTTTTTAATGCGAGTAATTTTCATTTTCTTCTCTGTTGAATTGGAATGATTTGAATGTAATTCCCATTTCAGTTAGGATTACCATTCCTTTGAATTGATCATAATAATTGAATTATTAATCGGGAAGCCACTGAACAGCAAGAAGTAATTTAAAATTGTTGTCTGTCTGTCGCATGTGAACAAACCTAGCGCCTAAACCAAACGTACGATTTTTTCTCAATTTGAAGAAACCCCTGTCCACCTGGCTCTAGTTGAAGCTTCAAAATTTTCAAAAACATTCTTTAAAATTTAGGGGTACTTTACATGATCCCCCGGACATTTGCAAAATTTTCTGGTAAGCGGCTTCTATGTTTTTCTTTAAATTTCTTGTAAAAGCCGAGTAAAACACATATAAATGTTACATAGGTCCGATTTTCACGGTTAACTCTGCGTTTTCCAAAATTGCAACGGTGTGAATTTTTTTCGGCGTCTTACTTCGACTATAAAACTGAAGATAGAGATTTTCCCTTCAAATGAAATTTGTTGTCGATAAATATCTTTTTCATTAAAGTCATGTAGACTTTTTTGAATATTTTAGTAGTTGTCGTGCAATAGTGTCTGCACTATTTGCAATTTTAAAAAATAAAAAATAAGATTTTTTCATGGAAATTTTCTCAAAACCGACTACACATTTTTTCTTCAATTTTTTTCCAATTGGTAGTGCTAATTGCCCTGTTTAATATGACGTTCATTTTGGTGTATTCTTTTGTTTTTCGAATATGACACAAATGTAATTTATTTCAAATATCTCTCATGTTGTTATTATGCACATTTTAAGAGATTTGTATACATTATTGAATTTGTGAGGGGAAGTTTTTCAAATGATTTTGAATGAAATTTTTCGAATATTCAATATGTGAAAAGTGTGAAAAAGAGCTACGAAGTTCGTTTTTGTAGTAACGCTTAACGCCATTTTCTTAAAAACAGCTCCAAATTTTTCAATGAAAAATGCTATTTAGAACGAAGTTTTAACCTTCTTTAATGTTATTAAAATAATAATTCGGTATTAGGAAACTGAAAAGTTGAGACAATTTCAAAGAAATGTATCCTGGGCGTCTATATATAGCAGCAGGCAAGAAGGAGGGGCAAGACTGTACAGTACTAATCCACACCAAGGAAATTAGAAAACTTTACTACGAGAAAGTCTATGCCATTCTGAAGCACCTCTAATTATTACTTTGTTTCACACAAATTATATCGAAAGTACTGCAGTTAAATTATATGGTGAATTTTTTCAACCTCTGTAAGAGGTGCCAAGACGGTTTCTTTTTTCGAAGGAACCATGAGGTTTTACACAGGTTTTACTGTATTTACATTTTTCAGTCAAAATCGAAACTGTGTCATTGTTGTTTTTTTTTTACATTTTTCTGAGTTCCTGGGTAGTAGATAAAACAAAAGAAATCCTAAATGGCCAGAAGCTGCTTAGTTTTCTGTCAATTTCTTCTTCTTTTTGTTTTTCAGCATTTCATTTTCTATCCCATTTGACTCACTGGGGAGAGCTCCTTTCAGCTCTTTTGCTGTTGAAATACTCCAACACTTTCTAATTTGTTCTCTATCACATATGTCATGCACTAACGATGTAGGAATGATCGACAGAACAATTCCCTTGGTCGTGAGTTCGAGGACCTGTCGAATCCCTTATCTAGGCAGTCAAGAAGTTAGGAATTCCGCCATCGAAGAGCGGCGAGGAACTCCGTTGACACCCGCTGGAAATATTTCTATTAAGATACGGCCGTCGATAAATCCACGAAAACCTTTTAGGCGCCTTGTTCCACGCGTCGGGCTGTCGCGTCGAGCGTCATCGGGAGTCTTTTGTTTCGCCGAAGGAGAGCAGGGGCTGGATGGAGGGGTTGGACGCGGGCGACAGTAAGGCGAGGCGAGGCGTGGTCCACACGACGCGATGGAGCAGGCTGGCAGGGCAGGACGAGCGCCTGGAGGGCGGGGCGGGAAGCGGCAGTCCGGATGGCACAAGGCTGACAGCGAGAGCCACCGCACGAGTGGAGATTGCGACACCACAGATAGTTACCGATTCTTGAAATACAGATGCTTTTTTTTTTCGATATTGTCGGTATTAGCCCTTAAGTCGTCGCGCGGGAACTATAAGCGTATCCAGACTAACTAGACGATGTTTGGGCACTAAAAATCGTCTTTTAGGCGCCTAAAAAGAGACTAAAAATGTAAAGAATGAGGAGAAAGAAGCAATCTCATACGTTACGAACACAATATAATGAAAAATTCTTTGTAATTTTGGTCTATATTATTTTGTTAACTTAAATGCCAAAACAAGTATATTTTAATGTAAAACAAGATTTACATATTTACAACTATTTTACATTTTATTCTTAATTGTTTGTATTGCAAGATATTACCAGTCACTTTCAAGGATCACAACTTCAAATTTGCGTCTATTGCGAGACAAAATCAGTTTGAAAGCGTTCTCTCATCATATACTGATGCGACTGGCATATACTACATTAGAAGTCCGACGTTAGCAACACTGAAACCTGGGTATTTACATTTATTTCCACTTAAAAGTTTGGTGGCGTCATTGTACTGTCAATCGACCATGTTCTCAGAGAGTGGCTGGTATATATGGAATAGGGAAATGGAGAATCTGTTGATATACTTTCAAGAATTCTCTCGCATTTAAAATACAAAGACATGAATTGAAGGTTTCGTAATGAATTGTCACTTTGGACCATGAGAGATTTTCTGATATGTTAGCATTGTAAGTAAAAATAATACATAAAAGGCCAAAAAGTTTAATCATTCTTTAAAAAAGGTGCAAAAACGGAATTATGATAAAAAAAGCAAAAATATTTATAAAAGTGCATTATAAAACTGTGTCATATGTCAATATTTGTTATGATTCGTGCCGATATATTATCAGCCTTTAAATAAGTTCTCTAGAATAAAATAGACATTTCTTTAAATATCGGATGTTTACTGATAACTGTTAAATAAAATAGTATTTTCCTACTCTTCTGGAATTTGTAATAGCTTTGAAAAGCTTATTTACCTTCCCTCTAAGAAAAGGAAATCTGTTCTACGCGTTAATGGACTTAAAACCGGTTTGTGTGTGTGTGTGTGTGTGCGTGTGCGTGTGCGTGTGCGTGTGCGTGTGCGTGCGCGTGCGCGTGCGTGTGCGTGGCGTGTGCGTGTGCGTGTGCGTGTGCGTGTCTGTGTGTGTGTGTGTGTGTGTGTGTGTGTGTGTATATATAGAAAGGGACTCCTGCAATACCTACGTGCGTCCAGTTTCGTCTGTGATATTAAATAAAATTGAATTATTTGTGACGCTTGAGAATAATATGTAGTTTGTGACAATAATACTTAATAAAAATTAGTATTTCTGTTTAGGTTTTTCATATATAATATGAAATATTTTGATAATATTACTACATATATAACTACTTACTAATGACTTATATCGTAGTAATTACAGTGAGCAAGGTAATATATGATCACTATTTAGATTATATTGCATCTGAGAAATTAAAATTCATTTATAAACTTAATATTTTAAAAATTAACATCTATTCAAGAAAGTTCAGTATCACTAAGAATAAAATACAAAACGAATTGATCATAATAAATTACAAAGAAATGAATGGGAATGCGAGGCATTCCACTAGGCTACTAATGATAGAAATGGCACACGACTTGAAAAGAGTTAACGATGATATTATCTGCCATACTTATGGCTAGTGAAGATGCAGAATTCCTAGCTTCAAGGAAACCAAGCAGTTACTTACGGAGCGACAGTGTTGCCTTTCTGAGAAAAAGCATGAGCCCTCTTACGTTAACATACAATCTTTGTACACTTGGTAAATACGAACAATAACTCTCTAAAAATTATATTAACTCCAAAACAACCATGAGTGGGCATTGAATGTTTGAACACTAAGCCATCGACGTGCCATTTGCTGCAATTAATCTGAAGAACCTTAATAATGTTGTAAGATGCTGTCCCGCAATTCACCAGTCTGAGGTCACAATCACTTGGAAAACACTAGTTACAGTAGTTGTCCTAAATCTAATTCGATTCATGCCTCAATCACTAATTGAATTATCGATACTAGGTTCTCGAAAATTTGGCCACAAAGTATCGCCAGCTTTTGTTTTAAACATCGTGAGGAATCTTGTAACAATAGGGAGATTTTCCACAGCATATCGTTATATGATGCATGTTAGAGGCAATCCTGTGAAATATATCGTTTGAAGTTCCAAAATCGTTTTGTAAACGTCAATTGTTTTGTAATCGTCTAATTCAACTAGCCTAGATATGAAATTTAACGGTCGGATGCTCTGATCGGTAATTTCCAAGGTTTCTGTGCTTAGAATTAGGCGAAAACCCGAGCAGTATCTTGACAAATGGGGCGCTTTCTTTCCTTCCACATCCTTGTCTTCGCCTCCCCCTTTTATACATCTACACAAACTGTACAATTACTCATGTTGAGAAACAAATTGCGAGTTTGAGCTTGTATCCCACGTTCCAGCAGGGAAGGAACACCGCCAGTCTCACGGATACATCATGCATACAGTTACAGGACTAATGATGTCGTAGTTGAGACGCCCGTAATGAATACGCACACACGCACGCAACATCCCTAAGCGTAGCCTCTCGGCTTGACCTGGTGCGACCGGCTGAGGTGGCTCAGGGCATCAACTGATGACTCTGCAGTGCCTCTGACCGGGGTGTCCTAGGATTCGAGTCCCGACGGAAGTAGGATCTTCGGTACAGCTTGTCAGCGAGATCAAATTCGGTCAGTCTGGAAAAGAATTCTAACGGCCGGATGCTCTGGTAGGAAGTTTTCCGTGATTTCTCCGATCAACACCAGACGAATGCCGGAACAGTACCCTAGCAAACGGGCCACGAACCGGGCGCGAGCTTTCCTTCCTCTTCCTTATCCTATCGTCACCCTTACTAATGCAATGTGCCAGCACACATGTCGGGAGCTTAGAGTTTGTTAAGGTTGGAAGATGCCCCACTGGTGTGAGATACCTGGAGAGGAAAACCCTACACGCCGGACTGTAGGACGGCGTCGGCTCTCACCATCCAGCGAGGAAAGCCTCGTTACCTCGCGTGATAAAACGTACGCTACACTTACACGTAACTGCTGTGGTAACTAAACCTGTAAGGTTTAGTGACCATCGCACTTCACGCGCTCGGAAACACGAAATAATCAAATCAAATTAATTGGCACTGTTCCGCACAGCGCGGTGAGAGGCGCGGCGCGGCCTGGCGGGGTACGGCACGGGTGTTGGGGGCGTGGCGTGGCGTGGCGTGGCGTGGCGTGGCGGAGCGTGGCTTGGCGTGGCGTGGCGTGGCGTGGCGTGGCGTGGCGTGGCGTGCGGCGCGGCGCGGCGGAGCGTGGCGTGGCGTGGCGCGTGGCGGGGCGTGGCGGGGCGTGGCGGGGCGTGGCGGGGCGGGGCGGGGGACGAGGCGGGGCGGGGCGGGGTAGGGTAGGGTAGGGGTGGGGGAGCGGCTTGATGTGGCTTGGCACGAGTGAGGGGGGCGGGGTGGACGCGAGGCGGCGAGGGGGCGTGGCGGGGCGCCGAAGGCTGCGGTTGACGTCTGTCGAGCTCATCGCGATGCACCGCGGGCTTCGCTACGCGACGCGACTGCCGCGCTCCGCGACGGCACGCGACACGACAAGGCGCAATGTGAGCAGGTTGCGCGCCGCGTAAGGAGCGGCGCACCCGTCACTTCACTTTTTCCGGGAACAGTTTGCGGATGATAGAGAGGCAGGTCTCGCCGTAGGCGTAACGTATGGGTACTTACTTTGTAGGTACTTCCATTGTACGGGTAGATACTTCCATTGTCTGGATTTGAATGTTTGCATTATTGTAAAATGTTTAAACAAGTGCACAATCAGGACGTAGGGTAAAAGAGCAACTATTCCAAAAAAAGAGTTTTTTTTTAAAGGCAGGTTAAGGTGTTATGATACCAAATGAAGTAACACCCAAGAGTCCTGGTCTGTTGACGTATCCAGGATTATTTATCGGGAGGGGCTTCCAAAATTTAAAAAATGGATAGTACGAGATTTATTATAATATCTTTATCGAGTTTGTTTAAAAGAGATGCTCTTAAAAAATTAAATACCAACATGATTTTAAACATATTTAAACATTATTTCCACATAACATTGTTTCGAAAGTTTAAACACAATATTTAATTTATTTTTTTCTATTCCAATAATCCAAACTACAGGAGGCGTCAACTATAAAAGCCATTTTCTGATCTTCTTTCTGATTCAAACAATTTAAAATATTTAAGCAGCATCAGTGTTTTCATCGGCAGAGTTTTAATCTACTTTTATACATGTCGATATATTTGGATAAATTTAAACTAATAAATAAATAATGAATGAATGAAAAAACAACAAAAAAGATTAGAATTTCGGGGAAGGCTTCAGCCCCTGGCTACGTGCCTGTCTGTTGAGACCTAACAATGTTCTTCGAATCGTTCCGGAACATCCTTCCAGATCTCTTAAAAACGTGTTTTTTGGCGGGCTAAGGATCGTATTTCCTGTTTCGTCACCCGAGTAATACCTTCTTTCTCTGATAGATGGCGAAAGAAGCGCAGCAAAATTTGTGTGGTCAAGCAGAAGAGCAGGCTTTATGACGTGTGCCTTGCCAAGTCAGCATTGAAAATTGAATTGAAGCATTTAAAATGCGTTTTTGGAGGTTTCTGGTTAATACTAATAGATCATTTAAATCTTCTCAGCAAGACGAATCAATTAACACGATTGTGGCTCGATACTGCTAGAATATTCTGAAAATAATTTGGGGGGTTGAAGGTTTTCTTTCCTGCGTAAAATAAAGCGTAAATAATTTTGGTATAACATATTTGGCATAACAATAACCCCGTAGTAGGATCCTGGAATAAGAAATGGAGCGTGGAAATTCTAGCGATTCATAAGTGAACATGGACATTTTTGTGAAGGGAGAGGACGTCTTCTTGCAGAAATTTCTTTAACTGTACGTCAGATAGCTTTCGAATAATTATTTCGCTTATATTTTTTCAAGTATTCAGGATATGATGCAGGAACAAATATAAATAAAAACCATTTATTGCTTTAAAAGTAATATAATTTTGATTACAATTTGCCAAGATGAAACTCGTACCATATCTTGCCAATTCCACCAGATAACTAGGACAGAATGCCGTGTTCACAATAAAGTTTTCACTAACCAGAATATCTTTATAAAAATCTGTACTTCCTCCGATATTAATTTACGCACGCCTTGTATGGATTTCAGCTGCTCTAACCACATTAATTAAATTACAAATCTTTCAAATCAAAATCGTAAGAGTAACGTGGATTCCCACTGATTTGTCAGAATGATCTTACAATATAACCAATTACTTTCTTTATTACGAAACTGGCACATTATTTGTACAGTAATTTAAATCCCGTACCAGAAGCAGTCACTTACAAAATAGGAACTAATCAACCCCCACTCTCCCTCCTAAGAAACAGAATCCTATTTAATATTTTTTCTTCAATATCTCTCTGACATTAGATAAGGATAGAATAATTCTTATATTTATCTATCTCACCTATAGTATTCTTATCTAAACCCTTAATATCGCTCTCCAACTATATTTTCAAAAGTATCCTCTCAATAATCTTGCCCAAAGGTTACAGCTAATATAACTACTGTCAGGGAGGTGACAACAAATTACTTCCTTCCCCCTTTGCTGGTATAATAATTACTCGGCCAATCAACTGAAGAGCCTCGCGGCTGAACGTTTACTGTCATTGTAAAACAAAATTCAATAATAATTAACAAGCCATAAGATGCCCCAGAGACGTTGCACATACGCTGACAATCCGGTAGAGTAGTCTAGGACGCATAAACCAGTTAGATATCCACGGCGTCACAACACTAAAGGGACGTTCTCTCCAGTACCACCAGAGCTGTTCGAATTGCCAAGCGGTGGGGCCTGTCACCCTTTGACACGGACGCTGATGCCAGGAGATTTTCTTTCCAATTGCTATGTATATTGCTCCCGCGCACTGCGCTGACGGCAAGTCTAGCTGCCCTCCAAAACGCGTGCTGCCCATATGCGCGCGTGGCAGATTCAAAATTCTGCCAAGCAAAACATTTTTTGAATTGAATTTTACCCACCAGAAATTTGGACTCCAAGTAATGCCTCGGATCTCACCTTGGATGTTGGAGACGACTTGAAGGACAGCCAATTAATAGTCCCGGTCAACGAGTGCGGATTCGAATTTGGTGCGTGGTGTTGGGATGTGGCCCGTTGAGTTGTGTGTGTTTGTGTTGCGCCAATCTTCGCATTTTGATGACTTTATATTCGAGAATCACACGAGGAAGTTGGTACCAAGTGTACTGTACGGAAAACGATTACCAAGGTGTACTCCTAGAGAAATGTTTTTAAAAATTTGTTTATTTTTTTATAACTTGACATTTGCTGTTTGAATAGAAAATTGCTTATTTTCATATCTTTTGTGGGTTTTAAGTTTTAAATACATAATGTTTATCTATTGTATGTTGTATTTGAAGGTGTGTTTCTTCTCTTATCACTATTGTTTTCTTTTTCAATACGCTTGTAAAGTTTTTTTGCTTTACTGTTTGTTTACAAAGAGAATCAATTGATTTTGCAATATGTTTAAGTGAGAGTAATAAAAAATATGGCTGACGTCTGGGTTCTTTACAAGTCGGTTGTGCGGTTTGAACGTTAGGCGTCTAATTGTGATCTACATATAATATCTAGTGTACATATTAATGAGTGTAGTACGTCTTGTAATTCTTATTTTTCTTCAAGGTTCTTCCATCAATGTCCTTCCTTGAACGCATGGTATCGTTGCTCAACTGCGTATTTATCTGACCCCAATTAACATGTTCGTAAAGATGTGCCTAGGAATCATTAAAGGAGAATGATGTGCTCAGAGTTTATACAAGAAGAATAAAAGCTTAAGAGAGAGACTACAATCAGATGAACATCCCGGATCAACTCTGTGCATTCTCTGGACAAACTTCCGCCTCTGAGCTCTTAAAAAAGTAATCGGAGAAGGCTCATTGTAAACTTTTCTAACGCCTGGTACTTAAAAGATATCCGTTTCTAGAGGACGTCGTAAATTTGTCTGTAGTCACATTAGTATTACATCGGGATACTCGAATAGCGGGATTTCATGAGGAGCTCGATGCACAATAATGTTTAGTGACTGACAGCACACTGACAGAATTAGTAAAGTGTGTTGGAACTAGTGGCTTGAAGCAGCAAAAGCAGCTAATGTATTCGGATACTACATTAAAAATGCTAGTAAAGCAATTATTTTCTTTCTTGCGATGGCGCTTTAGCCGAGAACTTTGGCCTAACATCTGCGTTATCACAATACTTCCGGTGTTTTACCCGAATTAATTACTGCATGTAAGGCATGAAAGTTACATCAGACTGAAAACATTGGCTTACAGTGTGCAGTATCACTGACAATGCTAGAAAACATTACATTCATATATCATAAAATATGAGCGTTCTCTCAGAATGGGTAATGTTAGTGAATTCACGGTTAACCATGGCAATTATTAGTATATTAGTATATCATGGTCTACATTTGCCTCCTTTAAATATAGAATAGGAGTTGTATTATGTTGAGATACATCAATAAATTATTTATTTATTTATTTATTTTACGTCAAAAAACAGTTAAAAACTGCGTATGACGTGCTATGGGGAACGTGAATTGTGTGCACATTTTCAAAATTCTGTGATCCCTACACTAAGTCATATACTACTTAAATTTTGAATTTTGAAAGGGAGAAAAAAAAACAAAAACTCCCATATAGTAAAATATATTTTCAAGGATAAATAAGCAATAAATTTTGAATTTTGAAAGGGAGAAAAAAAAACAAAAAAACTCCCATATAAAATTATTTTCAAGGATAAATAGCAATAAATTTTGAATTTTGAAAGGGAGAAAAAACAAAAAATTTTTCAAGGATAAATAGCAATAAATTTTGAATATTGAAAGGGAAAATGTGATTACGCTTTGCCTTGTGTGAAACGCATCGTCAACCAATGAATTTCGCTCTACTGATTCATGGACCAAACAGTGAAAAATAAACAGCGTTATCAAGGAACATTTAAATGAACTACTGCTGAAGAGATAGCTTGTATCATGTTTTTCTATGTTTTTTCTACCATAAAAGTCTTTTTTTTCATAGAAATTGTTATGTTTTCAGAGATCTTGAAGTAACAAGGAATCAAATGAGTCATTTTGCAGCCTTTATATGCTATGCTAATCTCACAATTTTATCTCATTACCAGAGTGTATTGTCTTCATCATTGATATAATATCTCTCAACACATCTGGCTTTGCATTAATCCGACATCAATAATAATGAGTGTTTACAACACATCGCTGATGGATCATTTCTTTATTGTCGGATTATCTTCATTATATTATATGTATAATGTCAAATGTATCGAGATAACATTTTGAGTAGTTTTAAGTTGACATTTAAATTTGCGTTCTGTAGAACGCAAGGAATTAACTTTGGGCATGCGATTTAAGAAAGGATGTGTTCTTCTGTGTAATGAAGTATGCATAAAGGAGATTTCAGAACTTCATGCATGGAGAAGTTATGTTTTAGGCATGCACAAAGTAAAATGCTACAGTAAAATTCATTGATGAGTTCGTAATCCTTCAAAACGAAGTTAAATTATTTATTTCCAAACCTTTATGGTAATTAAAAATGTATTTTGTCAATTTTCAATAAACTGTCTACGCAGGTCTCAGACATGTGACAGTTACAGGATATGACAAAACAAAGAATTTAGTAAATACAAAAGCTTGCATTAGTAACAAATAAATATTACATAAGTAACAAAATACCAATTATATTATAGTATATTATATTAATGTTACAAGACTAAAAACATGAAAACAAATTCCTAATAACTTTTTAACACTTGTTTTATAGATTAATTAAATACAAAAATAAAACTATTCGTTGTTTAAAAATTAAAATTACAAAACAAACACAAACATTAAATTTACTATTTGTTTTAAACTGAGAAAGTTGTTGTGTAATTTAAAATTTTTTTTGGCCAAATTTTAAATTTAATTTTTTTTGGTAGTTTATTATAAATTCCAACAGCTTTTTTAAAGTGATTATTTTTGCTTTCTTGAAATTTAACTTTCGGTAAAACTGAATGTTTATGTCTAGTAATAATGGGTAACGTTTTATTGGTTGTATACAGTTTATTGCACTGAAATAATAGAGTATTCCTGTATATGTTTCATTCACAGATATTTTTACTATTTTCTGGATGGAAGGAAGTCAGAATGGAAACAATGGACGCCTATGAAGGTGAAGGGTAATCTTTTAATAATGTTTTGAAATAAACAAATAAATAAATAATAAATACAAATAAATAATATTAATTAAAATACTCGCAAATTAATCGTATCTATTTAAGTTACATTTGATTTCAAACATTTTGACTCGTTAACCCGGATGCTGGCTGAGAAGAGGTCCACTGCATTTCATTTCGAGTTATTAAGAACGAAGTTAAAAACACATGAATCAAGTATTCAGAGCCACCTCATAAGAAAAACTCAAATTCATGCAGCGGAGAGAGTCGGCAGAGCTGGTCGGATTGGAGCCGCCATTTGTCTCCATTTCTGTTGACAGAAGAAGCGCGCGCTGCGACAGCGTCGCGGCCGACTGAGCACGACGACGGCGGCGGCGGCGGCGACGCAAGGGGCGGTAGTTGCGGGGGCGGGGGTGGTGGCGGCGGCGGCGGCACGTCTGGCGCCGTCTATTTACGGCGTCTACGCGCGCCGTCGCGTCGTCGGAGTCATTGGCGACGCGACGTCTTTGTCGCCGCCGCGTCGGCGCCGCCAGTGAAAGTCAACTCGACGTTTTGATCTGTTCCGTGTGCGCTCTTGAAGTTGGTTGAACTACTTTCCGAGCGGATGCGAACATGTTCGAGTCACTAAAAGAGATGGTTTCTGCCTCTCTCTTCTGCCGGGCACATTCACCAGAGAAATTGGAGGGCACAATCGCACCGGTATCGAGTTTAACATTATACGTCTCGGGCTTATACATTATTGTCGTAGATACGAGAGCCGTACTTGTCTGTCCGGGAGACGCTGCAACCTAGATACAGTGATCAACGTTTTGACTGTTATAATGAGACCGTCCTCGGAACAAAATGGGCGGTGGATTGTGCACGGACATATAAAGAACGACTTCATTTTTGTTAACTCTTGCACAGTCCATTTCCACGCATATCGCCCTGAAAAGGACTCAGTTTGATGATCTAATCTTTGGCAACTGTGCCTAGAACGTGGCGTTTCCCGGACAGCCAAGTATCTATTGACTCCAGCTGTGGAAGCCCGCGCTTTCATCATTGTCATATAAGATGTTGAAATCTCTCCGGCACTACAACAAATAAATCGTTTTTTATGCTTTTCATATGGCTCTTTAAGTTTTAGACTGTAAGCTCCAGTACTACCGACGTCTTTCTAAACCAGCACCTCGATCTGGATTCAGAGATGTGGCTCTCACAATTTCACGGGCGTTGGCATAGCTCTACCTTGCCTCGCCACTGCCCTCTTCCCCCTTGTGTGGCCCGCCGCAACGCTCGGAAACGTTGCGCTTCGAGAAGCATTTGCTGTGCATTCCCGAGGACAAGCTGAAATAGATTGTACTGAAAATCCTGTAATCGAAACAGCAAAACAAAAGGTAATATTCTTTGTGGACTAGAAACATTAATCTTCTTGCGTCAATCAATCGGAATTCTAACTGTTCTGTTCTTTGGCTCGACCGCCCGTTACGAGCCTTGGCCGACCAGTCAGGGGAATTCTAACTTGTGATACGAAAACAAGACAAAAATATTCTTTGATTGGAAGACAATTGTTTGATACCAGCGCGCCTGGTTAGACAAACGGTCCTACGAACCTGGTCTTCTGTGATCAGATTGATATATTGTGCGTAGCTGCGATGACAACCTATGTGCCCGCGGCTGCCGTGTTTTAAGCACGGCTGTTCTAGATCATAAAGGGCAGGTAGTATTGGATTGAGAAACCAGCCCATCGTCCGTTTTCACATATAGTGACTGGAAAAAAATATAGAGGAAAAGGATTGCTCTCAGTTTTTGAGGCACTACTACTGCCTCATAATCCATCAGGAAGTGATCGAAGGAGACTAAGAAAATCAGATACTTAACTAGAGACGAAAGTCGGTCATGGTCTTACTCGAATTTAGAACGATAAATGAAGCTTTAGTTGTGAAGTCTTCAATACAATCGCAACCCCAATCGGACGGGAGAAGTTTGGAGAGTCATCGGTGCTCTGGAGTCGTGTGTGAAGATGCATTGGAGACATCGAGCTTTTGGTGAGTCATTTAGTTGTGGACTCTCCACTACAAACTCTACCCCAACCGGTCGGGAGATCTTTGGTGAGTCATTTCTCTAGGATTCCTCGTGGTGTCAGCAATGTCGGGCGCCGGGAATGTGTGTAATGGGGATATATGGTGTGTAGGTCGCGCGTGGAGACCTACTCACTGCCCGAGGGCGGGGCGTAAATGAGCGTAACCCGCCATGAGGGAGACACATGAGACGGAAGGTCGTTAAAAATACATTAACACGATTCCTGTAAAAGCGTCGATTTGCTGTGTTTAGAGCTTTACGGCTCGTTTCGTTTTGTAGCATAAAAACAGTAAAGGAAGTCACTCCATTGAAAGACGTTCTTCGTGTGTTAACTGTAATGACATGATATTTTGGAACGGCTTTTTCTCTTGGTTATACCTCAGAGAGGGTATCACTCTGAGTGAGACACGGTTAAAGAAGCGTTTCTCGACTGTAAAATTTAAGCCGTGTTCTCTTTTTATATTGATTTGAGCTTTGAATTTGATCTGTACTCTGAAAAATTATTACATTCCTCTGAGCTTATTAATTGTGTAGACAGCATTACTCAAAATAGGCTGATGGCTAGCACTGAATTCCATTTGTCCTCATTGAAGTTGGAAGTTAAGGGCATGAGGCCTGATTTGACATACAGCATAATTTGAAATTTGCGAGTCATAAAAAGAAACATTAATTTTGCCCATCAACGTTCTTGTGCAGAGATTCACACTAATTGACAGTAGTGAAAACGATCTCAGAAAGGCCAAAACATTTAAACTGCATCAAATGAAATTATTTTCCAACAATTTACAGAAAGTATAAAAATCCAGCGTCATCAGTAACGGTTATAAAATGCTTTTAACACGAGGAAAACTTTCCATATTAGTTGTCTGGGTTTTATATTTGTTATTTGTTTAAATTTCTTACTTGTTTATTATATTTATTCATGAATAATTTAGTGTGATTCTGTTATTATGTTATTAATCCAAAAATGAAATCTATGAAATATCAAGACTAATGTGGCCTCTGAAAACTTGTGCCAAGTGTCCCCCTGCGAGTTTTGTCGTTTAATGATAGAGAAAATACAATATGTTTCCGCAATTTTTATTGTGAGAGTTAGAAAGTGCTCCGTACTGGGGGGGGGAGGTGCTAACTAATTTTTCTTTCATATAATAATTTTGGGAGAAGCTAACAGTCGTTTGGAGTGGTGATGTGAGAGCTACAGGAATTTTTTCAAAAGCCCGCCAAAATGCCATAAATATAATAAAAAAATCTACCCAGAAATCAATTATAGGTACTTTTGAAAAATAGTGTTTTAAATTGAAATTATGAAAATGCATATTACTTTTACTAAAATATAATAAGTGTACTTTATGAGAATTCAAAAAGTTTATTGCACTTCTATATTTGCATGTCTGTTATGAAATATTGAAATTCTGAATGTAAGCGAGATTTCTCTTCAGGTAGTCAGCCAAAACCACTTCGCTGCCGAGAGGGTTGCCTACATAGTAGACGTTAATCCTAAACTGTTTTTGTCTTTTCACACAACAAACGTCCTCTTGCGATTTCTGGTTTCCGTTCTCAAAATGCGTGTACGTAAGAATTGTATTTCAGACTATATTAATATTGAAAACTTAGCACAAAATAAAACTGTACTCCAAAACCGATCTTCAGAAAGCAATCTTAACAGTTGCGATTAGAATCGAGGGGTAGAGCAACATAGAAAGTTATGAAAGTTGAATTAAAAAGTCGAATGTAGCAGTATCTGAGATTTAAAAAAATGTTATTGATGTTTTGTACGTGTCGAATGTAATTGTGGAGAGTCACGGCCTACTTCTTGGGAGTATTCTGTATGTTCAACGATAAGGCGAATATAAAACAACAACAACAACATCAACAACTGATAGGGATGAAAGTATGGAGTTATGGATCTGAAAGTATGCTATGTCCTTCTGCGACACACAACTCGCATCCTATTCTGTAACCAGGTGTAATATTTTGAATAAATATTAGTAAGTATTTCTGAAACCTTAAAGCACCATACTATTTTTCTTCTTACAATCAATCTTCACTTTATATAGCCGTAAATTACGAGAAATCATTTATGACACGGACCACATTGAATAATTTACACATTGAATAATTTTTCTAGAACGAGAAGACACACGAAACATTAAAAAAAAACTATAGAGAACAATAGAAAGAACCAGAATAGCGAGAAGTATAACCCAGACGCATTGAATTTAAGACATTGTTCAGTTGATTCAGTGGTGAGTAAAACTAGACAGTTTATAAACTAATAGTAAGTGTTTCTAAGGCTAAGGTGTTAACATATGTGATATTCACTACAAGACGATAATGGATATTTCTCATAACCGTCCTTCTAAAATGTACGAGCCCCTTACGGAGCCAGTTACGGAGGATTATTATTACACGGCTTGTCTCAGAAAAATGTTACAAACGTCTACGCACTTCTCACTGACAAAATGAATATAGGATTTTGTCTGTATTGTTCACCTTTGCCTGTGTCTTAATGTGCATCACCATTACCACTCATGAAACAGGTCTTACGGCCGCCAAATAAATAAATTTCTGCAGAAAAGCCTGAACATAAGGACTAAAACCTATAAGTGGTCGTTTCTAGCCATCATGTCGTCCCCTGAGAGTTCGTGTACGTGCCAAACACCAGTGCAGAGTGAGTTGCCTATCAATAAGAGACGTGATGCCAAAATTGAGTAAAGTGTAACTTCGTTATATGAGATTTACCACCACACGCTCACTTACAAAAAGTTAATATTTTGATCCCGCTATTCTCAAAGAATTTGCAACATGTATGAGTGGTGGAAATTTTTATTCTGTGTTGTTGACGTTCTGCGTATACGAAGAAATAAGAGGTCATCTTCGTCAACATAGTACATACTATGTTGACGAAGATGACCTCTTTTATTTCTTAACATGTACGAGTACAATCCGTCGCAAGGGCGGTGGCAGGGACTTACCTTCTGGCATGGGCAGCTCCCGCAGCAGGCGCCCGCGCGCGTTGAACTCGAGCACGCGCGAGTTGCAGTAGCCGTCGGCGACGAACACCTGCCCGGTGCGCGCCACCGCCACGCTCGTGGGCTTGCAGAAGCGGTGCGGCCCGGCGCCCGGCACGAAGCGCTCGCCCAGCGCCAGCTCCGGCCGCCCCTCGCCGCCCGGCGGGAACTGCACACGCACGCACATCAGCACCCTCAGAGGGGCCAGGGATGCGACATCGACCACAAAACATCCGTATAGGTGGCTCAGGGCATGAATTGATGTCGCTCGAATGCCTGTGACCGGGAGGCTCCAGAGCGCGAGTCTCGACGGTGTGGCAAGATTTTCGACTCGATAGGTCGAATTCTCGCGGCCGGATGCTCTGATGTGTCGTTTTTCGTGCTTTCTTCGATGTATTCTCCAGTATCGTAATAAGCATGCCACGGATTGCGCGCGATCTTTCCTTCTGGGCATGAATTGATGTCGCTCGAATGCCTGTGACCGGGAGGTTCCAGAGCGCGAGTCCCGACGGTTTGGCAAGATTTTCTACTCGATAGGTCGAATTCTGCTTGCTGTCGGGAGGAGAATTCTCGCGGCCGGATGCTCTGATGTGTCGTTTACCGTGGTTTCTTCGATGTATTCTCCAGTATCGTAATAAGCATGCCACGGATTGCGCACGATCTTTCCTTCTCCCTTGTCGGATCCTGTCACCTTACGCTTACATGCACTACATTACCACACGTGTTTGGAGACCAGTCGGGAGATCAGAGCTTGTCCCATCTGGGGCGGTGCCATCCAGTGGGGGAAAACCACTACCGTTTTTTGCGATAAAGAAGGAACTACACTTACGGGACTAATGACCTTTGCCGTTGATGCGCCCGGAATCAGTAACCAATCAATCAATTAATCAATTAATGTTTCAGAACCTCAATGTTCAGAATTAAAACATCTAATTTTATAATACATCGCCCCCCAAAAAATCTAGGTTTTGAAACAGAAAGTGGGTTTGTTACTAATATTACGTTCGCACGGGAGAACTTGTGCGAATCGTGTTTAATATAAATTCATAATTTATACTGTTAAAACTAATAACTGTTAAAACTATTTATACTGTTAAAAATAATAAGAACAATCAACAAAACAGCCCGAATGCCGAAGCAGTCAGGGTCATCTCCAGTGGTTGGAGCTTCTTCGGTTCACCTTAGAAGAATGCGTGAAGAAGGGGGTGGCCCTACGTCTATTGCACATGAGTTGGCAACCTCTCCTCCTACAAAATATGAGGCGTACGAAGTACCATGGCATCGGGTAACATCTCTCGAGGAAGAGATAATCTCGGTGAAGATAGTGAAAACAGCGTTCCCTTTGTTCGAGCACATGAACAGACAGTGACGTCATCAGTTATTATTTTATATTTTGACCTTTACGAAATTGTGAATATGTAAAATTTTCATTCACAAAGAAAATATTCAAATTGTAAATAAAATGTCGACCACAAAACATCAATGTTCAAAAATCATCGGCTTTAATCTATCGATATTTTTATGGAAACTGATATTGATGTCGCATCCCTAATGGTGAGGATTGGCAAGAACAGATACACTGAGTCACAGAGTAAATGTTACAAACTTCTATAATATGGAAGGGGAGTCGAAGATGATTAATTTTCACTAATGAAGATGTTATGGAACGCTGTGCAACATGGGAAGGGTATGTGGTGGAAGTATGTTCTGACTCAAAGAAATTTTATATATCTGCCAAACCTTAGTACACGATGGGTTGCTTATCAAACGTGGGCAAATGAGTAACTTCGTTAAGAGATTTTGAAACTCATATTCATTGGCAAAAATAAATCATCTTCTCCTTCTGAACATGCCCTGGAATATCGTCAACTATTCCGAGACAATTGCTCACTACAAAGAGTATACTAATATAATATAATATCGTAAAGTATTGTAAACAATCAAAAGGAAATTTTTAAAAAAACAATAGAATTATTAGTACGCACATCTACATAATATTAATATGAAAAAATAATAACTTAAATTTACGTTCTTTTAAATACTATTTTAAAGCTTTATAATATTTAAAATAATTTAATGTTTATAATATTTAAACTTTTATACTACTTAATTCCATTCTCATGCATTTTACATTCTAAAATTGAAACCATCAAACTATTTCACAACCTCGTCGCTTTGAAGTTTGTTTGTTTGTTTTACTTAAAAATAATTTAAAATTATCAGTAGTTGTGGCAATTCAGTTCTTCAGATTAATTAAATAAACAAATATATCCTCCATGAAATGTAGAAACATATGGAGAAGATATGACTTATAAAAGCAGCTAGCTGCGCAGTTCCATTGCAAGAACTGTGAATGAGGTTTTGTTGGCTTCCCTTCTGCAATATGGAATTCATAATACATCCTTGAATTGGGTTTTGTAGCTCTAAATGTGCAGATTTGTAAGAGATTTTGTGAAAAAGGCGGGAATGACTCTCTTCTTCGATATCTCTTGATGGAAAAGTTCAGATTTCCCTTTGTTAGAAATATAATATTTATTTAAAAAATATTACAAACCATTAGACTCATAACATCATGTTTGAGGAACATTTTTCCCATTTGAGGGATACGCTTCTTTTATGAGGACTAAAACTGCTGTGAAAATAAAATGTAATCGAATGGAATAAGTACACCAAATTATGATGACAATATATAAGTGAAAAATTACAACACAATAATAACGATTCTAAGTACTTAAATATGTATATGAGTATCGCAATTCACATTTTTTTGAATCACAACTCTTCTGATTTTCAAAGCAAGATGTGCTCTGTATTGATCATTGTTAAAAGAAGATGGATGACTCTCCATTGAGTAGTGCTAGCAGCTGCATGGAAAATAAATGAGCAGAAAGTGAAAAGACAGATGACTTTGGAGGAAGAAGTGGTTTAGATGTGCACATATTATCCCGACAGTGTAATTCATCAAGATCACGACAAGCATTTAGAAGTTTCTGCAATATCATAGGAACTGCAAAAAAAAATTTGGTACAAATGTGTCCAAGTAACGTGTTCCATCTTTTATTGAAGACCAGTATAAAAACACCACTCCAAAAAACAAAATTCAATGATCTTTCTTTGCAAGAAAGTATTTTTTTGTATACCAGCATTATAAACGATCTTTTCTTTGGCAAGAAATCGTTCATAAAGGTCCTTTTACGACACAAAAGATAACATATTAGATTTTGCGGCACACATGATTGCGTCATCACACATTCAGCCAATCGCAACGAGAGAATCTTGGGGTGGTAGCAGTAAATGGAACAGCCGACCACGGTTTTCCCGTACAGATGTCAAGTACCCCAGACGGCACAAGGAAGTTGTTTCGCAATATTAAGTTTGATTCTCTTAAAAATTTATAATGTTGTTATTCAAACAAACAGCGTATGCAACTTGTTTATAATGTTGCTTTACTACATTCGTACAAATTTGAAAACTCGCTCCTAACGTCCCTTGTTTTCAAAACATGTACTCGTGCAATAAAGTTTAACATTATAAACTAATTTCATAAACTACTATAAATGCTCTTATGAGGGTAATATGTTTCCCTTTCGTTTTTACTTAGTTGATATGTGAGTCATATTAATTAATTCGGATCAGCGTTACCAATTTGCAAATTATTCAAATCTATTTACGTACTTAGTTTTCAATTAATTTTCTTTATCTTATGTTAATATTAAAACCAACGTAATTTAAGTTTTTGAACATTTTGTATTTAAAGAGCTCTGGAAAATGTAACAGTGAACATCTTTTTTAGTACATTTATCAATATCTACGGACGTGTTCTCTGAACTTCTTGCATGAAAAGCACTGGCTGGGAAGGTGATTTTGTGGGCCCTACTAACACAAACCCACCCGCGAAGGCGAAGCCAGAAGCCAAGTAGGCCTTCAAGGAAAAAGTTGCAGGGACAAAAAGTGTCCTCTGCTGATTGATGAGTGGCTTCCACGCTTCTCGACCTCTCGAGGACTCGTCCACATGTGCAACACACACTCAGCAGCCACAACAAGATTGTATGAATGCAAAGAAAAAGAACATTCGCTGAAGACATTACCAACGAAGCAAATGATCGTTTAATCACGACCCTATTTGGTATTGCAAAAAACTTACTTCGAGTACAGTAAAACACGGATTGTGGTTGATTGCGTAAACTTAAATAACCATTTTATACATCTCTAAGTCGCTCAAATGCTAATAAAAATATAAACACAATATGGCTTTATTTTGTGTAATTTAAAAGTGTCAATGATCATTAAGGAAATAGTGATTTTACTCAATTTGTTTAATAAACTTACAATGTGTAAATCAGACATTGAATTAATTTAGAATATTGTCTATTATTTCATTATTCCATTTATGACAAGGAATGAAGTTTCATAAACTGAACCTCTTTTTAATGTAATTGTGTTTTTATCTTTCTGTAGTTATACAACATTTGCTCAATTAAGGGCACCTGTGCATTTGAGCACACATAATATTTCCGATACTCGATGTGTCAAATGACATTTATGTTTATTACATGGAATTGATCATGGACATTCAAGAAACAAAGACAAGAAAAATATCACTTTCTGCGTATATTTGTGGTGTTTGGACAGAGCATGATAACTCCAATATTATATTCATATGCTATTCCACACCATTACATTTTTAAACGGGTTGGAAACTAAATTGGCAGTTCTGTATCTTGAATTTTGTTTTCAATTTTCAGTTCAGTTTTTTTCTTTTCTTTTTTTAAAATTTATTTTCTTCCTGTTCAACATACCTACACGTTTTTCAGGGTTGTGAATAGAAACATACATAACGTTTGGTTTATTTCCTAACTGTGGGTGCCCTGAATGGGTGCGTTCAATGTTTTTGGTTTATGTTGAAAAATTTTAATTATTTTTGAAAGAAAATTGAAATTACAGAGAATGATCATTGATATGATTATTCGATGGAGGATATATCATGAGGCCAATTTCTTGCTGAGTTATGGTGGTCGGAATCTGTCTTTAGGGAAGCGTGAATTTATACGTAAATTCGGTTCTGCTGTGCGTCCAAGGTTGAATACGGAGGCGCTGGGAGATGTGGAGAGTGATGAAAAGAAATCTTCGGACAGTTTGGAAATGTGTTCTTTTATTGTGGAATTTGCAGTTCATGGTGGATTTGCTTGTTTGAAATAAACCATGGGGCTTTAATGATAATTCTTAGAACTTTATTTTGTATAGTTTGCAGTATGTTTATGTTTGATTTTGCTGCATTGCCCCATATCGGGCAAGCATACGTCATTGTTGGTCTAATTATTGATTTGTAAATTATTATACCGGTATCTATGTTAAGGGAAGATTTTTTGTTAAAAATTGGTTTTTTTTTTTAGTTTAGTTTTGTGTTTTAGTTGCATTCCTAGATACTTGACTGCTGTTTTCCTTGGTACCCAGGGAATATTTTCGTTGTGCATAATTAATTCGGGAGGGGTAATGGGACATCTTAGAGTGAAAATTTTGGCCTGCGTTTTATCTGGATTTATTTTAGTTCTCCAATTTGTTGCCCATTCATTGAATATGTCGAGGTCGTCTTGTAAGTAATTCCTAGCTGTTGTAATCTCTCCATGCTTTGAAAATAGTGCAGTGTCATCAGCATAAAGCGCTATTTGCGAATCTAGTAGGTGTGGATAATCAGATACATATAAATTGAATAATACTGGGGACAATGGGGAACCTTGAGGCAGTCCTGCTGAAATCTGACGTAAGGGTGGTATGGCATTGTTAATTTTGACTTGGAACTTCCTTTGATTTAAACAACTTTTAAGAATTTTGTATAATTAGCCTGGAGTGCCTATTTGTCTTAATTTGTAAAGCAGGCCTTGATGCCATATTTTGTCGAAGGCTTTAGTTATATCCAGAAATATTGCGATAGTGTGTTGTTTTGTATGGAATGTATGTATTCGAATGCGCTATATATTCGGTTAGTCGTAATATTTGATGTGTTGTGGAGTGGTTAGGTCGGAAACCAAATTGTGTGTGTGGGATTACGTGAATGTTTGTTAGAAATTGTGTTAATCGTTTTAATATAGTTTCTCTAATATTTTTTGACGAGGGGAGCAGGCTTATTGGTCTATAGTTTCCTGGATTTTTGGTTTTTTCTTGGTTGGGGGGCTGTTAATTTTCCAGTCCTTGGGACAGTGACCTAGACTGAGTGCTGTTGAATATTTTTTTGGTTATTATTTAATTTTTTAGAGCTTTATTCGAAATAAAATCGTATCCTGCTGATTTCTTAGTTTTTGAATTTTTAATTTCTCGTTTAACTTCTGATGGGGATATATATTTTATATTACCTGATGCTGTGTATAGTGGATTCTGATTAAATTCCTCAACTTGTTTATTAAAATGTTCGTTCTCGACTGGGTTTGGGATGAACGATTTTTCGAGGTAGTCAGCACTAAGAGAAGTTTTCTCTAAATCGGAATTTGCCACTTATGGACCTAGTTTAAGTTGTGGAAATTCTTGTTTTTGTCTTTTTATTCTCTGTATGGTGGACCACATATGTAGATGATGGGTGAATTTCTTTTAGAAAATTATGGAAGCTTGCATATCTATGTTGGTTTTTTTTTGGTTTTTTCTATTTTTTTTGAGATAAGTGGTGAAATGTGAGAGAGATCCTTGAATGTTGTTGACCAATCGTTTGACTTTATTGTCTAGATCATCAGCGGACTGAATGCTCTGTGGATGCCTGTAGTTGATTTTCAAATTTTCCCTGAATTTAAGCCAGTTAATTCGACCTTTTTGCTGATTATAAGAAGAAAATAGATAGAGAGGATGAAGCGATATGATTACTGGATTGTGATCCGAATCGAGTTCAGAACATTTTTTTTATATATCAGGAAATCAATATTTTTTGTGAAGAGGATATCCAATATGTCCGGAATTATATTATTATTGTAAGGGTAATGAGTGGGTTCTATTGGAGCCCGATTTCTTTTCTGGATTTGATATTCGAGATGATAATTTAAATGCACACTCATAATTAGGGGTCGGATTTTAATGAAATGTCCTTTTTTCTTTTCACTTTAGAACAATGTCATTTAGTATGGAGATTAATTTTATGTTATGACAAAAGGAACATAATTCAAAAACATAAAAATAAAAACCTTCTGAAAACAAACTACAAAACTAGGGAAAATATTGATTTAGATATATAGAACATAATTACAAGTTTACATAAGTTTTCATGACTTATTGTTTGTTGTGTTGACCATACTAATAAATTATTGTGTTTATTTACATTTTATCTAACATCAAACTTTACGAAACTGACATCAGTTTCGGAATAGTGTTATTTGAACACACGTGGTACGATAATCCATAGTCTCCTGTGTACTACAACGAAAATAAATATGCCACTTTTTCTAGGGTGAATAGTCTAAAGTAACATATTTAAACGTAAATTGTAGTTTTTGAAAGAAAAACTAGAATTTTTACAAAGTGGATAAAAATTTGAACGATATTCTCCAATCGGCTTTGATTGTATAGTGGTTATCATACTGGGCTCCTGATCCCAGGTTCGAGGTTTCAAACGCGGTCAAAAATCGGGGGATTTTTGAGGTGCCAAAAGTTGACGGCATGCATGCGGATGCTTGTCAGCATGTAAAACAGATCCAAGGAAAGACACTTGGCCGATCCTGGCAAAATTAAATCCTGTAGTAATTTAGCACCAAATCAGAGTTTCGATTTGAATTACTGAATAAAATTGCGGATATTGTATCTTCGCCTGCGCTATATGGTATTCAAATCAAGCATCAAAATTGACGCATTAGCGCCCCTAGGGAAAGCAATGGCAAACTATCCTAGGTATACGTCGCCCAGGATAAGTCTCACAAGAAGGCGCTAGGGACTTCTGGACACTAGTCCACAGACTAATCAGTGTATCAGTGCAGTCAGAGATGAAGAAAGATTCGATCTAACAGGTTCATTAATACCTCAATCACCTGTTGTAATATGATGTCTTAAGATTCTTATTTCTTTATTACGTACTATGCACTCGTCGAATTGTAATTCACCGTATCTATTACGTTCACAAGAAGCCATCGTTTTAGCCACGCACCTGATCTTATGCGTTTAAGGCGAAAACGTTGCCTGTATTAAAACAGCATTCGTGGTTGTGCGATGCGGCGGGCTCCGAAGGCCGCGCGTCGCCCGGGGCGCGGGCGTGAGCCGCGTCCCCGAGGAGGGGGCGGGGCAGGTGCTCACCTTAAACACCTGGTGCAGCGCGACGTCGGTGAGCCAGGTGTTGCCGAGCGCGTCCACCGTGATGCCGTGCGGCAGGTAGAAGAAGTCGCGGCCCCACGCGTCCAGCGGCTCGCCCGTCACGCGGTGCAGCGTCACCACCGTCTCCACCGGGATGGGGCCCTCCTCCGCGCGCTGGTACTGCTCGCTGCTGTTGAACGACCTGCGCCCCGACATCCCGCACGTCCTTACCTACACCCACAACTCCGCTACAACCACAAACCCAACTTTCACATCCTATCCAATCCTCCCAGATACTAGACATCCCCTAGACATCCTTCAACTTCCATCCCCTGTTACTTGAAAGCAGTAGGCCAACGACGAAACACGACGAATGACGGGCTACTGACGACAACAAAAGACGAATACAGACGAAACGCTGATTTAACGCTACTACCCTTTTAACATACTCCTCCCTATCCCATTCCCTCCCCAACTGTATTTTAAAAAAGTGATAAAAAATATAAAACAAAATAATTAAAAAATAAAAATAAAATATTTACAAAATAAAAAATAAAACATTAAAAAATAATAAAATAAATACATTTAAAAAGTAAAATAAAAATAAAAAATAAAAATAAAAACTATTATATCTTCCCAATCCCTCCTAACAAATCCTTCTACATCCTCTCTCCCATCTCTCTTCCCATCATCCTAAAACCCCCAACAAAATAACCTACCCTACCTTTCTTTCCCACTCTACCTCCCAATCCCCGTATCTGTACGGGGGAGTGGAGGCATTAGAACCATTTAGATGCACCCCAATTCATCTAGAGCCAGCTGAAGAATCCCCAAGGGTATAGGCAGCTGAGATACAAGAACGCCCCAGAAAGCGACCCCGACACCGCCAACAGAGCGGACGTTAGGATGAAATAAGGGAAATCTGAGCCCTTCGATTGTGTTTCTCCATGACTTGCGTGAATTCTGTTTAGGGGGGTCCATAAATTACGTATCGCAAATAAGACGGTGAAAAGTATCCCCAAACCAAATCATTCTTGGTAATCTAACAAATTCAATCAATATAAAATTGATGAAAAATTATATTTATTGTAACAATACATTTCGTTACCCAATATCTTTAATATCTTTATATTTTTAATCAGATTTGTTAATATCTGAATATTTCAGTACGAGTCAGAATACAAGAAATTATTTCAGAAAGAAAAAGAAGAAAGGGAAAAGAAAACGCAGACAGGTGTATCGGAGTGTGATTGGGCGGGACAAGAAGTAGAGGCCACTTTCAGTTACTTAGAAGGAATAAGTGAAGATGAAAAGCGAAACCAAGTCACGGGCTTAGTCTAATTATTCATCCGTAAGCATAAGGAGGCGAGGGGCGGGGGGGCGAGGGGCGAGGGGCGAGGGGCGAGGGGCGAGGGGCGAGGGCGGGGGCGGGGGGTGGGGGCGAGGGGCGAAGGGCGAGGGGCAAAGGGCGAGGGGCAAAGGGCGAGGGGCAAAGGGCGAGGGGCGAAGGGCGAAGGGCGAGGAGCGAGGGATGAGGGGCGGGTGGCGGGTGGTGAGGGGCGAGAGGTGAAGGGCGTGGGGTGAGGTTGGTGGGGAGTAGGGCGTTGGGGTGAGGGGCGCGGGGCGGGGGCGTGGCTGACCTGGCGTCCCAGATGCGCGGCCCGCGGTGGAAGATGACGGGGTGTCCGTCGGGGCGCACGGAGACGCCGCTCACCTCGCCCAGCCACGGCAGCGGCCCCGGCCACCCGGGCACCTCGCGCGGCCGCGGCGCCCACGGGAACTCGTCCTGCACACACACACACACACGGAATGAAATTACAGGATTAAGAACTATTCCAAGTTAAACACATTTTTGAAATTAAGCATTTTTTTTTCACAAATAAAGAAATGCCCGATGAGCAATTCTGTTTATACCGTGTATGTCAGAATAAATTTCACAAACGTCTAAGGAGTGTAGGGGATCGAATATGATCACTTTTGCCAATGATCGAATATGATCACCTTCGCCATTGAACGTGGGGAAATATTGTACTTCCAAGTTTCAGGCAATAGTACAGAGAAAATTACTGAGAAATGTTAACTTATTCCCGAAAAATATACTTTTTCAAAAAAAAGTAAATATGCGTCCATTTTGGTTTAATGAGAGTTATAACTCAATGTTTTAATTGTTTTGTTTGTAGTTTCACCCTCATAATAACGAATAGAAAGACACACTAAAGTTATATTTAATGTGTTTTCTTGATGTATCTTCATTTTTGATTGTGTTGCTTGAAGAAAATGCAATTTTTCTAAGGACAACAGTAAAATTATCTCTTTATTTCCCTCACTTTTGGAGGACGATTTCATTCCTTTAAAACATTGTCCGTAGAGAAAAGAACGTAAAATGTTTTTCTTTACCGTTCAAACATAAATAATATTTAGGAAATCTTAGACGGACACTTCATTTTCCTTTAAGAGATACACTCGTTTATCCTTACCACATTCTTAGAAACTTTTAAATGTCTCATTGAATAAATTTTTTGATTAATTTACTTTGAAATGAGCCTGTTCTAACTCGAAATGTTTACGGATGACATGAAAGTACAGCAGTCAGTTTACACCGAAGATCGTCTCTGTTGAGTAGGAAAAGGTGAAACGTTAAGTTTCCTTCCATAGCACAATGGACCTGATCCATCCTCCAAATAAGTACATAAGCATCATCTTAAAACGCCGCGCGAAGGCGCTGGTGAGTCAGGCGGCACTTGTGCAGCTGGAGAAGTTCTCCGATTTTATGCGCCGCCGCTTGTCTTCGCAGCAGAGGGGCGGCCGCTGCCACAAAGGGACTTGCGAGCGAAGGGGCGGATTTACGAGGGCTGCTAAATAAAGGCCGCCATCGAACTCCGGAAACGATAAAAATCAGCGGCGAGCGAACGCGCAGACGACGCGCGATCGCGGTTCGAGCGGAGGCTGTCGCCAAGGCACAATGGGTCCAAACTCCTACATGTGGACATTTTTATTATTAGTATTGTGATAATTACTACTAAATGTGCTTCATTAAATAAATAAATATATTTAAAGTAGTATTGTATTGTAGTGTGGTGACGTGTTGTGAAGTGAAGTGCAATAGAGAAGTAGAAAGAGATGTGAAGCGCAAATGTTGTAAAGAGAAGTGAAGTGCAAATGTTGTGTAGTGAAGTGAAGTGCAGTGCAATTAAAAAGTCGTGTATTTAATTAAGAGAAGTACTTAATTAAGTATAAGATTGGTCTACCTTCCAGCATCATGTCTTACAGTATAGTATTCCACCAACAAATGGCAGAAGTGTCAATGCAAGAATGATGGATTTCAAATCGAGGTGAAAACGTCAAACTCATTTACCTCAACACCTGATAACGCGAGAAAACTGATATATTTGACTGATAGATTCGTGATTCCAGGCGCGTCAACTAGTGCGGAGGTCACTAGTCCCGTAAGTGTAGTGCATGTTTTGTCGTAGGTGCAAGGTGATATGGCTTCGCCATATGGCGAGTTCCGGCGCCGACCTACCTGTTGCCTTGTGGATTTTTTCCCTACCAGCTATCCCTCATGAGCGGGGCATCACTCCAACCGTGACAAGCTCTAAGCTCCCGACTGGTCGCCCTGCAGTGTAGTTCATGTAAGTGTAACAGCGTGTTAGGGGTGAGGATGGGACAAGGAATAGGAAGGAAAGATCGCGCGCTGTCCGTGGCCTGTTTGGTAGGGTACTGTTCCGGCATATCCTTGGTGTTGACCGGAGAAACCAAGGAAAACTATCGATCAGAGCAGCCGGCCGCTAGAATTCTCCTCCAGACAGCAGCTAAATTCGACCTGGTTATGTAGCTAGTGTCGAAAATCCTGCCATCGTCGGGTCTTGTACCTTAGAACCTCCCGGTTAGAGGCACTTTATTGACATCAACTGAGGCCCTCAGCCAACCTTAAGCCGGTCTTTGATTTTAAAACATGCTGACCTTTGTTCTTTTCACTTTCTTGTTTCTCTCCTTTTTTCTTTTTCTTCTTGTTCTTCGTTCTCTTCAATACAGTGGTGACTTACAGAGACTGTCATCACTAATATATTATTTATGTTCCAAACAGAGTATGCTCTTCACTTTGAAGTCCAGACTACAAAACGTTCATAATACAGGAAATGTAACAAAATTCAAATACGTAAATTATTCTCACGTATATTTTAATCACAACTCTCTTTTGCATGATGTATATTTCTCCCTCCCGGGTCTCCAAAATCAATTTAACGCATTATCTGCTATCCACATACTCTGCTGCGGGAAGCTTTGGAGATCACGGGGAATGTCAATATGCGAACAGAGGATCTTCACATCGACCTACCCTGAAGATAGTATTGGGTAGAGGACAGGGGAAAAGGATAACATGCTGTCTGTGACCCGTTTCTGACCGGAAAAAGGTTTCCAGCATCCTGGAAGAGATGGGAGGAAACAAGAGAAATTGCTTTAGCATAATATCTAGGTTCTAGACGTCGTCCGAGCCAATTAATTATGGCCACTGTCAAAAATCCGCCACTGTCGGGAAGGTAAACCTCGGTATTATCTAGGACCCTCTCCTTTTTTGTTTTTATTTACTTCTAATTATTTAATTTTTCTTCTAGTTGTAAACTTTATTATGTTGGAATCGTCACCTTTCGACCTATCCTGAACCCCGCTAGTATGTGAGATTCTGTGTCCTAGAAGATGTTGGTTTGCGGGATTTCCCGCTTCTGTCCCGACTGGTCACCGACGCACCTGGGGCAGGCTTTAACCTCCTCCCGACTGGTCTCCCGATATGTGTGATATGAAGTGTGTGTGTGTGTGTGTGTGTGTGTGTGTGTGTGTGTGTGTGTGTGTGTAGGAGGCGAGAGGACAAACTTGGGGAAGTAAAGATCACGCGGTACGTAACCCGTTTGTTAGGGTACTGCTCTGGGATTCGCCTGGTATTGATCGGAGAAACCACAAAACGGTTGTTGCTTCGTGCCTGCGCGCACGGAGTCAGGCCCTCTGTGGAGGCGGCGCGTGATGGAAGGCGCACCCGCACAATGGCTTCAGCCTCGCGCCAACGTCCACGCTCCTCGCGCCGCCTCGCCTCGCCTCGCCTCGCCTCGCCTCGCCTCGCCTCGCCTCGCCTCGCCTCGCCTCGCCCCTCTCCTCCGATGCATCCCCCCCCCCCGTCTGGCGGCGCCTCTTCTGCTCAGGCGCGGAACCAGACAGATATTTTTTTCAAAACTAGTGCCTTGCAGCGCAGACATGCTGCTGAAGAAAACCACACAAAATGGATTCCCAAAAAGTAGCATTCTCACTGCTCAAGTAGGGAGGTTGGTTGGTTAGTGATTCCGCGCGTCAACAACTTAGGCCATTAGGTCCCGTAAGTGTAGTGCATATATATTCCTCTGGAGATAGCAGTGATCTTCCCCCCCTGGATGGCGAGATCCAGCCTTCCCCCTAACCAGTACTCTCCCACCGCCCCAGCAGGGACAAGCTCTAAGCTTCCGACTGGTCTCCCGGAATATGTGTTAGTGTAGTGCATGTTAGTGTAAGTGTGTGTGTGGGGGAGGGGAGAGGATAGGATAAGGTAGGGGTAGGAAAGATCGCGCGCTGTCTGTGGTCCGTTTGTTAGGGTACTGCTCGATTGGCGCAGCAACTGAATTCGATCTATCTGAAAAGCCAAAGTCAAAAATCCTGCCTCCGTCGGAAGTCAAACTTAAGACCTCCCGGTCAGAGTCAATTCAGTGACATCAGCCGATGCACTGAGCTACCACTCCCGATCTCTCTGTCCAAGAACAGCAAATAAAATATTAATGTTAACACTGCAATAAATTAAATATTTTAGAGAAAAACAGTCTTCACATATAGTGCAATAACACAGTGTATTATATTCAAAACAACACTGCTTTACATTCAAAGAGTATCGGAGTATTGCTGCTCCATAACGCAACACATAAATACAAACATTTAATGACCGACGGTCATTTACTTGGTGCTTTGATGTTGTATGACGTCAATTGTGTCGTTAACGGTGCTTCATTGAATGTGAGAATTCTATTGGAAAGCTCAGTATTTTTTTTTATTTTAAGATAAATTTACAATCTATTTTTTACAAAATAATAAGTAAATGTGATGTCTATTGTAGAATTATTATGACAAGTTTGATTAGTAGTGAAGGTATCCCATCGGTACTCTTCATCTTCTTCTTCGTACTATAACAAAAAGCAATAATTATTATTTTAGATTGACAGCTATTGGAATTGATAATTTGGTGGTGATCATGTTTCAGTTACTTCTTGAGTATCTGTATGGGAGTTGTATGGGTGAGGTTCTGGTTAGACGATGGATATCACCACTATTGTCAAGGAGGTTGAGGGCTAAGTGATTTGGATGGTTTTCAAGACGCTGAAGTTAGTTTGAGCTGATTGATTCTATTCTTTCCAAGACAGTGGGCATTTTTAAGTCTTTGTGTAATGCTGCGTTTGTGATGAACCAAGGCGCTGCTGGGATCATTCTTAAGGTCTTGGACTGAAATCTCTGGATGATAGAGAGATTACTCTTGCTTGCTGTGCCCCAGATTTGGATGCCGTAGGTCCATATTGGAATTATTATGGATTTATAAAGCAATAGTTTATTTTCCAGTGATAGTTTTGTGATATCCTAGGATCCAGTATAATTTTCTTACTTGAAGTTGTAGGTGCTTTTTCTTGGCTAAAATGTGATTTCTCCATGTTAAACGTTTGTCTAGATGTATCCCTAAGTGTTTTACACTTTCCATTTGTAATATTGGATTATTGTTGATGTGGACAGTGGGACATTTCTTTCTTCTCAGGGTAAAAGTTATATGGGCTGATTTGTTTTCATTGATTTTATTTTCCATTTCTTGGCCCAGTTTTCAATCATTGTAAGATGTTCTTGTAAGTGTCTTGTTGCGACATTTGGGTCGTCATCCGAAGCTAGTATGGCCGTATCATCTGCAAAAGTGGCTATGGTTGTTTTATCTGTTTCTGGTATATCTGTTGTATAGAGTTGGTACAGAATAGGGCCAAGAACACTACCTTGTGGTACTCTGGCCTTGATTGGATGGAATTCAGATAATTCATTTTGATATTTGATTTGGAAAGTGCGGTGGGATAGATAAGATCTGAAGATATTGATGAAGGGATATGGTAGGAAATGTTTGAGTTTAAATAGGAGTCCATCGTGCCAGACTTTGTCAAACGCTTGGGCGATGTCTAGAAAGGCGGCTGAACAATATTTCTTTTCTTGGAAACAATTCTCAATGTAGCTGGTGATTATATTAACTTGTTCGATGGTAGAATGCTGTTGTCTAAAGCCAAATTGATGGTCGGGGACTAGGTTATTGGTTGGTTGCTATGTTTGTAGGTGGTCTTTGGGCTACTTTCCATTGTTCCGGGTAGTGCCCTGTTCTTAGAATACTGTTGAATAGTGCAGTAATTATAGTCTTGCCTTTTCGTGGTAGTTCTTTGAGAAGAGGTGTTGTGATTAGGTCATAGCCAGGAGCTTTTTTGCTTGATAAGGCGTTAATGGTTTTTGTAATTTCTCTGGGAGTAAAATGTGGAATTGGAAGCGTCATTTGGTTTGGGGAGTTCAGGTAGTCCCTGATTTGTTGGTCTTGGTTTGTATTTGAAAAGGGATGAGTCTGGAATACATTAGCGAAGAATTTGGCAAATATAGATGCTTTCTCAGTGGCGTTTCTCGCCCAGCGCATATTTTCATCCCTGATTGGAGGATTTGGTTTGGTCGGTTGTTTCAGCTTCCTGGTGACTTTAAATAGAGTAATTAGTATCTCCTGTTGGGGTGAGGCTGGTTATGAAATCCTGAAACCTGTTGCTGTTGAAGTCTTTTAGGAGGCACCTTAGTTGCCTAGTTGCTCTGTTGTAATTGGTACGGTCTGCAGGATATTTTGAAATTCACGATTCTTCTTAGTCTTCTTTTCTCAGCTATTTTGTTTAAAAGAAATTTTGGGTATTTCATGCTGCTCTGGGTGTAGTGGAGTTGCGGTGTAGCGAACCAAGCCGCTTCTTGAATATTTTGGGTTATATATTCAGTCACTTCATCTATATTATCAGCTGTTTTTTATGGTAATCGGATGTTTGTTTTCATTGATATCTGGGTTCTGTACGAGGCCCAGTTTGTCTTTCTGTTCGTTAGCGACACGGGAGAGGGGTGAAGGATAATTTTGTTACCAACGGTGATAATTATTGGAGTGTGGTCTGAGGACAGTTCGAGGGAAGATTCAATGATACAGTTAGTGGATGGGATTCCTTTTGTTATGAATATATCGATCAGGTCTGGAATTTTGTTTTGGTCGGTAGGCCAGTAGGTAGGTTCTCCTGTAGAAACGGTTTCTAGCTGTAGGGAAGTAACTGCTTTTGCAATTCTCTCCCTCTTGGGGTGATGAGCCTGGATCCCCATTGAGTATGTTTGGTTGAAATCTCCACCTACCATGAACCTATTTCCTAGTGACTTAAAATAGGTTTCAAATCGTTGTTTATCTATTTTGAATCTGGGAGGGCAGTAGATGGCGCTGATGGTGATTGGTCCATTCCAGTCCGTAATTTGTACAGATGTTGCTTGAATTTCTTGGTCAAGTACGGCTTGCTGTTCTTGATGCTTAATGGTGCTTTTATTAATATTGCTGTCCACCGTGAGCATTGCCACTAGGATGTTTAGTATCGTATAATGTGAAGTTCTTTAGTTTAAAGTAGCTTCTTTCTGTGAAATGAGTTTCAGAGATGAGTAGAATATCTATTTTGTTTTCGTTGAGAAATATTTCTATTTCTTGGCGATGATTTGCCAAGCCGTTGGCGTTCCAAGCTGCAATGCGAAGAAATTTAGGCATTGGATAATTTGGAAACAAGCGTCGTTAAGAGGTTAATTAGAGAGTTTATTTGTTGACTTTGTTGCATTAATATGTTTTCAAATCTTACAAAGGAGTGCTGTATAATGTTCATAATGGAGTGGTTATCGTTATGTTGTTCATTATGTTGTTGTTGTTGTTGTTGTCGTTCTGATGGCTTTTGTCGCGCAACATCGGCCCATGTTCCTTCATTTCCTTGTAGACTTCTTTTGTTTTCTTGGGGATAAGTATTTCCAATGTTGTTGTTTTGTGACTGTTTAGGCATCTCTTGTTGAAATGATCTGGGTTTACTTGAGTTTTTGTACCCTTTCCTTTTTAGTATTTCTTGATATACTTGGCAACCTTTATAGTTGGCGGGATGATTTCCTTCGCACAGCGCACATGTCGGTTGACTTTCCTTTTCTTTTTGACACTTTTCTGGATCATGTTCTTTCCACATTTAACACACCGAAACGGGTATGCACAATACGACCTGGTATGTTCATATCTCTGACAATTTTTGCATTGAACTATCTCTCGTTTCAGGCGTGGTGGTTCAATTGCAACGACACAATTTAGTAGTCGGTTAATTTTGAATACTTCTTTGTTGTTAGATTTGGGCTCAAGGTCTACAAAAAATAGAGGCAGAGGTAACTTCGTCAACCTATGGCGGACATTTATTATGTTTCTAACTTTATGGTCCTTTTCTAAAAGCGCAGCCTTGATATCTTTTACATCTACCTGTATGATGTATATGCCGCAAGACACCTCTATACGCACGTTCTTGTTTCAACTGGTATGTATAGTATACGTAGTTGTTGCCTGATAATTGTCTTACTATTCCCCTGTAAACATCTGGAGTTTTGGAGCTATTTTAATTTTGTCGTTTGCCAGAGATTTTATTTCGAAGTCTTCGGTTTTTAAAGCATCCTTTATAAACTTAATCATGGCTGGAACATTATTTACATTTGGCACAAAAATTGGAGGTACTGTGGTTTTTGGAGAAGTTTCCTCATTGTTTTCTATTACATCTTCTGTATTGAGAGCACTAAATTGATTCTTGGTGGGAACTGTATAAATACTATTATTACTATCGCAAGACGCTGTCTTTTGCCTTACCCTTCTATTTACATCACGGTCGAGGACGTCTGGGTTCGGTCTTTTTGACCGAGCTGGTGCGTATATTTGCCATGCATTCTGTGTCAGGTTCACAGGATCAGATGAATCAAGATCCATGTTGTGGCTGCCGCTGCTTGCTGATTCTTCTGATGACATTTGTTGAGATACGTAACTTTCCGGGTAGTGGTAGTTTGTGCGATCGCACTACATGCTACCGAGCCTACCCGAGTACACTTCTGTAATCACTGAGTTTTATATATAAATTGTCTTTGTAGAACTGAATTTAATAACACCATTTCACTGCACAAATATAACTGTTCACTTAGAACTACTGCACACTGGTTTATTATCGCTTGACCTCTCCTTATCTTGGCGCACTCGCAGGCGACAAGGTAAGGCACAACGGAGCTGCGGACACGATCCGCACACCACGGCGGTCGGGCGAGAACTGCTCGGAAAGCTCAGTATGAGAGTAAGTGGAATAACACCGTCAAATATTTGCATTTTTCAGTCACAATCGAAAGTGTTGCATTGTACGTATTTTTTCCGAGTTCCTGGGTATGTAGCAAAAGTACACATCTCTTTCACGGTCGGAGGTGGCAAAAATTGTTTTAATTTACGCACACACTGGAAATAAGGAATATAGATAACACCATTCTATCACACTGGAAATTAATTGTCAAGAATTGCAAATATTTTATTCACCAAGATTCGAGCATGAAACCTTCTATTATTCATACAGGCTACATTCATACATAGCTATGGAATCAAGCTCTGCATTCTGTGACAATTTAACGATCTTGTGAGATATACTGTAAGTTCCAATTCTCAAATATCGCTTGGATTAAACATTTGCAATTCGTGATAATCCTTTTTCGGTTATGTATATGATGTGCATTAACACTGTTTCGTCATCTTGCCAATATTGGTTTTGGAAGACAAATTCCCTTTAATTCAATAATTGATAGCGTACAATGTGCGAGACATTCCACATCGTTGATCTTTACCATTCATGCCAACTGTTTCATTCTTTTAGTTTATGATGTATTTCATCATATCATTTTTCCATAATAATTTTAACAAACCAATGAGTTATTAACTCAATAAATTGATTTGACAATATCAGAGTGTATGCTGACGAATTCATGAATTCATTCAAGCAGAATGTGATGCACGATTTAGCTTCCATTTTGTGATGCACCAACACATGGTCTCTGCGTGCCTCGGTGGGCGAGAAGTGAGCTAATTCGGCACCGAGAGAGGTGCATCAACTGATGTCACTGCACCGCCTCTGACCGGGAAGTCCTAGGTTCGAGTCTCGATAGAGACAAGATTTTCAACACTAATTTGTCCGCTAGGTCGCATTCAGTCGCTGTCTGGAGAACTTTAGAGGCCAGCTGCTCTGATCGGGAGTTTTTCATGCTTTCTCAGATCAACACCTGGCGAATGCCCGAGCATTACCCTAACAAAGGCCCACAGGTCGCGCGCAATCTTTCCTTCCTCTTCCTTGTATCCCTTACACACATTTACACTAACTTGCACTACATTATCACACATGCCGGGAGACCGGTCGGGAACTTAGAGCTTGTCGCGGCTTGAAAGGTGCCCAGCTGGTTGGAGATACCTGGTTGAGGAAAATCCCGCTAGTCGACGGTAGGTCGGCGCCAGATCTCACCATCCAGCGGGGGAAGAACAGCGCCACCTCTCGATGAAAAAAACGTGCACTACACGTACGGGACCGATAACGTCATTAGTTGACGTGCCTGGAATCACTAATAGCCAACCAACCAACCGACCAATCAATCAATGATCAAACCAACCTTGATCCCGGCTGCGCGCGAGGTTTTTCGAATAGCGGAAAATCCCGTATTGGTCACGTTATGTCATGTGACAGAACTTACACTGGCAGGTGCCCGGCAAAATTTAATCGCTCCGGCAATTTTTCGTCCTAACGATACATCACGTTCTCCCATGACAAGCAGACAGTTAAGATAAAGTCAACTGAGACCGATGTCTGGCGGAGAAAGTGAGAGACGCCCACAAAGCGCGCCCGCTCAAAGAAAGTTCTCTAGATTGATTTTTTAGTTTTAACTGTCTAATAATGACCTCGATCATTTATACATTCTTAATTAATTAAACTGATTGACGAGTACATAAATACACCACCTTAAAATTTGATTATATTTATACATCACCTTAAAATATGATCATCAATTGTATCGGTTTATCTTGTACTTGAAAATGATTAATAAAATAATATAAAAAAAACAAAACAACAAAATAATAATAATAATAATAATAATAATAATAATAAAGTCTTCTAGACCTGCGCTGAGGGTAGGCTTTAACAAGACTGTGTCAAGTACACATGCGCGAAACTTTTTTTAAAATAATTTTCTTGCTACTCGACTGTTTTACCTGTAAGAGGTTTGTACATTTTTATTTTTAATACATAACATTTGGGCATATATCCTCTCATTCTTGTGTTTTACTACTAACTAATTTACAGGATTTCATACTTATATCTCTAATACATACATCCAAACTATTTAAATTTTTTTTAAAATACTTAAAGTTTAATTACATAAATAAACATACAAATTTTACATAATTATCATAGTGAATAATTATTTTATGGGTGTTTCAATATGTCTTTCGGGTATTGTGAGCGTATTCTTTTGAGATTGTTTAATGTTTTCCCCCTTGTGAATTTTATACTGCAAGGAGAGGATGGAAGAAGTGTAAAAAAATTGTCACAGTTCTTTCTTAGGTGTTCAATTAGAGGTTCTATTTTAAGTTCTCTTTCAATAAGTGTATTCGAGATGAACTAAAGAGTCTTTGCACATTTTCGTAAAAGTTTGTTCTGTATTACCTGAAGGTTTTCAATGTTGATTTTATCTGTTATTCCAAATTGGACAGTCATATGTGAATGATGGCCTAGTAATAGATTTAAACATTAAAATATAACATTTCAAATTTAAGGCTGAGCGGACGTTAATTAATGGATATAGTCTTGATATTTTGGCATGTTGATTTGGTTATTACTTCAATGTGCTTATTTCAAGTTGACCTGCTATCAATGTCGACCCCTAAGATATTTCACTTGCGTATCAGATGGAAATCATGGGATGATAGTGTTATTTAATACTAGTGGGCGAGGTAACTTTGGTTTACAAAGAGTAAAAATTTTGGCTTTGGTTGGGTTTTGGTTGGGTTTATTTTTATTCTTCAGTGTTGAACCCACTTTAGAAAGCGTGAGATATCCACCTCGATGCTATCTTTTGTTATTTTGATATGTGCACGAGTTGTGTATATTGCAATATCGTCTGCGAATAGCCCAAGATTTGAGTCTCCCAATGTGGGAATGTCGGAAAAATAAACACTGAAGAGGATCGGCGATAGTGCAGAACCTTGAGGTACCTCTGCTCTTATTGTTCTAGTTTATGTGAGAAACTATATCCAATAGCCATGTTCCCGCAAAATAACTCATACGATAAATACATAATGCGGTCTCTTCAACGTCGTAATGTCACCGCTGTTGTGAATTTTACACATCATTTTTGAGTACTCTCAAAACAAGTCTGTCGCAGAGGTGACACAGGCTTGTCCGATGAGTACAAACAGATGAACACTCTTGACTATTCCCCTATACTGAAATGTCAGTCACGTGGTATCATCCGCGTCTTAGAAGCCAAACACATGGCGAAACTTTCTTTAAGATGAACTGGTGAGCTGACCCTATTATATTTGTTATTGCGCAACATTCACATTTTTAGCTCTACTCGAATTTCTTCTGCGGAAAAGTGATTCTTAGATAATGTCAATCCGCTCTCGTCACGCGAATGTTGACGGCGGAACGTGCCGAGATTATAGGAGTGGAGTAGTTCCAACCTTTCGGATTCATCAGAATGACGACAGGGCCTGAGAGTGTAGCAAACGAACTCATACTTTGCAAGATGAGAAGTTAAAGTGTTCCAGACTTCATCATCAGGTGCGTCTAGTTAAAACGGTTGAAACACAAAACGTTACTGGGTACACTGGAAATATAAATTCCGATTATTTAAATATGGGTTTATTTGTATATCCTAATGTACATGTTTATAATCATTAACTATGAATGGACGGTCTTGCGGTCCCCAATTCCCAAACAGCAGTTTCATTATGAGAAAAGACTTGTCCGATAAAGTAAAGAATCGCTTTTAAAACCGCTTGTTTTGATTCACATCACACAAGAGATGTGTACAGAGTCCTGGGTACACTGGGAATACAAATTCCGATTCTTTAAATATGGGTTCATTTGTATATCCTAATGCACATGTTTATTATCATTAACTATGAATCCACGGTCTTGCGGTCCCCAATTCCCAAACAGCAGTTTCATTATGAGAAAAGACTTGTCCGATAAAGTAAAGAATCGCTTATGAAATCGCTTGTTTTGATTCACATCACACAAGAGATGTGCCACGAGCAGATGAAGTTTATTGCGGACTGTCCGCCGCTGACGTGGGCACGAAGTCGCCGACGTTCGTACGCAGAGTGCATGCGACCTCGAAATAAACCGCGGCGGCGTATGAAAGGAAGCAGAGGACGTACCCGACTCCCGGTGTTCCATTGTGCGGAGAAGAGTTGCGACATCGCCAACAAAACATCGATGTTTTAAAACCTTGATACTCAAAATTAAAACATCGATGTTAATGAAACATCGAAACAAACAGTTTTGTTATTAAACATCGATGTTTTTAAGCTGGACAAGTAACCATTGAAGTTTACGTGGAAGGGGTTTTTTAATTTGAGCGTGATCTAGTTTATTAATTTTTAATTGAGATTTGTCAATCAGATCAAAGTCAAAAAATCACCAGGGTAATTAAATTTTTTTTAATTATCTGATTCGTTAAGTCGAAACGCTGCTTCTTTATTGGAGAAAACTCGATTTTCTTTATTTTTCGCCCTTGCTCTTTTTGCTCTGAAGAATATGCAATTTAGGGATATCTGAAAATAATTATAGAATGTTGTTACGATTTACTTTTTGCATTTGAAAAATATCGATCAAATAAAAATATCGATCACAAAACATCGAAATAAAAAATATCGACTTTAAAAATCGATATTGAATATATCGATAATTTTATAAAATCATCGATGTTCTGTAAAAATCGGCATTGATGTTGCATCTCTCGTGCGGAGGCGAAGACGTGCTTCGACCACTGCCGCCTCCAGCACCATGCATCGCATCACATCACCCTGCGCCTCGTGACATAACATTAAGGCGGCTCCACACATTCGTTATTCGGCGAACAGCGAGCAACCGCTCGCCGAATCCAAACGAGCGTGGATGAGATGCTTGCTGTTTGCCGAGTGACGAACATTCGGTGCTCGCCCTACCCACTGCGTGTTGGTCTTTTGGACACATCAAAGGGAGCGAACATTCGCTGAACACGTCAGCTGCTCGGGATTGGACGAGCACCAGCTCGCTGCTCGGCGAATGCCGAATGTGTGGAGCCGTTTTTATAGTCGGAGTATTAGGGGAATGTTGTGTTCATAAATGTTGTTCAGAACCAATTCATGAAGGTAATGAAACGTTTTTTGTTTTTTTCATATTTAATCATTTTACATACTAATTTCTCGTTTCCTATTTCAAAATCTTCTTCAGATTGGTATGATTACAATGCTATATAACTAATTTCCAATGTGCCCAGAAACCGAGAGAAATCAATTCAGCCATCAGTCATTTGAGTGGATGTCAGGGTATGATTTTGTAAAGATACTCAGGAACTCGAGAAAATAAAAAAACAATGAAACAGTTTCTATTTTGACTGAAAAATGGAAACATTTTATTTGTAATTCTGCCCATTCTTTCGCTACGCGAAACGAGTGAATTCTCACTGTGCGCCACTACTTGTGGTACGGTTGACGTCACGTGATTGCAAAGCTCCAAGAAGAAGCCTCCAGCCAATGAATATTTGTTATTTACGTATTCCGTTATGAAACTTCAACATTTTCATATTCTGGGTATGCAAAGAATTATTGTACTGAATTTATACCACATTATATTATTTCAGTATTAATGAAGACTGTTTTTGTTAAAATATTCAATTCATGGCAATGTTATACAAGAGTTACTTATTTGTTCTCGAGCAGTGTGGTGTTACTTTTGAAAAATATTTTGTGTGGTTTTGTTCATCTGCGTTTTTTATTAGCGTTACTTTTATGATACCGAGTACTGGTTTAAACTATATTTAATCGTATCTTTCGCTGTCCAAAAAGCTACGTCAAATAAATTGCGGACATGTTGGTGCGTCTTTTTTTAGTAGAACTGCAACTAATCACATGCCGCATCCATCGGCCATTCCATCGATAGTCAGTGGTTATGTCTTGATCAACGTCTGGATAATGTACGTAAAGAAAGTCAACAAGAACGTAAGTCACACAATGAGCTTCAGTTCAGTTCAGTATTCCAACAGTAAGTTCGCTTTGAGTGACTTTGCTTACGTGGTACCTATTGATCGGCGGTTGAGACTGGTATCGGGATTGCATATGCGGATGGGGTTTTAATCTTGACTGTTGGGATCTTCACTGTTCGTTTTCGCAATACTTGCGAATGCATTTAGCGTTGATCTTAAGTGAAGCATAAGACGGTGCATCTAGAGAAACAACAAAGTGTTATTTTGAATCGCTTTTGGGGGGATAGGAATACTTTTGACAGAGTTCAACGTACCGGGAATAGTGGGTACTGTCGATAATGCCGATAGGAGACCGGTATAAGAATCTTTGCGTTCAAGGAGAACAACCTCTTCAAATATGCTTTAGTTTCATAAAACGAGTGATTTAAATAGCCTCAGATCAGGCACCTTGGACATCATGGCTCTTACATTCACTCATCTCAGGTAGCGCTAATGCTCCGTCAGACTGCCAGCCGGATACGCTGGCAAGCAGCAGTGTCCCAGAGGAACGTCTCCACAATTAACCCTGGGTACGACCACCCTGCTAGCTCAAGGCTCCTAGCTTTCCAGGCGTATCCCCCAGCGGGTCAAGTTCCATACCCCAGGTAATGTAGTGCTTGCAAGTCGAGTGTTTGTGGCAAGGGAGAGGGGGGACGAGGGTGAGTAAGAAATTTCGCCTGGTATTGATCGGAGAAATGAAAATAACCGATGCGAGCAGCCAGCCATTAGAATATTCTTCCAAGCAGCAGTTTGATTCGACTCTGCCCTCTAGTGTAAAAAACCCGCTACCGTGGGACTCGAACCCTAGAACTTCCCGATTGGTAGTTTGCTGGATTGTAATTTCCGGGCACGTCAACTGCTATTGTCAATAGTCCCGTTAGTGTAGTGAATGTTTTATCCTGGGAGGTTGCTGTGATTGCTTCATCGCTGGATGATGGTGATATCCGGCTTAAGGAGAATTTTTTGCGGTACATTCGTCTTGCGGGGAATTTTCCTGTCCAGGCATCTCCTCCCAGAGGGGCGTCAACCAAGCCAAAACAAGTTCCAAACTCCCGACATGTAAGTGTGCGTGTGTATGTGTGTGTGAGAGAGAGAGAGGGGGGTGTAGGAAGAGAAAGAAATGATCGCCCACGGTTCGTGGCCCGTTTGTTAGGGAATTGCCCCGGCATTCGCTTGATATTTTTCGGATAAACAATGGAAAACTACCGATCAGAACAGGCAGCCGATAGAGTTCTCATCCATACGGCAGAAGTCGACCTAGCTATCAGGCTAGTATCGGAAATCCGTCACGTCGGGACTCGCGCTCTAGGCCTTCCGATCAGAGTTGCCGCAGAGATCTAAACTAAACTGAGGCAGTAGGAAGGACTTTCCAATCAACGATTCCGCAGCGACAACGGTGTTGCCCCAGACAGAGCCACCTGTCACCTATTGGAAGGCTCGTGTCACTTGTTGCTCACTACACCTGCCGCCCTCAGCGTTCACTACTCTGTTTCCTACTCCTCGCACGACCGCCTCCACCGACATTTGTTTTGCTCCACTTGGCTTCTCTTCTCTCCCTGGCTGCCGGGCGCAATGATCACCACCGACCTTTTCCGTCTCCCGACACGTCTCGCCTGCCGGCGCACGGATCGCTCGCTTCGCGTCCGCCTGGGTTGTTTTGTGCGCCGCGCTTTGGCGCTGCGCGTTCGCCAGCCCGGCCTTTTATGGGCTTTCGAGACGGACTCGGCGAAAGGACGCGCCGAGCGGAGTTTTACGCTGCAGCTCTCCTCGTAGGTCGAGGGCACACTCGTCCGTCGGGCTGTAAAAGGAAGCCGACGCTGCAGGTTCATGCGCAGAGGAAGGGAATTAAATTTTGAATTATTAGCGAGCGTAAATGTCGCAGCCGACTGGATTCGACCGTCTCTCCGGGCGCGGAGGGCGAATGGAAGTGCTAATGAAACTATAAGATGGGTTCCGTAGCCTTATTTCTTATAAAAAGTTTGAAATTGCCTCGCCGGAGAAACCTTGATGGATTGAAAATCTGTATTTTTAATGCTTTGCTTTACTCTTTCAGCGTTCTCATCTTTCAGAGAAAGCCCTTCCCCTGGCAGCGTTCTTGGATGGAGTGGGATTTTATGTCGTGCTATTAATTTTATCGCTCGAAAATCTTAATATTGGAAGCTCTTCGCCGCAAAATCCGTTGAAATATTTCAGATTGTAGATTCCTGCTGTTGAACATAAATGTTATTAGATGCAGTATAAATATGGCGCTCTCTTTTATTGAAGTAAATGTTATGCCTCTTAAATTAACCATAAATTGTGAATAATGAAATAATTAATCATTCACCTTAGTGCATATCGAGTTTAATGTAATGTCATCTGCCTATGTTATAAAATATTCAGTCGTTAAGTGCCTTGTATTTCTGATAATTTTGCATTTAACAACGTGCTTTTATTAAACGTTTAAATGGAAGATGAGAATACCATTCACGTTTATGTAGGATGAACGTCAACTTAATTTATTCCAAATTTAACTCAGAAAATATTAATTTCCTCTTCTGTTACTATTCTCTATTTCATGTTAAAAGTTCATGAGTATTAAGAATGCACTTCCCAATCAATCACATTCTTTAGCGTATTCGCTGTTGTAAGTGTATTAAATGACTTCACGAAAGAAATAAAAAGCTCTGTCAATTCATGCAGTTACATTTTTGTTACCACGATCATAAGATTAGCTACATTTTATTCACCTATCCTCCGCGTCAATCAAGATTGTTTATTATATGAACCTACTGTGAAAGGAATAAGTTTTTGAAAGGACACGGATAAGAATCTTTCTGTTAGGGAACTTAGCGAGCTAGAACCATGTTAAAACGCCGTTATTTGCACAGTAGCTCAGGTGGTCACAAGCACAAATCTGACAGGTGGTAGGATTAAGAGAGTGGACGTCTAATCCAGAGATCCCGTGAATCTTTGAGACACAAACGAGCGAACTCCGTGTGATCATTAGACATTCGAAGCTGCAATGTGACAGGTTATTTATAATATTATGTCGTATTTTTTTACTTCTTCTTGTTCAATGCTTATTATTTTTATGTCAACATAAAATTTTCTCTTCTGATAGTAATAAATTATTGCAATATCCTGCAGATGAAAGGTCTGTCTACTGCATTCAAACCAACAACTGTGAATAGAACATTACTAACAGTAAACATTGCGTACAAGATTCGACAGCAATATCGATCATCGCTCATGAGTAAATGCTCAAAAGTAATGTGAAACTCGAACTACGCATGCACAAATGATCGATATTGCTGTAAGGCTAGGCTCTGCTTGAACACCATATTATCTTTATATAAACATTCAAATTTATTTTTACGATATTTTGGCGCATTGAAGCTTCTTGCTCCCGAAATGTTGCGAGTTTTCGAGGCCAAAAAGTAATTTCACATTACAATGTTACAGTTATTGGATCTGGCAACACCACTGTTTATACTCAACAATACAATTTTATACGCCAGCTGCTTTGTTGCGTGGTGCTCGTTTTTTACCCGGATTAGTTCCAGCAATTTGTTCGTAATTATGATCCAAGAATGGATAAGGATGATCCATGTGTTGCGTAATAATTTTTAAACATTGTCCTTAATTGTTTTCAACTTATTTATATGTAATGTGGAAACGGAGTCCAGAGAGTTTTATGAACGAAGACCGGGAGCTGTAGCTCAGTGCATTAACTAATGTCACTGCAGCGCCTCTGACAGGGAAGTCCTAGGTTCGAGTTTTGACGGCGGCAAGATTTTCGAATTCAGTCGCTGTCTGGAGGATGTATTCTAACGGCTAGCTCTGGTCGGTAGTTTTCCGTGGTTTCTCCGATCAACACCAGGCGAATGCCGGAGCAGTACCCTAATAAACGCCGCTACCCTTAGACACACACACACATTTACTTACACTAACATGCACTACACTACCACATATTCCGGGAGACCGTTCGGGAGCTTAGAGCTTGTCCCGGCTGGGGCGATGCCCCGCTGGTGGGAGATACCTGGTTGGGAAAATCCTTGCATGCTGACGTAGACCGATGCCAATTCTCGCTATTCAGAGGGGAAAGATCATTACCATCTTCCACGGTAAAGACATGCATTACTCTTACGGGACTAATGACCTTAGCAATTGACGAGTCCTGATGAGGTGGAAATCCCGCTAACCGACGGTAGGTCGGCGCTGGATCTCGCCATCCAGTGGGGGATGTTCACCGCCATTTCCGGAAGAAAATATGCACTACACTTAAAGGAATTACGACTTAAGCTGTTGATGCGCTCGGAATCACTAACCAACCAACGAACGAACGAAGAGCTGGGAGTTTTAGCTCATATGTAACATCTTGACCTTATGCACTACGAGTCACGTGATTGTCGTCAGAACTGTAACGTCTAACCTTACACGTATGGTACAACTTAATGATTCACATAGCACAGGTCTGTACGTTTTACCTTAAAATCAATTTACTCACATTTTGAATTATTAGCGAGGCATGTCAAGCCGCAGCGTGCGGGTGTAATTTGTGTGCGAATGAAAACGTATTATGTGGATGAAATAGTGCACTCATATGGATACAGTGAGTATGGGTTAAATTTTTATTTTATTTTATTTTATTTTGAATAAAATGGACATACTAAATGCATACTTTTGTGTAATAACAGTAATAATACATAAATCGGAATAAGTACAAGTAGTAAACATTCATACAATATTATCTACAAAATAATAAGTTGCTGTGAAATAACTTAATTACATCTCATATTTCCATTAACTGAATATCCCTGTTTGTACATGGGCGACCAAAATAAATCAAATTTGGCGCCGTACTTTGAAATCTGTAATTTATAACAATTCCTTGGCGCTTATTAACAGCAAAGAGCATGCATTTTCAACGTCCCGTGTTGGACACACCAAATTGGTGGGTAGTTTTATTGATAATATTTTATCAATGTGCTTTGAAGCTCATTTTTAAATTAAAAAAAAATGTTTTTCTTGGATCGTATACGAGGTTACATTTGATATTTCTTAGTGGCAACTGCCGCTTCTAAATCATAATACGCGTATTTGTCGTCACAAGTAGCCATAAATTCTACACGTATACATTATGGTACGAGTGAGAGGAATATCACATACGTGAATCACACGTGTGCACAGCTAATATAAATATGTGATCTGTGATATCTTTTTGCACGAACGACTTGATTTTGTTATAGTGCGTAAGGTATGCCGCCAGCTCGCAAAATCCTTTTTGAAGTCTAACGTTATGAGATCCTAACGCGATTTATTCGATCAAGACAGTACAAATGTGCTAAAACCCCTAGAATCTCAAACGAAAAGCATTGGACCACGCGTGCTTCTTCTTCTTCTTCTTCTTCTCCCGACCTCTACTATTCCAATCAAAGGGGACAAGCTATGGGCTAGTCTCCCATTCTCGAATGGCCCATCCACCTCAAATAGCAATTCATAAAATTATTGAAAATTTCGGCCACACTGTACAAATGATTGACACCCTTACGAATCTACGGAACTCAATGCTTCCGCAACAGTATAGGCACACTTAAATGCCCGCGATCGTTAGTTTAGAAAGCTCATAAATTCAACTGCAGTTGAATTGCCACTCACCAAACGTCGCTGCCCGTTGACCACTCTCCTGAGGTATTTTTCATAAAAACACTTTTCTTGTGAATTTGTTGCGTCGTTGTTGAAGCAACGAGTCTCTTAACCCTTGTTGGGCGTTGAACGCTTTCCCTGGAGTAATCCTCCGTTACTGAGTAATTACTATGTTTGTGAAGTCTCCTCACGTCGCAGTCAGTCAGTACCTTTTATCCCTTCGGCCAGGGCCTCGACGTCGTTAGATACCGTGGATGCTAGCCGATCACCCAACCAGGAACCCGCGAGTCTCGGATTCTCTTAACCTTCGCGACTTCATGGAGCATAGTAAACGAATTGGGCTAGCGACGCCGGCTTCACTTCAAGTTCAAACACAAAGCAAATAATTCATGAATTCTTGTAACCAGAATCAATCTGCAAGTATTACCTTATCCACTCCCGCGGATATCTTGTTCCATACTTGTGGATCATCAATTAATTTGCAGAAGTATCTTCCCCAAGATTTCCCCAATATTTTGAAGGAGTTACTAATTGAGTTTTAAACCCAGAATGTCACTTGACATTTTCAGCCTACATTCAGGCGTTCATTCTCTCGCGAACTCGACCCAGTCTCCCCCAACGAAACTCGCATTCATAGTAACCGGCGCTACATCCCTCAATTGTTCTTTTCTACGAGTACATGCAACTCTGTAGAGGAAGACAAAAGCGCAGATGCTTGTTTCAAAGCGAACTTCTGTGAGTATTGGCGTGCCAAGAGTAACAATGTCGATTATTTGTGCACATTTTTTTTTCAAGCTGATAAAGTGAAACCAGGGCGCCGCCGCGACATGCAATGGCTGGAAAGAGCTATTCTGCCGCTTTGGTCACAGGCCCAAAAAGTAACCGCTTTTCTACGCGCACTAGAGTGTGAAACATTTTTCAGAAAATTTAATTTAATATATGCATTTTATAGGAAATATTATCTACTTTAGTTTTTTAAATCAATTATTTTGCTAAAACGCATAGTTTTGAAGATATAAGCAAAAAATAAAAACAACCGAAATTTTTAGGGGTTTTTTTTTTTCGATTTTTTTTTGTGAGGCCGACCTTTTTTGGAGGCGGCAAGCATCAAATTCGTATTCAGCATCCTCCAAAAGATATAGAACCGTTGAGAAAGAAAACCTGAAATTTGTTCTTGGATTGGCTCTTTTTGAGCAGCAATTGACTGGACTAAAATAAATAATTTATTTATAAAAACACTTCTTACTATTTACTTATTGTTTGTTTATTTGTTATTGTTATGTATTATTAATTATATATGTATTAAAATAGAACACATACGAAACCAATTATTCAAAATTACATATATTTACGATTATAAGGTATATTCCATTGTAAGATTTGGTCACCGGTATAGATACAACATTTCGCGATGCGTTTCATGGCTGCTCCAGGTACATTATTTAACCATCGACGTAATAGCGGTTGAACGGTGGATGAAATTGACTGGACTAAAAGTACAACTTTTAAGACGAGTTAATGCCCTTTTCCTCGAGAGCGCGGCGGCGAGAAGGTGGCTCCGCAAACCGCTATTTCGACGCCCAGTCTCCGCCATGACACGCGTTTCCGCCGATAATTCGCGTCCGCCACCCACGCGGCCGCCGCGGCGCGCATTCCCGCGCGGCGCCCTCCGGCGGCGGCGGCGGCGCGACGCCTAGGTGCGAAGGCGCGCAGGTGCCCGAGGTGGGCGGGGCGCCGCGCCGCGCGCCCCATTTCGCGCGGGGCTGGCGGGCGACGTGGCGCACGCGGTAAATCGCGGTGTGGCCGCGGGGAGTTGGAGGGAGCGGCGGTGGCGCTGGTGAAGTCGTTGGGTTGACTAATGGATTATTTCGTGTTTCCGGGCCAATAAGCTGTTTTGGTCGATAGTTCTGTCCGTGTAGTGCGTGTTTTTTTTAACACAGGAGAAGGCAGTGATCTCCCCCCTCCGCTGGGTGGTGAGATCCGGCGCCGGCCTATACGTCGGCGTGCGGGGTTTTCCTCCTCTATCTCCCACCATCGAGACACTGCCCCATCCCATTGATTGTTTTTTTTCGTGTTTCCGGGTGCGTCAACTGCTCTGGTCATTAGTCCCGTTAGTGTTGTGCATGTTTTTTCTCGAGAGATGGTGGTGATCTTCCCCCGCTAGTAGGGTTTCCCCCTAACCAGAACTCTCCCACCAGCGGGACACTGCCCCAGCTGGGACAAGCTCTAAGTTCCCGACCGATCTCCCGGAATATGTGATAGCGTAGTGCATGTTAGTGTGTGTGTGTAAGGGGAGAGGATAGGACAAGGAAGAGGAAGGACAAATCGCGCGCGGTTCGTGGCCCGTTTGTTAGGGTACTGCTTCGGCATTTGCCTGGTGTTGATCGGAAAACTACCGATCAGAGCAGCCGGCCGCTAGAATTCTCCTCCAGACAGCAACTGAATTCGATCTAGCTGGAAAGTTAGTGTCGAAAATCCTGCCGCCGTCAGGACTCGAACCTAGGACCTCCTGGTCAGAGGCGCTGCAGTGACATCAGTTGTTGCACTGAGGTACCGCTCCCCGTTGCCCCAGCTGAGACAAGCTCTAAGCTTCTGACTGGTATCCTGACATGTGTGGTAATGTAGTGTAGCTGCGTGTAAGTAAGGGGTGAGGATAGGGCAAGGAAACTAATGAAAAGATCGCGCGTGGTCCGTTGCCCTTTTGTTATGGTACTGCTCCGGCTTTCACCTGGTGTTGATCGAATAAACCACGGAGAACTACTCAAAGCAGTCGGCCACTAGAACTCTCTTCCAGCCTCTCTGATTTCGATCTAGCTATGTAACAAATGTCGAAAATCTTGCTACGTTGCAACTCGAGCACTAGAAGAAGTAAAAGAGGTCATCTTATAAGAAGAAGAAGAAATAAAAGAGTCTTATAAGAACGTCAACAACACCAAATCAGAATTCCCACAATTCGAACACTAGAACCTCTCGGTCAGAGGTACTACAGTCATGTTGTTAGCGATAGTAGTCAAAATGCGCGTTCGAATGTGATTGGAATTGATAATATAGTGTTTCCTGGAGCGTCATTAACTATGGTCATTAGTTCCATATCTGTAATGCTTATAATATCCCTGAAAGAGGAGGTGTTCCTTTCCCGCTGAATTGTGACATCCGACCTCGTCTACATACACGTAGACTTTCCGAGTTTTCCTCTCTTGGTATCTTTCCCAGCAAAGCAATGCACCAGTATGGACAAGCTCTAAGCTCCCATCCGGTCTCCCGTCAAGAGTCAAGTGCAATGCACGTAAGTGTGTGTGTGTGTGTGTATGTGTGTGTGTGTGTGTGTGTGTAAGGGGAGAAAAGAGGGCAAGGAAGTGGATGATAACATCACGGGCGGTCGTAAACCGTTTATTAGGGTACTGCTCCAGGATTTGTCTGGTATTGATCGGGGAAGCCATTATCCGAGCAGGCCACCGCCAGAATTCTCTTCCAGTTATTGAATTCCACCTAAGTACGTAGCTGGATTCGAAAATCCACCATCGTCGGAATTCGAAGTCTAGGAGAATTCTCCAATTTATAAAAACTGCAGATGCGATGTCCGTTTTGCCACAGAGCCGAAAGAGGCAGATTTACTCGTCCGGGTAAAGCCGAGCATGGGTGTCCGCAATCCTGCTAGTGAGACTGTCACGAATTAAACCCCTCGGCTCCTGATTTTCTTCACTTCCTTTGAACATGAAACGAACATCGAACCAAAGCGAACATCATCAACGATTCAATAAAAAACTTGTGGGGCGCTCAATTCTCGGGTCAAATACACTACGCCCTACGTATATATTCATTCGGTGGCCTTTTGCACACGGTGGTGCCATAGCGATGCCAGTGATAACGGCGGTGGACAGGAAGTGAAGTGGGAGGAAAGTCGCTGGAGTTGGAGAACCTTATGGCGATAGAGGTGATGCTGAAGTTAGAGAAGGGATGGCTACTGTCTGAAAGTTTCTAATGAACACAGCGAGAATGGTGGTACATTGCCGCGTGTTCCTGGACCGCGAAATATAAGTTCAAAACGTATCAAGCCGGAAAGCAACTCTCATAACCCACATTAAAAACATAACTCTCCTTCCTTCACGCAGTCGAGTGAAAATAAATGTCGCCTGGTTGGAAATTCAGTCGACTCCGGTTTTAATGAACTTCTCGGGACTAGCATTTTCGGTTCCATATAGCGGAGGTTCACTATATCCGATGATGTCAAAATTAAATAGAATTTCTCCATAACGATTGATTTTATATACAGAAATTTACATCACAATACATTAATAGCACGAACTGAAAATGTCGATATTTTTATGTCCTTAAAAAATCAATTGTTTTGAACTGTTTGCTTCGTACTTGATTCTGCATTGTCCTGCCTCTAAGAATCGACCGGTAGCGGTAGCTCAGTGCATCAACTGATGTCACTGCAGCGCTTCTGTCCGGGAGGTCCTAGGTTCGAGTCCTGATGGCGGCAGGATTTTCGACACTAGCTTTTCAGCTAGGTCGAATTCAGTCGCTGTCTGGAGGAGAAATCTAGCGGCCGGCTGCTCTGAACGGTAGTTTTCCGTGGTTTCTCCGATCCACACCAGGTGAATGCCGGAGCAGTACCCTACCAAACGGGCCACGGACCGCGCGCGATCTGTCCTTCCTCTTCCTTGTCCTATCCTCTCCTCTTACACACACACTTACACTAACATGCACTACACTACACATATTCCGGGAGACCGGTGGGAGCTTAGAGCTTGTCTCGACTGGGGCGGTGCCCCGCTGGTGGGAGAGTCCCGGTTAGGGGTAAACCCACTAGCCGACGGTAGGTCAGTGTCGGATCTCGCCATCCAGCGGGGGAAGATCACCGACAACTCCCGCGAAAAAAAAACAAAAAAACATGCACTCCACTAACGGGACTAATGACCGAAGCAGTTGACGCGCCCGGAAACACGAAAAAAATCAATCAATCAATCTAAGAATCGTCATTCAGTCTTGACATCCTTCAGTGCTTGTTGGAACACCGATCCTCTCTTCGAAGGCCCTTTTATTCGCCAAATAACATACGAGATGCTTTCGGTAGCGGGATGGCGCAAACGACTAATGAAACCGATCGCTTTTCCGCGCGGGATGACGGATGTCGCTAGGCTGTGCCAGTCGCGTTCTTCCTGTTGCCTTCGTAGAACTCAACGCGCTTTGTCCCACGGAATACAAGTAACACCAAGCTTGAGACTGAAGTAAGCTATGGAATTGTGTGGCATAACTTCATCAGTAAGGGTCCCCATTCCGGGTCCGCTACCTTCACCTCAGGGGAGACTTCTTCGCTTATGACCTTTTGCCGATGATATTTTTTCAAGCCTAGTTTTGGAGTTTGTGACAAAAGACACAATATGTTCTTTTCCCGGAGGGAATTAATTTCCAGAACGATGTATTTCGTACGTTCACTATACCCGAATCTTATGCTTATTTGTATTGTAAGTGAAACGGGCCAATGACTAGTTCACTATATACGAGTTGGATACCACCTGAGTCGACTGTATATACTGTCATTTTTTCATCATGTTTCATCGCTATCGAAAAGTAACGGACCAGATGGCATATCATTTGTACGCAATGCTTATAAAATGACGCATGCTTTTTTTGCGGCACCGATTTCATCCCGTTTGGCTTCTGCACTTCTGACAACGCTTTCCGGAACTATCGTTAGCAATGCGTGTGGTGCTACTTTTTCCTTTTGTGCAGTTTTTGAGAGCGATCTAATGTGTCAGGTTGGAATGTGAAGTGATTAATATGTATGTATGTATGTACGAGTATTTGGCATCTTGGGTCGATTGTCTGACTTTGCCGGTCAGCTAACAGAGTCCCCCATGCCTGGGCCTAGTTAAATTCCTATGCTGAAGTGATAAGTGTGGTGAGAAATAAAACGTGTACTATGTACTAATATCTCGATTGGTGGTCATTCCTGAAATAACTTAATTGAATTTGCTGCCTAAACGCGATCTTCAGCGCTTTTTGCGGTCATCAGAGGAAATATTTTTATCACGATTATGAGCAGAAAGCGAAATGCCCATGTACAACAATGAGTCTCGAACATCCAGTTTAGATACAGAAACAGTACCACGCATAAACAAACGTCCGTTTTCCGTCCATTTTCTGTGTCTTAAAATGATGAAAAAATGACCATGTAAAAGGGGCTTTACACTTGAGACACGCTAACCCACGCAACTAAAATCGTCATTTATCTCGAACTTACATTGGACACTCTTAAGTAAATTTGAAAAAAAAAGACAGAAAAAGGGGTAAAAGAAAAAAAAACGAAAAAGGAAGGAAAGTAAAAAGGGGAAAAAGAAAAAAGAAAGACGGAAACAAAAAAAAATCCGATCCGTGGACAGCTGACGCTCTGGATGAAGGCGTGCATATCAGAGGCAACCTCGACGAGTGGCGCTGAAGGCGGCGGAGCTGGCAGCGATCGCCGGACCACCCGCGCGCCGCAGGCGGCGGCGACAATCAATTTGCGGGCCGGTGACGCGCGGCGGCCGGCGCGGCGCACAGTGGCTCAGCATGAACGAGGCGCCGAAATAAATCTGTGGCGTCAACATGTGATCGGAGGAAGACTTCATATGTTTCGGTAGTTTATCAATGCCGGCAAGAAGCCAAGATTTTAAAATGTCTTGTCTGATGTAATAAGACGGATATAAAAATGTATAAATCCATCAAGCAAATTATATTATTAAATGTATTTTAATCCACTAAATGCAAATAGTATTTCGGTTTCTTTATTCAAAGTGACGAATCGAGAGAGATATTTTCCTTTCCTTATCAATCGGGGCTAACGTCTGTATTTTGCACGACCCGCTTTGCGGATTCATCTATCGGCACCTGGGGGACTACAAGGGGATTCCGCGGTTATTGTCGCTCTCCTGGGAACACTTTCCAGTGAGGAGTCCTCTAATGCTTTCCGAGCATCACGCTGAGGTAGCCCTTGTGCCCTAAAAGGACGCATCTAGTATAACGAATAGAAAGAAGGGAAGAAAAATAAGTAAACACGTTAGGGAACTAGTCATTTCTTCGAAAAAATATCTTATTAGAAGCAGTAAAAACATGAATCTTAATTAATTTCGAGAGTGCAAGTATTGTGTCTTTAGCACGACGAAGAAATTTTTTGGGTAATTTAATTTATTGAAATTTAAAACAATCGTATATAAAAATCAACACCCTTGAAGGTTTCTTTTTCAAGTAAATAACTTACATTGAGACAATTGAGACTCAAAGTACTCAACATATGCGTTCCTTACAAGTTCCCTTAATATTCCATTGCCCCAAAACGAAAGATTACAACCGCTTTTCGCTGATATTCCCCCACTGTGGTGGGCGGCGCAAGGCGGGTCAGTAGTGGAGGGGGGGGCACCCGAAATAGGCGCGGCGCCCTCTCACTGCATCGCCCCGCCTCGCCCCATGGCGCCGAGGAACGCGGCCTGATGGCGGGGCGCCCGGGCGCGAGGAATCCCCGACGCCTCGTCTCCCACCGACTGGGAGCTACCGGCGGCCAACCAGGTCAAGAATGCCACCGAAACCATAAGGACGAACCAGCGGCTGACGTAGCTCAGGGAATAACTCTCTAATGATTTCATATTTGTCGTAATGTGAGTTTATAAATGTAAAATATACCCCCTTTTTTGTTTATTTTTCACAGTTGAGGCATTTCCGGTAATGACAACTGACATTTCGGGCGAAATTAGAGTTATTGATTCTAAGTAGAATAAGTAGCAGCTCTTTTTATATCATTTTTTAAGAATGTTCCTTACATCATGTCTTTCCATTATGCAAAATTTCATGAATAAACGAAAAATGACAATAAATTCATTTGGCTCGCACAAATAAATTAAGGTAGATGGTAGCCACAAATTAATTTGTTCCCCGTCACATGAAATGTCAGTTAATATTAATTACATCTAAACGCCTCAACTGTAGTGGTTAGGCGGAAGAGCAGATATCAAGGCCTGAGCCTTGCCACAAATAAAAACAATTTTTAATTTTTATTATTATTATTATTATTATTATTATTATTATTATCATTTTCATTATCATCATTAATGTGTCCTCCTGAAATCTTTTGAAGTATCGATCATTATGTAAAAATCTATTTTGCAAACCTATGTGTTACAATGTACGTTGTATCTTGTGTTACGTACTCTTAATTAGAAGTAATGTCATACATACGTTTTTAATTATTTCAGTTGGTCACGAATACTGGTAGCTGTGACCAGCTTATTCAAGCTTCCATCTATGTAAGAATGATTGAAAGAAATAAAACGTATATTCAGATAGAAAAATTATTGAAAATATATTCAAATATAAAATAAACTGATGGCTCTGCTGTGTCTCTGACCGGAACGTTCAAGGATATGAGTTCCGAAGGTGAGAGGATTTTCGGCACTAGTTGGAGTCGACACTCACTAGGTGGATATCAGCCGTTGCCTGGAGGTGAATTCTAGTGGCCAGCTTTACATAACGGTAGTTTTCTGTGGTTTCTCTTAGGAGAATGTCGGACCAGTACTCTAACAAACTGGCCACGAACCGCGCACGATCTTTCCTTCATCATATGTACTTTTTCATGTCTTCTACGTGTACTACACTACCACATATGGCGGCAGACCGATCGTGAGCTTAGAGCTTGACTCGGCTGGGGCGATGTCACTGACTGAGAAACCCCGAAGCGATGTGTATGTCGGCGCCGGATCTCACATTATAGAGAATCACCGCCACCTCCCTCGACTAATGTCCGTGGCAATTGACGCATGTAAACCCGATACAATCAATCAAAAGGGCAACTCAAACGTGTGCAAGAATTTTGTACAAGATGCGTGATTCGCAGTGGTGTTAGTGACTTCTTGCATCGCTTGAATAGCTGGGCAAGACAAAGACAGGCGTGATTGAAAATTATAGACACCGACTGCTCTTTGGGGTATCTCTACAGGCGTGCATAACCAAGAGGGGACCAACTACGTTTCTGGAGCCTCCTGTATTCCCTTTTTCCATTTTTTTTTCTAATTTACTTATGACATTTTTACTAGTAAATAAATAAACCATACCAGAAGAATGAAGTTAAATCTTTAATATTTTTGTAATTTTTGATAGGTTTTTTGAGTTTTTAGACCGACATTTATATTTTACCATTTTTTATTATAATTTTTTTACATTATTTTAGTATGCATTTCCTATGAATAAAATTAACAAATTTAATCTTCGTAAAGAAAATTAAATCTTTAATGATAATGATCTTGAATGACTATTGGTTTTAAATTGATAGGAGAGCCCGAGAGCTTGGAAACTCTCTTCTCTAAGTGACGTGTATCAGTTCCTCAAACTGCCGTGTTATGAAAGAGGAAAATTAGGAAATGATCATTGTAAGGAAATAAAATATTTTATTTCCGCATTATTAGGGCACGGCGCCCGTCCTGTGTGCACTCCTACGATGTTTGCCATGATTTCATCCGTTTAATTCTAGGCGTATATCGATGAAGTTTTTTAAACACCGAATCGCGAACGCGCGCAATCCTTCCTTTCCTATCTTATACGCTCTTCAGTCCTTAGAGCTTAGGGATGCGTTTGTCCACATTCTCAAACGGCCTTTCCTGGACTCGGACACTGGAGGATGTCAGGCCAGAGCCCTACCTGCGCTGTAAGAGAAAGAGAGAGGGAGAGAGAGAGAAAAAGAGAAAGGGGGGGATAGATTGAAAGTTATGAATGCGTTGCTACACATTAAGCATTTTTTGATTCCAATCTTCATGTCTTTATATTGTGTAGATACATCTACGATGAGCTTACTATGGTATGAATCGGAAGGTGTGTTCTTTTCATGTCTATGAGACAAAAACAAAACCCTTCCGCAGCTATTGTGTTTTAGACAGTAGATGCTTGAGGAGTAAACGGTGGTGTCAATCAGTCTTAAACCAGCCGGCTGGTTGGCTGGCTCGTAGTCAAATGGGGTCATTATGTTCAGTGACAACGAGTGCCCACATGTGACAACACCGTTGCAATGATGTACTGCGATCCACATCTCTCAAGGGACACCAATTCGCAAATGATGATGAGTCCACAGACGCAGATGATGAATAGTTTCTCATACGCTCGCAGACGTTTCCTGGGTAAAGATATTCATCAAACTAGGATACAAACATCTGAGACTGTTTGGAGGCAGATATTTCACCCACATGGTCGCGCAATCATTCATTCCGTTTATTCATGAATGGAGAAAATTAAACTTTACACTATAGTTTCTGATGTTTCCTACTTTGTATATCACTTTGTTTTATTTAGGCTATTGAACGGTTGTATTTTGATAAATCTTGAAACATTTCTTTAAATATTACAAGTATGTAGATGCCATAGAACTTGTGATGTAAAATTTAAATAATGTTTTTTTTCATGATTTACTAAAATACAACTGATAAAGAACCAAATTTATTCAAATTATTCAATAGTATTTTTGTCTATTTTGTCTATTCTATTTCAATTGTATTTTTGTCCTTGGTTTCAATTGTCGAATTTTTGTGTTGTTGTATGAAATTAAGGTTTTGTTTTCCAAAAAACTAGGGGATTCTTCAGAGATGTATGCAATTATATTAAAATAAAAGAGTACCATGATATTACATATGAGCTGAACCGGCTTTACTACTCTATTTACCTCACAGCCAGACTTTTAATTTTTGCATCGAGGTGAGTATTTTGTTTTCTTTGCCTTTCTATACATTCCATTCAGAATTCTATAAATACACGTCACAAGTGTGATTGTCACATTGCTGGTCACAAGGCGGGCAATTTCGAAATAGACGACTTTCCCAGGGATGGTACACGGTGCGGTGTTCAACTTATCACCCGGCAGACAGTGAAAATGTTGTCAAGATGACGAATCGGCATTACAAACAACAACGGGCATTTCCATATGATCCAAAGCGTCTGTCAAACCCTCAGCTGCACTGGCAGCAAATTCGCACATTCATGACATCGTTCGTTTCGTTGCCTGTAAGTAATGGAGTTGCAGATACGACGCACCACACCCCTTCGTGTCAGCACCATCTCATTTCCTCTGCATCCCGCCCTCCTGCCATCTAATGTCTACCTATCTGCCAACTATCGTCACGGATCCCGACGTCACCGCCACACCCGTCGTCCCCGCCACCGCGTCGCCGCCCCCGCCACCCGCCGCCCCCGCCGCCCTCGCCGCCCCCGCCGCCCCCCGCCGCCGCCCCGCCCCCGCCGCCCCCGCCGCCCCCGCCGCCCCCGCCGCCCCGTCACTCCCACACCATCTCCCATTCCCACCTCTTCACCACCGTTGCTCCCGCCGCCCCACTCTGCCTCTGTTCCACTCCTCCCGGCCGCCGCTCACTCCAACGTTAGGCGCATCAGTCCGTTTGTCAAGCGTTTGATGTTCGCTTCCAGAACCATTATTAATCACCGCGAGGCTTGGAGAGGGGGCCGCGGCACGATTGTTCCCGTCCAAATGGATGGACGGCGGGCGCGGGCTTGAAAGAGAGGATTTATTACCGCGCCGAAAGCGCCGTGCGTGTTTACGCATCTCCCTTCGCTCGCTGCACGCGGCGTCTGAGCTCTGGCGTCGGGCGCAGCAGCTGCGCGGGACAGCAGACGGCCCTCCGCAGCGAGGTCCGAGAGGTGATTCTGCGCGCGGGTCTCCCAAGTGGAGCTGAGAAACACACGAGGACTTCCACGTTGTTATACATTTTGTTTTGTACTGTACTGTTCCGCGGTGTTTTTACAGCTAAAACTGTTCACTACCGGAGATTTAACGATAAATCATTCCAACCAGTAATTTGCTTATACTCTTGTCTGTGTGTATGCGTTATTGTTTGTTCGAGTAGAGACTGTTTTATAAGAAGTAGATCTATCACAATGCAATCTAGCAGCGCCCAGAGGTATTACTAAGGACAATGAACGTCCTTAAAATTGAGCTCAGTGAAGTCGTTTAGGCTTGAGGTTCTTTTATATCTCGCAGATCTGCCAAGACAGTAGGAATAAACGCCTACGAAGTTTGGTTTCAATGAAAGCGTTCGTAAAATTTCTTCATCTCTAGATATTTACAAATTCAGAATTTTAAATACCTTTTTGTACAGATAACTAGCAATTTTGAGATTGCTTCTCTCAAGTATTTCGAGTTTTCTTATTTAACTTCTCCGCGTTTCGATTGAAATTAGCATAATATAAAATTCCTCTTCTTGGGAGGCTCGCCAAATGGAATATACTGTCAGTATTACATTTTATTTGGTTCACCAGTTCATTCTTATATCTTAGAATAGTTAGGATAACTAATATCTATCGTGTTGTGTTTTGTTTTGTGAAAGTAAAATATTATTAGGGTAATTACAACGCTGTCGGTCCAACGATAGATTCAGAAATGACATAATGCACATGTATCCAGTCAATCGAATCGGTAGTATGAATAGAATATAAACTCGGGCACCTCGTACCTATTTTAAATCGTAAACGTGTGCTCTTAAATTACGTTTATTTTAATGTTAAGGTCCGTTCAGATAATTGTTTTTTATGAGGTGGTGGATAGAGTTTATAATAACGTAAACATTTTACGAAAACAGCCATTTACAAAAAGAATTAGAATTTTTTTATGATTGCTTGAGTATCACATTAATATTAAAATTATTATTATTATTATTATTATTATTATTATTATTATTATTATTATTATTATTATTATTGTTATTATTATCATTATTATTATTACTATTATTACTATTATAATCATCTCCATAACTTATTATTTAATATTTAATTTTATATTTACTTGCTGAATAAAGTAGTGCTTAGTGTTCAGAGGATCCTACATTTAGTAGTAACATCCGTAATCCTACATTTAGTAGCCTCCATGAAAGCAGAAACGCTTTAATTCTATGTTAAATTAGTGGATGAATTGGAAGTATTTACGGAATATTGCCAATTTGTCGATTTATTTGATGTTTATCAAGCACTTCAAACGGAAGTTAGGGGACTATTATCATTTCACTTAATGATAACGGGTTACGTAAACCAGCAGCCGAGAAAAAGCGAATGAAGACTCATATTCAGAATAGATACTAATCATATTAGTACTGTAATGGAACGTCTTGCCTACTTATCCCAAATCTGTATGTAACCGCACCACGTTGCGGTGACAATATGAAATAAAACGACTATACCTTGAATCTCTCTACTCTATATAAAATCTATACAAATTTATGCCCTGCTAACTTTTGCCTCCTTTATCTAAAACTGTGCCCGTTACTTAGCTACTCCTTCAATGTTATAAAACTATTGAGCGTGAGGCTGTGGTTGGCCTGTACAGGAGCCTAACGAGATACTTGGACAGTTGGGCGTAGGTCACTGTTTAATACAAAATCACGAAATCATATTATATGGCTTACTGTCGAACCAAATACGTCCGGCATTATTTATTCTTTTCTGGTTTTCACTCTCCCACCTCCGCTGGAAGCATAACAACAAAAACATACACAAATGCAATACAATAAACAACAAAACACAATACCTGAAATACATAAAATCACATTCACACTTACTATTTACACAATCGACAAAAAAAACAAAACAAATCATTCACACTTGAATGCGCATCCCCTATTCTGTCTGAATATAGCCTATTATTATTTCCAAAACTTGGTCTTGTACATTAAAATCTAATCTGTTCTTTCTTCCCATTTATGTGAACTATTAAATTACGCAAAGTTATTGCACTTTCCTTTCGTAGAAATCGCCATCCGCGTAACGCCATTGTTCCATGTCACCTCCGTAGTATACATGTAGCATCCATTAATTCATCCCCCACAGCGTCCATCCATTTCCACACGTTTGTTAACGACAAATTTACTTTAAATGAAGAATATCCTGATTAAAACTACTCACTAATTACTATACTAGTTTCTGTTAACTGCGACCGACAATATGGCGACAGTGTTCCAACACTGTTTTCGTGAATATATATAAATATCTCTTCCTCGTTTTATCTTTCCATTAACTCGACAGTTACTAAACACGATATATTTCACTCTATTCACAAACTGAACGCAATTTTCTATTAAAATCAAATTTTTTTCGGAGCGTTTCAACATGCATCCGTATTCAAGCTATTTCGACCGCGCTCTCTTCGTCATTGTTGTGTCCGGATCGTCAGCTTTTTTATTCTTTTAACATCACACGATCGCTGTTGCTTCTCCTACAAAACATTACATCATTTAATTTAATTCACATTTTCTGTTCTGGCGTAGCCCCTCGAAGTTTCCCAACGTTGCGACTGTTACCATAATTTTCTAAATGATTTATTCTGTTGGTTCTTAAAGTTTTGTTTGTATTGCTTCACGCGTTCTCTTAATTTTCGCCACAAACACCTTTTGATTTACTGAACCTTAAAGCACAACAATGGCTATCATGTCTGTTTACAAGCTGGAATTTATACTATACAAAATGTTCATATCTTTCGAACGCGTGATGCGATTTCCTTCAAATAACTTGCAAACGCCTTCGCTACATGAACGCTACTGCCTATCTTGTCCCAATTGTGAATTTGTCGCGTTTTCCGTTTACTTCTCAAAACTATCGCTACGCGACATCGCCTTCATCTGTTTTACAGTTCATGTTAATGTTATGCATTTTCTATTTATTCTTTGACTTGTGCCTTATTCTTGGGGAATCATGGAATATTACATCTCCCCACTAAGATGTCGCTCAGATATGACACCGTCATGATGAGTCTACATCTAGCATTACATTGTTGGTCCCGTTTCTTTACCACGTATCCTCTTCCACTCGGCACCTGTTACAGTTCAACGGCCATCGTTGCCTGTGTTGTGAACTTGATCTTGCACTAACAATGCGTCTCTGAGTCACAACACTACCGTTTCCTGCTGTTTGCGACGGACACACTGCTAATGTTTGCAGTGGCACTGCATTAAGTCGGTACGCTCTACCGTCGTCTATCGCGGCACCTGTCACTCGCTACACCTGCTACTTCTTCACGGTCTTGTGTAGTGTACCTCGCATTTACTTACAACTAAATCTTACCTAAACAATCTTGCTTTCTTGCTTATAATACTATTCTACTATATTACTACATTACAAACTCCTTTCTCACCACATAACCTTACAGACTCGGCTTCTTGTATAATTTAATATTAAATAGGTTTTGGACACCTATTTCTTGTCCTCGATCTGCTATTACAACATTATTGTTATTGAGTACCTTCGTGATAGTATACGGACCGTCGTATATCGGAAAGAATTTCTTAAACAATTTCTGATCGGATGAGGACGAGTGAGGCGAGCGTACTAAAACCTGGTCCCTACAAAATTGTCCCGACAGAAATGTTTCTGAGCCTTGCTACGCTGCTTTGCCGACTTCCGCAACTGGTCATACACTATCTTCTGATCGGTAGTCACTTGTTCTAAACCGCCGATTTCCGGTGGTATTTTCACGTCATCGAATGGCCTCTTCTTCTTGGCACCGAAGTGCGCCTCCCATGGTGTTACATTGATACTTGAGTGTGGTACTGCATTTAATACTTCGTTCAGCACCGGAACGGCTTCGAACCACGCTCGGTGATTTTCCGCGACATATACCCGAAACAAACGTGACAATTCCCTCATCACTCGTTCGCTTGGTTGCTCTGTGGATGTCGCACTGCCGTGAGATGGACGGAAATCCCTAACGTTTCCATCTCTTCTTTCCATCTTCCGCTGGTGAACTGCGTACCTCTGTCGCTCAATATCTTAGTCGGCTTCCCACACATTTCTATAAATCGCTTCACTTGCCGTATACAGTTGGCGGCACTGGGCTTTCTTATCGGAAATATCTGCACAAACTTAGAAAAACATCTATTATTACCATTAGGTGCGGGTTTTCCCAAACTTGGTCTTCGGCACGCCCATATAAATCCACCGCATACAATTCCGTGGCCTCTGCGGTAAAATCGGCTGCCATTCACCTTCGCAGCGTCTGTTCGGCTGTTTCGTCTTTTGACAGACGTCACGGAACTCGCTATTTGTCGCACCTCTCTTCCCATATTCGCCAGTAACAGTAATCTGATAAGATTTGTCGATTTTCCACCTCCAAAATGCCCATAATGTTCATGTGTGGACGTGGCCAATTCCTTGCGACTTTCTTCAGGTATCCATATTCGGAACTTCTCTTCGGGCCCACCAATTTTTCTTAACAAGATTCCTTCATAAATCTTCCAATTACTTGCGTCCTTGTCTTTCTCCTTGCGGATTCGCCTTCTATCGTACGGCTGGCCATCAATCAACTTGATATTTCCTGCACGAACACGTTTCGCTGTTGCATATTGATAATTGCTCTTGTCGTCCATCGCGGGCTAATTCTCTCACCGAATGACTGCCATCACACTATCCAGGGCTCCTTTCTCCTTCACCTGATTCTTGACAAGTAATCTGGCAACAGGTTCTTTCGGCCTTCGCAATATTCGATCTCGAATTGAAACTGTTGCAGCCACAAAGTCCACCGTAACAGTTTGTCATTATGCGTGTGGCTTCTCATCAAAATATTAGTGCCTTATGGTCCGTAATTATGGTAAATGGGCGCCCTACTAGCAATGTTCTGAACTCTGGGTCGCCCACAATAGCAAGAGCTTCCAACTCTGTCGCGCCGTAATTCATTTCGCTTCCTTTTAGTGCGCGACTGTCCAAAGCCACTATCTGTTGTTCGCCACATTCGCCCAGTTGGAACAGCACAGCCCCTAGAGCGAATCCACTGCTGTCCGTCTGTACGTACATTCTACGTCGAAAATCCGGATATTGTACTATATACGTGCGTTCGAAAGCGCTCAGCAACTCCTCGAATGCTTCCTGGCATTGTTGCGTCCACTGCCATTTGCTTCCTTTCCTTAAAAAAGTGCAACAGTGGTACTACCTTTGCGAGTAATTCTTTACGAATCGCGCGTAATAGTTACATATTCAAATATTCGCCGCAATCCTCGCACATTTTGGGTGGTGTAATTTCCGAATTATCTCCCTTTATTTTCCTGCATCTTCATCCCGCACTTGATATTTCGTGCCCCATGAATTGCACTTGCTGACGACAAAACTCGCATTTCTCTAAATTCAATTTCAAGTTGAACTTCTCGAAAATCTCTAATAATTTCCTCAAATTTCTCAGGTGCGATTCCAAATCCTTCGAAAACAAAATAATATCGTCAACGTACATCACCATAGTGCTCTTCAACTCAACCGGATTACATCGTTCAAATATCGGATTAGCGCTGCTCCAGAATTTTTCAATCCGAACGGCAGTCTCGTAAATGAATACACCGTCCTTCAAATTTGAAGCTGATGTATTGTTGGCTTCCTGCTTCTACCTCGATCTGCCAGTACGCGGATGAAAAATCTAACGCGCTGAAGATTTTGGCTCCTCTAACTTCATCACCATTTCATTTACAGTTGGTGGCGTTTCATACCGTGGAATCGTGACCATGTTGAGTCTTCTGCGTCTAGACACAGACGAATGCTTCCATTTTTCTTCACCACTACGACCAACGGACTTATATACGGGGTTATTGCCTTTCGGACAACGCCCTTCTGCTCCATTTCCTTAATAAGTTGGCGCACCTGCTCATGGTACACTTGTGGTACGGGATATTGTTTCGTAGAACGGCGTCGTATCTTTCAACTGCAGCTTGAACTTATAGCCCTTCACCGGCTCTGACGACTCCCAAAACACTAATAAATTCTCTTAACAGTTGACGAACTCTTACCGGACAGCCTTCCTGATCGATGACCTCTTCCGCAGCCCTTTCTACATTTTGGAGAATTTCTTCCATACTAGCTTGCAGTTCGTCTCCTTCCGCCTCCGCCCCATCAAGTTCAGCGACCACTGACCTACTTTCAATAGAACCTCGTGACTTGAGCATTATCTTCCTTGCTCCTACGTCCACGACGGCTGACAAGCATCCAGTGCGTCCATCCCCACGATGACGTCACGGATCAGCCCCGGACAACGATTGCTGCTACCTCGATCGTTACTTCTCCCAAATCTATCTCCAACCAGATTTGTTTCCTGTAGTGTTGGCTGCCTTCCTATTCGCCATGATCAGCGAAGCTTCCGCGTCGGTAATTCAATCAACATATGCCCTTCCTTTGCACCTTCTTACAAAATTCCTCCGACACTGCACTAATACTGCTGCCCGTATCTACTAGCGCCGAACTTCTCTCCCGTAGCACCTGCCTTGCAAAATCAAGCATTTGCTCGGCCCTGCGCCTTCCGTTGTTTCTTCTCTCAGCAATTCGTCACCTCAACGACAATACTCGCTATGGCCTCAATCGTTACGATATTTCTTTTCGTCTCGTTTGGTTCGACCCACCTTTTCGCCCCAAACGTGTTTAGTTTCCTTCCTAGGTACTGATTCCCATCGGCCTTGCGCTCCTTCCGCCTTCGCTTGGTTGATCCCGGACCTCTTGTTCCATTCGTTCCGCGCCTGCTCGTTCGCCGTCCTTCGGCTTTGGTTTTGCTGCGCCTGCCCGTCTTGCGCCTTCTCTTCCCTCCTCGAGGCTTCTCTTTGCGCACCTCTACTGCGCACATTATCTTGCCGATATCGCCCTCCGTTGTATCGGTGGTTGCCATTTCCGTTCCGGATTCGGAGCCTTCCGTCACGCCCGTCCCGTTCCTTGTCGTCGTTCGCCTGCTCGGACCGACTTACTCTCTCTATCAATGCCTCTATGGTTTCCGGCATATTATTCCATAGTAAGTTTCGTATTCCACTCGGCATTTGTCGAATCAAATTCGAATAACTTCGGCCGGTTGAAATCTTCCACATACTTTAAACGCGCTGACTTTACGAGTGACAAAGTCGCTCATGGTTTCGGCGTCTCCTTTCGATATCGTTCCGACATCAACCGGTATTTTAACTCGAATCGGTGGTGTTGGTTCCAATACCTTTCTAAAATTTCTCGCGCCATTCCCCATAAATTTGCGGTGTTGGTGTTAATGCTGCCACCAATGCTGCGCCTTTGAGCTAAGGGCTTCTCGACAAACCTCAATTTCATTCCTTCCGGAATGTTATTTACTTAAAGTAGTTCTCGAGTGCCGTCAAGAACGAATATGGTTGTTCTCTGCTCTCCCGTGAAAACGTAGATAATTCGGCAACGTTGCATGCCCTATCGCGTAACCATTGCCATTCAATCGTCGCGCTGCATACACCTGCTGTTCGAGGTCGGCAATTTTGTTCATAATTTCTTTATCGACTTCCTTTGTCGATCCTACCTCTGCCAATTTCCGACTATCGAATTCTCCTGAACAGCCGTTTTAATATTCCTATCGATTTTACTGATCGATTCCTCGACACGACCTATACGCACGTCTTGCTGTCGCGCTACTTCCCTGAAGTCTTGCACATTCCTGTCGATTTCTGACAATCGCGTTTCTTGCAGCCGTACCGATTGTTGTAAAGTGCCCACGGTCGATTGAATTTCGCCTACACCTGTACTGAGCTGCTGGTTGAACACCTCTTGAACTGCGAAACGAGTTTCTGACGTCTCTGCACCGTTTTCGCGTTTTGTTCTAACCTAGTGAACCGGGCAATTGTCTCTACTTTAAATGCGCTCACTTCGTCTTGAATTTTCGACACTGCGACTTGCACCTCATTCTGCAATGTGTTTAGCGCGGCATTGATACTTCTATTCTGCTCTACAACTTCCTCAAATTTATTCTCTATCTGTTTTTGCAAGTTGTTTTCCAACCTCGCACTATCACTTCTCATTTCCTGCATTAACCGTAATAACATCGACAGAGTGGGTTCCGATGCACCTTGCACCTCCGGAACAATTTCACCTGCAGCTTCCTGGCTCATATTTGTACCTTGCGTATCTGTCGCAATATTCCCCTCCCCTTCTAATTCTAATTCCTCTAGATGTTGGCCCTCTTCATCCTCATCGCGAGCGGAAATTGTTTCTGAATCCGACGCATCCGTGTACTTAACATTTTGCCACTACGCGTCTCCATTTTGAATTGTACTATGTTTACTTACAATTAGTTTTGACCTTTTCACCTAGCCACTTGCGTACTATTGTAGTGTCCCAGTATTCGTCCTACTCGACCCACGTTGCGGCGCCAATTATGTAATGGAACGTCTTGCCTACTTATCCCGAATCTGTATGTAACCGCACCACGTTGCGGTGACAATATGAAATAAAACGACTATACCTTGAATCTCTCTACTCTATATAAAATCTATACAAATTTATGCCCTGCTAACTTTTGCCTCCTTTATCTAAAACTGTGCCCGTTACTTAGCTACTCCTTCAATGTTATAAAACTATTGAGCGTGAGGCTGTGGTTGGCCTGTACAGGAGCCTAACGAGATACTTGGACAGTTGGGCGTAGGTCACTGTTTAATACAAAATCACGAAATCATATTATATGGCTTACTGTCAGACCAAATACGTCCGGCATTATTTATTCTTTCTGGTTTTCACTCTCTCCACACTCCGCTGGAGACATAACAACAAAACATACACAAATGCAATACAATAAACAACAAAACACAATACCTGAAATACATAAAATCACATTCACACTTACTATTTACACAATCGACAAAATAAAACATAGAACATATCATTCATACTTGAATGCCATCCCTATTCTGTCTGAATATAGCCTATTATTATTTCCAAAACTTGGTCTTGTACATTAAAATCTAATCTGTTCTTTCTTCCCATTTATGTGAACTATTAAATTACGCAAAGTTATTGCACTTTCCTTTCGTAGAAATCGGCCATCCGCGTAACGCCATTGTTCCATGTCACCTCCGTAGTATACATGTAGCATCCATTAATTCATCTCCACAGCGTCCATCCATTTCCACACGTTTGTTAACGACAAATTTACTTTAAATGAAGAATATCCTGATTAAAACTACTCACTAATTACTATACTAGTTTCTGTTAACTGCGACCGACAATATGGCGACAGTGTTCCGCGAACACTGTTTTCGTGAATATATATAAATATCTCTTCCACGTTTTATCTTTCCATTAACTCGACAGTTACTAAACACGATATATTTCACTCTATTCACAAACTGAACGCAATTTTCTATTAAAATAAAATTTTTGCGGAGCGTTTCAACATGCATCCGTATTCAGCTATTTCGACCGGCTCTCTTCGTCATTGTTGTGTCCGGATCGTCAGCTCTTTTATTCTTTTAACATCACACGATCGCTGTTGCTTCTCCTACAAAACATTACATCATTTAATTTAATTCACATTTTCTGTTCTGGCGTAGCCCCTCGAAGTTTCCCAACGTTGCGACTGTTACCATAATTTTCTAAATGATTTATTCTGTTGGTTCTTAAAGTTTTGTTTGTATTGCTTCACGCGTTCTCTTAATTTTCGCCACAAACACCTTTTGATTTACTGAACCTTAAAGCACAACAATGGCTATCATGTCTGTTTACAAGCTGGAATTTATACTATACAAAAATGTTCATATCTTTCGAACGCGTGATGCGATTTCCTTCAAATAACTTGCAAACGACTTCGCTACATGAACGCTACTGCCTATCTTGTCCCAATTGTGAATTTGTCGCGTTTTCCGTTTACTTCTCAAAAACTATCGCTACGCGACATCGCCTTCATCTGTTTTTACAGTTCATGTTAATGTTATGCATTTTCTATTTATTCTTTGACTTGTGCCTTATTCTTGGGGGGAATCATGGAATATTACAGTACGAATATATCACAAGTTGTGTTTGAAATGTTATCGTTCGAAACTGAAAGGTTTTGGAACTGAAGATAGATCAAATAAACTGCATCGGTTGTGAGCACAAAAAGAAACATGAAAATGTTCCATCGGACGTGATTGGCACTCCTATATAGCTATTATGCGTAAAATTATGAATGAAAGATATACTGATATACCTACAAATCAACATTAACATTAGAAACAATGTTAATGACCTGTTTATAAATATTCAGCTTGTAATCCCATCTCATGCAATTCAATGGATGTATGAAATGAAAAATCGCTTGCCTGATTTTAAGTTACCCTCACTTTCCTTCCAGTCGGAAATTATGATAAGCGGTCGGAGATTACGATAGTTCAAAATTACTCAATGTGAGTGTGAGAATTTGTTTAATCGGTTATATACTTTTGTTTTTTAATGTTTTTATAACTACAATTTCGATTTCCTGTTCACCTAACGTCGAGCGATATTAATTTTTCGAATAACACGTTACATTACGTACTACATCGGATGCACAAATCGAAAATGTATAGCAGTTGTGATGTATGTAATAATAAGTGTATAATCTTTATAGATGACAGCCATGGAATAGTTCATTCAAAATAACGTTGCCTCGTACACGATCACTCAAGAATTAGTCTTTTTGTGTCTATAAGAGGAGTACAATATGTATCAAGTAAAGGTACTAATTATTTTAAGGAATCCCGTGCTGCTTTAGAATGTAAATACTCCTTTAGTGCCTATTATACATCTTGTCTCCGAATAAATGCTACAAATGTCTACGAGGGAAGTCGAAAATGATCACCTTTTTTCAATAAATATGTAGTGAGAAATTTCGTTTAACGAAGTTGCATATGCAATTATTTCCCCCTTGATATTTAGCCAACTTTTTATGCACCGACTGCTGCCGACGTTCTGACATAGTTAAGATTTCATGTACCTGCCAAACATGTGTGCATATGGGGTTGCCGAACAATGAGGCACAAAGTCAAATATATAAATGGAGCATAACATTGTCATATAGAATTTCCTACTATGTGTTCATTGACAAAAATGATCATTTTCGACCTCTCTACGGATGCCTCGGGCCAAGGAATTTCGAACATTTGATATGAGACACGTAGCCCACATAAAATCATGTTTTACTCTGCACTCCTTTGAACTCACCATTCGCGTGAGTGAGTATTTCGTGTTTATGGTGACGTCCAGTGGTCATTATGATCATTGTTCTCTAAGATCATTAGTCCCGTGAGTTATGTTTGTTACAGCTGGGAAGTGTCGGCGGCTTTCGCCTCATGCTGGAAAGTGAGAACTGACTCCGACTGGCATGTCGGCTTACAGGTGTTTTCCTTTTCCAGGTATAATAATAATAATAATAATAATAATAATAATAATAATAATAATAATAATAATAATAATAAGAAGAAGAAGAAGAAGAAGAAGAAGATAATAATCAGATAAGATAAGATAATCACTAAGTACCCGATCTCCCAATACGTGTGGTAGTTAATGCTTGTAAGTATGTGTGTGTGTATTTGTGTGTAGGGGAAAGGAGGGGATAAGGGTGAGATAGGAAAGATCACGCGCTGTCCGTAGCCCTTTTGTTATGACACTGCTCCGGCATTCGCCTGGTGCTGATCGGAAATTACCGATCAGAGCAGCCGGTTACTAGAATTCTCCTCCAGATGGCGGCTGAAGTCGACCTAGCTCTCTACCTAATACCGAAAATGAGTCACTGTAGGAACTGGAACCTATGCTCCTTCCGAACAGACACTCTTCAATGGCTGTAGTTTTACACCGAGCTGTCTGAGCCGGTGCTGCCATTCGCCACGCCCCATCCCCTGGCAAGGAGCGTGGTCCGTGGGCGCGTTCTCGAACGTCGTAACGATCAGCGGCCACTCGTCGCCGCGCGCACATATGGCAGCGGCTCTTCCGATCAATAGCGCGCCTCTTATCAGCGGCTCTTAAACGCTCCCGCGTAGGGACGCGCTTCCACCTGTACAAAACGCGGATGCGACATTGATGTCCTTGTTTTAAACATCGATGCTTTTAAACATCGCTCTGTAACACCGATGTTTTAAACATCGATATAGTTGTTTTGTAATATCGATGTTTTGCACTCGATGTTTTTACGTTTCCGTTTGTTTCTCTGAATGAAAAATTATCATGATTACAAAACTGTTAAAGTTAAAATAATAACTGATGAAATAATAGCTGATGATAGTTCACTGTTCGAGCATTGGAACCAATTGGCTGTTTGTATTACCGTCATCGCCCAATCTCTCTCTCGCTCGAGATGTTTGACAAGCCCTTGAATTTCCTCTTTCTTCAAAATTATTTCACATGTTGAGAAGAGGTCAACGAATGCGCTGTGGGCGTAGTGTGCCCCTTCTTCTTAAACCCTTATTCGACGAATTAACAAACACGGACCTGTCAAATTAATTTGTATTGCACACGAATTTAATGTTAGAGGTTACTAGAAAATCTATGGTTAGAGGTAATGTTAGAGGTTTAGAAATATCGATGGTTTTTAGTTGATGTAATATTAACATCAGTGTTCTAATTTTGAATATCAATGTTTGGTAACATCGATGTTTTGTCATCGATATTGCATAACTAGTACAAAAGTGTCCATGCCTACGTCACAAGTGTATGTTCATTCGTTTTTGAAGCCTTTTGATGTAACTTCAATTTAAAATAGCATTGTCCAGAATGAATTGTGCCTTGAAGTTACAGTACTTCACATATTATTGTTCTGGTTTCAATGTAGCCTTATCTCTGATAATGTACGGTCTTTAATGTATATCTAAAAAAAAAGTAAACATATTATGTTCTGTAATTGTTGACTTCTCGTGGTAACATAAAGGTTTATGAGGATTTTATAGGCTTGCTCTTTTTGCTATCAACCATTCTGAACATCTTTGTGTAAGGACTTGATTTGGACTTTTTCATTATGATAATTGGAGATTGAAAGATATTTTCTTTTACATTTTTGCACTTTTTTATAGTATTGTTCTCTTTATTGTGTATAGAGTTGTTTCTAGGTCATATCAAGTGAATAATGTTTACCTCGAAGAATACTTTATACTTTTCGAACTTTTCTGAAGTGTTATTTATTTGGGGAGCACACTGACATATATAGCACACTCAGATACACAATTTTTTCAATTCAAGTTCTCCAATTTTTTAACAGTTTAAGAATAAAATACACAAAAGAAATACACACGCAATATTTAAAAACTTTGCTAACACAATCAGCACGTCCGACTTTCAACCAAACTTCACTTTAATGCATTTTTGCTAAGTTTAAGATGTATTTCATAACTTCGCGAACTGTATATTTTAAATCCAACTGATTCACAATTCAAATATGACGAAAACTTATCCGATTTCTATCAAATGGCGTGTGGACGCGAGAAAATTTTTCTCTTGTAATGTCTTTGCAAATGGAATGTGTTGGTTTTGATAGCAATCGCCTTCATTGTTTATAATCACAAGAGGTTTTAATGGCAAAAGCATTCGTTAATAAGCATCTATTAGCTTTTTGGGTCTAATATTATTTCGTCGTATGAGTGTGCCGTAGCGTCTTCTTATTTCATCGAAGCCTAGAATGTCTTTTGGATCTATGTGGAAGAAAAACTCACGAAATACCGTGCTCATGGGTAGGTGCAGCACTGAACGCTGCACGAAACCTGTCAGCCATAACCACCTGATGCTCCTCCAGTGCGGTCGTGGGAAATACTGCCGCAAGGGTGCACTGAATGGGACCCCACCGTGAACTTGTGAATGAAACGAGAATCAATATCATTCCGACTTAGGGTTCTGTCAGATAGCTCCTTTGCGTTCGTAATATCAGGTCATCTTGCGTATGTAATGTGTATTTAACAATTGTATCCACCAATTGAATATTAATTGGTGGATATAGAGGGGAAATATAAAATCTTTGTCAGTGAAATTCAATAATTGTCAGTAGTGTTTATGTTGAATTTAAACTTCATAAAGATTTTTGAATTGTATTTTTTTAATTTTCTCGCATTCTCAATTTTCATTAACACCCATTTTGTCTCCTGGTTTGCCCAGTGCTTATAAAAAAAATATACAAAATCAGGTAATATCTATAAAAAATACGTCAATGAAATTGATAACTGAATGTTATAATTGTGTCTATTTTTAACAAAACTGGACTGTAGTCGCTCTTTGACCACTCAAATTGACATTACCACAATTTTGGAACGATCAAAGGTACGGCATAAAGCTGTCAAGTACGGAGAATTTTATCTCAAAAACTGGAAGGTAACCGGATTTGATGACATTATGATTGTGTACGAGGGCAACGATCATCATATGATCCCTTTAGTACTAATCTTTTATCAGTTACGAGTAATCGCTCCATGAAATGCATGACCCATCTGCAGGTAACATCCATGCAGGTAACCATGCAGGTAACATCTGTATTACCAACACCATCAGAGAATGGGAAGATTTTGTTTAAATTCAGGGTTTCCAGTACCTCATACTGTGACCATTCCTGGTATGGATGAATTATTTAATGAATAGTGGATAATGTTGATAATATATTATTGATCTTGAAGCAATGATATGATGAAGTCAGAGATATAATCGTGAGAACCTCAAGAAAACCTGCTATGAACCCTGTTCTTCCGCTAGATCAAATTCGAAGAATCGCCTTAGATTTGAAACTGGTAACTGAAATTTGATCCCCGAGATGGAAAGCTTCTGTTGTGAGAAGTATTGCGGACGTCATTTGTCATTTGGAATTTCATATTTCCTTGGCAACAACCATACTTCTAACGTTGCCCCTCCACTCGCCACGCATGGTACACGGCACCATATGGTGGCTGCCACTTGACACGAAAAGACAATTTACGAGAGTGCTATGGGAAGAGCGTTGCTCACGTCGAAATTGCCTTCTTTCGCTCACAATATGGCACGATTTCAATAAAATGTCACCGAAGCATCATTTATTCATCACATAAAGGCCATTGAAATACGCTAAATGTTATAATTGTAATAGTAACGTACAGTGAATGTTGGCCATTTGTTCAATATTAGTATTTGACGCGAACTGAAAGCACAATTACAGTAGACAGTCACCGAACGGGAAGAAAACGTTTAATTACTTATTAATGCCCGATTTATATCGAATATTACGTAATGGAATGTGTTTTTATCTGTAAAATATATTATCGACAAATTTTTTTCTTGCCATTTTTTCTGTTGTTCTTATGATTTTCTCTCCGCATATCGTTCACTCCGTACATACTAATAAATGACAGCAGAAATTGCCCTCACATACTTCGCTTTTATCAGACAATTGCGGAAAAGATGTTGATAAGAAGCATGTGTATGTCTATCAGTCTCAGGTAATAAAGATGGAAATGCATTCTTCACCATTAGACGAGTAAACATTACAGGAGTTAGTGATTTGAACCTATACGAGCTACGAGATCTGAGCGTGAGATCCAATTTGGAATGACATAATGCAGAATTGGTGGTACGAGATAGTGATTCCTTTCAGTACGTTTTTATGAGGGTAGTGATTTAGACAAGTGTTCACCTACAGGAAACGCCAAGCGAGTGTACACAATGTATATGAATCTCCAAAGCAGAAGCTATTGCTCGAAAAGGGTGGGAATTATTCAACCGCTTTAAAAACGCGTGCGAGTGCGAGTATGACTGCGAGTGCGAGTATGACTGCGAGTGTTAGTATGACTGCGAGTGCGAGTATGACTGCGAGTGCGAGTATGACTGCGAGTGCGAGAGTGACTGCGAGTGCCAGTGTGACTGCGAGTGCCAGCGTGACTGCGAGTGCCAGTGTGACTGCGAGTGCCAGTGTGACTGCGAGTGCCAGCGTGACTGCGAGTGCCAGCGTGACTGCGAGTGCGGGCGGAGCGTGGGGGCGTGGGCGCGCCACGCGGCGGCGCCTGGCGGGGCGCACCCACCTGCAGGGCCAGGCGCTGGTTGAGCAGGTCTCGGGGCCCGCGTACGCGTCGCCGCCTCGCGCCAGCAGCAGCGCGGGCAGCAACAGCAGCAGCACGATGGCCGCAGGCCCCAGCTGGGGGCGGGCGCGCCGGGCCTGACGTCACGCGGCGCGGCGCTCTGCTGCCCGGCCGAGGGGGGCGGGGCTGGGTGGCGCTGCCGGCGGCGGGGAACGAAGCTGGTCAGGGGTGCTGCTGGCGGGGATGGAGGTGGAGGTGGCGCTGCCGTCGGCGAGGAACGAAGGCGGGGGACGCGGACGGTGGGGTTGGAGGGTTGGGGGGTGAAGGTAAGCGTGGAGGTAAAGGTGGGGGGAAGTGTCTACGTCATACGGTGCGGCGCTGAGTGGAGCGGGGTCGCGGGGCGCTGCCGGTAAGGTAACGAAGCTGGAGTGTTGGTAGCGGCTTGATGTGTGAGGTGGCTAGAGATGAGGACTAAGGTAGCTCGGGGCGGAAGAAGGGACGGACCGTCCAACCCGGCAGTGGAAGTAAGGGTGGCAGTGAAAATACGGAATAAAGCGATGACAGGGAATGACTTGGGATCCGAGATGAAATGAAATCCTCCGCCCAGCCACGAAAGCCTGGATACGTTTCAACCTCACAGAGCACAGAGTGTGGATCTGCGTGACCACGTGATTGATAAGCACGAAGGGCACTATTTAACAGCGTTGCCTGATGCTGAAGGGAGGGGCAGGTTAGGGGCCGCGAGGTGATGTAAAACAGACACAGCATACGGCTGCAGAGGATACAGGGGAGGGCGGTTTCGGCGCGCAGTGGGCGGTGGAGCAATAGGGGCGATGGGAGCGAAGGGCGGGCGGCAATGGTGGGAGCTTGCAACGACTGCGCTTGCCCACGAGGTCGTCGGATCAATACCTGCCGCACCGCGCCGCCCGCACCGCCCGCGCCGCCCCCTGCCGGCTGCGCCGCGCACCCGCAGCGACCGGGCCGGAAGCGCTTAGGGCACCCGCCCGGCTGGACGAATCCCAATGAACGAATCCTTGGCAGATATTTGAGGCACTGGGACTTAGGTAATCGTAAGCAACATTAAATAGATTGATATTTATTTCTTCAGGTAGGTTTTTACAATCTGGAAGCAGAACACTACAATTTACATATTACAATAAGTAATACAAATAAAATTTAACTTTAAATTATTTTAAGAAAAAAAGGGTGATGATAGTAATAATAATAATAGTAACAATAATAATAATAATAATAATAAGAAGAAGAAGAAGAAGAAGAAGAAGAAGAAGAAACTGGCAGAAGAGGAAATCATCCCTCATTATAATACAAAGCCAAATCCGTCATAGAAAGTAAACAGTTCAAAATGTATTACGACCTTCCAATACATACTGATAAAACGATCCCGGCAAATAAACCAGACATTCTACTACATAACATACAGGAAAAGAAAGCATTCATTATTGATGTAACACACCCTGCAGATCACAACATCAATAAGGCAGAAACAGAAAAAATCAAAATACATTCCCCTATCAATAGAATATAAAGAAATATACAAACTTGAGTCTGTTGAAATTATACCAATTGTAATAACAGCTACAGGTGTGGTTAACAAAAATCTAAAGAATTATTTAGAAAAAATAGGTCTTCATCCTCATAAAATTATCCCAAAAGCTCAAAAGTCAGTCATTCTTGAAACCTGCCGGATTGTTCGCACAGTCCTCAATATGCAAAGCTAGGAATGTGGTATGCCTAGAGGCCCCTCAAACCATGAAACCCGGGTGAGAAACCCCCGAGAAAAAAAAGAAATAATAAGAATAATAAGAATATGATAAAAATGCTAACAATAAGAGCAATAATATCAATAATAGAATAAACTCTACATTTTATGTCTGACCTGCACAATTATTTTAAACTATTATATACTCGACTTTTTAATTCCACTTCACTTCACATTTTCACTTCACTTCTCATTCAATTTCTCTATTGCACTACACTTCAGAATACGTCACCACACTTCAATACAATACTTGAATATAATGATATATTTAATAAAGCAACACATTCAATAGTAATTATCACAATACTAATAATAAAAATAGCAATAAAAATAAATATAATAATAATACCTGTTATACTAAGCCTAACTTACTAAATTATAAAGTTTACAAATATCATTAGTTAATTTACTGTTAAAACTTTGAACGCCAAGAGGAAAGGGTTCCAAGACTGTCGCAGGCAACTTATTCCTGCCGCGCCGGGCCGCCCGCACCGCCCGCATATTAAGTGACTTTAACGTAAGAGGCGATTGAAAGTTCAAAGAATTCTGTAAACCAGGTGATCAACATATCAAACATATGTATTGTCTGTAAAGATATTGCGTATATTTCGGTATTGTGTTACATTACTTCGCCATTGGTTTTACAACCTATAGCAGAAACGAGAAAGGTAAACATCTCCTTTTTTCTTGTGTCACTGTCTAAACAAAGCGTCTTATTTAATGAAAATATATTTCATCTTTCTGCTAGAAATCTTCTATTATCACATGGGTTGATGGCGATCAAGAATGAGAAGTCTAATTCTTGGTTGTATAATGGAATAACTATTTAAATGTCATGACAGCCGAATACATTTTAACTTTGAGTGCGATATCTTGTTGCTGGAACTATTTTTTTCAAGTATCGAAGAAATCAACAAACCGTTTCATATGTGAGTCTTCAACAGAATAGAATAGTCATCCTCTTAATCGGCACGTTATCTCTTCTACGAGCAGCACGTACTCCACGTGTGGTTGATATGGGGTTATAAATGAACAACTTTTCAAACATTGGTTGCGTCTGCTGCATAGCTGCAAGACTAGTACGCACATCAAGCACATTTCTCATATTCTTCTTGCTGCTGTTTATGTTCAGACACTTTATTAATGATATTTGCTCTGCTTACCAGCAACCGTCTGTGGAAGAAACACCGATAAATCGATAAGTCAATATTATAGACTCACAAGTCTCGATACTTTTAATACGAAAATGTCGATTCCCTTGGGTTGCGAGACGCTGACATAATATTGAGGAGGCTATTCATGATTTTGATGAATTATACTGTGAATGGAAGTACATTACTGTGCTATAAAATGTAGTATAAGCGCTATGAATATAGCGAATAATGAGCTCAATGTATTTGTGACTAACGGTTAATTTATGATAAGCTCAAACTCGTACAAGTTTTTCGAACAGACATTGTTCATGTATGTAACGGCGGAAATATGTTATCTTTGGCGCCTAATCTCAAATAGAAACAATTATAATCTTTCTTTTGTGTAAATTGAGATCAAAGGGTGTACATTTCAAAAATACCGCGTCCGAGATCAGGGAATAGCGTGAACGTCAGCAATAAAAAAATAAAATTGATCGGGACGCAATAAAATACTGTGCTATTGGAAAATCAGGCAGTACAGTCGGTAGTTTTCGCTGCGCACAATTCTATTTCGCAATGTGAAAGACATGAGGATCGGCGATGACTTTTGTACGTTTCTGCAGAATGTCGGCTTCCCTCCCGGGCAATCGCACGCTTTGGAACTCGATATTTGCGTAGGCAGAAGGATTAGTTACCTCTGAACGCTAGGGATGTACAACGTTGGTGATTGAGAAAAAGCTATAGGAGATCTATGAAAAAGACACAGTCAAGTTCAAGTAAATCCACTATCAATTAGTAAAATAAGCTAAAAACACCAATTTATTACGAAGAACGTATGTTATAATACATTATTTTGTCAAAAAAAAACAACAAACAACAACAACAACGACAACAACAACAACGAGGAAATGACATAATAAAACTACGACTGACAGGAAAGGACTACTCTGAAGAGATAAGATCATGCTCCCTGCTCCCGTGGCAGAATGGAAAATGCCCATATGGGTGGCCTGTGTGTTCTTCTGTTCATTACAAAGAATTATTAACATGGGAGTTTGATCTAGACCCGTCATTTTTTACAGGTTATCCCTCAAGTCAACGTACTTATATAAACAGTTTTTTAGTACAGATTATGTCATGTTGCAAGTAGAATGCCATTTGGCATTGAAATTGATTTTAGTCCGTTAGTACTGTTGGTATCTGAAATAATAGATTTGTTTGCAGGTAGATATCTCATAATTCCTTTCTTTTCAATATCCCTTTGATTTTTGAAGAATAGGCCCTACCTTCTGGTTCTTTCAAAGTGTACGTCTGTTCCTAATGCTGGCGTGAATGTGCATTTTATGAGGGCATGCCGCTTTTTACGCGGCCACCAGCAGGTGGTGACCTGCGATGTGGGACGCCAAGGTCAGCTTGCACACGTTCTGCTGCTCTCTGCATGTGACAAAACACATATGCTGTTTGGGTTCCGTGAACATAGTGTGTTGAAACAATTATTACAAACACAGACGAACTAAATTCGATTCTTTCTTAGGACGTAGCAACCAGAGGCAAGAATCGCAAATATCACGTTGCAAATTGGTATTTAATTTTGTTAATTTATGTTCATTGACTTACACATGTCCGCGAACATCATATAATATAAACATGTAATTATATTCAAAGACGAAGACTTTCTGTGACTTGGTGCTAAAATGCCCAATGCCAGTATGCACGATTTTAGAGAATAAAGGGTTTAATTTCATGGTCCTGTATATTTATGATATGGTGATCTTTTTAAAAAAACTATGTATTGTTACCACTCAAATAGTCGGTAACATCAGGCTGCGTCTTTTTGAAATAACGCTTCAGCATGCACCAATAAATTAGAAAATTTACGGGTAATCCGGGAGCCACGAAGAGAAGTTATTCTTCTATGCCTCTAACTAATCACAAATTTCTCGATCGAAAAAGCAAGTGTTAACAGAATTTTGACTCGAGCTAAGTGTTGTCCGTTATCCTTCTTCTCATCGGTTCGAGGATTATTAGTGTTCGATTCATTGCAGGGTGACAACGAAAAAGTGCAGGGGTGATCATATGGTTACTGTTGAATTAATTTAATTCAGTAGTGTATTCTATTTTTAAATACAATATTTTTAAGTACATCATCGAAATGACGAAGTAGTAGTTCATTGTGGAGAGTCAATTAGGTGAATAGAAAATGATAAGTAAGATAGAACCAACTTTCCACTTCCCTTTGATTATTCTTGATATAAAAGAAGGGCGCAAGATTAACCATAAAACCAAACAAATCACCCCCCCCCCCCAAAAAAAATGATGTCTCTTTTAGTGCCAAGTCACTATTTATTCCTCAGATTTATTTTTTCTTTGGAAGCAGAGAATTAATCAAATTCGAATATTCAAGAGCCTTATGATAGTATATATCATGGGTTTAGAATTAAACAGGGTGTATGACTTTCATTATATCATCTTTGTCCTTTGTACGAATTTGACTAACCTTTAGTCTTATAACTTTGACACAGGAGAATTAATTTCGTTAAATTAAGTAATCCATTACTGCACATTATTTTACAGACGACCAACAGATGTCTAGGAACCAATATTCCAAGATAAAGTACGTCCATAAGATTCTTATTATTGTCTTTGCGCTCCTAACTACACCGATTACTCAACTGTCGGCAAACAACGGCCGCCACAAGGTCGGATAAATGTTCAACGGGTTGCCTACGTGTAGGCGCGGAATAATGTATATTGGCTTCCAAGAAACGTTCATAAAATGTCTCTTGCCGAATCTGTTTCATTAAACTTAATGTCGTACGGGAAGCAGACATTAGGCGTAAGTGCTTTTGTTTGAAAAATGCTTTAAGAAGGAGAATTCCCTTTCCCCAAAAGGGGAGAGCTAGAGATGTTCACTATTTTCCATTTTAGAAAAGCCCTCTTTTCTTCCAAACCCAATGACAAAATTATGTGTTCAAGACACATTCAAAATTCAGTTAAGTGCACTTTTCTGAGCAAAAAAATAGTGACAATGGTCAATTCCACCCAAAATTTCATATTTCATATTCAAAAATACAATATTACATTGTATTTAAAAAATTACATACATAATGTAACTGAAGAAATTGTGTCAATTATGAAAAAATGTATAATGAACTATGTTCTTAAATACATGCTGTTCGTTTGAAAACAAAATTTATGCGCTTTTACATTTGATTCTTTAAACGTGTTTTTTCAGAGGCATTTGCCCTTAAGGTCATTCAGCAATTATCTTCACGAAAAAAACACTTTCATGCAAGAAAACATTTTGCGGGAGTATGTAATAGTTTGTTGGGATAACTACAAAACATATAATTTAGCATTTTATATAAAGTAATTAAACCACAAGGTCACGGTCGCGGTCTTTGTAGATTCCCCACGCGTTAAGGCCATTGATGCAGAAATTTTGGGAATGTATTGTATTTGTGAAGTGGAGTGTAAGATTTAATATTTCGCCCTCCATTGTTCATTTTTTCAAAAAGATATTGATTCGTTTTAGTGGTGTAAAGGTAAATTGCGCTCTAAGCTTTCTTTTGGAAACTATCATTATATTTTGTGAAAAATAATAGGAAAGTATTCATTTGCTTATTTTGTTTTACGTAGTTTTACTTTTTTACTTACATTAAAGTTTTTGTATTAAGTTTGAAATCTTGTAAATTATGCGTAATTATTTGTAAAAATGTAATTTGCTAATAAGACCATACACATTATGAAATGATAAATGAGGAAAATTCCATTTATTCCTTGGGACCTTTCTTTTTAGTTGTATTAAGTAACGAAATGTGTTTTGCTAGAGTTAAAGTAATTAAAATTGAATTTTCTTGCGCAAATGCAAAAGTGACGTAATCGTTCTTAATTTTTGGCATCAAGGGAATGGATACTTCACAGTGGAGAACATCGAGAATGGTCTGTTCTTTGCTTCATTAAAATGACAATTACTCATGTTTCAGGAACTTTGTACAAATATATATGGTTTTCTGATATTCATTTTTAAATTAATATTTTTTAATTCATATTTTACAAAAACCCGAGGTAAAAATTAAGTTACTCATCATTTTAAAGCAAATAAAATTACACACAATTTTGTGCCATAATAAACAATTAAACGGAAACGAACAAAAACGGAAGAATAAGGGCTGAACAGAACAGGCAGTAGCCTAAACTGAGGAGTAAAGAAAAAGAAGAATACAAAAAAACTGAACTTGAGAGATTTAGTTTTCCCAAATACAGTTTAAGATTCTACTAACTCAATAAAATAAGGAATGAATTTAATAATTAATTTGTAAGTCTGTTAATTAATTTTGAAGAACTATTCGAACATAATTTGATTTTATTGATGCACGAAATAAACAACACGAAATAAAATATCTCGCATCTATCACAGGTTTATTAAATTCTTAATCATGAAAAGTCATTATTGTAGTTAATTAAAAAAACAAGCGTGAAATATTCATACATTTTTAAAATAGTGTTTCACGTAAAAATAAAATGACACAGTTAAACAAAGATTGCGTATGTAGGCTTTACAATATACGTTGGATTAAGAAATACAACGTTCTTTCCATTATCAGCTTAAAACTAGGTATAAAAGGGACAATTAGAGGAAAAGGTGAATGCGAATAAGGAGTAAATGAATGAACTGCTTCATGTGGTAACATGTCGGTATACTTTAATACACATTTATCTCTATATACATATACAAACAACAGATTGCAATGCTCTCAGCGGTGTTTCGTTCTTTGTTGGAGCTCTCCCTGGAGCTCCGTGGCGATTACTCGGAGTAGCGCCGTCCAGCTTGCGTTTCACAGAGTAGGCCTACGAGAACTAGACACGAATAGTTCCGAGCGGCGAGGCGTCTATGCTACGGCAGCCGGCGCATGCACGGGCGCGGCGCGGGCGCGGGCGGTGGCCGGCAGGAGGGTGGGGCGACTCCCCGGTGGCGGAAGGGGCTCCGGGGCTGCGGGCGCCCAATGCGAGCAGTCTGAGTACACACGGTTCCATCCCCACCGGTTTCGTTCCGATATTCTGGGGGTTTTGGCACATCTGTAACTGGATTCGAAGACGTGATTTTACGCAATGCCAGTACATCTTACATACTGTAACAACATAAAGATGTTAATTCCAACCGGTTTGGTTTTGATATTCCGACCAGTTTGGTTTTTTGATATTCTGGGGGTTTTGACACGTCTGTAACGTCTTGAGCTTATCTGCTATAAATCACGGGTCAGTAGACATTAGTATCTCATAACACTGGATTCCAAGAAGTGTTTTAATACACTGGCAGTACATCTTACCCACTGCAACAACATAAAGGTGATAAGCGTAGGAGGGCAACGTCACAGATCATGATAGATTCATATTAGCTGTGCCGACGGGTAACTACATACGTGACGTTCCGTCAATTTGTTCCATAAAGAATGTGTTGTAAAAATGAATGGTTTTTTGTGTCGACAAATAGGCGTTTTCCGATGTAGAAGCGACAGTTTTTTCGTTTAATACCATTCACAAATATCAGCTTAACCTGGAATGATTAGATCCATATGACTAGACCATCGCATTCATATTCATATTCGTCATTGGCGCAAAATGTTACGCCCTCATGCTATAGTTCACTTGCCACCGCATCCATTTTGAATAGATAGTCGTAGGGTTAACCTTACAGTGCTACACTATGAAGTGAAGCATTGAAATTGTATCTTTCGCGTAAGGTTCGCCGTTACAGTTCTGACTTCAGTCACACGGCTCGTAATGCAATAAGTTCAAGACGTTACGTATGTGATATGATTCCCCATTGTAGTAGCAACAATAGCGCTACTAATGAATCGATAATATTGCGATATCTATCAAATAGGCGTATCAATATTCGAGGTTAGAAAATAACGACTTATCGATACTCTGTTCTGTTGTTGAATTCAATAGGAAATATGAATTGCTTCAAATATCTCAATATCCCTTGGTGGGATTGGTCCATCGGTACGTGAAACTTCTCAGCATTTCTCGGAAATTAAATTTTCATTGTGTTCCACTCGGAATGCGCTTTAACTGAATTAGGTTTTCGTGCGTATCAAACTGGCCGCATTGAACCTTAGTCCTAAGCCCTCTGAAACGCCCATTGAGCGAATTAACTTAGCCCCCTGACAGCTTTATTATTGTCTTGATGCCATGTGGCTCACTGTAAAACTTTACCATCTCGGCCTCATCATTGGAAGACTGTCACTTTCCTATCGGTTGCCTTCCTTATCTTTATAAACAATACTAAATGAACTAACCAGATATCGACAGCACCTGCTTCGCTCCTAGAATAGAACGATACTTGCCAAAACACGAAATGCTCTTTAAATAGCTTTCGAAAACGTCTCAATGACACATTTCAAAGAAGGCTATTTCTATACGAAATTTCTTCAGTTCCACAGTGCACAATTGGTAGTTGAATAGCAGATGTTAACTATTTTGTAAAAGGGATTTAATATAGAAGAGTATCAAATAATATTTGTAGCCATATCATTTTGAGAGAGATTCTGAAAATACAAAAATATTAAAAGTGTTATTTTGCAGTACCCGTTTAGTTGGTCAATTACAACCCTGTATTTTTTCCGTATCGTAAACCCACTTGACGAAATGTGAAACAGTTATAACACCTTAATTCACGTCAAAATGCTATTTATATAAAATCAAGATGTGTACAATGTACTCATTGTATTGATCTACTTCAAAGGCAGATAACTTCAATGAAGTGGTACCTACCTAAAACGTCATATAAATATCAAGTTAGGCTTCGTTGCCTACTGAAAAATCAAATTGAAAATTCTTCAAACGGTTATAAAACATTCTGCACCTCTAATCTTGAAGCTTTGAGTTTATTTTGAATTGAATAATATCAATCATTTGCAGATGCGTAGTGTGTACCAATTCATTTTCTAAGAATTTGAATACTCAAGAATAGGAAGACAAATAAGTTTTTTCAGATTTAGAAAATTATTGAAGATTGTGTGACGCATTATTTTTAAAATTTAATATTTTAATATTATTTTTACCATTTTTGAATCATCAGATTATTCTACACACACAGACTAAGAAGTGTCAATAATTTTCAATCACTAAATTTCCTACACGTTTTGATGAAAGTGTTTACTCAATTTATTAGTTATTCATCTAAGTAGGTATTATTGAGAGAAAAATCGATTCATTCCATGTCATATTATAAGAAACCTTTGAAATAGAGTACTTTCGTGTTTTGGCAGAAGTCTATCACGAAATTCGCTCAGTGAGTGTTTTCGTTGTAATTCGGAGAATACTACAATTCGATTTCAGAAAGGATATCAATCACTTAATTTAAAAGAGGCCCCTATTTCCTAGGAGAATTGTTTAATGTCACTGATGTTTCTCTGATGGACAACATGCAAAAATCTGGTGACTAGGGCGAGAATCGGACCTGGCGGTAAAGGGAAAGATGGAGGCGATTGAGCTACGGGGATGAGGTTGGGTCAGTGTCGTTTATTCAGAACGGATGAACAATTGAAAGTGCTTGTTTATCACTCCCGGTCGATAAAAACGTTTGGTAAATAAATATTAACACTTAAGGTATATTCTAATTCATAAACGTTTCACCATAAAACAAAATTCAGTTGATAAAACGGCTTATATATTAGCTCGTTACGATTTCATGTACATATTATTTATGCAAGTGGGATCCATCTTCGGTTTTTTTTAACGGCCAGGTTTATTCCCGATGTGAATTTTTCTGTCACACCCTCGCTGCTACCAGAGGCTCTACGAAGCGGCTGCTAGCAGAGTGGCGAAGTTATGCGTCTCTAAGCGACTCGATGTATCGATGTTCTCTGGATTTAGTTCAAGTTGTTATTCAAGTCATGGTATTAAAAAAATGTAAGGGATATTTATTGTAGACGCACTGAGAGTTCTACGAAATATTCATTCGTACCTGTGTAAATTACACGTATACGGCAGGCATACTGAGTTCAACAGATAGCAGTTTCAAAAAGAACTGACTAGGATTTCAAATAATTTAAAAATGAGTTCTCTCAAGTTACTTGAAGAGTTCAATTGTTTTTATATTTCTTCTATGTTTATTCAAATGCATATATTTTACCTGATTTACATGGTTGCTTTCCGGACTATATTAGTTTAAATCTTTCTGTAAACATATTTTGCATGAATTTTAAAGAATTTTTTTCTGTCAGTAAGGACAAAGATGCCATTAAAACAATTTCGAAAACGAAATTATTTTTCAACATTTTTTGAAGGCAATTCCGTTAGCGCAGAAAATACGAGGGTCTTTACCTGACCAACTACACTCTTCAATTTGCACCGTTCACCCACCCACTAGCAAAAGTAGCTAACCTCAGCTGTTCGATCGCGAGGAAAAAGTGCAAGAGGGGTATTAAAGAGTGGAAGATCTGTTTTCAAAACTTAAAGACTACGAAAGGTATCTTAAAAGGTAAAGGCCTCACTTTAAGCAAATTAAATACGCTGAAAGGGGGCGTAAGGGTTCAAGGCTACTCGTTTAGAGCCTTAAATAAAGTCTACACTAAAAGTGTGAGCGTCTGTCTAACTGAAGGTGTGAGCGTCTAAAGTGAAAGCGTCTGTTTCGGAGACGGAAGAGAATGCGAGAATTGTTGGATACCATGCAAAACTGTGAGTCTCTCAGACAAATGAAGGCTGTGTGAGAAGTGATAGTTGATGAGAAACTGAAGCGAAAGCGTCAGTTTTAGACACTTCAATGAAGGCTTTGCGAAAGGGGATTATTTAACAGACCATGCGAAAGCTGTGCGAGAGGGTATTGTTGAAGAGGCCACGCGAAGGCGTCAGTTTTGAGGACTTAAATGAAGGCTATGCGAGAAGTGATTGTTGACGAGACCATCGATACATCGCGGCGGGAGCTGCGCGGCGCGGCGTGGCGGGGGCGGGCGCGCTCGACGGCGGGGCGGCGGAGGCGCCTCGGGGCGGGCGCGGCGGCCCCGGCGGGGCGGGCCCTGGGGCGGGCGCGGGGCGGGCCGCCGGCGGCGGCGGCGGGCGGCGCGGTCCGTCCCCGGCGGCGGCGGCCGGGTCGTGGCCGGCGGCGGGGCGGCGCCCGGTCGTCGGGGCGGGGCGCCGGTGCCGCCCGCGGGGGCGACGGCGGCGGGGGCGCCGGAGGCGGTGCCGCGTGCGCCCCGGGAGGCGCGCCACTAGGAACCCCAATTCCGATCGGGTTGAGTCCAGATGTAGCCGGTGCCGGTCATGGTGCAGAAAGCGTTGTAGTAGCGGCCGGGGCTCCGGCAGAAGGACCACAGAGGACACTTGCAGCGGAACAGCGTCTGGAACTCCTCCTTGCAAATCTCGTTCCACCAGCAGGTGCGCTGTGCAAACAGACCGTGAACTGTGTGTTAGCATCTCTCCCTTACCCTAACCACTTAACTTTTAACATTGTGAAAGTATTTCTCTTTCAGGTATTTGCATGTATTACTTGAATATAAATAACCGTAAGTAATGAAACGTGAGTTTTATTAACTTATATATTTTATTAAGGGTACATTCTTTTCGTTCGTATTAGAGAAATCACCATTCCAAATTTCAATGGTTATGTCAAAGTTATTCCCCGTGACACAAACTTGTTTATTATTTATTGTTGCCATTATTGTACGAGGACAAATAAAACAGACAACTAGAGCTCACACGAAAACAATATTTTGCAACACTGCCATCTGTGAGGAACGTGTGTATGTGTATGTGCGAGTATAACTCGCTTATTACCAACCCAGGCACTCTGCTTTTCCAGACAGTTGTTCCAATTGTGGATCGAGGCATCGATGTCGAACTGGAAGAAATTGTAGTCGGCCACGTTTGGAGGGCATGTTCAACTGAAACGGTGCAGGAATGAAATTCCTACCAGCTCATGAAAACTAGTAATATCGGTCTCTTTGGGTCATTGAAAAAGCAGTTGGTAATTCAAAAACGATGTTTTCACGATGTATAAACGATAATAACAAAAACGAATTAACGCAATTTTGTGTTTTCTAGTCGAATTGAATTATTGGAACTCAGAATCATTAACTCCAAGTTTCTTACCAATGATTTTCGAAACAAAAAAGTGAATTAATTAATCTCAAATGGCTTAATATACCTTTTCGTGAAACTCAAAAAGTTGAGACAAAAAATAATGCTTCTACGTATGTAGTTCAGTAGGTCATTTGAGTATAGTTTCATAAAAATGACTCCAATTTCTTCCAAGCTGGCATCTATTCCACGTTGTACCATATTCAAGGAACAAATGTTTGGACAAGCAGACTAGGACTTGATGTCTTGTGTGACTGATAAAACAATTTTTTCACAAAAATGGCAAGTAAAATAAGAAATATGAGGAATAAAGCCTTCAAATTTCATATTATTGTATAAATCTATAGTTTGTTGTATTGTATTATTGTTTGTATTATTGTTTGTATTATTGTATAAATCTAAGTTGTGTAGGTGAGAGCTCTTGTTACCTTATTACTGGTATTCAAAATCCTCGAAAGAAAGAAAAAAGAGAGAAGAAAATAAAGATAGAAAGAAAGAGAAAGAAAATGAAACAAGTAAATAAAAGGTGGATAGTTATGTAGTCAGTTAAGGAGATGTGTGGATGGGTTGGTAAGTGGATACGTAGGTAGGTGGATGGGATGCGGGGACGGGGGAAATACATGTGGGTGGGTGTATAGTTGGGAGTGTAAATGGGTGAGTAGGTGGGTGGGCTGGGTGGTTAGGAGTGTAAATGGGTGAGTAGGTAGGTGGGTGTATATGTAGGTGCGAAGGCGGTATAAATATGTAATAGGTGAATACAATCGTGGGTGAACGTAGAGAATTCATGATAGAAATACGCGCGTGTTGCCTTACCTCGGTGAGGTAGCCGCGCACGGATTGGTCGCTGAAGGAGCGCTTGGTGAGGGAGCGGGCATGCAGGGCGCCCGCGTGCAGCATCAGCCCCACCACCAGCAGATTACCACTCGCCTGCAACACACCAGTCTTCGTAAGGGTCAAACAGGCAGGATGCGACGCGCCACAACAGGATGTTACAAGATCAAAATCATACATTATTTTGAAGGGCAAAGGTGGCTCAGGGTATCAACTGCTGTCACTGTAATGCCTCTGAACAGGAGGTCCTGGGTTCTAGTCCCCTCTGTGGCAGAATTTTTGACACTGGCTTGGCCGCACAGCAAGGTCGATTCAAGCCACTATCTGGGGGAGAATTCTATTGGCCGGCTGCTCTGTTCCGTATTTTTCCGCGGTTTCCCCAATCAGCACCAGACGAATGCTGGAGCAGTACCCTAACAAACAGGCCACGGACCGCGCACGATCTTTCCTCGTTCTTTCTTCACTCCTTATTTACACCATTACTCTCTCGTGCACCACACCACCACACTTTTCGAGAGACCAGCTGAGAGCTTAGAGCTTGTCCCAGCTGAGGCGGTGCCATGGAGATGGAAGATACGTGGTTGTGGAATAACTCAAGAAATGGAGCCTGGCACAGTCTGGCCCCGTTTGACGGTGCACACTTCTGGAGGGTCAGAAGCGACACTGCATACACGCAGGCTGGTGGGTTCCAGGAACGACTTTGTCCATGCCCGCATTCGCTAAAACTTTGGAATCGATTGTCAAAACGAATGGTGTAAATCGAGTCTAAGGAGGCAAATAGAATCCTGCGAGAAGCAGTACACCTGCAAGAGAGCCGCTTGCTATGTATTAATGGTCAAAATTATGTTTGATTGATTAGTGATTCCTGGCTCGTCAACTAATAAGGTCATTAGTCCCGAAAGTAGTGCAGTATCGCGGGGGGTGGCGATGGTCTGCTCACGCTGACTGGTGAGATCCGGCGCCGACCTATATCGACTTGCGCGGAATTTTCCACAAGTTAAAATGGCTAACTTCCGATATATGTCAATAGGATATCCATATCTCCAGAAATGGACCCTGGCTCATTCTCACCCATCTGACACACTCTCGCTCCCTTTGACGCTATGCAATGAAACTACACTCACGGTCAAGCAACCCCGTTGTTTCTACAACAACACTACATGTTTTCTGTTTATCTCTCTATCTAGTAGGACACGAACACGGTACTGTGTCACACTGATTGCACGCAGCGTGAGACTTATACATCCACCTTGCTATCCCAGTCGCCGTCCCCTCCGCTGCGCGGGGGCTTCTGGGGGAGGAAGGTCAGACTGAGCGGGGAAGAAATCGTGCCGCCGTCGAAGATTTAAAAGCAGCAAGCAACAGGAATCCCGTGCGACCTCTCGCGCTATGAAATATGAAGCCCAGTGACCGGGAGATACACCACCCGCGTCTCCAAGAAACAATACAAGGGAGATGCGAATGCCCAGGCGCGATGTGTTCCCACACGCGATGCAAGCACGGAACACGAAGCGCCCTGGGGCAAACACGGGCATGCAGCGGGCCTGCGACGTCTTGAAGTCTGCAGCGTGTCTGTCCGGGAGGTCTTGAGGGTCGTTTCCCGTGTGTGGTGGCTATTCGACACTAGTAAGATAGCTGGTCGAATTCAGACGCTATCCAGAGGAGAATTCTCGTGGCCGGCTGTCCTGATAGATATTTTTTCGTGGATTCTCCGATAATACCAAACGAATATTCCAGCAGAATGGGCCACAAACCGCTCGCGATCTTTCCTTCCTCTTCCTTGGTCCCTTCGCTCCCCTTAGACACACACACAGTACTCTACCACACAAGTCGAGAGTTCTACATCGGGAGCTAATAATTTGTCGTGGTGGGAGCGGTACGCCTCTGAACGAAATATCGTGGGAAAACCAGCAAGTAAACGTATTGGTTGGCGACGGATCTCACGTTCTAGGTAGGGAGGAACATGACCCACCTTCCCGAATATGACGTGCACTAAACCCACACGTAACCAATGACCATTGTAGTTGATGCGTCCGAAAACACAAAATAGTCAGTCAATCAATCAAAATACAATTTAAGTTATCCAATAATTCTGCGATTTCAACATAATGCTTTCCTTCAAGAATTTTTAATAAATTATACGTCTCTCATAGTACAATTTGAAACGTTTTTGCAATGGAACATAAAGGTAATGAATAAATCAGGATCATTCAAAACTTAAAGGTTTGAGATACTGCAGTGGCACACTAATAATTTCGCGGATATAATTTTAAGATATTCTATTTCTTACATTACTGTTGAATACACTGACTTCAAATATAATTATTTCAGTATCCACTCATTATTTACATTCTCTGTCTAAGCGTTCAGATCTCTTTGAACCATCAAGGGGGATTTGGATGAAACAATTCACCAGTGTTGAAAAACTCTTATTACATCGAATAAGAGGAGTGTATAATTGTCAAACATGTAATTTGTAATAGGTAACGATCTTAATAGTCAGGATTGCAAAAAATATAATATGATAAAAGAAATAAATTAAATAACCTATTATATGTAAATTGCCCCCATAAAACCTATTTTTTTGTCACTTCGTTTGTCATTTCTATCAAAATGTCTTCAAAAAAGAATTTTCTCTCGCATTGTACGTATCCGTTTCAATGACTCTCCTCTGCAGAATATTTTTAATAAAGAGGTTAATCTCCTCCTTCTCAATAACATGTATGTATTTCTTGAATGACGTTTATAGACCTGATTACATAAAGAGTTGAGTAAACCTTAAAGCAGGGGGACAGAAGATACTAACATAAATAATGGGTTTGGGCCTCAAACCTCGAAGTAAAGAAGATCAAGAGAGGGAACTTGAAAATAAAGAAGACGGAGATGAGAAAGAGGAAAGGGGGGAAAAAAGGGGGAAGGGGAGAGAGAAGGGGATGGAAGGAGGAGGAATAGCAAGGAGGGAGAGGGGAGGAAGGAGAGGAAGAGAATAAATGTGTGTGAGAGAGAGAAAGGGAGGAGGATAATGATGAGAGAAAGGATGATGAAGGGGGGAGACGTATGAGAAAAGAGGAGAGAGGAAGGAAGAGGGAGAGCAGAAAGAGAGAGAGGAAAGTAGGAGAGAGGCAGGAAAGTAGGAGAGAGGAGGAAAGTAGGAGAGAGGAAGGACAAGTAGGAGAGAGGACGGGCAAGTAGGAGAGAAGAAGGACAAGTAGGAGAGAGGACGGGTAAGTAGGAGAGAGGAAGGGCAAGTAGGAGAGAGGAAGGACAAGTAGGAGAGAGGACGGGCAAGTAGGAGAGAGGAGGACAAGTAGGAGAGAGGACGGACAAGTAGGAAAGAGAAGAAGAAGAAGAAGAAGAAGAAGAGGATGGGAAAGGGGGAGGAGGAGAACAAAGCTCTCGCCTGCCTCTCGCTTGATCCAGTGAGCGAGGCGCGCAGCTCACTCTGGCATCGGGGGCGGGGAGCTGGAGGCGGAGGGGGCGGGGCGGGAGGCGCATAAAGATATCACCGGCAGCGACGGCGCGGCGGGGACACGCGCGCAGGCGAGAACGCGCGCGATAGCGCGGCGACATCGCCCATAACATGCGGCCGGCGACGCCGCGCCGTGGAAAACAGACCGCATTCCTCGCCCGGCAGTCCGACCGCCGCGCGGCGCCGCCCCGCGCCCCTTCACGCACCTGGCCCCACGAACGGGCTCTCGATATTTCAAGGGGACAGTGGTGGTGGTTGCGGTGATAATGGTGGAGGTGGTGCGAACGGTCGATGGTAACAGTGGCGGACGTGGTGATGGAACGTAGGTAATGTTGGCGGCGGTGGGGGTGGTCGTCGTAACGGGAGTAGTAATAATGGTGGCAGAGATGGTAATGGTGTGGGTGGTAGTGGTAACTAGGTGTAATAATGCAGAAATGTTAATGGTGGGTTGAAATGATGGATTGTTGTCGGTGGTGATGGTGGTTGTAATATTATTGTTGTTGTTGTTGTTGTTGTGGTGGTGGTGGTGGTGTGGTGGTTGTAAATAGTATTGCTGGTGGTGGTAGAAGCGGTAGTATTTGTTTTTATTAATTCTTGTTTTGTGGTGTGGTGGTAATAGTTTTGTTGGTAGTGGTGGTGGTGATAGTGGTAACGATGTGCTGGTAGGGTGGCGTTGGGGAAGATGGTGATGACCATAGTGTACTAAGATGAACATAGTATAAAGACAACGTCGGTGGCATGGACGACGGTGGTGACGGCGGTGAAGGTAGAGGACGTCGGTGGTATGGGCGGCGGTGAAGACCAGCGACGTGTGAAACGAGCAGCGCAGCTTTTTTGCCGTCTCTCCGCCTTACGTAAATGCTCTCCTTTGCCGCCGGAGCCGCCTGCGCCGCAGCCGTCGCCGTTCGCTCGCCCATAAAGTTTCCTCGCCGACAGTTCTTCAGCGGAGATGCATCATGTTGCTCTGGTTTCTTCAGCAGCGTCTACGAATACGTCATTCTCCGGCGTTGCCCTCTTGAAATGATATATCTGAGGACTTTTTCCATGTCGAAATCGCTTAATGGATCAAGTACGCATCATGAAACAATTAATTGCTAGATTTATTTACTTATTTTAAATAGTTTCGTTGATTTGAAGAGTTGCAAGACAGTAAGAAAGTAAGAGTAACAGTACTCCGTCTCAGTAAGAAACGGAGTACCCCGTCACTTTAACAACTTCAGTTGATAAAGGAAAAGGTCCGAGTGTAACAATAAATAAGATGGATTGAGGCGATAAGGAAAATAAGAAGTTGGATGTAGTTGCCATCCGTCACTAAGTTAATTATTTCAGATTCTACACCGCTTGATTTTTAGTTTCTCGTCCTTACGAAGGTACTTTGTCAGAAGAGAAAGTTATGTAATCGTGCGCCGGAAAGCAGTGACTTTTCGACAGAAAAACTCTAATTGCCTGGTAACGAAAAAGTGGATAAATCATATTGCTATATGATATGTACTTTAATACTAATATTCTATTACTTATTTTTACTACTTTGTAGTAAGTGACTTCCTCTAACACATGGCAGAACCATAATTCATATTTTGTGCGTTCTAGAAACCGAAAAATCGATGGACGGCAAACGTCAAAATGCTTGCGCCAAAAGCGTTCAGCCGATTTTCTCTCAAATTGACACCCCTCGATCGATTTGAACGACTTTGGGAGTTTCAATCCTAAATTTTGATTTTTGAGGATTCCTTTGCACAAGGCCTCAAAAATGTTTTCTCAAAAATGCTCCAAATTTGTTTTTATTAAACTTCGTTCTCGGATTGCGTACAGGTCACGAGAATGGTTCATGTCTTATGGTCGTTGAAATCCCATATTTTTGGAAAATTTCAAAAGTGTTTTTGGGGGCGTCTTCCTACAACTCTAATATTGAAGATAGAGATTTTCATTTAATGAAATCTAATCCTTAAAGACAGATCTTAAAATAAGTTCTTTTTAATTTTTTAAATAAAAGCAATATACATTTTTTAAGCAATTTTTTCTCAAAAGCCGGCTCACTTTTTTAAAAATTTTCTTCTCATATGTATTAAGAGACGGTAAAAAATATCGTGCAGTTCGGCGAACTCTATTTTCGAAAATTACAAAAGGTTAACATTTCAACACTACAAATATAAAGACAGATGTTTGTCTCAAAGTCTGCTGTAAAAAATCAGCTCTTTAAAAAACAATGTTTTTTTTAAAAAAGACTATTACTTTTCGCGTAATTTGCTCTTGAAATTTATGTAATTTCTAAAAATTACTTTTTTCACAAACCGCTTCAAATTTTTCTTTAACTTTTTCTACGAATAGAAGAAGTGAACCATAGAGAATGGAGCGGGTCTCAACTTCGTTAAACTCTCTGAATTTTCAAAAATTGAGAAATGAGAAATAATGCAAGAAAGTATGCGCTTTTGTAGCTGCCCTAGTTTTCGTTACCTTTTTACATTAATATTCCCTCTTAATGTGATTGGGTCGGTCATAAGTGAATGAGATGGGTTTGGAAATAATCTCAACAACAAACGTTGTACAATTATATAGAACAATCTCACTTATATAACGTTCGTACGTGGTGGGTTTTGAAATATGTCTTTGTTATCATCAAATGTATACATTTTTACCCGATTTACATGTCGAACATTCTCGGAATTTTAGGGAATGGTCTCAGACGCAGTCCAAAGGAAGCGTGTAAATCCAAACTCAGACTTTCGTAATTAACTACAAATCAATCTACGATTACTACAAATCTTGAAACACCGCAAGCAGATATTTCTGTGAAATTGTATTTTCTAAGTATTTTATATAAAACGGCAACACACAACAATTTTTATTTTTTTCTGTAAATGAAAATTGAAATGAATCATTCGAAGAATCTCTGAACCACATAACCATTGCAGAGAGTTAATAAACAACGGAATCAAAATTCAAAGACTTGATCAGTAGTGTCCTGCAATGGTAGTGGCAAAATCTTTATTATTTTCTAATAAGTTTACACTAATGTTATTATTTTTAAACATTTTAAAACTTTATGGTAATGATAATATACATTGTAAAAAACAAGATTAGTAAAAAGAAAAAGAAAAAATGCCTAAAATTTGATCAATGTCTGACGTGTTTTATCATGACAGAAAACGACCTTTTAAAATGGTGGCTAGTGAAGCGTGATAATACATTAATCAAAGGATTCCCATTTATAATAATTGGTCGAAGGTAGTCGCGGCTAGGCAACGTTCGTTAAGTCACTTCGAGTGCAGTGGTGGGGGGCTCTAACAAGTTGATCGTCCGTAAAATGTAATCGGCACGTCGAATTCATTTGCATGAAATCCTATGTAAGCTGTAATTTGGGATTACTACAGCTTTATTGTAATATTTAGCAATATTATAAAATTATTAGCAATATTATAAAATTTATTGTAATAGCTAGTGATCATCAATATAATATTACAATGAGTCGTTTTAGTAATGTTTAAAACTCTGAAATTGAATATATTATTAAAGACTCAGTACAAAAAATCTGCAAAAGAAACAGAGAAAGTGTGTGGAAGCAATTTCAAGAATTTTGTGAAAAAAGAAAATGCAAATTGACAGCACAAGCTACAAAGAAAAACATTCCGCACGGCTTGAAAAATTCGGTAATTAATATGCGAAGATTAGATGGTGAAGAGTACAAAGAATATTCTATGTGAAATGTTATAGTCAAAATTATAGAGGAAATTTATTTAATAAATACAATCGTATGTTCAATTCATTCGAATTAACTCCTAAATCCGTACGAATCCTAGTGCTAATTCAGTTTCTACGAGTACATCTTCTATTTCAAATACTTCATGAAATCCCAAGACATAGAAAATTCAACTTCTTATAACTTTAATAATTGAGTTTTTATTAAATATTCTTGTAAGTAAATTTGTTGTAATTGTTTTTTGAAAGATTTCTTGCCATAAAATTGAAATATTGAGGATGGCGCACGAAATGAGTCACCATTATTTTCTTACATAATTTATGAGGCGCACTTGATATTCCGTTGAGCATCTCAATGGCATTTACAGTAGAGCTTGGATTGGAACAAATGAGTTACGAAATGACGCGTAATTCACGATACAGCCGCTAGGGAGACTAGTGTTTACACATCTATTACCGACAAGGAAAGGGAAGACTGACAAGGCGGAAGCACGAAATGAGACTCCATTTTGTTGTTGAATCAAAAATTTTTCGTTAATACAAACACAAAGGAACACGTACCTCAATGGAAAATACTCTTTAGAGAAATGTTCTAACGCTCAAAATGTCCACCATTTCAATTTATAACCTCATGCAAACAAACAGTAACGTTAGCGTGTGTTCCTTTACTACAATTGTTTTCTATGACTGCACGTGTCTACGTTTGCTGTAATTATGTTGTTTACTTGAAGAATAAGTCCTCTGGGTTCCATTAAATCATGTGGGTATTTTCGGAAAATTTTCTCTTTAGGTACCCCCAAAAAGAAAGACGACACATGGGTTGAGGTCTAATCTATTGGGAGCCAAAATTGCCGTCATTGAAACGACCTGGAATGAAAGAAAGGGAGTAAAATGACCCGCATATCGAAACGTTTGTGTAAGAAACCCTACAATGTGTTTGCAGAGTGAAGTCTCGCTCCATCTTGCATGAACCACTGCGTGTTGATTGGCAACGGAGAAGCAAGAAGCTGTGGAACGAAGCTATTACGGAGCATGCTCAAAAAACGCTCACTGCACAGTTTCTTTACAGATAAAAGGTCCAATATATCCGTGACTGGACATTGCGGCACACACGGTAATTCCCAGAGCCTAATATTGTCATTCAAGAAGCACATGCGGGTTTTCAGTGGCCAAAAGCATACCTTTTGTTTGTTAACCACACCGTCCAAAAGAAGACGTGCCTTATCTGAAAAAAAAACTTGTAGAGAGTGTGTATCCTCCGTCCAGCAAGCAAAGAAAAGGCTCTGCCGCTTGTGCTCTTCAATGAGCTTCTGTACAGAGGTCATCTTGTACGGGTTCATATGGATGTCAAATCCATTGAATGGAGCGTCGGATATTCCGTTGTTCTGCTGCTTGACTACGTGATTTAGCGGGGCTTCTCTGTAAAGCAAGTGCAAAGCAAGTGCAAGTGCAAAGCACTCTGTACAGCTTCAATATTCTCCAGCGAACAAACAGGCTTCGGTCGTAGCCGCTTCGGTTCCGATATTGTTCCTTCTCGTACAAAATTGATCATACTGCTTATGGATATTTCTCTTGTAAGGGGCCCACCTTATGTCAAACTGTTGTCGAAAACGCCTTTGAGCCACAATAAGACTTTTCGTGTCATTGAATAGTAACACCATGGAGCTATGAATACATGGAGGTGCCGTTACCAACCTCTTTCGTGTTCAGCAAGTGAAGTCAGTCCGCCATATTGGTGGGTCCGAAACACCAATATACCTTTTGTTACTACAGGCCTAAGAGTACGTCATAAGCTGCTTGTGGCGTAGGAATATGTAGGCCGTCTGTGATCATGTACGACAGCCATTTTCCTTTAGCTTATACAGACGTTTATTTATATAAAGAAGTTCTATTAAAATAATGTTCTTGGAAATGATCCGAACATAACCTGCTACCAATTGTCTTTTTGTAAAGCTCAAATCCATAATTCTCTCCGCTTTGGGTCTGCAAGAAATCTTTAAGAAAAAATTCATGAAAATTAACGAATAACTTACAAAGTTATTAAATGTTCCAAATTACGTGATGTAGCTACTTACTTGTGGAAAGTAACTTCCAGTTTTCCCATTTGGTTTGTATAGCCGTTAACCACACAAGTAGCCATAACGACATATTACGAAAAACTAACTATTCTGAACAAGGCTTAAATATTAAAAACGATGCCAAACAACACAACTGAATACGAGCAACCTACAAGCCACAGAGCACTCACGCCAGTCTGTCTAAGCTACAAGCTTTCTAGACTCGCCTATATGGCGGAGGGGGCTTCAAGTTTGTGACGTCATGCCATCTGCCTATGTTCATAGCTCCATGAATAACACAACCGTCGTTCGCTGCTGCGTCGTCAGTTCGTCAGTCTTCCTTTGTCGGCCATTTTACAAACACTAATCTCCTTGCGGCGATATCTTGAATTACGCTTTACTTCGTAACTCGCTTGTCTCTCCAAGCTCTACTACTACTATTACTGTTGATATGCTCAACGGAATATCTAGTGCATTTCATAAATTATGTAAGAAATAAATGGTGAAAAACAAAAAAAATCAGTAAACTTATATTTATATTTTCCGTGGATATGTTTTTCCAGGAGGCAGTGATAACTCAAAGTTGAGTAAAAGTTTCACATAATACGGTAGCAGTTTCGAGTCATATTTCTCTTTTTCGTTATTTCAGTGGTTTTAATTATCCATTTGATTCATGTAATATGTTAATTCGTGAAATAATCATACTAAATATCACTCGAAGTGCTGTGACATTACTGAGATGTCAACGGAAATTCACGATTTGGGGTCCCCTGATACTGAAAAAGTATTTTTTTTCAAAACGTCCGTCCATCTGTCTGTCTGTCCATCCGTCGGTCTGTCCGCCCGCCCGTCTGTGAACACTACTAGCATATAAACCACCTGTACGATCTTTTCCAAATTGAAGAAACCCCAGTCCATCTGGCTCTAGTTTAAGCTTTGAAATTTTGAAAAACGTACTTTAAAATTTTGGAGCACTTTAGTGGAACCTCCCGAACATTTTCAAAATTTTCTCAAAAACAGCTCCAATTTTTTTCTTTAAATTTCTAATAAAAATATAATAATAAGTAAAATACACTTATAAAGGTAGGATAGGTCCGATTTTCACGGTTATCTCTGAATTTTCGAAAATTGCAAAAGTATGATTTTTTGCGGCGTCTTCCTACAACTGCAAAATTGAAGACAGATTTTTCCTTCAATTGAAATTTGTTGTCCATAATTAGTTCTTTCATTAAGGTACATTTATTTGAAGTACATAATTCTAGTAGTTTCCGTGCAATAGTGCGTGCAATATTTGCAATTTTTAATAATTACAAGAACAAGATGTTCTCAAAAACTGTTCCAAGTGATTTCTGTAAATTTTTTGTAAAGATAGTTCCAAACCAATCTTATACGATGACATGAACGCCGTATTGATTTATTCTTTTCTTTTTTCAAAAATTACAAAAAAATATTTTTTTACTTGTGTCCATCGTTGGTAATATTTACATTAGATGCGATATCTTCACATTATTATACTTATGAGTACATATGCTTGAAATAGTCATATAAAGATTCTCGAAACTTCAACAGTTTTCTGTTAAAATGAGCTCGAAATTTCGCATTTTCAGTAACGCTCTTTTTTTCAAAAATGGATCCAAATTTTTTCTTTAAATTTTTCAAACGGATAATGGTAATGCCACGGTTTAATATGATGTTAAGTTCAGTTTGGTGTATTCTTTTTTTTTTCAAAAATTACACAAATGCAATTTTTTAAATATATGTATCTCGCCGTGAATACACACAATTCCTATGATTTGTATACATTATCGCATTTTTGAGTTTAGAATTTAAAAGGAATTAATTTCGCATTTACAGTAATGCTCAATCGCTACTTTCTTAAAAATGGCTTCAAATTTTTCTTTAGGACAAGGTTTTACTCTTATTTAATATTATTGAAGTAATATTTCGGTTCTACTATTAAGAACCCGAAAAGTTAAGAAAAAAATGAACTTTGGACGACGATATATAGCTCCTGGTCAAAGAATGGACTGACCTTAAAGCTAGTCCATACCAAGGAATTTAGAAAAAAAAGCTACAAAAAAGTCTATGTCATTCTGTAGCATCTCTAGTTTTTATTATTTCTTCAGTTGCGTATTTTACTCGAATGCGATGTTTCGGTAAATAAAAAGTTATATTAATACATTTTTGTAACTAAACATATAGCTTGGCAATATGCGATTACATAGTATATACATGCTTCAATTTTCTTAGCAACATTTCAGTAAATTACTCTTAACTTCTCACTTAGTCATTACAAAATTCCGACATCAGTAGAGTTGAACAATCATGTGATTCATCCTTTGTTTATTAAGTGTTTACTGTTTTACGTGTAAGTATGATCTGTATTGACGTCGCTTTGGTTCATTGAATGAAAAGCAAATTAAAACTTGAAGTTTACATTGATAGCTGAGACGTTCTTTGACACTAAAATGTTCAAACTTGTTCAAAAGTGTTCGGAGCCGCTTCGAAGGTAATTGTAAAGGAATGGGTACGCCTACAATGATGCAACCGTGATTTCGTCTGGTTTTAATTAGAGCAAAGAGAAGCCTTTTTTCTCCAGACCTCTTCAGACGCTGAGCTTTGGTCTACAGAAACTCCTTTGAGAAGACACCGCAGTAGGACCGACGGCAGTTTGCTGTGGGACTTCAAAAGAAAGAGTATAATTGTTTCATCCTGCTGCAATCTTATGTGCCAGAGATGTTATCCCCAAACCATGTTTGGTCTTGCTGCTGACGAACACAAATTGTTCGAGCCAAGTCCGTAATAGGCGAATACAGTGAAAGATGTAAGCCTTGAGCATCATCGAAAGATTTCGAATTAGTACATTGATAAACTGGAATAGAACAAGCCAAAACAATAAAAATTATGAAAAAGATAAATATCATGCGAGTAAACTACTGGTAGCTTAGGTTGGATTGTTTACAAAGTATGATTAATTGTTGAATGAACAAATGCACTTTGCTGTAGTAACAGTGATAAAAAATTCCTGATATGAGATTGTTTAAAGTATAAATATAAACGAAGTTCTTCCAGGTTTTTTAATTTTTACTTTCTCCCTGCGGAGTAGGAAGGGGCCCTGATAATGAAAAAGTGAGTTAATGTATGTGGACCTAGTAATGAAAAAGTGGATTAATGTAGTTTCTAAATTTGGGGGAAAATCCTCTATCACGTGGTGTAGCCAGAATCCATGTTTTGTCCGTCCGTGATACCGATAAATCGAATGATTGTCCGTCTGTATACAACGCTAGCGGCTAAACCGTTCAGTCGATTTTCTCCACAATTGATGTTCCCCAATCGATAGGTTCATATCGCTGCCCTTTGAATTTGAAACCGATATTTTTATTTTGGATACTCTACTTTAAGACCCTGGAACATTTTCAAAAAATAACTCCATCGTTTTTTATTAAATTTTGTTGTTGGGTAGTGTGATAGTGATAGTGATAGTGTAGCTTAAAGTACATTGAAGATAATGGTGCAGGTCTCATATTCGTTAAAAACCCGGATTTTTCGAAAATTACAAAAGTTCAAAAAATTTTAGGAGTCTTGCTTGAACCAAAACATTAAAGATAGAGATTTTTCCCTTAATGAAATCTGTTCCTTAAAGATACATTTTGAAATAAGGTCATGTACAGTGTTTCGAAATTTGAGTAGTTTTCGCGTAATTTTGCATGAATATACAGAGGAGAAAGTACGTGCTGTTTGAGCACCACTAGTTCATATTAAAGAAAAGAAGGCTTCATACTTGCCTTTTTGCCGATAGAAATGATTTCAACAGTTTGTTATAATGCTTTTGAGGGAACGATGGTTCAACCCTGTGTGATGGTCATATCCTGTGTGAGTGCAGATCCTGATGTGATCGGTTAAAAGCGAGAGTTGGTGAGACTGGTGCTGGGTGGTACCCGTTAGTAAATTTCAATTTTTTGCGTAACACTGGTTAGATTTGATTGTATAAATGGAAACTACATTTATTTGGCTACCTTACGGAACTTTTGTTTCCCCTGACACTATAACGAAAAGTATTGAAATCTCGTAAAAATATGATCTTGAATATTGGTCGTTAAGTCTGTGTTTAGAGTTCTTTTGAGTTGTAAATTTGCACACACATCAGGATTAAGATCCAGAAACCAAAAATTGTTAAGTTTGGTCCAGGTGGATCGGGGAATTTTACGCCCGGTACGTGCAATTTTATACCCGAAAAGTGAGTTTATGGATATGTCACGCATTGCTCTACTAGATCAGCTTTTGAGCTGAAACTTAGCAAATACGCCAGGAGTGAGATCGGAACTGCATCCCGTGATCAGTTCCTCCCCCTTCGCTTCCCAGCTAATCCCCATTTACTGTTCGTTACCTGAACAGCCCAACTCCATCCCGTTTCGGTGTTTCAGGAGTATATATGTGTGTTAAGTTTACATCCTTGAGTAGCGCTTATAGATGTTCTCGCACCAGTCAAGTGAAAACTTCCAGCACGTGTGAACATGGCACAATTTTTGTAATTGTATATGTTAAGTCAACGAGTTACGATGATGCTGATAGTAGGTGATTTCCTTTTGTTTCCACAAACTTTAAATTGGTGGTTTTCAACATTGAGAGTGCTGTAAAAGGACGTATCAATGTTTCTTGAAAACAGTCAGCCACAATTATAATTGATCAATTTAATTCTAAGTAGACCACGGAAAACGTAGAAATCAATCCTCATCCTGAGGAAGAAAAAAGAAGGGCTGGAGTTGGACTATACCTCTTTAGAGAGGTAGACAAACGGCTTACGAAAAGTTGGCCGCCCAGATGCAATCGATGTATGGCCGTCAGATCCAGTAGTGGCGTTTCTGAGATAATTTTTTCAAGGTCCTCATAGTTCTTTTTGGCTCGAATGCTCTCTGCAAAAAATCTTTCAATCTTGTCCATACAAAAACAACCACTCCCCATACTTAATATGAAAACTACAATTTCAATGTCATGTTAAACTAGCAAAGAAAATTCCTGAAGTTTTATGTGTCAAAAAATAATGATGTTGACATTCCCAACTACTAGCAAATGGAAATTGTTCACGTTTGATAATTTTGTGCGATGAGTGTTTTTCCGGAGATTATTTTTTCAAGGTCTCTATTGTTCTTTTCAGCTCGAATGGTCTCGGCAAACAATATTTCAATCTTGTCCATGAACAAAAGGTCACTCCCCGTACTTAATATGAAAACTACAATTCCAATGTCATGTTAAATTAGTAAAGAAAACCCCCTCAAATTCTGTGTCAAAAACTAATGATGTTGACATTCCCAACGACTAGCAATTAGAAATTGCTCACGTTTGATCATTTAGTGTGATGAGTGTGGCCTCAATTTTTGTATCTTTGCCTTATAAGTGCGAAGATTTTAGAAAGAGCAAATTCTTCAGAAATAGATTTACATATTTAAAATAGAACATTTGGTATCAATCCTGTAGTTTAAAGTCAGAGACGTTATTCACACAAATGATATTAATTGGGAATGGAATGTATTGCAATAAAAAAGCAAAATGTGAACATACATGTGTGGATTATTTTTTTCCAAAATTGGTAAGAAAAAAATAGAAATTATGTAAAATAAAAATTCTTTATAGAATTTAAAATTAATTTGTAAAAACATTTTATCACATGATGTTGCCGATCAGAACTTTATGTAGATTGGGAGCGGCTGAAAGGCAATTCTGCCTCTACAGAAGTCTTCACCACATAGGAGTTTTATTCCATATATAATATACGTTCGTAGAACATACAAAGATGTTCGTATGAACTCTGTGGTCGAGTGAATAGTCGCCAGGATGGGATATAGCTCCAGAGGGGGGGGGAGTGACCCTCACCCAAAACTATAAATCTAACAACGTGATAAGACAATGATCAGAAAAAATATTTGTTAACTTCGATCAAATTACGCGGTCTAAGAAACATGAGCAGGTACTTCATTGAAATTACTTCAGTCTCACAAACATTTGCTCATCCTTGATTCTGAGTACGCGGTTCCCAAGAAGAGAGGGAGTGTTTGACAATACATGGCGAAGGTTCGGAGGTCGCAGAACCTTAAAAGTATTGCATTGTTTGATAAGAAAGATAAGTCACGCATTAACATGTCACACACGTACCTCAACAATGTGTACATGTATCACATATTGCAAACTTGAAATGTTCCGTTTCGACGTATGAATATATTAAAATTTAATGAAATATCTAAAGACATGTAGCTACAGGTAAATATATAAAAAGAGATAATTGTATCCAAATAAAAAATTTAAAAAATCATTCAGGGTTTCTTGTAAAATCTAACAAAATAATATATATATATATATATATATATATATATATATATATATATATATCGTTTGTATTATTGGCGTGTAGCGAACTCTATGAGCTGCGTCCGGAAACACAAGGTAAGAGGCGCTCTGTTCGGTTCGTGTGCTTTAGCAGAAGCTCTGTTTGCTCTCGCCTTCAATGCCTTCATTTTAATTTTGCTCTACCACAATATTAATAATGCATGTAATCCTGCAAGTGCAATGCAATTCTGAAAAGAGAAAATGCATTTCAATTTGAAAGTCATTCCTCAACGTTTCGAAATTGATTTGGAAATAGAATATCTTTTGAACCATGGTAAGCTCTTCGGAGGTCAGTTTTCTCTTAAGTTGATCAGTTCATTCGAATACGTGATTGTTTGGGCATTTTCTTTACATTTTTCACATCTTTGTATTTCATAAGGATATAACGTATAACGACTTAGAGACAATATGCTGAGATATTCGCTCGTAATGGCTTGTATTCACTCATCGAAAATACGACACTCACTCCTCCGTCGTTCTGGGGATTATGACTATCCTCTTAAATACTAGCCATCATTACACGGTCATTGACGAATAATCCAAGGGTGAGAAAATTTTAATTCCCTGATATTATCATTAACATTTAAGCAATGTATCAATTTGCTGGCGTCATAACAAAGACACTATTAAAAGTGACACTCAGGAAAGAGGTTATACTGATCTCTTAAATCGTAATTCAAAACTTAAAGGGGAAGCTGCCAACGACGTCCGGGTTTGCAACGCCTCTCACTACCCTTGATTCTTTTCGATCGACGACTGCATCCTGCAAGATTTTCAGATTCAGTTTATTATAAATTTATATTTGTTATAATGTCATAAAAGTTCAGTTTACTTCCTTTAATTACAATCGAATGTGAAACCTTAAGAATTACATTTTGAAGAACTGTAAAACACAATTATCAAGGAAGATCTACCTGCTCAGAAGAACCGCTAAACCCTCGGAAATTTTTCAAATGTTTTGTCACATAAGAACATCTTGAAACAAGTCACTTGTGAAGTTACTTCGAAATACACGCAGTATAAGAAAAAGATACGTTGGTGTGATTGATTGCACTACTTCCCCATTGTACAACAAGCACAGTTTTAACTATTTTCACGGTAAATAAATTCACAAAATTAAATAAAAAGAAGCAGTTTATTTTACAATGAATGTAAAAAAGATTACTCAATTGTTATATAGTAACAATTTTATAATGATAACTTGAAATTTAGTTATTCATTACGAAGGGATACTAGCAATTTAATTTATCTGGAAATACGAAAAGACGGTTGATATTGGGTAAAACAGTCTGTGAATTCTTTGAAAGTTTACAGAAGGAAGGAGACAAAAAAGACAAAAAGCATACACTCCAAAGTTTCATGTGAATAAAGAAAAATTCAATGTCGAAAATAATGTGCTGAATCGCGTATTGAAGTTTCAAGTCTTCTTCAAGATTGAATGAGTTCTAGGAGGATACTGCGTCCCATCGCAAGAGTGGATGGCAAAGGTGCTTTGGCCGTGCTTTCTCCACTCTATTTTTCACATTTCGCTTAATCCGGTGTATCGATCCAACCAGCGCTTGCGCGAGAAGCGGCTTCATCTCCGACAGTCGAGAAAAAGTGGTCCATCTCCGGCGTCGTCCGGATGGCGCCGGGCGGGGGCGCCGGCGGAGTCTGCGACGGGGGCGTCGGGACCAGCACGGGCAGGGGATGGGTTACGTGGGCGATGGATGATGTGGTCGTCCGGAGAAGTGTGGGCAACATGTGACGGGGTAGAATTTGGTTGGTTGGTTACTTACAGATTCCGAGCACGTCAACAGCTTGGGTCATTAGTCCCGTAAGTCTCGTGAATGATTTTTCCTCAGAAGATGGCGATGATCTTCCCCCGCTGAATGGCGAGATCCGGCGCCGACCTACCGTCGGCTAGCGGGGTTTCCTCAACCAGGACTCTCCCACTAGCGAGGCACCGCCCCAGCCGGGACACGCTCTAAGCTCCCGACCGGTCTCCCGGAATATGTGGTAGTGTAGTGCATATTAATGTAAGTATGTGTGTATGTAAGGGGAAAGGATAGGACAAGGAAAAGGAAGGAAGGAAGGATTGGGCACGGTCCGTTTGTTAGGGTACTGATCCGGCATTCGCCTGGTGTTGATCGGAAAAAACATGGAAAACTCCTGATCAAAGCAGCCGGCCGCTAGAATTCTTCTCTAGACGACTGAATTCGACCTAGCTGAAAAGCTAGTGTCGAAAATCCTGCCGCCGTCAGGACTCAAACCTAAGACCTCCCGGTCAGAGCCGGTGCAGTTGATACATTGAGCTCCCGCTGGCTCCCGGAACGGGGGAGAAGGGACCGTTGGGAACGTAGAGGGCGTTGGGGGTCTCGGAGGTGTCTGTGGGAGTTGAGGGAGTCACTGGACGTCGGGGTCGTCAGTGAGCCTCGGAGGTGTCAGCTGGCTTTAGGGACATTGGAGTCGTGAGGAACGTCGGGTCCTTCAAGCCATAAGGATGTTGGGGTGTCGGTGCTTGGGGCTGGGCGGTGGGGGGGAGCGGTGGTCAGGGCGACGGGAGCGTTTCGGGTGCGGGTATTGTGTTCGTCAGCAGGCGACGTAGATGTTTGGGACGTCAGAGACATAGTTGTGCGTCGGTGGGAGTCATGGGCATTTGGGTGCCGCGGACGTCTATGGGCATCGGTGGGAGTCGTGGGCGTTTGGGGGTGGGAACTTCGTTTGGTGTTGTGGGCAGACATCGGGAGTGTCGGTGAGTTCGCCGGGGCGTTGAGGACGCTGGTGGGTGTTGGGGACGTCGGGGTGGCAAGGGCGTGGGGAGCGACGGTGGCTGGGGGAAACGGGGTGGCGACGGGCGTCGTCGAGGCGGCTGGCGCCGGCCCAGCGCCGGAGCGGCGGCTGCCTATTGATTGACCACGCCCGGCGCTCCGCCTCCCTCTCAGCGCCCCCTGCCCCCACCCACCCGCCCCCTGTGCCGGCGCACATTGCCGCACCGGCCGCGGAAAACTCGGATGAAACCCGGAGATTTAGCGGTGAGACTTTACGCGTACGGAATGCGATTCGCGTACTCACGCTGATAATTCGTAAGACTGAATTGGAACGGATTTTCGAGGCACGACAAACAGTGTAAATGATACACAAACTTTAATATTATTGTGAATGAGTTTTTATTTATTTTTTTTAATTTTACGTAGGGATTGATAACGGTGGTGTATGAGAGTTTCATAAATAGCGAAATATTATGTTCCAAAAAACGTCCAAGAACACTTAACATATAATGTTATTATTCTAATTCATTAACACTATTTCTCATAAATATTCGTCAAACTATGCAATCTGTATGCATTGCTGAAAATAAGAATATTGCTTGAATGTGTGATATATGCGGATAACATTTAAGGGACATGTTAATCTGATCTACGATTATCAGAAAAACTCTTCCAGTTTTGGAAGTAACTCTCTACAAGAGTTCTGCACCAAGCCGCTACGCATTCCGATCGCAAGCGAGCCCAAGACAACAGCGCCTTCAACTTCCCGGCGACTGTGAGCGCGCCGGTTTGTAAAGTGGGACCGACGCAAGGGATGAGTTCTTAACAGATTTATCACCACTTGTATTCCAGTATTTGATTTTGTATTATTTAGGCACGACAATCCCAAATAATGCTAGGCAATGTCGATTTAATAATATATGAATATTGACAGCTTTGGTTTTACATATGATAGGCCTATTTTTAATGAGCCGATGTTAAGTCATGATTTGTCAAATTCATTATCCTGCATACAAAATATTAAAAGTTCTTTAAACAACGGGACTGGTAAATATTTTAAAATTTAGATTCGAGAACATGATTGTAAGATTTAACAATCGCATTTGCATTTTAAGAGGAGTCTTTGTTGGTTTAAAATCGAAAAATCGTGCAAATGCTCTGCAACTGAATGACAAATATTCAACAGTATCTTTTACGAGTCTGGTGGTATATTGCAAAACTTGTTTCAATAATTGGTAAAAAATAGTAATACTTGTATTTTCTTATTTCTAGCAGAATATTACCGATTTACGTTAATGTCATGACAAATATTCTGTCATGTCTTTTCGCATATTGCATTTAGAAATTATTACGTCTTGGACATATTTCCTCTTGTGATTGTGTCGACGACAACAACAAATAATAGAATCTTGCCATTTTGTAGCTAAAAGTTAAAGTTCCTCATTTTTTTGTGGTTCAGAATATTAATTATAAAATAGTCTTAAGCATGAAAAACACTTCTATATTTTTTTAAACATTGCAAAAGAATTCTAGTTTCGAAAATGAATTGTTATGTCGAGAATAAGGATTTCTTGCCACAAAAATTGTGTCAATATGAAAATATCTTAAGAATTATAAATAGAATATATCTCATGTAATTATTTGTTTGACATTTGTTTGAGTTTTAAAGTTTCAAGGTATGTCTTTATTACGATTTAGTTTGGTTTCTTATTTAATGAATAGTAAAGGAAAGGAAACAATGAATAGGAATACTTAAGGGATATCTTTCTTACACTCTAAATGAATAATGAGAAAATTTTCAGAATTGACGTATTTGCCAGCGTATCTAGTGCAAAGGTAATCTCTCTGAGGAAAACTTGTTCGAAATGATATATAAGATTATTGTAAGATATTTGCCTCCTTCATCAGAGTGCATTCATAACTGATCTTAGCAATTCTAATGAATAACAAACACCAAATTGATTTTGTAATTCAAAACTCAAAAAATATTCAAAAATATCAAATTAATTATTTTACCGTGCATATACCCAGTTAATGTACATACAAATACATACATTAACATGTATATATTTGTATTAAGTGTATTCCTGGACTTTAGATTTTAAAGTTTCTAAATAAGTTGACCATTTCCACCGAAGGGAAACAAATGGTGAGCGGAATTTCTGAGCACGTGTGTTCCGCTCGCATTTTCATTGATCCGACTGAGACCTTGTTACCGGACGTCGACGCCGGCGCCGCCTCCCCGTCACTTACCTGCCACTTCATTTCTGCGGCGGCGAAGTCCGGCGTTGGCGGAGGCGGAGGAGGTGGCGGTGGCGGCGACCGGCAGTGTCTGCAGTCGCCGGTTTCACGGCGCACTGGCCTGACGCGGTGCCACCGTCCCCGACCCTGCCCTGCCCCGCCCCGCCCCGCCCCGTCCCTCCCCCCGCCACGGCCGCCGCCAGCTCATGCGCCGAGCCACCGAGCCGCCCTCCGCTCCCCGCCACTCGCCCGCCTCACAGATCGCCCCGCGCAGCATCCGAGATGATGTGGTGGTCCTATTGTCGGGTGACGTCGCCGACGAAAGTCGGCCAGATGTGATTGGCCGGGAGCTTTAGAATATCTTGTTGCAATTCCGTAATTACAGTTTCGTGCGCCGGATAGCCCGTATACTGGGTTCGCGTCGTAAGGATGGCGGACTTTTATGACACCAATTAAAAAGCTGAGTTAGTCGACTCCCCTACCTAGATGATAATTCCAAATACTGACCGCTATTACCAGTGGTTTAAAAAGTTTTAAATTGTTCTGAAAATGTAATAAATATCGAAATTTTAGAGGGGCAGTTCCCCCTTCCTGTTCCTCCACAAAGTTACGCATATGCTTCCATCTTTCTTTCCCATCGTCCCGCGTTGAACTTCCCAGCCTATGTTACTGTTAGAATAGTATTTCTCGTTCCACCACCACATGAGGAATATTATAGAGAAACAAATTTGGCGTAACTGAACTTTCTTTTTATCAGGTCAACGTAAATGTCGCAATGTTGTATCACCACCCGGATATTCACAGTTGTCTGAGAATAAATGACACAAACTTCCAGGGCATGCTTAGTAGGTCGAAGAGAATAACGTTTTGCCCAATAAACATGTGATTAAAAATATAACTTACCGGATCGAAACCTCTCAAAGACTGTAAGTGGAGCGTTTTTCTGGATGGCGTATCCCAGTGCACGCGCTTTATTCTCCTGTTGACCAGCGATTCCGTGTCTCACACTTTGTTTTCATACATAAACATCCATATGGCATGTATACGACCGTTTGCACCCAACGATTTCAAAACAGGACTTTTGCTACTGTCAGATGGAACCATTACCGATACCCAGGGTCCTCGCTCGCAGTACACAAGTAAATTGAAACAGCTTGTTTCGCGTTCTATAGGAACAACCATCCCTTCCAATTGCAAAATGGGCAACGCTTGTGTCTAGATGAATTTATGCCATATAGGTGATTTTCTCGGCGTGCGTTAAATAATCCGGTGTTTCCTCACTAAGTCCGCATCACTGAGCAGAACGAATATTAGAATACAGCCATTTCGAACTCCAGAAACGGTAATGTGTGGAATTACAAGAATCCTCACGGTACTGTACCAGTAAACATCATGTGAGTTTCAACCTAACCTAAGTATTTTTGCAGGGACCATCAGACATCAGTTTCTTGGGTTGTAGATTCTGCTGCTTCCCACTCACGTACGCCATGTTTCTGCAAGACTCGATATTTACTCTCTTGTAGGGTGTACAACTAAGGTGAGGCTGTAGGGTGTCCCATTGTGAGGCGTCGTATGTGACACGACCTGGCACCACCACTCTCATGCGCCACCTTTTGGTTGTACCGGTTCCACATATATGGCGGTCGAGTAATTGACAGAGGCGGTCTAGTAGTTTGTTTAGTTTTGGCACCGCAATATTTTTTCTGCAGGGTTAAATGAAATATCGGGTATTGGAAACGTCAGTGACGTCAGTCACGATTCCATTCGCAGGCTTCTGCATCCAGACTACAAGAGGGATCTTCGAGAGGGCTCCCTCATTAGCACACACGCACCTAACTTCATGTCTGCCCCCTTGAACATTTTTTTAAGCAAAGCTGAATGATAAAGATAAAAATCTCAGTATCCCATTTCCATTGCCGTTCCTGTTCTCGTCTCCTCAAAGTTTGTCTGCCTGCCAAGCATCACTGCAGAATGAGTTGCCTACCCATCAGGCGCTCAATGTCAGGAATTACTTTTGTGTGCAACTCAATTAAATGAAATTTCCCACCATGTGTTCATGGGCAAAAAGTGATCATCTTCGACTTATTCATGCTCTAAAAGTTTGTGAGACATTCTGAGTCATCCTGTATAGTCGTTCCGGGTCAGCGACCTATTTTTTGACTGATTCTAAAACAGTTGGGCATCACATCGTCTGCGAAATGTATTTCATCGCCATCTAAATGGACTGCAGCCCGAGAGAATGGTTGACTCTAGCGTCAGCTGATAACGCCTCAAAAGCGTCAATTCAATGAGTGCAGTTCAAGGTTTCTTTCAAGGTAGCTTTCACGTCTGATTCCGGCAGTTCCGATATCGCTACTAAATAGAATATTTCAAAAATATTTGAAAATCTTGAGGAAAAGCATATTAGAATAATAAAATGAATTCTCTGATAGACAAATTAGAAGATCGTGAGGGACTAAGGTCATGTATTTTTAACACGCTTTCAATTAAACTTTCAATAAATAATCTTTTATCAAACAATAATTCTTGTAAATAATATTTCTTTAAATTGAAGTTTTGAAATGTTCTTTTTATGAATTCTACCTATCCAAATAAATTATTTTCATGTAAACTTCCTCCAGTTATCGGAACGGCAAAATCACAGCGAGTACCACAACCCCCTACACATGGATTATTTCTATTATAATTCTATGGAAATGAATAAATTTTATGAATGCCACTATTACTGAATTTATTTCTGTACGTTACCGACACGTCTCTCATTTTAGATTTCTATGCTCGCGTAATGCCTGCATGTCGAAGTAATTGATCACATGTCTCGACCTAGCACAGTGTAGTATAGAGTTCATATTACAAACTTCTAGAGAATGTCAAAAACGATCGCTTTGCCAATGACGATGGAATATAAATTCTTATTTAACTAAGTTACATATGAACCTTTTACTCCTGAATGATAAGAAACTCATCCTGCAGTAGTGTTTGGTAGGTAAATTAATATCTTTGTAAACGTGACCGGGAGCGGTAGCTCCAGCGGTGCATCAACTGATGTCACTGCAGCGCCTCTGACCGAGAGGTGCTAGGTTCGAGTCCTGACGGCGGCAGGATTTTCGACACTAGCTTTTCAGCTACGTCGAATTCAGTCGCTGGAGGAGAATTCTTGTGGCCGGCTGCCCTGATCGGTAGTTTTCCGTGGTTTCTCCGATCAGCGCCAGGCGAATGCCGGAGCAGTACCCTACCAAACGGGCCACGGACCGCGCGCGATCTTTCCTTCCTATTCCTTGTCCTATCCTCTCTCCCTTACACACACACTTACACTAACATGCACTACACGTATTCCGGGAGACCGGTCGGAAGCTTAGAGCTTGTCCCGGCTGGGGCGGTGCCCCGCTGGTAGGAGAGTCCTGGTTAGGGAGAAACCCCACTAGCCGACGGTAAGTCGGCGCCGGACCTCGCCATCCAGCGAGGGAAGATCACCGCCATCTCCCGAGAAAAATCATGCACTACACTAACGGGACTAATGACTAAAGTAGTTGACGCGATCGGAAACACGAAAAATTAATCCAAAAAAAATTGTAAACGTAAGCTTCCGCGGCTCGATTCCATATCTTCTTCGCTATCTGTACGATGCCTGCCCTCTCAGCCTGTGAAGCGGCATCACTCGTATAGCGAAGAAGATGAAATCTCTTTTGTTAGAGCATGTGCTATTTATTATGTGATCTCTTATTTCCCAGTTTCCCAGCCGGCAATGACTCGGCTTCCATCAATTTTTTAGCTTTTGAAGACTCTTCTCCGCTTTTATGACGAATAGATATTTGGTTTTGATGTTCATTAGTTCAGAAAACGCTGGGACTGTGGGAGGACATTCGTCTTCTAGCCAGATTGGAATCTCGGTATTGTAGAATCCTACAGTTGAAAACAGTTTCCTCAGTCAATTTCGAAAAAAAAGGGCAAGTCTTCACTGTCGCATTTTTTATGAAAATGTGACATATCATAATTTTCTTAGTATGACATTCCATCCACGTTTGTGTATTTTTCACATTCATAACATTTTGAAAAAGTGTTTTTCGGTCTTTTATTACATCCGAGTTAAACCGTTGCTTCCGAGATAAAACATTGCTTCCAATCACTTGAAAAAATATTGGAAAATAAATAAAAATGTTTTATTCTATTTTAATTTTTTCATTCTGCTTGGAAAAGTAGTTTTGGAAGCATTATTCATTAAACGTTGGTTTCGAATTTATTTGTGTAATCGAAAAATTAGCTCTGATATTTTTCCTGGCGTTGTTCTTTGTTACTTAATCCTAGAAGGGCTCATATTATTTTAACCCCGCCTAGTGCGAGATGGGATACAAAATGGTTCCACTTTATAATATTTATTCTCTGTGCTATATATTTAATAACATTTCTAATGTGCTCATTTTGTTTTAAAGGAACATTTATTTTACTATTGTATTTTCTGTTTCCACTTAATTTTATACGAATATTTTCAAGATGTCGTGGTTGGCTTTAGTTGTTCGGTGACTTGCTACAGTCATACTTTTATACTCTATCATAAAATTACTAGGACTTCAAGAATGTTATGTTGCTCATTAAAAAGAAAATGAGGCTTCTCTCTCTTTCAAGCACAACATATCACTTTTTTACTTTTTTCGACGTTAAGTGGATAAAACATAACCTAATAAATACTTTACAACAATTTAATGAAATGCATCCAACTCAGAACTCAGTGTCAAATATTTAATTATAATATATAAATTAATATATTACATTACTCAATATTATGATCCCAAAGAAGAAAAATGAAAAATTAAGTGTATTTTATCCGGTTACGTTTCCAGATAGTGATTCCATTACTGAAAAATAACTACAAAAATTAGGAATCATAGTCATTTTTAAAAATATAGATACAGTTTTAGGACAAAATGAACTCCATATAGCGCTCGAGGATTAGTAGATGTATTAAATTCCTTTGATACTACCTTCAATCGTAAAATCAACCTTTCACTATAATCTCCAATTCAGCAATTTTACAATACGTACTACAGAAATGAAAAAATTGCCTATCTTTCAGGAGACGTAACCTTCTGAAATTTCGATAAACAAAAAGTTTGAAATGAAAACTTTTAACATTTGCTAATACTTTAAAATAAAGGTAAAAAATAATGAAGTTAAAATACCCGGAAATACGCAGACATTAAATGCATCCGTGAAACTTGCGGAAACCACCATCATTTCATTCGACCGGTTGTTTTTTTTTTCCTTCAAGCACGTGACAATATTTCCTACTTTAAAAAATCATCTGGCCCAGCGACTAACCATAACTCGTAGATAAATCTGTATTAGATAGTTACAATTTTAAATTTATGTGTAAAAAAACATTACGGCAACTGAAATTTTGACAGGACTTCGTCAATACTTTGAAGAAAACAGCCTTTCAATATTTCAAGTGCTTACCTCGTGTAAACATTTTCGTGAAGGACGAGAACGGATTGAAAATGTATCACACGCAATACAGCTCCGTATATCAGTCACTCCTGAGAATATTCAAGAAACCGAAGCACTTATCCGCAATGATCGGCGGGTTTCCGTATGTGATAAAATTATGTCAAAAACATTACATATAAGTATTGGCAGTATTAAACGTAGTATTCATGAGACGTTGAAATTCAGGAAAATTTGTACAACGTGTATCCCAAAACTGCTTAGTTTTCAACACAAGGAGCGCATAGTTCATATGACAATACACTTATTAAGCCTTTTTAATCAAGAAGGAGATGATTTTCTATGAAAAATAGTAACTTGTGACGAGACTAGGGTGCTTTACTTCATTCCTGAGACTAAGATGACTAGCATATAATGGCGGCAAAAAATCTTCACTTAAAGGATGGCGTAACAGTTGCGAAGGTGGTCATAATTGAGGTGCACCGCAAAGCCAAGATTAACCTTTTTATTAACAAGATCGCTTAGGATGAATATCATTACCGGGTTGAAGAGTATCTTACTTAGTAAGTCTCCTCTCATTCTTTGGGCTGCTGTGGTACATTTGTTCATTGTATAATTCAACTGTTCGGTTATATATCGACTGTAACTTTAATAAGATTACAGGGAATGTTTTCTTTCTTTAATACTCTTACTAAGTCTATAAGATGTATTACTATTAAATGCCTTCTTTATGTCTACAAAACACAAACGTAAATATTTATCGAATTTCAGGGATTTCATGCTGATACGCTAACCGCTGTTCGTCGGCGTCGAAGGCTGGAATTTGCAACATAACCGCAACAGGACGTCCGCTGACGTGGACTTTTCGGACTCCATCTGTCAGATGGTCGTGGGCGTATACTGCGTGAAACGTCTGAACGCAAACGCCCAGCAACAATCGCCGGACGGGTCCAGGCCGGATGAGGGAGAATGATGGTTTGGGGAATGTTTTCATAACATTCCCTAGGTCCTGTTGGGTGGTTTGGGGAATGTTTGCATAGCGTTCCCTGATGTCGTCATTCTAGAAGGCACACTGGATCAATAAAAGTATGCAGCCATCCTTGGGGACTATGTCCCTATATACGCGTATCCTTTTTCCTTAGCAAGACGGCATTTACCCGCAACACTACTCAACGTGTCTTACAGCTCGCAGTGTTCGTTCGTGGTTCGAAGAGCCCCAGGACGATTTTACCTGGCCATGAAACTTTCCCGATTTAAATCTTATCGAGAATCTGTGGGCTCATGTCGATCAGGCCATACATACGCAACCGCGGAACTGGCGGAGCTAGCCGCAGCACCGGATTGAAATGATTGAAGGCGTTGTCATTGTCAACAATAATATACATAAAACCAAAAACCAATAAACGCAGCACTGGAGTCGGCATGTCTCCATGTCCCCCTCTTCCTGCTCGTCTCGCAGCGGTCAGCGCTGTAAAAGGAGTTTGACAGGTGGTCACATTAATGTGAGTGGACTGTGTTTAAGCCTTCCAATACCAGCTTAATATTATATATTGTTAGTTTGAAAGTTTTATTCGGAAGTCTGATTCCTTTACTATTATTGAGAAGTAAGTTTTCTTTCTTAAAATATTAGATTAAAATGCTCGTTTTCTATTCTTCTGATGTTCTGCTGGTTTTGAAATTATTTGTACCAGCTCGACTCATTTCTTGCTTCGTAATAATTATTAAATTGATTGTTACAATTATTAACCTCCGTATTCCATAAAACCGAGAATTGGTGGAAATCTTAATCAAAAGACACTGGATAGGTTCGCACGCACGCGCGCACGCACGCACGCGCGCGCGCGCGCGCACACACACACACACACACACACACACACACACACACACACACACACACACACACTAGTAACTGTAAATGACAGCAGGTTCGCGTACTGGTCTGTACACGGTATCTTCCAGTTTGAACATGTGGAGGTAGGCTCTAAAGCATCCATGACCCGTTACAGACAGTGAGATAATAATTTATCTCGCAGTGCTTCCGACTGATCCACAGTTCAACCGAATGAATCAGTCAGGCGTGACTATTCCCGGGAAGTAGGTGAAGTGGGAAATGTTTTGTATAATAATTATTATTTTAAATTTATTTCTCGTATCACATACTACAAGTATGCTGGTTTTAATACAAATGTAAGTGCATTTTTGAATTGCAAGCGCGCGTAACTCTACCGGGCAATTATAACTCACGATGGCGCCGGAGGAGTGCGCCACCAACCACGCCGGCCGTTAAAATAAAATAGGCCGCCTTTAACGATACCTATTAGTAGATATTACTTTTAACGCGTCTCAACCTCTAAGGCTTGCCCCGGCGGTTGCTATGACAACAATGACCTCACCCGTGATAACACAATTCACTGATGCCACCGAGTTAACACTATTTCGGTGACGTCGACTCCATGCCGCTGATGTCGTGTTGGTGAAATAGAGGCTAAAGATATAAAATCTTCATCCAGTACGAAATTCCTTCGTATCGCTCTTATTTAATAATGCTGTGGCGTTTCAAATATAATTGCTGTATAGTGTGTATTTTATTATAAACGCTATTTTTACGATGTAAAGACTAAGATAAGGAAGTTTTAAGGCTAAATGCACCGAAAAATACTTAAAGGAAAAATCAATAGATCGCAGCACTATCACACGGAATTTACTAGATCAATAACGTCTGAACAAATTGTCCGATTTTCGATCTGTAAACGGCATTGGACTTCTTTTTAAAATAGAATTTACGCTACGATGCCGTGTTTTCAAAAAATATTTCCAAACAAATTTTGAAAACGTTTTCTCATAGTTCCGGGAAGAAATTAAAAAATGTGGGCTTATAGCGCGATGACGACGTGCTTCCTAAATCCAACGCCGTGTCAATCATGCAAATCGGATGAATAGGAGCGGCGTAAAGGGAAATTTCCTGGAAAAAATACCTGACCCCCCCTCCCGCTTCACGCAGTTGTGTCACCCGACCCTTTTGGGGGCTCCCTCGACGCGGCCGAACGGCCAAACCCGGCGGCCTGCGGCACGGGAGGAGGCCGTGCTCTCAGGCAGGAGTGACTGTCAATCAAATGAAATGTTGCAGGACATTTTTTGTGTGTTTTTTAAACCAATGGCAGGGCCGAAGAGAGAAAATCCGGGCCCGTTACAAGGTATGGGGACCTTTATAAAAATTCTACAAACATTTTATATATATATAATTTCTTATCACTGATTACACTCATATTTTTAGGCGAGAATAATTCCTTCTGTTCACAATGGCCATTAGTCCGCTTTCCCGAAATCACTGAACGTCATAAAAAGCATTGAGTCATGCGAGCGATCTTCGAATTTGAAAATGTAATTACTTGTATTATTGAAAAACGTAAAGTACGATGAAAATTAATAGAATTAAATTAGTGCTCCAATTACAATAAAAATTGTATGAGACACGTTGGGTTTCACTGCCCCCCTCGAGCTCCGTGGACCCCGGAATGATGTACCGGCTGCTTCCCCCTCTCCGCGGGCCTGGCCAATGAACAACATTGAATTGTTTATAGTTTCTTTACGTGTTTCTGAAAGATTGGCTTCCTAATGCCTCAATTTCCATCAATTTAATTCACTACAAACACTTTCGAATATGTTTTTTAATATTACTTATTGGATCATTACAAAAAATTACATTTTAAACTAATTCTTTTCTTGGTTTAATTCATATATTTAAAAGAATGCTAATTTAATTTTAACATTTTTATGAATTTGCAAGCGGATATTACTAATAGTGGACCTAATTGTCTGTAGAAGATGTTTCAACAACAATGAATCATTCAGAATTATCAAGTTTTTTTGAAAATGTTCAGATTACCTTCATTAAATTTTAATTACAAAAACCAGAATTTGATAACCCTATGCTGAGTCATGATCATTGATGGAGTGAGATAATTTGTTATCATCCTGAGTCATATCCATTGACTGTGAACAGGAAATAGATTTTTACCAAGAATGAGAAAAATGTGTAATATATTGTTGCAAGACCCAGAACAAACAATAAATTCTGTAAAGAACGCCTAAAAATAAAAAAAAACAAATAAAATTCTCATATTTAGAAATCTCTTGGACCAGAGCAGAAAATTAAAAGTAGTACAACACAGAGGCAGAAGCTGAGAATTTTTTTTTATTTTCATTCTCTTCCTCATTTTACAAATTTTTCATTAATTTCACTTTGTAACTATCCACATCTTCTTTGTAACTCAATTTTGCATTCCTCTTCTTCTCCTGTTTTCTTATTCTTATTCTTCTCCTTCGCCTCTTCTTCTTCCTTCTTCTTCTTCTTCTTCTTTTTCTCCTTCTTTCTCTCCTCCTCCTCTTCTTTCTTCCTCTCTCGCTTCTTCTTCTTCTTCTTCTTTTCTTCTCCTCCTCTCTCTTCTTCTTCTTCTTCTTTTCCTTTCCTTCTCCTCCTCCTTCTTCTCCTCCTTCTTCTTCTTCTTCTTCTTCTTCTGCTTCTTACTTCTATTTGACAGTCTAAACACTTCAATCAGTTCTTCCCGCATTTTCCTTTCATTTCATTTTCCTTTCACGCCTGTGGGAACATGTAAACCCTGCTATTGCACGGGACTAACATTAGGGGGAAAAGAAAAAGAAAGATATTTACTGTGAACTGATATGTTTGAATTCAATCCCCTCAGAGGTGGCTGGTGCCCCAACAGACTGAAGGTTGCACCTCCATCGCATGACGGAAATGTAATTTCCAAAATTCAAAATACAAATATGTAATAAAAATTTAAGCAATTCAAATGAATTAAAAATAAGTTAAATAACAGTCTATACTGAAACACTACTTACATAATTTTACGCATCGTATCCGCGTAAGGCGTAGGATACACCTGACGCGCACGCGGTTGTGGCTTTGATTTCCACTGGGCTCTTAAGTTCGACTCCAGCAAATATGCAACAAGCACTATGGCTTCGACACGTTTCACACAAATAAAATTATTTTATTTCGAAAATTTCACTATCCTGGTATATTTGGCGAAAGACCTTCGACACACATTCGTATTCACAAGAACGTTCGCAAGCCGCTTGCCGGCCAGCCACACTGGCTTCCATCAGCGTACACTGGAGTCACTAGAGACTTCCATCCAGAACGGCCACCTTTACACAAAGAACTCATCAAATGCACGTTTAGAATAAAAAAAACTAATATCAAATGAAACAAATTCTCATAAATCATAAATTCTCATAAATTCTCATTCTCATATCATAAACAATGCATTGAATATCGTCAATAATTGACTGAACTTAGGTACTTTCAATAACAAGTGAAATTCATAAAACTACGTTCCAGCGAGTCAGACGAAGACAGAATACGGGTATTCCCGTGAGACTCCCTCCATCGCCGCACAGCGCTAGACAGCGCCACTTGCCTGGTTGTGCCACCAAATGGTAGCATGTTCCCCGTGTTAAATCGAAGGGCCAAAGAGTAAAATAGTAAACCCAGTAATACAGCCAAGAACTAAGAACGTGGTGCAATTAAACGCACCAGACAGCGGGGAGAGCGCCAGTTAAGACACTCTTTGGTTTCAAAATGATTTCATATTCATCGATATTGCTGCAATATCTTGAATATTGAATGTAATTAAAAGAATAATGCATATTCCTAAGATATTATGAGATCTTTTTCGATTTTCTGGGGTTGTGCAACTGTGCAACCTAAGCACGGCCAGTCAGACGCCACTGATCCCCCCTTCGTTTTCCTTATTTGATAGCGACACATATAAAAGAATTGTGAAATATTGCTTACTTCGATCAACTTTCTACATCACCAACGCGTCAAATAAATGTTTCGAAGAGGTGATACCCCCGTGGACTTTAACAGTTCCCATACTAATGGGTTCACTTTTATTAAGAACTTAAAACTTTTCAATTTCAAATAGTTATTTATGTAACAAGATCTCTAAATTTGTCGTTAAGGATGAGCCAGAAGGTTAACTGCCAGGCGAAGCGATAGCGGAGCCGAGGAGGGGAGGAAAGTGGGGCAGTAGGAAAGTAGAAGGACGAAAAGGACATGGGGGAGAATGGGGACAAGTGGGACAGAAGTGGACAAATTAGAATAATGGAAGAAAGGGACAAAATGGAACGGAAAAAAAAAGGAAAAGGAAAAAGAGGGATAGGGGAAAAAATTTCGGAATCAATTTTTTTAAATTAAGGAAATGTTATGGCTTCAAATGGTATTATTCAGTTGAATGTTACAAATTATAACTTGTAAAAATAAATTTTCTTTACATTTATTCCCAAAAATGATGGCAATGATTTATTTATCCAAAAATTTATAGCTGTGGTAAAATCTAAATCTGACAGTCCACTAAACTATTTTTAATGGACTCTCAAGCATTTTAATAGCCGTTACTATAAACGCTCTCTTAAATCATTTTTTAGATGGTTGGTTGATAAGGAGCTGAGTCTGTGTTTATCAACATAATAAATAATGTAATTTATTGTTCTACAATGTTAATGTCCTTAACCTTAATGATCCTTAATACATGGAATGTATGATCCCATTCTATGAATTACATCTTTTTTGATGAATGGTGGTCCCAGATACAAATTCATGTTACATTTACATTTTTTATTATGGGCAGAGCATAGTATAAATGTGAATAAATGATTTTTCACTAAATCTAAATTGTACACTTTTATGTTAATTTATGGGACGATTTGAGTAAGTTCTCTCTCAAGAAATATATGGAAATGTTTATGAATATAAATAAATATCATTCAAATTTCAATTCAGTTATCAGAGTAGAGTGGTAACAAAATAGCAATAGTGAAATATAGTCACCAACAAACCCACTATCCAATATTTAAACTACACTTGGTACATACTATTTAATTTTACTTCAGAATTTACACCCATTAAAAAAACAAAAAACAAGCAAAAACAAAACAAAAACAGTAATTGGTTAACTTGTACTGAAGTACTCCTTCAAAGTTCAATTGATCATTCATACATATCCGCCAAAATGTATTTAATGAAAACTTGTTCACAATTCGTTAAAATTTTCTTTGTCTTCATCAAAAGTATAATGCATCCATTGTACCACAAAAAAGGAAAAAAATAAGAAAGATGACTCATACTATTGTTCATCATAATTAGGGACTGGCTTTTATGCAAATGCATATTTTTCTGCAGTAATTTATTCAGAAAATGCGCTCACTTCATTTTGTGCAAGAAACACACAATTTCCGATTATTTAAACATGATTGTGTGATGCATATTGTGTATTTTGCTTGTTTAATTAAGGAACATCATATTTCTACAAATTGCTAATTATTCTGCATTTTTTGCTTGAAAACATTTATGGGCACATATTTGTCTACTATTATATTTTCATTCATTTAATTTTTGATACTGTAATATGTGTTGCTTTATGCAGGGGTCATTGTGGCCTAATATCAATTTCCTTTATCTGAATTGTGCATGATATCTGACAGCAAAATCATGATAATTTATTATGCACCCTTCATTTTGACATCAGCAATGCTGAGGAATGAATACATGTGTTTTGAACTCCCTCAGGATCTTCTCCTATAAATGTGACCGAGGAGCTTCTCTTTATTTATTTTTATTTATTTATTTGTTATCAAAAACAGTTTAAAATTGTATGTGCCATTCTATGGGGAGAAGTGAATTCTGTGCATGTTTCTATGATTCTGTTTTGCCTGCCCTAAGCCATATACTACTTCAATTTTGAACACAGAAAAAAATTAGCATTTTTTGCAAGAATCTTTAACAAAATATTTATTCTGATGTAATAAAATCTATTTTCAAGGGTAAATTAGCAATAAATTTGCACTCCCTTCCCCATCATGTTATTAAATTATCCCTCATCATGTCCTTTGTGAAGGAATAATACTTCCTACGGTGAGAACATGGAGAATGAGAATTTGATTAACTACTAACTAACTTGATATTTCCCACTGAATTCATGAAGACGTGCACAAATAATGTCCAGAAGCAAACCAAGGGACCATCTCAGCATTTGCTCAAAGGATCAGGGAAACTACAAAAAACCTGATCTTATAAACGTGACCAGAACAGAATGTAAAAAAGAAAGAAACATTGTTCTTGATATGAAGGGCTCCTTTGTAGGTCTTGAAATTGTGTTCAAACATTCTTTTAATACTAATTATTAAAAGTGTTTAGTGGCTTACAAAGCATATGAAAGCTAATTAATAGCCTACTACTTCTCAAAATTTCATTAAGTAATAACAGTAAAGTACCAGATTAATATACTGTGTGTACGAATTATGAGAAAAAGTGTTATGATGAGTGCATATATTTTATGGGGCATATTTTATAGGTTGTTACTATAAATTCATACATATTTCATAGATTATTAGGGCATACAATTCTGATCCCTCGTCATATTATTTGAAGTTCCTAATGTTCAATGTCATCGGACCTCCTTCAGAGGTTGTTGAGGGCTGCTTTAAAATCTTGGGGAGGGAGTCAATCTTTAAGTTGATGATCGGGACACCTGTATAATTTGGTCCCGATTGTGAAGCCACCAGATAAAAGGAGACTGTTGAAGTCTCATGTGCAAGCTTGGGAAGCCTATGTCATTAAAGATGTGATCAAGGAGATTTTCTCAATTTAATTTCTATTTGAAGACTAAAATTTTTATCAAAAGTCCATTGAATCCCATTTTCTTCTCAATTTTTTGCTGTATCAAAATTTTAATATTAATATCTATTTTTATGTTATATTTTTGGTTTTCTTTCATTTCTTCACAGAATGTCCATCTTTACAGGCTATTTTACCTAGATGTCAAATAATTTCTTAATATATGTTATGCAGATTTTTAAACATTTCCTTAAGCAAAATTTTCTTAACAACTTATATTTTCATTCTAAGCTTTGATGTTCATGTGGGTCCATATGACTTCAAATTAGCAATGAGATATTGTTGACAGAAACATTTCATACTTTATAAGGCAAGGGTTCAAATTAACAATACAAAGGGTTTAAAAAATCTCCGGTTTGTGTGACATAATTAAAATAACTCTGTGAAGCCCATGAAAAATAATTGGACTTATTGGTCAAACATTTAGAGGTAACTGTTTCAAATTAACATGTTAAATCTCAATAATCGTAAGTTCCATAATTAAATCAGCAATTTTAATTCATGCATATTGAAATGCTGTAAATTGAAATTAATTTTCAATATTACTCAGACCAATTTTGAAGAGTTATTCAGAAATATTTATCACTATTTAATTAGCTTGTTTGGCTCAGTTGCTGATCTGTTAGGTGGAGCAACAAGTATAAGTGGCAAATAGGTAGAAGTTGCTATCGCATGACTTTGTGCAGATGTTTCTACATTGAATGGAAATACCTTACAGCTGTTGCCTATTAAATAAGAAACTGAAAAAAGGTAATGAAATAATTTAGTTTAGATGCAAACGTAATTTTAGTTTTGTTTTTTCAATGTATTTGTATGATTTTTTACTCATCAAAAGATTTGTTGCCCAAAAAATGCACAGCAATATACAACACCACTAATAAAACTTTCCCGGAAATATTTTTAAATCTAAATTGATAATTAAAATTATAATTGGTCCAAATAATAACCTACTTAGAGAAAAATATAAATTTATCACTTACATGTTTTAATCAGTTATTTTCTTTATGAATAGTGTTTATTCCAGTAATAATTCTTTACTTTGTAAGACACATTTCATTTGATACCTATTAAATGAACTTAATCCTTTACTATGTAGAAATTAGATAGTATCACTCTGAAAATATATTAATCTTCCATCTTTCATTGAAATCGCACATAATGCATATGACACACATGTACTAACCAAAATTAACCTATTGAATTGAAATGGTAATAAAAATAAGCCTTTTCCTTTTCAGAGAAAACTAAATTGAGATAAAAATATCCACCAAGCAAGTAAGTATTATAAAATGATTAATCCAAAGTCTGAAGAACCTTCATATACATAAAAAAAAATAAAATAACTAAATTAAAATAAGAAATAACCTGAAAGTTTCATAAGAAATTGATGAAGGTTTGAGTTTACCTAGAGAGAGACTGTGATCGATTGCCAAAGCAAAACAAATATGGTTTCACTAAATACTTGTGAAAAGTGATTTAAAAAACATAAATACACATTAGTAAATATACAGCATAAAAGCAAGCAATTCTTTCTAAATAAATGTTGATCAGTTAGCTACATTAATAGGTGAAGTTTTAGTTGACTGAATGCATAATCTCCAAACTATTCATTTTTTTGATTAAAGTGAATTGAATAGGTTATTGTTAAAACCCCACAAGTCACTCTCTTTTGCAGTTTTTCTTTGTGTGAGAAAATATAAGCTGCAGGATGGCTGCATCGTTCCATGTGAAAATCCCATAAGTCTGATAAGTAGAATGGCAATGAAGACATTCAAAAGTTTTGATTTGGTTTTGAAATTGTGAATCAATATTTGCAGGGTATGTATGACTATGCAGGTAGTTAAAAGGGATGTTTAATACAGAAATATTCCTATGTACCATTATAGAAGCACAATTTTAAGCACTTGTTTCTGTGATATGAATCATGTTTGATGTAGATGCACATTGTCATTTCAAATAATATTGTTATAAATGTGTCAAATTACAAACTGAACCTGCAATTAGCATTTATTTATATGTTTAGGTAAAAAATTCCTGATTAGTTTTTTAAATCCTGTAAGTCATGAACTTTTAAATAAGACCAGCTACTATTGTCCTATTGATACAAGTAAATTACATGTCTCCAAGGCATTCTCTATCAAGATTTATGCAACAGAAATTGAAAAAATAAAAAACAGAGAAAATTTTCACTGTACTTAATTATCCAGTTTTTCTTGTTTTCCCACAACTTTACAATTCCCAACTTGCGGAGTTTTAAAAAATTATCCATTCAATCAAGACTCTTGACTTTTCTAAAATATTTACTACAATTTTGCTAACTTTCCTAAAATTTTAAGTCTTTTCAACATTCATTTTCTTAAAGTTTTATCAAACAATTTCTAACAGAGGTCAACTTAAAATAATTTCCCCTCGTGCTTTAAGTAAAGATGAAATATAACTGTCAAATTAACAAATTAGTAATACATCTTCATAAGTGAAAATTTAATTAATTCATTAGTTTCCACTACATTATTTATGAAAATAGGACAGCACCTTTTCACATATGATTCCCTTCTGTGATAGAGGGATTATCATGATTTAACTGTTTTTTTTTAATAACATGACAGAAATTAGCTCCATTTATTATCATATCCTACTTAACATATTATCAACCAATTATAATATTTGTAATGTTAGTTATCATCAATTTTCATTGGTTCAATTGGAGGACTTAATCAAACATCAACACACAATGGTTGGCACTGAATGGTTTTAATAAAAAAATAAATTAATTAAAAAAAAAATCTCTTTACATCTTTGCGTACTAATGCAGAATTATTCAATGGAATAATATTTGCTTCATTAACAAGTTTGTCTCTTGACCTAAAGATTTTATAAATAAATATTTATTAGGTTTTTATGGACTTTTTGCATTTCTTACTTAAAATCTTATGTCTGCTATGTTATTCCTTAATTGACTTTTTACTTTCTCGCCTTACAAAGTTCTTTTTTACTTTATGACAGTTTTCATTACTAGGTGAAATTAGTGTTTTCATTTATTGAACTTTTCACTTAACAAATGTTGGACTTGAGGATGTCATAACATTGTCATTATGATATCAAAGATTTCATTTAGACACTAAAAATTATTGAATATAAAAACAAACTACAAGAATGATTCCTGAATATATTTAAAGGTTTAGTTAATTTAATTTTTATCTGTGATGGAATTATTAAAACACTTGAATGTCCATTACGTGTTACTGTTTGTGAAGGCAATAATAAATATATAGTATAATTACATAGTATATTTAATATCAATTTAATGTAATCATTTGATAATATTTGGTGGCCAATTTTTAATTCATTTTTCAGAACAAAATCTTTGTTTAAAAATAGAATTTCTTATTTATTTAGCATACAAACAGTTGAAAGTGTGTGTTACATATTGAGCAGGAGTAAAACTGTATTTACTATTCAGAAACAAAGCAGGAAACCACTGCTGTTTTTGCTCAATAGGTTAAGGGTAAACATGACTTTTTACTTCACTGATATTGGATTGCACAAGGAAATATTTCATGTTTTGGAGCTCTTATTTTGAGGATTCATAATTATTAATACTTATTTAATAGTATGATATTTTATATCCTATTTCAAATAAAAAACAACATAATGAATAGAAGGACACCAAATTTTATTTGTTTTTAAAAATACTTTTTGAAATAAGTATTTTTGTTTTATATGCACAAAATTACTTTTTTGACGGTAAATGTGACAGCTTTGTGAAAAAATCATTAGATCGTGTCAAAAATGGTTCAGTGAGACTCACAATTTTTAATACCTCCCTAATTTTTTTCTAGCTATAAAAAATCTATACAAATAAAATTTACACTTTTAACAAAATGAAAGTTATTTGTCCATGTCCATTTAAAGACAAGCTCTGAGAAGAACATGGTCATTTAGAACATGCCTGAACTGATAGCTGAACTTCTTAACCAAGCTCAGTGAAGTCACAGAAGTGAAGCAGTTCAAGATACGTAGATTCCTAGAAAGGTGGTCCTCTAGGAACTCAGGATACTAACTGTGCTGAGTCCCAGGCCGATAGAGATAAAAGGCAATGACTTGTGACTTGACTTGATGAAAGACAGACTAAGTTCATGGAGAATTACCCCATATTCGATATCAGAAAGGCTTTAAAAGATGTTATGCCAATAATTAAGAAAAAGGGTAATAATTCATGAATATAGGATGGGCCAGGGAGGCCGTGACCTGCCTGAAAATTTTAAGAGATCTGTAGCCTTACGTAAGAAAACATTTTATTTCCTTAAATACATGTTAAATCCTGCAAAAATTATATACAAAACCTATAGATACATTTTAAAATTTACAGTAATTGTGGCAAATGGATACACACATTAGCCTATTTATATATTGTTACCATACCTAAATTTTTAGTTTTATTGCCTTATTATCTAGAGTTTAAAAAATATGAAAAATTTCAGCATTTAATTTGTTGTGAAAGTCATTAGGTGTAGTGATGTAGTCCTTAACTTATTCACTTAGTATTTTTCAATATCTAGTTAAAATTATTTTCTTTTAACTTTTTTGATTTTTACGCTTCATGAAGTAATATTATATAAAAAATTTGGAATTAATTATAAAAACTTCTTAACTTTTCAAATAAAACTATAACAAAATTGTAAATTGTAAATTATTGAGTATGTACAGGGTCCCTACAAGAAGAATTTTGGGCAAAAGTATGAAGAAACTGTTGAATCTTCCCTGAAAGGTGACCAATACAGACTCAATCGCCTCATAAAAACACTTAAAAATCTAAAATCTGCCTAAAATACTAAAAATATCAGAAAAGATACAAAACTACGTCAAAAATGCAACAAAATTGGATTTGATTCTTCCTTCAACCATTCAAAAGTAAAATTAAAATATTAAAAAATAGGTGAACTGACAATTTTTACAAAGTAAAAGGTTGTATGTAAATTTAGAAAAATGAAAGGGGCCCAAAAAAGTGGGCCCAAAAATGTAGTTGGCTTCTCCCTCTTCTTTTACGCCACACATGCTTTATGTTTACAAGTGTAAGTTTGCAATGATCTTTAAAAAATATTTCTCAAACATGTGCAAGAAAAATATATTTGTAGGGATAAAAGTTCTTTGTGGCATCAATTTTTCGTCATAAAAAACTTAATTTGAGTACACTTGTTAATTAAGAAAATAGTTATCATTTGTAGAAAAATAAATTGATAAATGTACTCTGAAAACAGGTATAAGGTTACCTAATAAACATTCATCAATATTTGTCATAATTTATTTATTTATTTATTTATTTATGTCAAAAACAGTTAAAAACTGTGTATGACATGCTATGGGGAGAAGTGAATACTGTGCTTGTTTTCAAAATTCTGTGTTCCCTACATTAAGCTATATACTACTTGAATTTTGAATATAGAAAAAAGAAAAGAAAAAAGAAATGAAAAAAAGAAAAAAAGAAGAAAAAAGGAAAGAAAGAAAGAAAGGAAAAAAAGAAGAAGAGAAAAATGCTCCAATGTAATAAAATCTATTTCCAAGGATAAATCAGCAATAAATTTTGGGCTCTTATCCATCATGTCCTTTGTCAAGGATTAATACTTCCTGCTGCAACAACATGAAAACGATAATTTGAATAACTATATTTCCCACTGAATTCTAGAAGATGTACACAGAGAATGAAGTTACATTTATGTCCAGAAGAAAAACAAGAAGCCATCTCAGCATTTGCTCAATGAATCAGGGAAACTGGATGAAAAACCTGATCGAGACAGGGGTCCTTGACCCGGAGGCTGCAGTACAACACTTGTTACAGGTTGTTTACATTTATATAGTCCAAATGGTAAATAATGCATTAAATATCACTGTTAAAATTAATGTTACTTTCATTGTGATATTCATTACAGTCTCTAATTATATAGAAACAGTTGTGCAACAGAAATGATTTCACTTGGGATTTAAACTTTTCTATCGAATTTAATTGTTTAATGTCATCTGGCAAAGTGTTGTAAAGTAATGTACATGTATTGTATGCGAATTTTTTGTAATGAGCTATTGATACTGTCACCTGATGAATATGATTGCTACATTGAGTGTTATAGTCATAGATATCAGCGTTTTCTGAAAATTGCTTGCATTACTTTGCTTGTAGTTAAATACTTTCCAACCCTGGTTGGGAAGCAGAATGCAATTGGTCAGGAATGTCCAAATAAAGAAATAAACTTGGAATGTCACTGTTAATAACATTTTAAGAACAAAAAATTCATATTTTTATACAGGTGTTTGTTGGAAATGAAGGTTGTTTTCCAAACCTTATCATGTTCAATCTTATATACCAATTTTCCATCTTTAGGTTGAAAGCAGAATCTTGTAGTAAATTCTCAGTTCATTAAGAAAAAGAACAAAGATTTTGTGTAGATGAAAATAAACAATGTTATAAATGAAGTAGGTAATCCTAAAATTACAACTTACATTTTCAGAATGAACTCTCCTATCAGAGGTGCCATATTGAAGAAAATAATGAGGAGGAAGTACCAATGGTTTGGAGAAAAATATTGGCATAAAATGTCTTTGATTGTCTCTTATTTCTCAGGGTTTGGCTTTCAGTTTTAAAAACAAGGACTTTGCTGTCATCATTACAATCTTATAATTTGCCACTTCCAATTGAAGTTTTGCCTGTTAAGTAAAAGTTTATCCATTTTAGAATTTACAGCAATCAGCTTTCAAACTTTGCTAAGTACCTAGAACCCTCATGTCCCTCAGTGTATTTCCAATTTTTGGTCATGACCATGATTTTTCTGTGGCAGAAACAAAACACAAAAAGTATGTTTCATGAAAGACTTAAATATGTGACATTGACAGGGGTGCCCATAGAAACCAGGGGTCTGGGACAGTTGATCATCGAGGCCCCTAATTTCAGATAAAAAATTCCCTCCAATTCATAAACGGAATTCATTTCACCGTGCATCAGAAATAACTTGTAGTGTAATATTTGGTTTAGAGATAAATATATTTTTAATTTATTTTGAATAAAAGAAATTCTGGGCCCTAATTAAGGCCAGGCCTGGGACAAGTTGCCCCAACTGCCCCCTCCCCCTTCTGGATTCCCCTGGTCATTAATATTAGACTCAACACTTTAAAAGCAATTTTAATGTTCTGAAATGTAACTGTTTATAGTTGGTTTATGTCAATTAGCATGTTAGTTATATTATGATTAAATCTGTGTGTGTATATAGATGAAGAATTATATTCTACAATTTATATACTACAAATAATGTACCAAAAGTGACAAACACGTTGAATATCAACTCATGAATGTAATTCTTTAAACAATTCTACACACATTTAGATACAATATAGAAGATATCACAATGCTGAATGTGGTTTTCCAATTCTAAAGGGTTGCTTTCTACAATTTTAATTGATAAGAATTTAGTGATGCTGAAGAAACATAATTTTTCTTAATTTTGCAAGTAAAGCATCAAAATTGAACCCAAGTACTTCCATTGATTGATTAGAGTTTTCAGGCTCGTCAACTACTGTCGTTAATCCCCATAAGTGTAGCATGTTTTTGTCATGGGAGATAGCAATGATCTTCCCCCGCTTGGGTGGTGATATTCAGCGCAGACCAAAACGTCGGATAGCGAGATTTTCGAAACCAATATCTCCCACCAGCGAGGCAACACCCCAGCCTGGACAATGTCTAACCTCCTGACTAATCTCCCGAATGTGTGGTAGTGTAGTGTAGTGTAGTGTAGTGTAGTGTAGTGTGCGTGCGTGCGTGCGTGCGTGCGTGCGTGCATGCGCGTGTGTGTGTGTGTGTGTGTGTGTGTGGAGAGAGGAGAGGGAGAGTGTGTGGGTGTGGTGGTGAGTGTGAAAGTGTGAGTGTGTGGTGTGTGGTGTGTGAGAGTGTGAGTGTGTGAGAGTGTGAGTGTGTGAGTGAGTGTGAGTAAAAGGTAGGATAGGCCAAGGAAGAAGGAAAGATGGCGCGGGGTCCGTAGCCCGTTTTTTAGGGTACTGTTCCGGCGTTCGCCTGGTGTTGATCGGAGAAACCACGGAAAACTACCGATCAGAGCTTTAGAATTCTCCTCCAGGCAGCGATTGAATTCGACATAGTAGGTTTTGGTCAAGGGGAGGGAACTGCTCATTCTTGTCTGTTCTCGGCAGTAACATCTGCATAGAGGAACGGTATCTTTTCTCTATGGTATCGGCGCAAGATGCTCTTTGGGTTGTTTCTTGGTAGGTTCGGTGTGTTTCGTTTGTGAATAGGTCTGTCAGCATTTTTACAAAGGAGACAATAATTTAATACAGAATTGAAATTAATTTTAATAATATTATTAGTGGTGTGAATACAGCACATACTTTCTGGCATTATTTGTGATAGTAGTAACGTAAAATTACGCCAAATATTCTCACATTTACAAATAATTTTACATTACATTATTTAATAATTTGATTTTGGAAAAAAAGATTTTATTAAGAATTTTTTTCAAAAATACACTTGTAGGAACATTCCGATACAGTTTTAAACTTTTGCAAATAATTAATATTTTTGAAAATCCAGGGTTCAACGATAATGAAACTTGCGTCATTTTTATCAACCTACTTTGCTGTACTTGAGATACATTGGAGCCGGTTACGAGAAAATTTTGTTTACGTATTTCTTTAAAATTGCCTTTATTTCACCCCAAATATACAAAATTACTTATATTTTCGAAAAAATTGAACATGACCTTATTTACACATTTAATTTCGAAGTACAAATTGCATGAAGGAAAGCAAATTCTATCAGTATTGTAGTTGTAGACGTCGAAATTCAATTTAAACTTTCGTAATTTTCGAAAATAAAGAGATTTCAACAAAAATGGGATCTACGCTATTTTTATAAACGTAATTCGCTTTATTTGCCATGAAATGTAAAGAAAAAAATTGAATCCATTTTTGAGAATTTTTTGAAATTTCGTTGTTTTATGTAAAGGACTCTCAAAAATCAAAATATTGTTTTCAAATTAACAGGGCCTCAGTTGGGGAACGTCAGTTTTGGAGAAAATCGTCTGAACGGTTTAGGTGCTGGTGTTGTGAACGGACGGACGAACAAACAGACGCTTTGCCTGCCGTAAATCCATTTTTCGGTATAAATGACCCTCAAAACGTGGATTCAGACTACCCAAAGTATTAAAGGATGTAATTTACTACATATACTGAAGTTGCAATAATTATTCACTTTCTGTAGCAGGAACAATACGTGTTTCTTTAAAAAAGTAAGCTCTTTGTGCTTCCGCTTTGCAGTTCTTTCTCTTTACTACGAAAGTCTGTAGTAAACGAGAAAGTAAAATTGGAAATATGAGGTAAATGTGTGTAAAGTTTTCGTTGACAATGGAAATGAATCACATGCTTAATAATTAATGGATTGATTGTTGGTGATTCCCGGTGCGTCAACTGCTAAGGGCATTAGTTCCGTAAGTGCGGTGCGTGTTTTTCCTCGGGAGGCGACGTTGGTCTTCCTCGCTGAATGGCGAGATTTGAAGCCAATCTACCGTCTGCTAGTGTTTTTTTTTTTTTTTCTTCCCAGTTAGCTCCCACCAGCAGCGCACCGCCCCAGCCGGGACATGGCTCTAAGTTCCCAACTGGTGTCCCAGCATGTGTGGTAGAGTAGTGAATGTAACTATGTTTGTAGGGGGTGAGGATAGGACAAGGAAGAGAAAGGAAAGATAGTGCGCGGTCCGTATGTTAGGGCATTGCTCCGGCATAGGCCTGGTGAAGATCGAATAAAACATGGAAAATTACCAATCAGAGCAGCCGGCCGATAGAACTGATGGTTTACAGAGTAAGATTCACTGAAATGTGTAGAATTACTGTTATAATATAATAACTATATTATTATAACTATATTATTATACTAGTTATATTATAATAACTATTGTAAATGTTCTTAAATAGGATTGCAACTAGCCTTGTGCGATTGAAGTATTATTGAATTTTCTTCGTAGAAGAGTTTGAACACAGTTTATTTACTCCCTCTATTTAAAATTGAATAAACTATGCGTTTAAGATTTTTTCGTTCAGGTAACTAAATATACTCATTAATTTCATGAAAAATCTTTGATTATCTCTATGTTAAAAACATGCGTGCAATTAGAATTCCACCGTGCAATTGAAAATCCAAACCTACAAATCAGAATTCAGAAAAGGGGCGTTTTTGTGAGTTTCTTCTGTTTTATCCACAACATGTTCAGTATCTTTTATTTGCAAATATTTCGTGGAAACAAAAACAATGCAAGGCCCATTAAATTGGATATTTTTCAGAAGCAATACTATGTCATGAAATGTATGACTCGGATGATAAAAATAGGTTTGAATTTCTTAAAATTTAAATTATTCTTAAATGAAAAAATATTGAAGGTAACATGTGTATAAAGAGAAATACTTGCACTCGTGGTACTATATAAGAAAACTCGCCTTCGTCGCTCATTTTCTTGAACATACCACTCATGCAATTATCCCCTTCTTTATACACTTGTTTCGTTAATTACTATTTAAGATTGTGCAATAAACAGTGCTGTGAGATCCGGTGACTTCTCCCACATTCGTTATCCATCGTTGTCTATTTGCTCGCCGACTTGGAGGACACACCCCGATAACACGCCGATTAACGGTATCGTTCATTCTCGATAATGGTCGTGCCGGAACTACCATTCCCGGATATAGCGGTCTCGGCACGCTGGCCACATCGCCGATAACGATCGGAATGGGTGTCTTCGTGTCCGGCTCTGCTGTCGATGTACACTATAGGTACATAGAATGAAACGTGAATATTCCTTGTCAAAATGGCCTCAAAAGCAAAATACTGAAATGGAGTGCGACGTACCAAAATATTTATCTTATAAATTTGCCCGTCTCCATCTCGATACACCACTTAGTATTTGTTCACAATTTGTTAGGACATGAATTTGTATTTTGAAATGTCTCCACACGGATAACATTGGTCGATTATTTGAAAGAATGACCATTCTTAAATGAAATTACTATTACTTTAAAAAAATGAAATATCACGAGTTTCTGTTTGAACAAATAAAATTATATTAATTAGTTATCTCTATGAGTGATAAATTTAAAGGACAGAGCAAAAAACTTCATTGCTTTACATCAAATATTCCCACCACATTAAAAGTCTTTATCTTTCTTTGAAATAATAACACACTCACTGTTTTAATCATCAGTTTATGATATCAATGCATGCATGACTTAGCTTTTTCTTGTCGGCTGTTTCCTTTTTACACAATCATGCAATCTTCTCCTTCGTCTCTTCACAACTTCAGAGTCCGATTTCTCTTATCGAAGTTACTTCCAGATTCCACACTTCTTGAGTCACTTCCTTTCACAAATACCATGTATATCACGAAACTGCCGTTACAGTTAAAGGATTAGTCTGCACATACTACAACATACTGCGAAAAAAGGTTCTGTCGAACTTTTATTTCCTATTTATTTCCTTCATATGTCCGTCCATCTATCCACGCCGACCTATACCCAACGATTTTGCACACACTTCATCGACGAAGCGGTCACAAATCATAACCCAATATAAATAATACTCAATAAAAAATGTAATATGATGTATTATATGACATTGTGTTACTTCAAAGAGTTCAAGTTCGTAAAGGAGAGATCTCGGAGAGGTGCTTGAAGTTTGAAAATGTTCTTTAAAATACTTATAATTTATCATGGCTTTTCCACATACTAGAAGGGCACCTGTACAACCTTAAGCTGATAGCAGGGTCATAAGATACTTGGAAGTCCCAGGACAACAGATAATAATACCCACTCCTTTTTTATTGTTATCTAAACTTAACCATTTTTTCTGGTTGATCATTTTATTCACAATTAAGTACCTTTATACTCTTTAATCAAATGAAAACTACTACAGCGTCATAGACGAGTAGAACCGTTCGCGTCCCGACACTGGGAAGATAGCTAGATAGAATCCAGTCGTTATCTAGAGGAGAATTCTAGGGGTTGGCTGTTCTGATTGGTAGTTTTCAGTTTTTCCCTATCAATACCAGACGAATGCCGGCGCGGTGCTTTATCAAACGGGAGACAGTCTGCATGCGATCTTTCCTTCCTGTTCTCTTAAGCACACTTACATGCGTTACACTATCACTTAAGTCGAAGTCGGAAGGCTAGATTTTGTCCCGGATATGGTGGTGTCTCGCTGGCGTAGATATCTGGAGAGGGGAATCCCCGCAAGCCGTGTAGGTAGGCACCGGATCTCTTGTAGAGTGGACCGGGAGCGGTAGCTCAGTGCATCAACTGATGCCACTGCAGCGCCTCTGACCGGGAGGTCTCAGGTTACACTCCCCACGGCGGCAGGATTTTCGACACTTGCTTTCCACCTAGATCGAATTCAGTAGCTGCCTGGAGGAGAATTCTAGCGGCCGGCTGCTCTGATCGGTAGTTTTCCGTGGTTTCTCCGATCAACACCAGGCGAATGCCGGAACAGTACCCTACCAAACGGGCCACGGACCGCGCGCGATCTGTCCTTCCCTTATCCTATCCTCTTCCCTTACACACACACTTACACTAACATGCACTACACTACCACATATTCCGGGAGACCGGTTGGTCGAATTTAGAGCTTGTCCCGGCTGAGGCGGTGCCCCGCTGGTGGGAGAGTCCTGGTTAGGGGGAAACCCCACTAGCTGACGGTAGGTCGGTGCCGGATCTCGCCATCCAGCGAGGGGAAAATCACCGCCATCTCCCGAGAAAAAAACACACACTACACTAACGGGACTAATGACCGAAGTAGTTGACGCGCCCGGAAAAACCCGAAAAAATCAATCAATCAATTGTAGCGTGGGAAACACATCGCCTCCTCCCGGGATACAACACGCACAACACTTTCCGAACGAATTCATAGCATTTGTCGTGCCAGTCATTCACTCACTCGATCAATAAATCATTCGAAAAATCTTAGATAAATGTCTCGATGTGTTCTCTCCTACATGCTCTCTTACATGTCCTCTTTTACATGCTAGATTGGATTCCTGCTTAATACTCTTAAGGATTGAATATATAAATTTTAAAAACGGAAATATAAATATTTTTAGCGAAAATTTAATCAAAATTTCAAAAAAATATCTAATACAAAAAATCGGTAAATATTTATCTCACTCACGGGGACTATAATCTCGGGACCTCAGTTACCCGAGTGGTATTTATGGCACTAGTCTTCATCAGTGAAAAATCTGGTTTGATTTCGAAATTACATCTTATTCATAATCAGAATCGCTAAATTTGTGAAATCATCTAACATTTCCAAAGGAGTTGCGAACAAATTTCTTTTTACAGAGTGTAAAATATCTAGCCCCCTTCAGCATCAACATCAGTTGGGTAAATAAAACTGACTTAATGTCAGCATTACGTCAGCAACACTATTACCACAAACAAAAAAATCTGATTCAATATTTTAATACCTTAAATATCCAAAAATCGCGTTTCTTCAGAAATAAAAAAACTCGACGACGATGATGTAAAGGAGTGTAGACTCTTTCTAAAAACTGCATTTGAATCATTCAACTTGGGACTCTTGTAAAACTACGTAACTTCGTATTCAAGAGTCATATCTCCATCCACCATATCAGTTATGTAATTCAATCATCCGGTTATGATTAAAGTCCAATTGCGTAGAAAAACAGTGGGACAGGAGTTACGAAATTTCCGGGAGACATTTTAGTGTTTTGACTTCCAGTTTGTATAAAGTAGTTGCATGATACTCAAGTGATTCTTAGGTCGATCAGTGAATAAATTGCGTTCACTTTGTATTCATTGGGTGCTTAGACACCTCTGAGGTTAGAAACGAAATACCCAGGTATTTAATACATATTTTATTTAAACCTTCTGGCTTTTACTTACGTTCGGTAATATATAAAATGATATATGTTTGACAGCGCTTAATTTGCAGCAAAAAAGTATCAGAGCTATTAATAGTTACACTAAGCACGAGTACGTACTAACCAAAGATGCACATCGAGCCTAGAATAATCTACAAAACGATTTCTAATAAGTTTCACACGAAAATAAAAATGAAAGTTAATAATGAAGAAAATAATACTGAATTCTTTTGTACTTCCTTAAAAATGAGGTACAAATAGCTATATTATAACCAAAAGACACGTTCCATCTTCAAAAATTTAAAAAAATATCGAGCGAATGTGACTTCTTATTTGACATTGCGTCCAATCTAGAAATATTGTTTCACTTATTTCAGTTATATAGATATTACGACACCAAACATAGGGATAAAAACCGCCTATGAATACTCCTATTCCAATTGATTGATTAGTGATTCTGGGTACGTCAACTGCTAAGGTCACTAGTGCATAACTATAGTGCATTTGTTTTCCTCGAGAGGTGGGGAAATCTTCCCCCACTTGATGGTGAGATCCGGCGCCTACCTTTAGTCGGCTAACGAGGTTTAGGCCAACCAAGTATCTCCCACCAGTGGGGTACTGCCCCAGCCGGGAGAAGCTCTAAGCGCCCGAACGGTCTCCCGGCATGCCTGGTAGTGCAGTGCGCGTAAGTGTAAGTGTGAGTGTAAGTAAGGGGTGAGGACAGGTCAAGGAAAGATCGTGCACGGTCCATAGCCCGTTTGTCAGGGTACTGGCATTCGTCTGGTATTGATCGAAGAAACCATAGGAAACTACCGATCAGAGCAGCAGACCGCTAGAAATTTCCTTCTGACAACTGAAATCGACCTAACTATCTAGTGTCGAAAAATCCTGCCCCCGTCGGGACTCGAACCTAGAACCTCCCGATCGGAGGCACTGTAGTAACATCAGTTGATCCCTGAGCCATCTCTCCCGATTCCTATTCCGAGAAAGATGCTGCTTATTTCTGTGATCTTCTCATTTAAGAAAGTGACGTTATGGAACACACGGCCAATATCACGAATAACGGATTTGGTTACAAACCTCGGTTTTCAAACTACAAGAGTGACTGAATGTTGCAAATAATAGTGTCATGTGCCGTACCATTTTTTCTCAATTTGTTGCTTTATTCAATTATTTTTTAATAATTCCCGGCCGGAACAAAAATGAAGCTGCATCTTTCTAATATAAATCGTCTGAGTTTCTGTAGCTGTATGGCGAAAGAAAAAGCTCAGACAGGCCAAAGATGCTAGATAAGGTGAAGGGAATAGGTCATGCTCGCCATATGTCTCCCTTACCCCCAGACGTGGATAATAAATAAAAAACAGCGCCCAGGCCTTGGAACACCGCTAGCTGGCAAAAGTCGGATTAATCCTGTCCTAAAATGACAAATACATTTATTAACAAGAGATTAATACTGAATTTTAATATCTAGTGAAATATTTAATGTCAGATACGTAAGATAATTTTTGAGTAAATAATGTAAATTACCGTGAGAGATAAATGGATTCATGATTTTAGCAAAAGTTAACTACGACCAAAAATATTTTGGGTAACCCTATATCGACCTGACGGCGTTAGTAATTACAACAATTACTCGCGAGTGGGCAGGGCGTAGGGAGTGGGCAGGGAGTACACAGGGTTGTTGGCCCTGAAAGAGAACGGCTCGCTTTGACCATCTTCCAAATAAAATTCAAGACTAAATATTTACCCTCTAGATTCATTCACATTGTCAACGTTGAGTGTATATTAATTTTCACGAACATTAATTTATTAACCCCTTTTAACATGCAGCCAAGGGTCCCTTCCCAATTGTGTTGTTTCTCGAACTGTACACTAGACCCAGGGATGCCAACAATGTTCTTGTAAAGGGAGGATACTCGATAAGCCAAAAAAACAACGCAGAAACACATTTCTTGTTATCAATATTTAATTTAGACTAACATCAGCTCTATTTCTTTCTTCTCTTCATTCAAATGAAAGATTCGAGATTCAGACGATTCAAATGAAAAGATTCGTTCACAAAAAGCAGATGAAGATGGCCTGAGCGTTTTTTTTATATATATTTTAGTCGCTAGAAGAGACACTATCACGCTTGTGTGTGTCATGTGCGTGGGTCAGCGTTCAGAAAAAGGATTTTCATGTTTTCTATTCTAAAATAATATATTCACACATTTTATAATGAATAATTATTTAATACATTAATAATTATTAATTCTAAATTAATTAATAATTCTAGTAAACGATACAATGTAGCAGATATTAGTCACGTGAAAAAATAAATGGCCATAAACGTTAAAAATAGAAGGAGGACATTTACAATGCAAAGGGGAACGAGAGAACAGTTGACGTCAATAGAGCACTGTTCTCTCAAATGCAGGACGGTTGAGAACCATAACTAGATTCCAACCACAGAACACATAAAGGATCCCAACACACTTGCGGGTTCCACGAGTAGGGGGCATCTGAATCAGTCCAGGTTCGTCGCGACGTAGCACACGTGAAAGACAAGAGACATCATCCATACCCAAGACGGGATTCAAATCCGCAATCCTTCGCGAGTGGCGCCTTATTGTGCGTGTCGAGTTCTGGCAAACCGGGGTCAAATGTTTTTGGGACAGCACAAGAGGTTTGTGACTTAAAAAAGACGTGGGTTGAAATTAATGTATAGCACAGGTTCTTAACCAGAAGTTTATGAGTCCCTTGTATATCGTGCACGACACTAACAAGTGTGCTACTTGTTAGTGCCGTACATGCAAAATCAAAATAACAGAATCAATTTAGAATAACTACCCAAAACTTAGACACATTAATATATCAGACAGAATAACCCCCCTCAATGATCACGTTCGTAGCTATATATTGTATGAGCAATAAGGTGGGATTTCTACAAGCTGAAAATGAGGTAATTTGCTTGTAATCGCTTTTAAACCCACCCAGTTAAACACTTTTAAGCTCACTCGCTTAATAAATCACTTTTCTTGTGTCCTAAACTCAAGAAATTTCCTTGCAATTAATGAGGTCAAGAAATCGAGCACGTTTGCTTATAATTGTGCATTCATAAAAAATATTAAATAGACAAAATAGGACATCCGTCTGAACTTATATCTCCTGAAATTTTAGTTTAAATTGCTCTGAGAAGGAGATCCACGGTCTTAACTTTGCTGCTAAAGGAGACTCCGTAATAAAAATGTTTAACATCCCTCGCGCCCGAGCATCATGGACACATCGTAAATGTACTGACATTGTTTGTTCGCAAAATGTCGTCCATGCACTGCTTTAATTCTCATCTGTCCAAACGAATGTGATATTTTTACCAAGAATTTGTTATGTTTCTTCCATTATAACATTTGATCGCATAGGCGGATTCTGATGAACAAAGAATTGACTTGTTTTCGGTGTGGGAATAACGTAGACTGAATAGGACTTAAAAATCAATATGGTATGGCAGTCACTAGGTAAATGATTCAGTGCCTAACGCCAATTTATTTAACGGACATTACCTCTGAACGGCTTAATGAGTTTTTAAAATTTAACGAGCAGTCATCTGCATTAATTACCAGAACGCTACTGGATGTGTGACGTCTTATCGAATTGAATCAATATGACCGACGCTCGGCACCATTTGGATATATTTAAACCACAAAACTATTGAAAACTACAATATGAACGGTTCAACAAATTTTCACGGATGGGATTTATTGTTTCATTAAATATTTTCCATTACAATACATGCAATACATTAAAATTGTTGCATTAAATTGTTTCGTTATTGCACTTAAATCTTTAAGATTACTCTGCGGTCATATGATTTCAACGATTCATGAATTTAGTATAAAGCAGAAGTAGGCACCGGGAGCGGTAGCTCAGTGCATCAACTGATGTCACTGCAGCGCCTCTGACCGGGACGTCCTAGGTTCGAGTCCTGACAGCGGCAGGATTTTCGACTCTAGCTTTTCAGCTAGGTCGACTTGAGTCGCTGTTTGGAGGAGAATTCTAGCGGCCGGCTGCTCTCATCGGTAGTTTTCCGTGGTTTCTCCGATCAACACCAGGCGAATACCGGAGCAGTACCTTGACAAACGGGCCACGGACCGCGCGCGATCTGTCCTTCCCATTCCTTGTCCTATCCTCTCCCCTTATACATACACTTACACTAACATGCACTATACTACCACATATCCCGGGAGACTGGGCTCTGCCGGCTTAGAGCTTGTCCCGGCTGGGGCGGTGCCCTGCTGGTGGGAGAGTCCTGGTTAAGGGGAAACCCCACTAGCTGACGGTAGGTCGGCGCCGGATCTCGCCATCCAGCGGAGGAAGATCACCGCCATCTCCCGAGAAAAAAATGCACTACACTAACGGGACTAATGACCAGAGCAGTTGACGCGGCCGGAAACATGAAAAATCAATCAGAAGTAGGCTTTCGTGTGACGCAATCGAGCGGTAATCTTCATTGAAGCAGCTCTGGTTGTGCGAGCGAGGCCGCACGCAGGCGCTGCCGAAACGTGGAAGCGGCGTGGCGTGCCTCAGCCGCCCAAGGCGCCGCAGAACTAGGGCACCACGCGACAAGCAGGAATTCGAGACCACCTCTACTTACTCTACTTAAGTCCAAAAGATTAATTGCAGTTAGTTCTATAAACGCAGGCCTGAATTGAAGGGTTTGAGGCAGGCCTCCCTCCATTCTTCAACGTCAATAATTCGATTTCTGTGAAATTGTGGCTCATTTTGTTCATACACATCGATTACTAATTTTTAACAATACTTTTCACATTTGGCCCTTTAATGTTTCTTGAAAGATACTATCATCTTCTACAGAATTCCAGCTCCACCTATCACATAAATTAACTGGATATTTGTTAAAATTACGGAAATTGGTCACATTTATTATGCGCTTGTAATGGAAAGTTTCCTAAGTTTTTCTATATCCTAAACACTCGTAATTTTTTAAATAAGTAACGTAAAATATGTATAATCTAGCCATCCATATGTCTTGTTTATATTTGTGAAAGGCTTGGGGCACTAAGAAATGTCACGTACTTAAAAAAAACGACAAACCAACACCGTACTAACATTCAGTAGGTATAAAAAGTGACTGGACACTTTTTCTGTGTTGGAATAGTGTAGTGTAATGTAGTCTTTCTGTGTTGAATCTGTAGAAACTGTGTAGTGGAAATGAATAGTAATAAGATACAACAATTACCCCAAATGTATTTTAGTTTAACGAAAATAGACCTAAAGTTTCAAAGAGCTAAACTAATACCTCAGTACTAACGAAAATAAGAAACACTGCGTCGAATTGGGCCACAAAGTCTTTGGCCTCCTGGAAGTAAACGTAACATGCATTACTTCATACAAAATGGCCAAGGAGACGAATTGGGTCATCCTTCAATATTCCTCCACCATCTCCCACACTCCTTCACTGTCAGTCATTTGCTGTCTGGCCCCTGCAGAGAGAGGATAACTGTGTTGAAATTATTCCGAGAGAGGAATTTGCTGTTGAAGAATGCAAGGAGTAAACAGATGACACAATGAGTGCGCATCAATTTGGGAGATATCTCGACGAAGTGGAATTCCGAAATCAGCGGCGCGTGTTTGTAGACAGTTTTGGTGAGTGGAAAACAGTAGATAACGAACGAGACACCAGTCATTCTCGCGTGTTAATTGTGTAAGACGAGCATATCATTGTCCGTGCAGAGAAGTTTATCCATGGACAAGGGCTACCATGGGTAAACTTTTAGGACAATGCACTCATGCCTACCAGGGTCACATTGCCCTAAAAAAGTTCGAGGGTAGTAAAGAAATCAAGCACAAACGCCTAGAATTTACAGAAAATCGTTTAAATTTCGTTTGTTGTTGTTGTTGTTGTTGTTGAGGAAAGTCGCATTTTCAGACGAGACCATATCTTCATTTTGAGGTCAGAAGCAGAGGTTGTCTGGTATCAAATCTATATTTCTTCTGTTCTGCAGAACATCGTTTTCCGCCCAGCAGCTGCAAGCTCTGACGATGATCGCTACGCGATCGAAAAGATCTTAAGAAGAAATATAGATTTGATACCAGACAACCTCTGTTTATTTACTGTGAATTAATAAGGTATCTATATCACCAACAATCTAATTAATTGAGGTCAGAAGGTTGACGCATGGTATGGAAGAAGAAAAATACAGAGCTGGAGCCGCAAACTTAATCCCCCCCCCCGTCAAATGCGGCAGTGATTCGGTGCTCGTGCGAGAATGTATGAGTACCAGTGGTGCGAGGCAATTACTATTTAAAGATCATCATCGTCCCATAAATTTGCTTGTGTATTCATTACGAGAAAGGACATTCATTAGACAATTTTGCATTGCCTTTCTGACATTTTTGGGATGTGGTAAGGAACAACTAGTGCATGCTCAAATAAATAAGCAAGCCTTTACAGGATTAGGAATAGGATATGATCTGAGCTGTCCGGATGACGCCGCATCGAAGTGCCTCTGCCTTCGACGCAGCGTCACTCGGACAGCCCAGATCATGACAGGCCGCGGAAGCCTACTCCATCATTTAGGTTCAGGATAATTTCATCTAGAACGTCTCTTTTGTACACAGCCATTGCAATGTCTGTTTACTAGAGACCGGAAAAATATGTCGTATCAAACGGCAAAATATGTACATAAATATTTAATGAAGAGAGTAAGAATATGTAATAAATATGTAAAATGGTATATAATATTTAATATTAAAATACTCTAATTATTAAACACATTTACATAATATGAAATTACATTTATAAAAAATTGTCTACCCAAATTTTAAAAATACTACAAACGTTTTAAAAATCATTTGGAAAACACAAGTTGAAGCACATTTTGTACCATTAAACGTTTCCGTCAGTAGTAAAAGATTTATCTGTTGCTATCTACGATCGTAGTTTACGAACCGTACCAAGGTGCATTTAAGCAAGGTTATGTGCACCTTCAGTCACGCTAGACGCAATAGAAGCCACGGTGATATCTACGACCAACAAACAATCACTGCAGCGTACAACATTCCTATCGAAGTGTTACACGTCGGCGATCGCCAAAGATTCTCAGAAATCAAAGTTGAAGATCACGCGACGCGGCGACAATAATACTTTTCACAGCAAAATTTCATCAATAATGAAGGGAAAATGCTGATTTTTTTAAAAAATGTTTTTTATTTAAGAAAACGTAATAAAATTCAAGAAAATTCAAAGAATAAAAAAATATTTTGTGAAAGTAGCAAAATATGTAAAATAGAAATAAATATGTAAAAATATATAACGAAAAAATTGGATATTGTATTAGTAGAGCGACGATTCACCAAGATTACAATTTTGAGAACGGTAAGTAGAAAGACAATAAATATGTAATGATATAAATATCCGGTCTTTTTTTATCACAGCCTTTAGCAATGCTTGATCACAACTATAATTTAAAGATTGTAATAATCACTCATCATCGTCCTATAAATTTACTTGTGTAGTCATTACGAGGAAGGAGAATTATTTGTTAATTTTGGGTTGTCTTTCTGACATCTTTGGAATGTGATAATGAACAACGTGTGCATTCTCAAATAAATAGGCAAGCATTTACAGGATTAGGATTTTAGCCCACGGAAAATTCTTATAAGCTAGATTAATATTGGAAACGTTATATATCAAAACATCTTCTTGTTTGAATACATAGGTAGAATCTAATAAATTTACTAGTTTATTTGATGGGTTATTAAGTAATTCTTCTCAAAATTATAATATTTCTATTATTTCTGTCTAACTTATTGTAATTTTATAATGTCCTTCTCACTCTCTTTCTGACTACTTTTTTTCCATAGAGTATTTATGAAGATGCGGTTTAGTGTGACTTATGTACATTAACAACATATTCTTCTGTTTATAACTGACAATTGTAATAATAATATATTTCTTTCTTTCAATTAAGTCTGACGATGGAAACAACAAATTTACGAAGCGTTGCGCTATGTAATATGTAATAAACATTAATATGAAAAATGTTCTGTATTTAAAAATCAAAGACCAAAAATATTATTGAAGAAATACAGACAGAAACAAATTTTAATCCTGATCACAACTCTCGGTTCACCGCAGTCAATCCGCCTTACTCCCTTCTGCAATTTTCTGCGGTCACTTGACTCTTTCATTCTTTGCCCCGTGTGAGGGTGGAGAGGACCCGGTGAGAGGCGTGTGAAGTTGGCGGGCAGAAATTTGAAAATCCTAAATATTTTATAAGTTCTGAGTAGCCAATTACGGAAATTATTTTAAAAAATTAGTTTCGTTTTGGTGCACATGGCCATTTAGAGAAACAAAATTTCAAAATTCACTTTCTTGAACAAAGAGTTCTAATGAAAGTTCTAATACATTTTTAACTGTCGAAAGTGAATTTTGAAATTTTGTTTCTCTGAATGGCCATGTCCACCAAAACGAACCTAATTTTTTTTAAATAATTTCCATGATTGACGTCGGACGTTAAAAATGTATTAGAACTTTCATTAGAACTCTTTGTTCGCTACCCAGAACTTTGGTCAGAAGTAATGAATGATGATTTCGAATTTTTTTCTCTCGAGCTTCAAAAATAAGAACGAGAAAATATTGCATATTTCCCTTTGTTGACGTCGTACGAGGATATTATAATGAAACTTTCTTTAGAACTTTTTCTTTTCCAAAGGGGGTTTTTATTTTGCGTTAGATCTGCTGAATAGTTTTTTTTTTTTTTGTTTTTTCGGAAAGTGGTAGATATTTTTTGAATATCTTTGTTATTTTTTGAGTTTTTAGTGTGAATTTTTTGAGAACTGTAGAACTCTTTGACCTCTTTCCTTACGTGTTAAAAAATTTTGATTATTTGGACTTTTGTCCGCAGCCCTTTTTTGGATTTTAATTTTTTTTAAAATTTTAATTTTTGCGGAACTCTTTTTAAATTTAATTTTTTTAATTATAAAATTTTTTTAAATGGAAGTGACATCTCCGTCAGCTCTTTGTTCGCTACTCAGAACTTATAAAATATTTAGCATTTTCAAATTCCTGCTCGCCAACTTCACACACCTCCCGGTGAGAGGTAGACAGCCCCGTCAGCGCGGCAGCGGCGGAGGCTGTGACTCGGCTGGGGCGGCGGCGAATACGAGGTCGTGCGCCGGCGCGTGAGGGTCCGCTCGATCGAATGATTACCGCTTTCTCAAACTGGAGCGGCCTTGACAAGGCGCTCATCAGGACGAAACAGAACGATAACCCCCGCAAAAACCATTCGCACCATCCTGTGGCCACATGGCAAGATTCAAGCACGCCGTCATCTAGGCGTCGCCACGACTCAATAATAATAATAATAATAATAATAATAATAATAATAATAATAATAATAATAATAATAAACATGTGATTAGTAACGCGAATAATGTATGCCAAATTGACAAAGAAATGCGGCATTATTGCGGAATTGGGTACGCCTTACTATGAATACTGACCTCAGAATGTCCTCGAAAACAGTAAATATAATTGATTGATTTTTTCGTGTTTCCGGACGCGTAAACTGCTTTGGTCATTAGTCCCGTTAGTGTAGTGCATGTTTTTCTCTCGGGAGATGGCGGTAATCTTCCCCGCTGGATGGCGAGATCCGGCACCGACCTACCGTCGGCTAGTGGGGCTTCCCCCTAACCAGGACTCTCCCACCAGCGAGGCACCGCCCCAGCCGGGACAAGCTCTAAGCTCCCGACCGGTCTCCCGGAATATGTAGTTGCGTAGTGCATGTTAGTGTAAGTGTTTGTGTAAGAGGAGAGGATAGGACAAAGAAGAGGAAGGACTGATCGCGCGCTGTCCGTGGGCCATTTGGTAGGGTACTGCTCCGGCATTCGCCTGGTGTTGATCGGAGAAACCACGGAAAACTACCGATCAGAGCAGCCGGCCGCTAGAATTCTCCTCCAGACAGTGACTGAATGCGACCTAGCTGAAAAGCTAGTGTCGAAAATCCTGTCGCCGTCAGGACTCGAATCTAGGACCTCCCGGTCAGAGGCGCTCCAGTGACATTAATCAACTCGTGTGTATTGATATTATCAAATCAAATTTGCAGGCGAGTGCTATTAAAATGAATTTGGGAGTCGACTACATTTTTTCGGCATGATAATGATCCAAATCATTCAGATTTGAACAGAAAACCTTCAATCCTCGACAATGTACTAAAATCATTGTACACACACACATACACACGCACACACACACACACACACACACACACACACATATCACTGTATCTAAACCTTAATGAGCATTTATGGAGAATCCTGGAAACAAACATTTTAAGAAGGAAAATACAAACACGACCTCAAGTGCATATTAGAAAAAAGTGAAATGGCATTTCAATTCAAATAAGAGACAAACTCGTGAAATCCATGGACAGCTCGCCAGCTTTCCTTCCCCTTCCGTGTCCTCTTCTCTCCCCTTATACACCACTTACATGCACTAGGCTATCACACATACCGCCAGACTAATCGGACGCGGAGAGTTTTCCCGCTTGTGGCGGTGCCCGCTCTGGGTGATGCCTAGAATGTTCACATAAGAATTCTGAACGGTACTGTGCGAGCTGATAAAAGGTCATATCGGTTGACGCGTTCAAAGCAAGAATGAGCTATGCCACAATTTTTCAAAAATTTTTACACGATTATGTTGCATTTGTTGTATTTAATAGAGTTGTTAATGTTATTAAAACTATCACCTCCTTCCCTTCGTATTTTTTCGAATGTTAATATTTACTAAATGAAAACTTGGGTTTCTGCTGTGCTACAGAGAGCTGTCGAGCGTTATTTTCCTCTTTCCAATATCGCACCAAGACGTGGTCACGTGATCATTGATTAAAACCTGAATGGGGATAAAAGTGATTATGTTCCAAGTAACTGTGAGAAATCAAAGATACGAGAGAGAAATGTAAGGGATTGCAAGAAAGTAAAATTCAAATTAAATAGGAATATAGTATTATCGTAAGTAAGAAGTACAACAAATAATACCGTACAACGAGTAACAAGTTATGCCGGGAAAGCACAAGGACAATTCATAATTCAACAGTTGCTTCATGGGAGGAAGTGGAAGTGGGAGTAAAAATAGAGAAAAACCACAAAAAGGAAAGTTCAGCAAGCAACTAAATATCTTATCATAATTATCAAAATTAATAATACGCATAAAGAGACTGTACCCAACTGGTAGGAAGATTGTTGCTACAAAACATAAGCATTTCAAGAGTATGCCTACACACCAGAATGTCATCACTACATCGTGAGCTTCAGTTGCTGATTCCTAATAATGACAATTAAAATGAAGTTGATGGGTCAAATTATTGATTGTAAAGTTCAAAACGAAATTTGTCATCTTATATTTTTACTCTCTCGTATACATGCGTATATACAGAGAAGTTATATAATGCTGCATAAAATCGATTTCGATATTTCAACGGAAATACATTTTAGGGTCCCTTGATAGTGAAAAAGTTTTTGTTTTTTTTAAACGTCCGTCCGTCCGTCAGTCTGTCTGTACGTCTGTCTGTCCACCTGACTCTCCGTCCGTCTGTCGTCTGTGAACAACTTTGGGACCTAAACTATGTGTAGGGATTTTTTACAATCTCAATAAATCCTTATCTATCTGGCATCTCTCAAAGATCTGCAATTTTGAAAAACATTCATTAATTTTTGTGGGTTCTTGACTTTTAAGCCCCTGGAACATTTTCAATTTTTTTTCAAACATTTTTTCTGTAAACTTTTGGGTAAGCGTAGCGTAAATTACACTTTTAAAGGAAGCTTAGGTCCAATTTTCACTGTTTGATATTTTTCTGCATATTCTTACAACTAATAAATTGAAAAAAGATTTTTAAATCAAGTATTTTTTCTCCATAATTAGTTATTTCTGTAAGGTCATGCACGTTTCTTTTAATTATAAAAGTTTTCGCGCAATATTGAGTGTAATATGTTCACTGTTAAAAAATAACAAGATTTTTTCAAAAACGGCTCCCATTTTTTCCTTTAAACTTTTGGAAGGGATAGTGCTCAATGTACTGTATAACGTCATTTTGCTCTATTCTTTACTTTCTTGAAAAATTCCAAAAATGTAGTTTTTGACATCTCTCTCTCTCTCTCTGTCTCTCTCTGTCTCTCTCTCTCTGTCTCTCTCTGTCTCTCTCTGTCTGTCTCTCTCTCTCTCTCTCTCTGTCTCTCTCTCTGCTCAAATTTCCGCATTTTCAGAAAAGATCAAACGCCATTTTTTAAATAACGGCTCCAAATTTTTTCTTCAATTTTTTGTATGGGTGTGGCTAAATTCACTCTTTAGAATGACATAAAAACAATTTTGCTATATTCTTTTGTTGTTGTTGTTGTTTTAAATATGCAAATGTATTTTTTTATATATCTCTTAAGCCCATAATATGCATTTACAGCGATTTGTATACATTACTGCATTTGTGAGTGGAAGTGCTTCAAACAGCTTGCAATGAAGTTTTTCGAAAACTCAAAAGTTTTCTGTGAAAATGAGCTTCAAATTTCGCATTTACATTGACGTTTTTCGTATTTTCTTAACAAAGGTTCCAAATTTTTCAACAAACATTGCCATATAGTATGAGGTTTTATTCTTCAATAATTTTCTTAAAGTAATATTTCGGTTCTACTATTAAGAAACCGAAAAATTCCAAAAATTAAAAAAAGGTACTTTGGGCGGCGATAGAGAGCAGCTGGAGTATGATGGTGCAAAACCGAAAAGTTATAGGTCAGGAGAAAGAAATTAGAAAATTAACTAGCATGAGAAAGTCTGTGCCATTCTGTAGCACAAATACTTCAAAATACGTGATATATGATGTCCCCATGTCCTTAGAACTTTCTGACTCTTTCAGTGCTTTAATCACATTCTATTTATTTTACGTACGTTTTGCAACTGTTGAAACATGTAGGTATGGTGTACATATGTTATCATAGGAGCAAATAATGCTTAATTATTGTTTCAGATTCGTAAAAATCTTGCAACCTTTCCTCAAGTGCCTGAGGACCTAAAGAAATTTCTATATTTTAATGATTATTTATTATATGCATAATAAATTAAATGTAGTAAACGTGCTCAAATTCTTTCCCTGTCGAGAAAGCTAAAACTAAATATCTCGGTTAACGGATCGTGTGACATAGCTCACTTTCTTTCTACACATCGATTCTGAATGTTCTGGACGGTGAGTATTGGGTGAAAGCAGAGCTTCTTCGGAAATAAACCTCCATTTATTTGCGTATCTTGTTTAGTTTTAAAATTAAATTACCCGGAATATTCACAGCACCCAATGTACTCGTACGAAAAAATAACTGCACGCCTATCCTACGGCACTTAACGTCCGTGTTATCTAGCAATACGAGAAGTCCCGTTTCCAATGCATGGAATTCATTCTTTGAAGCGTTACGTCTGATCCGGCGGCGCCTGTAATGCGAGAATCGGCGTCTCAGTGAGAGTAGAAACTTGAGGTCACCGTCTCGATGATATACAGTCGACTCCGGCTATAGTGAACTTCTGGGAACTAACATTTTTCGTTCACTAGAGGTTCACTATATACTATGGTGTAAACCCCATCAAACGCCGAGAGTTACCGCCCAATCATCTTATTAACAACTCTTTCCAAAATATTCGAGAAAATGATATTGCGAAGACTGAAAAACCACCTATACTCAGCCAATGCTATCCCCAAGGTACAGTTTGGATTTACAGAAAGAATATCAACGCAACACCAGCTATTAAGAATTTCAAAGTACATTTATTCCGCTTTTCAAAAAAAAAAAAAAAAACTCGATAGCTCTATTTATTGATATTACACAAGCTTTCGACCAAACTTGGCACCAAGCTCTTTTATATAAACTTATCTAAATAGGCACTCCACAATACTTAAAATCAATAATAATAAATTTCGTAAGCAATAGAACTTTTTCAGTCAATGTTATCAACCATTTATCCAACCCAAGAACAATAAACTCTGGACTACCCCGAGGCTTTCCGTTATCACCCACCCTATTCAACCTCTATGTCGCTGACCTTCCCACACTCAATAAAATCACGATAGCTCAATTTGCCGACGACACAGCTATATTTGCCTCCGGTACAACCCTCACTGAGTTAAGAACCCACATACAACTTTATTTAAATATGATAGACAGCTGGGCTGCTAAACTAAAAATTCAACAAAATCCTAAGAAAACCGCTGCTAAAATATTTACTTTAAGACCCCACACTCCCCCACTTCCTCTCACTCTAAATAACAAATCAATAGAATGGTACCCCCCCCCCAATAAACCTGTAACATATTTAGGCTTATATCTTGATACCAAGCTAACTTGGGGAAAACATATAAATGCCAAAGTGACCCAAGCTAAAATAAAACTTGCACAACTACGACCACTAATTTACAGAAACAGTCCAATGCAATATAAATCAGCCATAGCAATTTACAAGACAATTTTAAGACCATTAATGTTGTACGCCAGCCCAATTTGGATCAATTCTGCTAAAACTAACATCCATAAGCTACAAGTCGTGCAAAATAAATTCTTAAGAATAGTTTGCTCATGCCCCATGGTATATAGTCAACAATCAACTTCACAACGAATTTCATTTGGAACCCATTGAACAATACATCACATCTGGCCACCAACTTTTATCACAACCTACCTCAAATCCAGCCCTATCACCATTCAAACTAGCCAAAAACCCCAATTACCAAACACGAATCAAAAACAAATATCTATATCACATAGTCCTAAAAACAATTTGCAGATTTAGATCCAGACTGAGGACCAGAAAAGAGATTTCCTCCCCCTTGTAATAGCACGTAAGTTTATATTTAAGGTTAGCATATAAGTCTGTAAATACATATGTATAGCTATTTTTACTGAGCTATGTAAATTCTTCTAAAATTAATAAATTAAAAAAACTAAGGTGTCAAAATTAAATGGAATTTCTGCATAATAAATGATTTTACAGGAAAATTAATTTACAGCACGAACTGAAAATTTAATTACTTTTATTTGTACGTAAAAAAATCAATTACACTGCTGTTAAAAAAAATTCTTGGCGCTTTTGGTTCTGATGGGTGATTGAAATTCGTTTAAGCTAATAATTAATAGATCTGAAATCCATTTTTCTCTAACACGTAAGATTTTTTTGTAATTTCAAAGAAAAGGCTTGTAAACAAAAACTCCTAATTTATGAAAGTTTCAAGAAACACACGGTAAATAAACGATTTAAAACTAGATATATACAATTCTACTCAAGAAAACGTAAGTATAGATATGTTTATAGGCTTATGCATATTGACAACATAATTACAATATTCTTATAGGCTATTTATAATAACAATGTTAGAAACTCTGCTAACACCTTCTTTTGCTGAAATTTTGCCTCATCGGTCGTCTTCTGTGCAATTCTACTCTTTCTCTCCTTAAGGATCAACAGTCGTCTACTATCATCACTTCAAAATATTTGCCCTGATAACGTTTTCCCAACTTTTTCAGATTTTGATGAAAGTTCACTCCATGTTCGTAACTGAAATCCCTCAGATTATAAGGGAAGGAATAAAGGTGGTTGTGGAGAAAATAAAGTTTGATTCTCATATTACATCCTACATTCTTCATGGAAATTAGCATTTCATCCACCGTAGATTTGAAATCTGGATGTTTTTTTTATTACCTTAAAAAAGATTGACGAAGATGATTTTGAAACCTGACCAGGCCAATCTTTCTTCATCACTCATTAAAGTTTCATCACTCATCAAAGTTTCATCTTTCATTAGATTTATAATCTGAGGTTCAACGAAGATGCTTTCTTTAAGCTTGACTTCTGAAAGAAAAGAAAATTTGAATAAATATATTTAAAGCAATCTCCATTCTTATTCAGCGCCTTGAAAAACTTTAATTATACGAAACTTGATATGGAGTGTTGGCAAAATAATATTTTCACGATTAACCAAACATCTTGTTTCATTTTTATCTCCAAGACTCAAAGTGTTTCTGATTGACCAATCCCTTTTGATCTAGTGCAATTCACGAACCCTGCTATTCCATTCACTTAGAAAGCAGAGGAACTTACAAAATCCTGGGTGAAGTCCCAATAATACTCCAATAACTTCCAAGTCTCCGCAGACTCTCCCTTTTGATACCAGTAAAACGTTGTGCCTAGAGGGGGCATATTTTTCTCTTTCAACCGTGAGCCTAAAACCAGCGCCGATTTCTTTGAGGTCAAGATTTCGCATCAAATCATTAAGTCCTTCTTGATTAAACAAGCGGGGTCTTCTCTCTTCTTTGGAGAAATCAGTAACGTCCATTTCACTATCACAGCAGTCTGAATAATTTGAAGATGACGTAGATGGTATATAGGTCATGAGGTGGATTTGGTATAGCAATGGCCGGACCATGTGGTACGGGTGACTGACGGATGGCTGACCTAAGTTATTGTAGCCACGTATACATTGCCAACGTTCATTTGAAATTTAATCAATTAATAAATTTCGCAGAAACTGTAGGCGACGCGAAGAAACCAAATGAACATATTTAATCAGCTTGCAACACCGACTTATTGTCACCCTGTTTTTAATCAAAAGTAGCAAATTGTCGCAGCCCCGAGTGTACATATGATATAGCGCGAGCTAATTTGAAATATGAAAACCCGAAAATTTTGCAAAAACTGTACGTGATAGAAAAAAAAACTTATATATGTAATGAAGATGAAAAACTGATTCATAATCACCCACTTTCATCAAAAGCGGCAAATCATCGCAGCCTTGTGTTATTTTCAGTTGATTGCTTCGTATATTTTTATTAGATCCTTCTCCGGAGTTCGTGCTCGCTCCATTTTTGATTCTGCTTGATCCTCTGCCTCAAGTATGGTTATGCAGTCTTGGCACCTTTCAATGCCTCTTGCACTGTTGGAACATTCTCTGAAGGCCTTTTCATTCGCCTAATGTCATATGAGATCAAATAAATTTCCTACGTTCACCATAGCCGAGGTTCAGGTTCATTGGGCCAAAAAGTTTACTATAACCGAGGGTTCAATATATCCAAGTTCACTATAACCGGATTCGACTGTATTATTTTTTATCACCCAAAAGTGACATTTTGTGGCACTAATGGCGAGGTGAGGACGGTTAGGACGGAAATACTGTTTTCTAGGGTCAGCGAAGGGCAACAGAAGGGTTTTGATGGCTTACATCACCGATGCAAGCCCAGCTGCATTGTGAGAGCCGAACTCCGTTTTCGCACTGCGGGTTCTCACTTGCTGAGACCATTCTGTGCATTCGGCAGTGTTTTTTATTTATTTAGTAAAAAACTGTATGTGACGTATGGGGGAGAAAATCATCTGCGCACGCGTTCTTGAGTTTCAGAATCACTTCCCAACTATTAACTATTAATAGTTGAAATATGAAAATAATAATAATAATAATAATAATAATAATAATAATAATAATAATAATAATAATAAATTTTAAAAAGTGAGAGATTAACATTTCAAAACTAGATATTTTCGTTGCCGAATTATAGAAAACTTATTTGTAACGGTAAACGAACGAACATTTGATTTTTCTCTATTGCTAACAAATAGAAACTCACCCTAAGCTCTACCACGACAAGCAAAAGGAAAGCTCAACAAAACGTGCGCATAGTGAAGCTATATTTACGTCCAGAAGCAAATCAAGGGGCTATCTCAGCATTTGCTCAATGGATCAGGGAAACTGGACAAAAACCCGATCGAGATGGGGAACCACGATCGCGTGAGTGTGAGGTGTTTTAGGTGAGAGTGAAATATCCATTTTGGGGGAGTCATATTCGTTTCGTGAAAATTAATTTTCCCTTTAATCGTTGACACCTTAGTGTTCGTTCTAAACATCTGTCTATATTTTATGTTAATACCCATTAAATGAGTTTATATAATGAACATTTTGATAGTTTATCGATAGTGCTAGTGAAGAATGTCCCTCCCAATCAGTAAATGGCCTGTCTGAAGTTGCACGTGTGTAATGTATGATGTAACGAAGGTTGCATATCTTTTCCAAACTTTTTAACATTGTATATGGGACCTCTGATAACATTGTATATAGGACCTCCGTCAATTTTCTGCGGGTGATGGGAAATGTGTCCTTGCAGAATATGCAGTATGGTAGAGTTGAATGGCATAGAAGGCGGGGCAAAACATCTTTGTAACAACGATACCTTCTAGGATTACTATTTCAATGCCAACATCGCTTCATCCGCTTTGAGATCTGAGAATGAGGGATACATACTATGTACTTGATAAAAGTGTATAAAAGCTACATTTCAAATACTTATCGTGCGATGAATAATTATTTCACATTTTCCTAAATCTTAAATGTGTTTTCCATTATTTTGTTTTTTGCTCAATTACTAAAAAGGAAGGGCCCCATTCTATTGATTGTCTAGGGGTTTTGAATCTTTAAGCACGGCCCTGCGCACAGTAATACTCCTAAGACATGGCGCTTCTATGGCCAGAAGAGAAAACGTCTTTTAAGGCAGCCGCAACACCTAAGAGAAGGAGTTCCTGCTGTAAACTGCCATCTCTTTCGGCGAACTGAATTAGAGTAACACTGAGCTGGGCGTCCATACGCGCATGAGTCCTGTGAAACCCAAAGGCCACGATTAGGCCGCGACGTAAGCAGAGATCAGATACGATGTCATCTTATCTCGAACTTGGCATTACCGTGGAAGCCCGAGTGAAAGATGTTATTCGGATTCATATGCTCGGTTATTCGGATTTATATGCGATTTCACTAGCTTCAAAGCTTTTGCAGCACCATGCAAAACCCAAGTAACCAAATTTGTATTTGCTACATAGAAATAGTATAGTTTAAAGACTTTTGAGTGATGACCTGAAGTGGCTTTCGTGACTGCCACAATTGGCAAAATGTTGCATTGGCAGTGCCAGGACGCCTCTCTACGTACTATTAACCTCGCACGTTTTCTTGAGCCCGCGCTTCGCTCGTTGCGCGAGGGGTGGGGAGTTTGGTTATTTGGACAAGGAATTTTATATCAAATTTGTAGTTCGTTTTTTGATGTAAAATAGTTTCCATTACATGGGAGCGGAGCATCAGATTTTGTTCACATGATCGTTGCTATCATTTATTGTTAATTCAACTAAAGTTTGCAAAGTAATGGGGGTAGGTATTCCGGGGTTGAAGAAAACGTGCGCGTACAATACTATAATGCAGAGTTACAAAGAATACAAGTTATCTGATGTCTATCAACCGGTATCTGATTTCGTTGTGCGCTCGTTCGTTGGTGAATGTAAAGGTCATATCCACTGGCTCACTGTAGGTTTGATGCAGTGCACGGTGACACAGGCTCTTAATAATCATGTTTTTAAGAATCTCGTAAATCAATGCTGTTTTCAAGAAAACTGAAAAAAAAAACAAAAAAAAAAACGTGCGCTTGCTGTCTTTACTCAGATTTTTAACAAAACATAAATGTAATTTTTTCAACACTTACATGAAATTAATTAATAATTAAATTAATTGATATCGATTGATCATTAGTTGTAACCCTTAATGCACATCCAAATATTATCCACATATTCTTTTCAGGATGCCATTCTGAACAAAAATTGTACTTGAATTATTCATGTTATTCATTATACATGTTGACTATACTGTGTACCATACAGCTTTTTTGCTCTTTTACTCTTAGGATTAGACCGATTTGGCAGGCAGAGAAAAAATTATGAAATTGGGAAAAATGTTGCATAAGATGAACAACTACTAGAAAAATTACAGTTGCTGGATTGATTGATTATTTTCTGGAGCGTCAACTTCTGTGATAATTAGTCCTGTAAGGTAAGTGTGTGTTGCATCTCAGAATGTGAGCTGAGTTAGCTCAGAGACGACAATGCTGCTGCTTCTTCAGAGACCGGAGGGTTTTAGGGTTCGAGTCCCAACGGCGGTGGTGTAATTTTTGACACCAGCTTAATGTAGCAATGGCGAATTGAGCCGCTATCTGGAGAAGAATTATGTTCGCCGAGGACTTTCCAGAACTAGTTTTCCTTGATTTCTCCGATCAATGCCAGACGAATGCAGGAGCAGTATTCTGTCAAACTTAGACTGCATGCACTCTCCTTCCTCACACTCAAACCATAGAATAAAGAATTATGGTATCTGCTCATTAGTCTACGCTCATACCTGCACTACACTACCATACTACCATTCTTGTCTGGAGACCAGTCGAGAACTTCAGTTTGTCCCGGCTGGGCCGGCGCTTCCTGATTGAGATTCCTGGAAAGGGAAATTCCCCGCAAGCCGACATGTTCGCCGGCGAATTTCACCATCCAGCGTCACTTGCTGGGGTGAACCATACACTTCACTAACAGGACTAATTGAAGTAGTTCTGAAATTGTCGGATACATCAATAAATAAATAAATCCGATGAAGGCAATGTTCAACTCTCGCTAGAATGTGAAATGTGGCGTTGTGTATGGAGATAAAAGTATGAAGAAATGCGGTATCGTGTATATAAGTTGACTTCAGGGGGAGGGGTTATTTATTTTTACTTTCTCTCTACAGTATTGTGAAGCTGCGGGGGAAAATGAAATTTCGATAGAAAAACTCTTATTGCCGGGTCGTGATAACAAAAATGTGGATAAATCTTATTCCTACACACAGAAAATTAGTCTCTAACATGCTGTGTAGTCAGAATCCATGATTTCTGGGTTCTTGATACCTAAAAATCGATTGACGGTCAAACGTCTGTCCATCTGGGGTCAACGCTACCGCCTAAACCTCTTCTCCAAAATTTACATTCCGCAATCGACCTGGCTAATGTCGTAGTCCCTTGAATTTGAAACCTATATCTTAATTTTGAGGGTACTTTCGTACTTTATAGCGTAATGGTGCCTAAGAGAATGGTGCATGTCTCATTTTCGTTGAAATCTCTGATTTTTCGAAAAGTGCAAAAGTTCAATATTTTCAGGTGTTTCTACAATTAAAATATTGAAAATAGAAATTTTTTCTTTAATGAAAGTAAAATTAAAACAGAAATTTTGGTGTTTTTTTAAAGCAATTGCATTGTGTAAATTGGGTGCTGTTGTATTTGTGTTAATTTTTCTTTATGAACAAATATATTCATTTCTTTGGTAAATAATAAACAATTCACGTTTCTCGAGTGTTTATTAGACAACACATGCTTAAAATTGACTTAAGAGCGTATTCACTTGTGTGAAGTTTTATAGTGTAAAATCGTATAAATCTACATATACCATAATTTTATGCCCCCATTCCACAACTGACACTATTGCATCTGGCAAATACATGTTTGTTTCTATTAAAACACACATACGTGAAAAGAAAAATAAATTTAAAATATAATTTTTATATAAATAATTGCCATTTCACCTACTTCCCCTGAATACGTACCCATTTGTATGTTATTCAAATATATTGAATCAGGGTTTGTCAATGACATGAATCCTACAAATAAGGTCAAATTTTCTTATTAAGTGGGTTTTCAAAAATATTCACAAATTGATATACTTGTGTGCTGGAGTTATTACACATTATTAGGTGAAGGGTATTTTCGAAGAATCAGCTGTCATATTCAAAGTATATAAATTGAAACAAAATTAAAATCTCTTCTCAAAATTAAAATTTCAACTCTTTCATTTCATTTTAACACTTGCTTTCCTCTTCAAAAACGAAAATTAAATATTTCACGGAAAAGCAATTCTTGGATAACACAAGGGATTAGGACATCTTGTAAAAACAAGCGAATTCTTTCTTTCATTTCTAAACGTCATGACGTATCTCAAGATTTCCTTATCCACTTTAAAAAATACAAAACATTGTTACGAAAAGTCATAAGACAGGCTAAAATCATGAAAAACGATCAGGATATTTTGAATTCAAATAATAAAACAAAAGCAATGTGGAATATAATAAAAAATACTACCAAATCAACTAGAAAACCCGTAGAGAATGTTGTTTTAAAATATAACGATATAAATGTGAACGATCCGGCAACAGTGGCTAGTCTCTTTAACCAATACTTTTCGAGAATTGCTGCCGATCTCACTAAGGGTCTTCAGGCACAAAATTCAAAAACAGACAGTTCACCCAAAATTGTAGACACAATGTTCGTTTCCGAAACTTCTTCCTATGAAATTCTCAAAATAATCGGTAAACTAAAAAATAAATATTCGTCCGGTTTAGATGAATTCCCGGATTCTTTGTTAAAGACTTGTGCGTATGCCATTATACACCCGTTAACTCACATATTAATGCATCTTTATGCACTGGAACGTTTCCAGATATTTTCAAAACAGCTAAAATTAAGCCGCTTTTCAAAAAGGCAACACAAATGAAATTCAAAATTATCGGCCCATTTCTCTTCTATCAAATTCTTCTGTCTTTTCAAAATATTAGAGAGACTTTTTACATACGAATGGAAACCTTTCTCACTAAACACGACGCGCTTTCAGATTGCCAACATGGATTTAGAAAATCAAAATTAACGGAAACAGCTATATTTTCTTTTCTTAAAGATGTCGCCTCATCATTGGATCAAAACGAGGCACCTATTGGATTATTTTTAGATCTCTCAAAAGCTTTTGACGTCATTGATCATGACATTTTACTTTCCAAATTACCTTCATATGGAATTCGTGGTATTGCTCTAGATTGGTTATGTTCGTACCTTAAACAACGATCTCAGAGAGTTGAAATACCTTACTGGAATGATGGAACATTACGTACGCACCTTTCCGACTCTTTGCCCGTTGCATGTGGAGTTCCTCAAGGATCGATTTTAGGCCCTATTCTGTTCCTACTTTACGTAAACGATATGCCCTCGACGATTCAAAACGGAAGAACGGTTCTCTTTGCGGATGATACGAACATCCTTTGCAATAAAGAAACAGTAAATAGTACAATATCAGATGTTTCAAATTGGTTCCGAAATAACAAATTAATAGTAAACGAAAAGAAAACGGTTTTAATGCAGTTTTCCATTTCAAATAAACAATTCTGTGCCCCATTACAATGAACAATGTACCATTGAATGATTTAAGGAAAAAATTTTTCAGTCAAACCTTAAATGGAATGTCGATTTAAATGAATTGAACACAAAATTAAGTTCATTGTGCTACGCGTTCAGAATTCTTGCAAATTCAGTCAGCCTTCATACTGCTCGTTGTGTATACTTCGCGAATGTTCATTCCCGCCTGAGATATGGCATAATATTCTGGGGAAATACATCTTATAGCTCCCAGACTTTTAGATTACAAAAACGAATTGTACGAATAATAACCAAATCCCACCCACGTGATTCATGTAAGCCTCTCTTCATTAATCTAGGAATTCTACCATTACCGTGTCTTCTTATTTACGAATCAGTGGTTTTTGTAAAAAATGACTTGCTCAAGGGCGGGAATATATTTTCAGAAAATGCCGAAGTCTATTACTATAACACTCGACGTAGAAATCATATTCACCAGGTGACAGTATCAACAGCTCATTACAAAAAATTCACATACAATACATGCACATTATTTTACAACACTTTGCCAGATGACATTAAACGATTAAATTCAATAGAAAAGTTTAAATCCCAAGTGAAATCGTTTCTGCTGCATAACTGTTTCTATACAATTAGAGACTATACTGAGCATCACAAGAAAAGGAACATTAATTTTAACAATGATACATAATGCTTTATTTACCATTTGAACTGTGTAAATGAGTATAAACAACCTGTAACAACTATTGTAGTACAGCTTCCGGGTCAATGACCCCATCTCGATCAGGTTTTCGTCCAGTTTCCTGATCCATTGAGCAAATGCTGAGATGGCCCCTTGTTTTGCTTCTGGACATAAATGTAACTTCATTTCCTGTGCACGTCTTCTAGAATTCAGTGGGAAATACAATTATTCAAATTATCGTTTCCATGTCGCGGCAGGAAGTAATAAGAGCCAAAATTTATTGCTTATTTATCTTTGAAAATAGCTTTTATTACATGGAGTTTTTTGATTGTTTTTTCTCCTTTCAAAATTTAAAATTTATTGCTTATTTATCTTTGAAAATAGATTTTATTACATGGGAGTTTTTTGTTTGTTTTTTCTCCCTTTCAAAATTCAAAATTTATTGCTTATTTATTTTTGAAAATAGATTTTATTACATGGGAGTTTTTGTTTTTTTTTCTCCCTTTCAAAATTCAAAATTTAAGTAGTATATGACTTAGAGTAGGGATCACAGAATTTTGAAAATGTGCACACAATTCACTTTTCCCCATAGCACGTCATACGCAGTTTTTAACTGTTTTTTGACGTAAAATAAATAAATAAATAAAATCTGATGTGTTACAAATAGTATGGACAAGAAAGTCTGTGTCATTTTGTGTGACTAATTATTATTAATAAAGAAAACATTTGACATTAATGAACACTAATGTATGATAAAGAAAACAATTGCTGTTAATAAACTTTTTTAAATCACCTACATTTGATAACTAAGTAGAGAAGAAACAGTGTTTTAGTTGGTATTTTGTAGAAATATTTGTTTTATGGAAAGATCATAAGTGAATTATATTTTCTTCCGCTACATTTGAAAAGCCATAAGGAAAATGTAGCAAAGATGGATCCTTAACTGTTGCTTCCTTTGCATATCAGGCAGAAATAAAAAAAAAAAAAAAAAAGAAAGTCATATCAATGTAAATATATTAGTTGAAGACTCTATTTAAAAATATAACAGAAGATTTTTTTTTGTCAATTATTTGTGATGTTATTTATTCTACTTTGAACCCCTCTCCCGCACACACATTGATTAAAAAGTACCCAGTTTTAATTTACTGAGTAAGTTTATTCTTGCAGTTTCTTTTCCATTCATTTTCTCTGTTGAAATGTAGACATGATACACAATCATTTCCCATTCTTTTATCCTCAAGACTTCAATGCTGGCTGTTGTCTGAATTCATGGATGTGCAACAGCTCCCAATAAGATAGGGAAGCTATATGATAGTTAATTATCATGTAATTAGTAAACACTTCCTTCAGTATGTTATTCTTCAAATTGCATAACTCCCAATTTTAACAGTCATGCATTATTTCATCACACATCATTTTACATTTTTTCAATTTTGCTTCAATGCAGTCTTCAGACACAAACTGCAGTCTTCCAAAAATTATTTATAAAGAAATTTTAAAAAATCACTGATTGTGAAACAAGTTAATCATAAATATTTTCAATAAAAAAAATTTTGTTAAAAAGGGATGAAAATATTAAAACAAGAAAGAAAAATTTTGCCTTTATTGTAATTCATTTACATTATTGTCACTTAGATAACTCACAACTGCTCAATATCCTAAGCACGGACAGAATTCCCAGGAAAGAAGTTGAATATTTTAAACGAAAAAGGAAATCAAACAAATTTAAAAAAATTATATTCCTTCTGTAACCACAATAAGAATGTTAAAAGCAATTAATTAAACCAACTTGTATTTTGTGGGACAACTAATTCCCTTTAGAAAAAGTTATCAAGCTCATAAGTCAATGTAAGGGTCAGTCATTTAGAATTTCTTTTGCTCCCTATATAAAATATAATGTTCTCTTGAAGCGAGGGAAAAAAAAAAAAAAAAAAAAAAAAAAAATAAAAAACACCAACAAACTTTAAACATCCATTTTGATGTACTGCTGAAAGTAATCTAGAAGATGAAATATTGCTCAATTTCCTCTAAACTTTAATACAAGAAAATACTTTTCTGAATAATTTAAGATCAAAAAACCTTTTTTTAGACATCATTAAACAGAATATACACATTAAAACCACATGCTTACAATTTCAAACACCAACTTGCAAATTACTGCTCTGCAATATTTATTAGGCTTCGAAAGTCAGAAATGGTTAATAAGCATGCGGTAGTTTATTTCAACAAATTAATCACTAATTTACAGCTACTTGATGTGGGTGTGATGGGAAAGTAGTGCAATGCAACACAGTTGGGAGCATGCACAACTACTAAAATAATTTTGAATTGCTTCCCCATTGTTTCATGTTGTAGTTTTTAGCAACCAATTATTTACAAAATATTTTTAGAAGCTTATAAGATTATCATCATTAAATCTGCTAGTTCAAAGATACTAAATTACAAAACTAAATGAAAAAATTAGTTCTTGGATTTTGTACATTAGGCACTTACTTTCTCACCAATTGTTCAAGTTCCAACGGACTTGCTCTAGCAAAGAACTGAAACAATGTTTGTTTCCACATTGCTTACATTTCTTATAAATTAGCAATAATTATAATAGGGGTAAAGGAGAACTCAAATCACAAAGGAATTTCATCACAGGATATTTTAGGGATTACTCAACTTCTCATTTTCCAAAGCAAGTATTGAGTGTTTTGAATGAAGCCAATGATTTTATTTTGGTGTAGAATACATACATACTAAAAAACAAGAAACAATATAATTAATAATTTAAAAATTTAATAAAAACAATACAATATTCCCTCAACATATACACTGTGAATGAAATAAAATTATATAAATACGAATAACATGTATATGTATACTATTATATTTTAAACATACGGCAATGTCATAATATTGAAATATTGTAGCCAGTGAGGCGCGCATAAAGCAGCAGATTTAAATTCATTTTTATGAAACACTATGGTTCAGGCATTTTTTTTCAAATTCCACAAAACTCATGTTTTTTTACAGACAAGGAAGCAAATAACACTGAAACAAAACATCTACCACAATAGGACTATAAACAACATTTCATGTACCAAGTGATGACAAAAGATCTGGTCGATAAAAGTGTCTCCATAGATCAAAGATCTATAAAACAGAATTTTCAGTACACAATCATTCATTTCTCATTCTAATTAAAAGATATTATGAACTTCAAATATCTGTTACAATCCTAACCCCTTTCAATGTGATAAAAAAAGGTTACTATGTGCTTTACTGTCCACACATGCCAATATTAATCCATGGAGACCACCGAATCAAGCTTTTCATCAGTACAATACAATACAGTACAGTGCAGTGCAAAGAGAGATACAGGCATTCTTGTATGGTAAAGATTAATGAAAACATGAAGGTTAAATGAAGTGATTTATAAAAATTAGCAACTGGGCCATGAGTCTCACTCTCATGCACATGCATTATTGAGTACATGAATGAGATAGAAATGATATATATAATGTATGAGCCTACACAGCAATTTTTGGATTCCACATTAAAGTTGCGTCATTCTTTTCTTTCTACAAACAATCAATTAAAATCAACGGCGAACATACAGATCAAAAGAATGAAGTGCTTTGGTCCACTTAAAACTTTTATTAAAGCCATCACAATAATCCTGTGTGTGGTATGTTCTGTTTCTACAGACATTATATAATTAGTAACCTTTATGAAAATATTCCTGGAAGCCTAAAATTTACTGCAGCTTTAAAGATTCAAGAACTTACAAACAATGCTAAATTTATATTAAACAAGTATGCACAGCAAAGGCAAATAACATATCAGCATACATAATGTCCATCCATAGTTTTTTATTAAAAGAGTATATAAAATTTTTGCATTAAGCACTAGTAAATCTCTGCATGTCTTTCACTGCTCTCGTAAGAATATCACCACATTACAAGATTAACTAGATTTTTGTTTTCTTTGTTCTAGGAATAATCATAAAATTAGATCACATAGGCCTGAATAGATTTCGTACACTCTAAAGCAAAGAGTGGCTTTTAATTTATAAGTTAATTTGTTAAAAGAATGTCCCAGAATATTATTTACAAATATCATATAGAATAAAGCATTTGTATATTATTCACAGCAAAAGAACAAGAAACATGAATGGTAATTATTAACTTATTTTTAAAAAAAATTAAAAAAATAGCACTAATCTGCAATAAAGCATTCTTTCCCTTTTAAATATATACACCAACTTTCATATCACTATTGTGGTGTTTTTGAAATGTTTGGTACATAAACATTCCACACACATTGATAAATGATTAAAATAGTAACAGTAAAACAAATAACAATATATAGAGGCAAAAGACCCCAAAATATTCTTAAGTATATCATCAATTTGTTGATCCATGATATGTTTTCATACAGTTGTTCTGACTAGGAAAATTTGGCATTGGGATTTTTACATCAAGTAATATATTAAAGAAGATTAAAAAGGATAATCTCGAGTAAAAATTAACAGTCAAAACATATTAAATTACAGAAAAATTTTAGAATCCACCGAACTCAATTTTAAAAATCCATGTGAAGATTCTGAATATTGAATGCACACACTTCATTACAGACAAAATATTTCTCAAAAATAAAAACAAACCAAAAAAACAACCAATAATTAAAAAACACTAAAGCAAGGATTACTGATTGCAAAAGTGGGCCTAAAATGATAATATTAAGACAACAAAACTTGAAAAACATATATACCTCTCAAATGAAGGGTATTCTTAATTCCATATATTAAATTACAATATACGTTTCTTCAATATTTGATGATCCTTGCATACTTTTTTCAACATTACATAACCTTCAAAATTTTTATAGATTTTTGTTATTCATTTTTATAAAATATTAAAAAAAATATTCTTCTCTTTTGGCTTACAAAACCAATTTATTGAAGACATTCAATCGCTTCAACTTCACACAAACTTCAATCATTTTCTTGTGAAAATCTCAATGTTATGCTGCTATCTTTTGTAATTACCATTCTTGAAATGAATATTCCCATTACATGCCTCTCATGATGGAATTTTTTATTTAAATGGCATAACTATTCTTTTAAAATAATTTCATGTAAAATATTACTAACAGGTAATGAACAATATTATTCTTACTCCCACATGAATGATAAAACAATCTTTTTCTCTACTCTTAAAAAACAAACAAATATTCATGAAGATGTATTAAAAGATATTTTTAGACACATCATGGCATGCATTCAGTAGAATCACTCATGTTCAATCCACATACCTTCTTGGAATTAAAAATTTCCTTTGGTCTAGTAAAATGCTTGAGAGGTAACATACTCTGTCATGGAAAGATCAGAGGTAGTGTTGACTTTTCTGTACTTTCAGCTTATAGTATAGAAATAATTAGATAAGTAACATAAAAGTTTATGTCCAAACCTTCTGCAGATTTTGCAGATTATCTTGTTCTCCAGCATTCAAAAATTAATCTTTCATTCAACCAACAGAAAAAATTGGTTAACATTTTATTGCCTTTCTGCTCTTACTATAATTCAGAGCATAAACCAATGACTTACTTTCACTTTATTATATTCTCTTCAGGCAAAAGCACTTTTCTCTGTGTAGACACCATGGGCAACTTCTATTAAGCAAGCAAAAGTTTGGTATTTAATAAGATAATTTAGCATGAAGATTTATGTTTAGCTGCATTACGAGCTATGTATTCTAAACGATGTAATATGATCCTTTCAACAATTTTATCTGTGGTCATGTTATTATGAGAATCCAAAAGCTTAAATTTTCCAAGTTGCTTGGGCACTTCATAAGGATCTCTGTCATCATCTGTAGGGTGCACTGGGGTTTGACCATGGCAAACAATATCAACTTTGAAATGCTCCATAAGTTCATTAGTCACCGGAAGAGGAGCACCAATTACAACTTCCGATACATACTTGCATGCTAATACACTAAGAACTCTCTCATGAAGATTCATAATGGGATAGTTGTTTCCTCTGTATCTATTTACAACGGGATCTGTATGAAGACCTACAATCAAATAATCTCCCTGTGCTCTTGCTTGTTCCAAAAAATCAAGGTGTCCCACATGAAATAAATCAAAAGCTCCTGCTACATACACAATTCTGTCACCTGGTTTAGGTGGTTTTCCATCACTAAACTGAATAATTTTTTGAGTTGTAGGAAGGAACTGGGAGCAACCTGTCCACGGGCTTCTGGCTAATGAATCTTGACCCATCGTTGACGAGCCTTCTCGCTCAACTTCATATTCATGAGCGCCCTGTCGGAAATGTTGCCTTGTTAGAAGCAGCATGCGACCAACTAGATCTGTAGTTGAAATCCCTGCTGTTCGTTGTACTTCTCTGTATCTACCAGCACCCTTGACAAGATGATATGTATCCACCCCATCCGCTGTTGTTGTGATATCATTCCCATGAACACAGAAATCACAATTGTATTTATCTAGCGTTTCCAGGGTAGTGACATAAGGTGCTCCTTCCACAACTTCATCAACCCATTTTATTCCACGAACCATTTTATATCTTTCTTCTTCAGTAAAAACAGGTGGGCCTTTATGTTTTGTGATGTCAGCATCAGTGTGCACACCCACTATTAGACGATCGCCAAGAGCTTTAGCCTGACGCAGCGAATTTGCATGGCCAAAATGCACCATGTCATAGCAGCCATCGCACCATACACGAATTTCTTTCGAATCACTCATGTTAACACAGGACACACGTTCTAGAGTTATACTTACTTTAAAATGTTATATAGTAAGGCAAGCTGAGTCAATTATATAACGTAAGAGCTATCACGCGTCCACGTCACTGCACATCATCAAAGATTACCAATAAAAGTGTTGGACTTGGTAAAAGTTTTCCAATTTATATACATTCATGGATTAAAATCTTCATTTTTTAAGAAAATTACTGGCACACATTGCAAAGCATCGTATATCACACAAACATTTGTTTCAAGCTAAGTCGATTTAAATCGAACACCTACAATCGGAAGCTCAGCCACATGGCCACATCGACACATGAAACGAAGTCAAATTCGTTCCATGGACACACAAAGCGACTAATCCTGTTCATGGTTATAATTAGCTTTAATTTCATTATCTTTCTTTTATTTCTAAGTAAATTTACAAAACAGTATCTGGTATTTTGATATTATTAGGAATATTTTATAATATTTTTGAACTTTTACTTTTCCATGCAACTGATATCGATAAATGTGAGACGATTTTTCTGTAATAAAATTATGTTACTATGTCACGGTCAACTCAGAAGAGCCATCTGACGAATTTCATCATACCGAGTTTGATAATTGAGAGCAGAGAATCAGCCTACTGTTTTGTTTCTTTTTTCAGAGAAGCTATTTCTATTTGGGGTGAATTGACAGGGCCGGGAAGCTCCCCCCTCCAACCCTATAAACACCCTTATGATTAAAAGACATTCTAGACGCATGATAAAAAAGGCAATCTTTTCAACATGCGTCACCCTTCACTTACAGTTTAATGTCTTGAGGGAGGACATTTAAAAAATCTTTACCTTTCAGAATCTTCATTGTTCTTCAAAGCTGACAGATCTTCCGCACCATTAAATTTGAAATTCGCGCGAGTTGGAAACAATGTACAAACATTGAAGGCTACTTGGATTGTAGATAGCGTAGTTGTATATTACATGTGTATAAAAAACACTTTATCCATGTCTTAAGGTTAGCACTGCTAACTTAGCAGGGACCTAGGACCAGTAAATGACCGAGAGGCAGAGAGTATATACGAGAGAGTGCCTTGGTAAATGAGGTCCTTTGGCAGGAAGAGCCTGGGGTTGGAGACACAACTTGCCCTCTCTTACGCCGCGATTGGTTGTAGACTAGTTGTTGATTAATGGGCGTACTATATATTTACGACATGGAGCCATTGGCTTTACTTTCCTTTCTAAAGAAGCATAATAATTTTCATTGAACAGATCGAACGAAGCAATTGTAAGGTCTTGAGAAGCCTAATCGTGATTGTGAAACTGGCAAACTAAAAAAAAATCAACGTTTAGAACAAATTTAATTTCTAATCTATTTAAAAAAAGCCATTAATAATAAATAAAGGTAGATGTAACTCAGGGAGACTAGCTACTAAGAAAAATCTAATAAAACAATGCCAGACAAGGTTATTGCTAATCATCTTTTTTCTTATTATATCATTAATACAATAAATTACATAAACGTTAAACCTGCCTGTGAATCCGCAGAACCTGTGAATCTTGATTTTTTTAGATATGGACTGGAAAAGGAATTCATTCATAGAAAAGATCATTGGAAATAAAAGTGATTGTGAGAGGTGAGCATCTCTAAATAAATTAATAAATAAATAAAAGCAGAAAATATGAGCCTACTTCCAACATCATTGTGTGTTATTTCTTACAATAAAATTAACAAGTAGGCAATATTCTACCTAAAATATAAATATCATAACATTATTACGCCGCTGAGCAGGGGTTAGCTTGCTAGGTTGGCTCTGGAGAAATGGTGTGTTGCAGATGTCATCATAGTAGGGGAGATGTTTATTTATTTTTTTATTTATTTTACGTAAAAAACAGTTAAAAACTGCGTATGACGTGCTATGGGGAAAAGTGAATTGTGTGCACATTTTCAAAATTCTGTGATCCCTACACTAAGTCATATACTACTTAAATTTTGAATTTTTGAAAGGGAGAAAACAAACTCCCATGTAATAAAATCTATTTGAATCACCTATCTAGATGAAAATAAAATTATTGTATTTAAAGCCGTTAATATTATTTTGTAGGTAAGCAATTGTAAGGTAACGTGTAACACTGCCACAACATCGAAAAATTTAAGTAGCGCAGTCTGTATAGTAAATTTATTTTCTGGCTGTGTTCCCATACTTAGCTACCTCTCTCAGAAATATATACAACGTAAACCACTGTGGCGGATTTTCAGAGGAGGCAAGGGAGGCCAGGCAGGCATGGATGTAAATCTGTGAGGTAGGGATCGCAGAATATGTAAACGTGCACAGAATTTACTTTTTCCCGTAGCACGTCATACACAGTTTTAAACTGATTTTGACGTAAAATAAATAAATATTCTGACGAGGAAAGAGTGTGACATCACTCAAAGAATCGTTTATTACTGTTTCATTCCGCTCACATAGCGAGTCCTGGTGAGCACATTTCTAGCCGGCGGCGCTAGCCGAATGCGTTTACTACGCTCCGTGAAGTCACGAAGGTTAAGCGCTTTCGAGACTCGCGGGTTCGTGGTTGGGTGACTGGCCAGGAACCCCGGGATCTAACGTCGTCGAGCCCCTGGCCGAAGGGATAAAAGGCACTGACTGACTGCGACGTGACGAGACTTGACAATTATGAAAAAGTAAAATGCACATTAATGGAGGATTACTCCCAAGTGTAAAGCGCTCAACGCCCCTTAAGGGGGCTTGGAGACGCGTTGCGTCAAGATGAGGGCGCAACAAATTAAAAAAAAAAAAAAAAAAAACTTGGAATACCTTCAAGATTCTGACCAATGAGAAGGCTTAATTTGGGGCTCCAGGATATACATGGTTACGATTTAGAAATATGCCGGCTGCACATTCTGTGGCCGCGTCTCGTGTGACTCATTATCAAGATCGACAGCGCACGTGAACGAATTATATCACAAATTGCATTTGTACCAAGGAGGTTGTAATATATATTATTACCTTGATTTCTACCAAGTTCGCGTTTGGTCTACAGCCCATATTCTCGGGCATTCGCTTGGAAACCACAAAAAAAAGAGAGCCGGCGATTGAATTACACTCCAGAGGCACGGTGTGGATAAGATCGAAAAACCTCCGCAGCTATTCGGCCCGAATGAACTTGAGCGACATCACGCGATGAAAGAAGGAACTAATGAATTTCGCAGATTATGGATATTTTGATTATCTGGCGCACATGCAATCTGCAAAACACTTACCATCGTATATAACTGGACAACGATGCGCGACTGCGCAACGATGATATTCTTTAAAAACTTTTTTTGTGCCCCTGGAAGAAACACAAGTTACGTTTTCTATCCCGTAATCTACAAAATGAGACCTTTTTTGTCGTGCTATTAAAAGTTTTGATGGTTCTGTGAGTCCGTGGCCAAAATTGCTAGAAATGCTTAAAGTTGTGTTCCAATGAGAAGCTACCACCTCACTAAAAAGTTATGTTTTCTGAAATTGCAATTTTTGCGAAAACTCTTTGGATCCCTTCTATTGCATTTTTGGGGTTACGATTTACAACTCACAGTTTGAATTCGATGAATTGATAACACTAACGTATGCAATGTGTAAAACTATAATAACTATAACGATCAGAGCAGTTTATACATTCCATGTTGTTGTTTTAAGGAAAAAGTGTCTCAGAAGGCATAATCGCGAAAAATTAAACTCTCCGTTTGTCAGACCTTAAAATTTAGAGAAATCACTTTTACAATCATTACATTTTTCCATGAACGAAGTATTATGCAAATCAAATTTGTTATTTTTGCATCTTTTTCAATGTATTTGAATACGATGTTCTATTATTAAATAATGTGATATTCTTGAAAAACAGATAAACGGTGATTCAGATTTTAAGGTAATTAAAAACATTAATTTTTTGTATTGGTATATCATGCCATGATACGGTTGTACTTTTCCGTCAAGGAACCGTCCACACCAGTTCTGAAAACGATTCGAAGACTTACAAGGCAAATGTTTATTGTAATAATGACAGAAAAGTTAATGTCCAATTTAGAAACGTCCCGTTATTAAAACGTTTTAATTTAAAATAAATGTCCATATTGTTTATTACGAAATTGTCCACTTTATAAAAAGAATCATAAAAATCGAACCACAATATAAGCAATTTATCAATCATTCAATCCGAATGATTTTATTTGTGAACTTGTGGAGGGTTGGGATTCATTTTTAATTGTAGATAACAGAGATCAGAAATACCGCTTAACGAAATTATCTTTGTATAGTTACAATATTGTCGCATAATTTATTCTACCCTTTTCTGATTATTCAAGTCGGCTATTCACGTGACAAGCTCTTCAAGACGAATCATGTCAGATCAAAAACACACCGAGTGCCTCATACGAGTACTTATAGCTATAACCTTAATCGCTTTGACCTCAGAAATAAAGCATCCTACACAATTTCGGGGAATTTTCGAAATCTTTCGCAGTCTGACTGTCATCCGATCTTAATGCTAATTTCCGATGCACTGTTGAAGACTCGGAAGACTATATGTGAACAGAATGCACTGCACTTCTAACGATCGGCTGGCGAGTTCGTGAAGACCGCGTTGAATACTAGTCGGGTGACTTTGCTTAAAATCTGAGCCAGAGAGAATATATCTGACGTCTGAGCTCCCTAGAGCTGAACCAGCACGACTCGGCACGGACTGGTCCAAACCTTGGTCTCATTCGGAATGGCGCTGCAAAATTATCAGGGCTGCCTACCGTTACTTCCGAATGAATTCAGTTCTCGCGTTTCCGCTGTCCCTTATTGTGCCGTGTTTTATCTGCTGTTTTATACCACGTAAAAAAAACTAGAAGAATACTGAAAAAAAGACGAGGTAGTAGAAATCGCAGTGGATGGCATAATAAATACAACTGAGAATCCGGCGATAATTCCAATTATTCAGAGGATGATGACAAGTAAATACGTACGTAATAACAAATCTCATTAACAAGCTCTAATCTTTCACTAATGACTTTCACTTGTGGCTGCTATTAATCACTTGATTATTCGTTCTAATTTATCGCCTATATTGTCCGTTTATATCAAGAGCGAAAGAGGCAGAGAGTATACTAATAGAGACGGCACTCAATGTTAATCCCAATGCTCTTATTCAAATTTCTAATTTTCATGGAGGGGGGAAGCCGCCATCCCCGATTGAGCCAATAGCGTCGAAGGGCGTTCTACCAATGGAGGTGGCGCGTATTGACGACCGGAACATTTAAAATGAAGTTGTTTTCAAAATGGCGTCAAATGAATACATTATTTTTATGTAAAATACGCTAGGCAATTAAGAAGACTAAAATATTAGGATTTGGAATCCTAAGTCACTGAATGGAATTATTGTCCAGGTAGTGCAAAATAAAAGTTATTTTATAAACACAATATTTATTTCTAAATTATGTAAATAGTCATACACAATATAAACAATAATACAATTTTTTACAAAATAAATGTGAGCAAGTAATCAGACATAAACATTATTTTACTTTGCCATTGACTAAATATTGAAACCATGAATTTGAATCCACTCGGCCTATTATCAAAATTGCTACTAAGGTACAATACAAATTAATATTATTGATAAGTTTTATAAATAAACAGGAAACTTGCATCTGCACAAACAGTCCACAAAATCTGTCTTTTTTTGCTTACTTTCTTCAAAACAATATTACACATTAAACTGCATTACAAGAAACATGTTTTACCTCCTACCTAGTACAAGTGATGAACAAGTAAAAAAAATTACATGATTCTACTTCAACTTCATTAATCTCAAAGCAGAGTTTATGGACTTGGTAGGTTTCACTAATATTCTGATATCACAGGCTACATATTTGTCCAAAAGCATGGCTAGTTGCTCAATGGATCGTGCATGAAAATCCAAAGGTTGATAATATATCCAGAATTACTCAACATTTGATACAGGTATTGAACAGTTTTTCAATTACTAAAAAAATATTTTCATGTCTTTCCCAATCATGTTATGTGACTAACGCACACAATTTCTGCAAAACAATATAACTAAATAAAAGCACTTATCATACTCAGGAGATTATACCCAACAGAATCTAAGAACCATCAGAAATATGTTTAGAAAATAGCTAATGCTTCCTGGTAAAAATGCCAAACTGTTACACAAAGACTTATACATAGTTCACAAGACAGATAGTGGGCCAAAAACACCTGAGATAAAAATTTACTGCAACAGAAACACCAAATGATTATCACTCAAAAATACAATTTTTTATTAAATTGAATCCCAAAAAACTTCAATTTGGTACATGTCTCCAAGCAAGTGGTCCTGCAGTTTGGATTTACTAAATTACATATAGTAACTGGAAGTGCTACAGAATAGCACAGACTTTCTCAAAGTTAAGTTTTCTAATTTCCTTTGGAGTGGACCTCTCCTTTGGAGTGGACCTTTCCTATGGTCTTCCCTCATCCTCTTGCCAGCTGGCATCTATCGCCGCCCAAAATACATTTTTTTGCCATTTTTTCAACTCTTCGATTACCAAATAGTAGAACCGAAATATTATTTTAAGAGTATTAAAGAAGGCTAAAACCTTGTCTTAAATAGCAATTTCATTGAAAAATTTGAAGCCATTTAAAAAAAAAAAGGCGTTAAGCGTTACTGAAAATGCAAAATTGAAGCTCTTTTTCTCTGGAATCTATTTGAGTTTTCGAAAAACTTCATTTGAAGTAATTTGAAGAACTTCCACTCACAAATTCAATAATATATCCATTGAAATGTACATATTACTGGCATGAGATATTGAAAGAAATAAAAACATTTGTGCAATTTTTGGGAAAACAAAAGAATACGCAAAATGAACATTACATTATATTATATTAAACAGTACCATTACCACTATTCGTTGAAATAGTTTAAAGAAAGAAATTGAAGCCACCTTTGAGAAAATGGTGTTTGAGCTATTCTGAAAATGAGTATTTTTGAGCTCATTTGAATAAAAAAGTGTTGAGTTTTCGAGAAAATTTACTTGACATTATTTAAAGCGCATGTACTCATAAATATAATACTGTTCAGAAAAAAAGGAGCTGTTTTAGAAAATCTTCTTTTTGTCATTTTTTAAAATTCCAAATAGTTCACCCACAGTTGCACAAAAACTACTAATATTTACAAAACAATCTTCACACCTTAAATGAAGAACTATTTATGCACATCAAATTTAATTCGAAGGAAAAGTCTCTAACTTCAATATTGTAATTGTAAGAAGTTGATGATAAAAACGCACACTTTTAAAATTTCTGAAAATTCAGAGTTAATCTTGAAAATTGGACCTTTGCCACCTTTATAAGTATTTTACTCTGTTCTTACAAGAAATTAAAACAAAAATTTGGTGCCACTTTTTGAGAAAATTCTGAATCATTTCTTACGGCTTCATATAAAGTTCCCCCAAAAACTAAGGAAGGTTTTTAAAAATTTCTAACCTTCTACTAGATACATATTGACAGGGGTTTCTTCAATTTGAAAAAAATTCTATGCATGGTTTAGGCGCTATGTTTGTTCACATACTACAGACGTTTTGCTTCCAGTTGGTTTTTCGGCATCAAGATCCCACAAAACCGAGATTCTGACTACACCACGTGTTACAGGATTTTTCTCTTCATTTAGCAACCGAGAACTCAGGAGAAATGTTGTCCACTACATGCCGAGCAGATCCTGCAAATGAAATAAGGATGTTTAATTAAATTAAAAACGAAAAAAGTTTTCTTATTACACCTTCTAGTTGCTAATAATAATAATAATAATAATAATAATAATAATAATAATAATAATAATAATAATAATAATAATAATAATAGAAACGTACACCTTTGTTGTGGTAAGCCTTCTATAAATGACCTGAGTGCACCCTCCGGAAACTCAGGACGCACATCAGCAAAATTATGGGCTCCGCATTAGTGCTAGTCTGCCTGCTGCAGTGAACATTTCCAGCGTGAAGTGCTCCATACATACATATCTCAACCTTATGAGAATTTCCCAAGGGCTAGATGCCAAAGTCGGTCCCCAATTGCCTTTAACCATTTCATACACCTGTAATAAAATTAGTAATGTATTATTGCGCTATTATAGTTATATCAAAATCACCTTAATGTTAATATAGCTATTAAAACTTATCAATTACATGTTTATTAAAGCAACCAGTGCTTTCATGACTTCAATACATTGGATGTTCATAATAATTGTGTTCACTTAAAGAATTGCTGTTCACTCCTTCTATTTTGGTTGTATCGGCAATTGGGTACCCAACAACGCCTAAATTGGGGCATTTCGAGAAACACACAAAAGCTCTGGCAAAAACGTTCAGATGAAACCGTTTCGTTTACACACAAAGCATGTTAATGATTGCCGGTTCTGTCCTGTAGATTTCGCGCGCCGCGCCTTTGCGCCCTTCGACGCTATTGGCCCACGGAGGGGCCCACATGGCGGAATTCGAATTCAAACTTAAATTTTAAATTCAAATTGAAATTCAAATATAATTCAAATAAGAACAGGCCCCGGCTTATCTACTGACAGAGGACTGGAAAGAGGCACGAATAGCTGTAATAACGTTACAGTTGGCAACACACGTCTGATATGACGTAGGCAGTATTAAACGCGCACGTTTTCTTGAGTCCCGGAATACCTACACCTACTCCTTTGAAAACTTTAATTGAATTAACAATAAATGATAGTAACGAGCATTGTGAACACAATCTGATAACCAGAAATGTCCGCTCCCATGTAATGGAAACTATTTTGCATCGAAAAACGAACAACAAATTTGATATAAAATTCCTTGTCAAAATAACCAAACTCCCCACTCCTCGCGCTATGAGCGAAGCGAGGGCTCAAGAAAACGTGCGCGGATAATAGACTCCTCTCCCCGCACCCGCGGTGCGAGACGTCAATAAGAGCCGCGTGGCTATACATGAGTTTTTCTAGCCTGATCGATGACAGTTCATAAGCTGTCACGGTGACATCCATTCGAGAGCTAAAACGTCATCATTGTCGTGATGTTTAAACTCCCGATTGGACGAAACTGTAACAGCTGATCAGTTGTCATCAGCCACGTTACAAAAACCCAAGTATACTACAGAACTGTCGAAAAATGCACCCCGGTACCCCAATTCCATCAATTCACACATTTGCATTTTCATCGGTTGTATAAAAAAAGGACATTTATCTTCAGCACTACTTAGAATTATTCTCAGCGCTTCGATTCTCTGTAAACACGAGTCTCTGAACCTTACACTAGAAGAGAAAATGTCCAGATACTGCTGTGCAGAATGCAACCGTTTGTCAGAAAAATGTCCGACAAGGGTGGTTCAGGGTATCAATTGGTGTCACTGCAGTTCCTCTGACCGAGAGGTCCTAGGGTTCGAAACCCGTCGGTGGTAGGATTTTCGACTTTGGCTATGTAGCTATCCGTTAGTTAGTTAGTTAGTTAGTCGATGCCTCATTTTACGTGGCGAAATTTACATGGCCATCAAGCCTGCTCTGACCCCTGACCATGTAAATTTCGCTACGCCCCTTGCACCACCTAGCGGCGAAAGAAGGTATTTTTCGGGCAACGAAACAAGCGATTTTTGAATTAAGCTCAGAGGTTTCTTTTAGGCTTGAGGGTCTTGTGCATGTAGTAAATTTACAACATGGGACAGCTGACTTTACTTTCCCTCCCAAGGAAGGCGTTCGAAATTTTCGTTCGATTTTTCGCCCTTAAAAATCCATGCTTCGATGGGGATTGAATCCGCGAACTTGAGTACGACAGTCCGATAGGCTAACCGTTGTAACACCGAATTCGCAAAAGTCGTAGTCTAGAGGAGAATTCTAGTGACCGACTGCTGTGATTGGTAGTTTTCCGTTATTTCTCGGATCAACACCAGGCGATTGGCGCAACAGTATTCTAAAAAACCGGTCATTGACCGTACGCGATCATCTTTACCTCTTCCTTGTCCTATCCTCACCCCATACTTACACACACACGTACATGCACTACACTACCCCAAACGTCGGGAGAGCAGTTAAGAGCTTCAAACCCCGGTTGTGATTGTGCTCCGCTTGTGGGAGTTACCTGGTTGGAGAAAATATCCAAGTCGACGGGTAGGTCTGCTTCGGATTTCTCCACCCAGCGTAGGAAAATCGCAGCGAACTCCCACGATAAAATATACACTACACTTACGGGACTAATGACCTCCGTACTTGACGCGCCCGGAAATATGAACGAATTAATCAACAAAATTACATAAGAAACATGTGTTGATCTAATTGAAAAGAAGATGATTGTTTTTCTTCACCTGAAATAACTCACCCCGTCTTAATGTAATTGTTGGATAATTACATATTTACATTTCAGCACTATAATAAAATGTTCCTGCATCATGCGAATGATAATGAAACTTGTCTTTTTTATATAATATAATGCAAATAATATTTCATTCAATATTTTTGATATTAGATACTATGTAGTCTCTGTTACAGAAATGAACATAACGATTCCTTGCATCTACCAATCAAAATATCAATATTCTGGTTAAAATGTAAGGCGAGTTGCAGCAATCAGCGCGGACGCTGTTATTCAATCGCGAGCTACAATACCAACATTTAAGTTGTAACGAAGCTCCCGATTGGATAACTGCGTTCCAGCTGATCAGTAGTGAATTTGCCAAGTATTTCAATAGAGTAAAACTTACTGCCGGTTGAGTAACCCGCCACACGGTGCTCCGTTCGCTCTCCGTAAGATGGCGAGGAATGTCCGTGAATCAGCGCCCTCTGCCTGCAAGCTTCAGGATTAAAAGTTGTATTCCGCGTCAGCCAACAGGCGGCAAATTTGTCCTGAATTTATCTTATTTTTTAGCATTCATGTATTTTTCTATGCGCTAGTACTTCCATTCTTTGTTTATTGACTGTTAAGTGTTATTTTGCGTTAAGGGTTACTTTGCGTCAAAGTAGACGCAACAAATTAAATTTAAAAAAAGGGTTATTATTTGTTAAAATAATAATTGAGACGTTTTGTCATATTTGCTAACGTGCGATCACGAATTTATAATGACCTGTTATCGCGACGTTGAGTATCAGTGCTAAAAGTGTGAAAGTTTCTAAAACTAGACTCACAATTTGGCGATTTTCTGTAAATTTTGTTGTGATTAGTCTTCGACTTAGTTTCATTCGTGTAGGTTGCCACTTTTGCCGCCAGTTGACAAAAGACGAACGAAGTACGCAAGAGGGCCCAATGGAAAGAGAAAGGTAAACTTCATCAATTGCTTCGTTATTTCTGTAACTAACAAGAGACATTCTGTTGTTTGAGCCAATTTGTAGGTACTTTATAGATCAAGGATGTCCAAATTGCAATGCCTCAAGGGCCACAAGTAAAACCTTTAATTTCGTCGCGGGCCATTTTTTCATTACTTTGGCGATCCACACCTGACTTCCCCATTTTTTTGATATCGGCAGTTTACTTGGCTGCTCTGAAACAGGAAAGGAGGGAATGGAACCATGTGTAATACTAGATAGTATCGTGCATTACGCATTAAAACACATTAGGATAATCTGAATTTCTGAATTTACTAGAAAAAAATTAGGAAGCACTATATAAATTAGATAATATAGTTACGTAATATAACATGACTATATCACAGACAAAACTAAAATCATGGCGTTTGGGGTTTTGAGCCCATAAGAGCAGAAATAGCCCTTAGCAAAAATATAATAGAACAGCTAAATGCAGATATATACACTTGTGTGGCATAATAGCTCGAACTTTCAAAAAAAGTTAGAAAATAAACTGTAATGAATCTCTGCAAAACAATGTCCTGCTCATTCTGTTATACGGAAGTGAATGTTGGACAACTAAAGACCAAATTAAACAAAAATAGATTCGGCTGAAATGAAGTTTCTTCGAAACTATAGCAGTCTATACACTTCTTGATCACAAGAAAAATGAAGAAATTGGAACCAACTAAAAATTTTAAGTGCGAGTGATATTATCAAAGAATAAGAGAAAAATGGGAAAATCATGTATTAAAAATGCCCGAAGAAACAATAGTCAAAGTTGCTTTGAACTACAAGCCAAAGGGAGAAGAAATGTGGGAAGACTTCTGAGAAGATGGAGTGAGCAGTTTTCAGGAGCTGGAACAGCCTGAACAAGTCTAATCCTTGCAGTTGATGCTGATGATGACTAGAAAAGAATCTTAAATCTAAACTTAACCTAATTTTACGTTAAGAGGTATTGAATCCGGCTACGGGACTAATGACCTAAGCTGTTGACGCACCCGGAATCACTGACAACCAAACCGGGAGCGGTAGCTCAGTGCATCAACCGATGTCACTGCAGCGCCTCTGACCGGGAGGTCCTAGGTTGGAGTCCTGATGGCGGCAGGATTTTCGACACTAGCTTTTCAGCTAGGTCGAATTCAGTCGCTGTCTGGAGGAGAATCCTAGCGGCCGGCTGCTCTGATCGGTAGTTTTCCGTGGTTTCTCCGATCAACACCAGGCGAATGCCGGAGCAGTACCCTAACAAACGGGCCACGACCGCGCGCGATCTGCGATTCCTCTTCCTTGTCCTATCCTCTCCCCTTACACACACACACACACACACACACACACACACACACACACACACACTTACACTAACATGCACTACACTACCACATATTCGGGAGGCCGGTCGGGAGCTTAAAGCATGTCCCAGCTGGGTCGGTGCCCCGCTGGTGGGAGAGTCCTGGTTAGGGGTAAACCCCACTAGCCGACGGTAGGTCGGCGCCGGATCTCGCCATCCAGCGGGGAAAGATCACCGCGCATATCCCGAGAAAAAACATGCACTACACTCACGGGACTAATGACCAAAGCAGTTGACGCGCCTGGAAACACGAAAAAATCAACCAATGAACTAACAACCAACCAAGCAACCAGCAACGCGCGTGCGCGAAGCGCAAGCATGTTCTCGTCTGACATGGATGCAAGGTTCCTTCACTTTTGATTAATAGCCTTTCGCGGGCCACAATGAATGGCACTGCTAACACCCAATTGGACACTGTTATAGACCACAATTGCACATTTTAATTTTTGGACCCTTTTTACACGACAAGTGGGCTACTTTTAATATTTTGTACCCTTACTTCGTAAGAAGAGAAAGTATTGTAATCGTGCGCCGGAAAACGGCGAATTCTCAGCAGAAAAAGTCTTATTGCCAGGCCTCGGTAACGAAAAAGGGGATAAATATTGTTCCTACGTGTAGTAAATAGCTTCCTCTGTGACGTTGTGTACTTAGAATCCGTTTTCGCGGTTCTTGATATCGGTAAATCGATTGGCGCAAAACGTCTGTCTGTCTGTCCGTCTATGCGTTCGTCTGTGGTCAACGTTAGCACCTAAACCGTTCTACCAATTTTCTATAAAATTGATATTCCCCGATCAATTTAAATGAACTCGAGGCTCTCTGTGTTTGAAACGGATATTTTGACTTTGGAGGGTAGTTTACGTGAAGCTTCGACATTTTCATCATTTTTTTAAAAGTATTTCCGTTGATTAAAAAAATTGTTCCCGGATAGCGTAAAGAACGCCGAAGAGAATGGTGCAAGTTTCATTTTCGTCCCTTATTTTTCGAAAATTGCAAAGGTTTAAGTTTTTTCGGTGTCCTCCAGCAACCACAGTATTGAAGATAGAGATTTTTTATGAATGACGTCTGTCCTTTAAAGACAGTTATTGAAATGAGGTCATGTTTTGCGCAATTTTGCGTGAAATGTAGGTAACATATTTAATTTTTAACATGTTTTTCTCAAAAGTAACTCTTTTAAGATCTGAGTAGTTGTTGTGCAAGTTTGAATGACATCGGAAGAATGAAAAATGAAAACATAATTTTCTGAAGAACTTAACTGTCCTGCTAGCTGATAAACAAAGATTAAATTTGGCAGTACTTGCACGTGCTTCACCTAGCTACTATCCCTATCGTGCGTTAGTGCAAGCTGATATTATAGCTTTTGACGTTTCTAATAACATTAGGTGTAACATGCAAGTCGAGATTCATATCGTCCTGCAATTCCGATCATCGCTCCGGTGTTTTTTCACTCGGTATAACCCCTAAGGAAATCCGTCTAGCTCAACCTTATAATTTACATGAGATTAACTATTATCAGATGTTAGTTTCGCATCTTCTACCCCCATTGCCATCACTCCGAACTACGCAGGAAATTTACAGCGCCAATTGACTCTGTTACTCATACTATATTAAATGCCCTAGACTTAACGCCCCATAGCCCATCAACGCATTGTGCATCCAACAATACCACCTATTGTGAAGAAATTGATAGATCATAATCGATATATCTGAAATCACTGGTTGAGACATCGCTCTCCTCTTCTAATACTTTATGTACAGCTCCTAACTAAAATTGTGAGACAACTTCGGACCTTCGTGCACGCGCAAATGGTTCGTCTTAAAACTCAAACGGCAAACCCATCTGATCATACACTGGAACAGAACGTACTGGAACATAACACACTGGAATATAACACACTGGAACATAATCGGATGTCTTTTGCGCAAACCTACCAATCTACCCACCTTTGTTACTCAACAGGAGAAGCATCTTCTTTTTCCCATAAATGCGCAATGTTAGGTTTGCATCATTTAGAGCATCAAGCTTTACTACTTATTTTTCTCAAGATTGGTAACATGATAATCATATACAATAAGTAATTGCATGCCCAGAAATAACAGTTCCTGTATTCTCCAAATGTATTTCACCAACCGACATGATAAAATATCTTTCTCTAGCAACCCCTAGCCATTATCAACTGGCTAGCTATTAACAAACCTTTTTATTAAAAGATCTTCTCCTAATAGTAATCGTGCATATTACAGCAATATTTAACGTCGCTTTGAGGCATACATATTTCCCTAATAAATGAAAACACGCACTCATTATTCCCATTCTCAAGCCTGGAAAATACTAAATGATCCAACTAGCCATTGCCTGAGTAGTTTGCTACTCTCCACGGGAATGCTATTTGAAAAATGTATACTATCTGGGCTAAATTATTACCTCAGTTTAGTCAAAGCTATACCATCGCATCAGTTTGAATTCCAGTTCCTCCTGTCTTCGCATCATTAAATCTTACGCTTAACTGAAGATACCATAGGATTCCATGACCACAAGAACATCACAGAAGTATTTCTAGTTACAGTTAAAGCTTTTGATACCGTTTAGCCCCAGGATTCATTTTTAAATTTCGTAGCATCGGTAATCCACTTTACATCGCAGCAGGAGTGTTTCAAGGATCCAGAGTCTCCCCCACCTTATTTAATATTTACACGTCTGATATATCAACCACTCAAAAACTGTAATAGCTCTGTTTGCTGCTGGTAGAGTACTTTATTCCACCAACAACAATCTTTAATCTTCAGTAAAAGATCTGTAACATCACCTCACTTTGTTTTCACACTAAACTAAAAAATAGCACGTTGAAATACATCCAGATAAATCCAGTCAAAAATATTTACCATCAGTAGACGAACATTCCTCCAAATCTCACACATCGATCACAAAACATCCCCTCTCCCTCCTAACAAAACCGTCAAATATCTTGAAGTTCGGTTTCATAAAAGGCTTTCATGGAGGCAAAATATATATACTTGAGGTTTTTTAATGTGGCATCTGTGGTTAATATCTCCAAGATGGAATTCGGCACGACTTTTCGCGTCATTCCCAGTCCTGTCGATAGAGTCGCTTGTTTTGCAGCACTGCTTGATACGGTCGCGATCATGCGACATCTGGCGGCAGCACCAAGAAAGACGCAAAAAGTCGTGCCGAATTCCATCTTACCGGGAGCGGTAGCTCAGTGCATCAACTAATGCCACTGCAGCGCCTCTGACAGGTAGGTCCTATGTTGGAGTCCTGACGGCGGCAGGATTTTCGACACTAGCTTTTCAGCAGGTCGAATTCAGTCGCTGTCTGGAGGAGAATTCTAGCGTCCGGCTGCTCTGATCGGTAGTTTTCCGTGGTTTCTCCGATCAACACCAGGCGAATGCCGGAGCAGTACCCTAACAAACGGGCCACGGACCGCGCGCGATCTGTCCTTCCCATTTCTTGTCCTATCCTCTCCCATTACACACACACTTACACTAACATGCACTACACTACCGCATATCCCGGGAGACCGGTCGGGAGCTTAGAGCTTCTCCCGGCTGGGGCGGTGCCCCGCTGGTGGGAGAGTCCTGGTTAGGGGAAACCCCACTAGCCGACAGTAGGTCGGTGCCGGATCTCGCCATCCAGCGAGGGGAAAATCACCACCATCTCCCGAGAAAAACATGCACTACACTAACGGGACTAATTACCGAAGCAGTTGATGCGCCCGGTAACACGAAAAAATTAATCAATCAATCAATTCCATCTTGCAAATACTACCCACGGATACCACATTAAAAAATCTCAAGTATAATGTTAGGTCCGGCATTCAAATGAGCCGCGCGCGCCCCATGAGAAACGAACGCTCGAGCAGGGCCGCTAGTAGCAGTGACATGGCCGAGACACGTGCCATCGGCCCCTGGCTAGAGGCGCGTCTCTACCAGCGCAGCGCCTGGTATATAATGGGGCAGCCAGAGCCACGCGAGAGTACAAGTCAGAGTTCAGAGCATACAGTACTAAGCAGTTCGCAGCACACAGTTCAGAGGAATTCCGGCAGTTCAGTAGAGCATCGTTCGCTGAACATCCAACTTTCATTTACGGAACATAACATATAACACCGAAGAGCACTAGCCCCTAGTAGAGTCCATCAATTATATCATATTGTTAAAAAATCGCAGTTTCAGGCAACCAGGGCAGGGCACGGCCAGGGAGGAGAGACGGAGCCCAGCCAATAGATGCGAGTCGTCAGTGAGGTGGGTTGCGGGATCGCCCGGCGTGAGGCGAAGCGGGCCCATAGGAAGCTGCGGACCTATACTGCGGTTTTTACTTTGCTGCGTCTGTCATTTGATCAGCTGTTACGGTTCCGTCCAATCGGGACCTTACACGTCACTACAGTGACGTCATAGTGATGGCATTGAGCTTTCCGATTGAATGACACCGTAACAGCTGATTTTCTTCAAACGCAGCTCTGTAGAAATCGCGTCCACGCGATTGGTTGTGCCCTTAACAGCTAAACTGTTATTTCTTAACCGTTAATGTTTCGTAACTGTTACGCGAAATAACAGTTATTTCGTTTATCCTGTTATTGGCTGTTATCGGTTGAAATGCATAGAACTGCAACCTATTGGGCCTAATCCGAACGACTAGAAGCTTTTGTGCCAACCATTTTGTTCGAAAACAACTTCACTGCAGCTAATCAATCATGATTTGCCAGTGTTTAAACTATAGATTCATTAGTACATAATTCGTCATTATTACGCACCATTTGCCACAATATTTTTATATTTTATTGTATACACTACAACAAGATGTTTGTCCGTTTAAATTAAGTCCGTCCAATATGTTAACTTATTTCTGTCTCATTGCTGCTTATGTTCAACTAATATTTTCCTAGGTCCGATAAAATAAAATGAGTTACGGTCAAATAACTCACGTTATAAAACTTGATATTCGACTGTCATTAACACTTTAGCTAAAGGTAAGCAAAAATACTATTTCTCATTATTTTTGGCACTCGTCACTTCACAATGCACAAGCTGAATATTTGAAAGAATATTTGCAATATGAACCCGAATCACTTTCATTTTAGTAATATTCTGTACACATTCGCTACACATTATGAATTACTATTCATCCTTGGCTGTTCATCCAGTCTCGTTCATATCAGCGGCTTCTCTGTCCAAACATGTTAGGGAAAGCAGTGCAAGGAAGCGCCGTAAGGTAGCTGCACAGGCTTTACGATACTACCAACGTTATTAGTTTTGCGTGGTTTAACTCTTAGCAGTCGCTAGAACTGCTTTAACTCTTAGCAGTCGGCCATGCTAGGTTGCTGGTCATGGACCTGTTATTTTTCAACTGTTATTAATAACAGCTATTACGAGTCAGTGCTTTTGTGATAACAGTTATTGAAGAAAAGCTGTTGAGCCCATCTCTAGTCCATGCACCGACCGAACCAGGGAGCGCTTAGAGTCGGCTTCTTCGTGGGAGTGGGAGAGTCCCCCCCCCTACGCCGAGAACGGCCCAACTGGGGCCGTGGCTTTTGCAATGACAGCCGAAGGTGACGGTCGAGCAAGGGAACACTGCAGCTCCGGACTTCCGCTCTACACGGCCGACGGTGACGGCCAGGCGTGACGGAAGACACGTCACGCTGCAGAGAGTTTGAAGCTTTTGGAGAAGCATTAGGTTGTGTGAAGAGTATAGCAAATGGAACAAAGTTGGACTGAATAAAGTAATGTTAATAAGATCAACTTTCATTTACGGAACATAACATATAACACCGAAGAGCACTAGCCCCTAGTAGAGTCCATCAATTATATTCTATTGTTAAAAAATCGCCCCCTATAACTATATGTTGCTATACATATCTATAAATCAATAATCTGTCCCATACTCTCCTACGCTTCTCCAGGTGGGGCTGCCGCAGCGAAAACAAACATCAATAAAATGCAAATTTTCCCAAATTGAATCTTAGGAACAATCACAAAAGCTTCCTGACACATTCCAAATACACAGTTACATGAACTTGGCATTACACCATTTCCACTTTTCCCTCCTATCCATAAAAGTCTATTCTAAACTGTTACAGATTCCTTCAGCAATTCACTTTCACATAGGTAAACAAAATCCGCACCAAAGAAGATTAAAAAAGAAAGCTATCCAGAAAATGTTTCGACCCCCATTAACACAAATCCATGAGTCTTCTCTCATTTGTCACCTATGTAACCCCCAAATTGAATTGTATATTAAACTAGACGTTTATTTACTATATATCATATCTTATAAATATTCTATATCTCCTATGCGGCTGTACACGGCCAAAGGCCAAGTTGTTGAAAAATTGCTTCTGTCACGTTTGAATCGACTTCTAAAAGAAAAGGAAATAATATATCATCGGTTTGGATTTAGACAACGGAATTCGACTGTCGAACAAATTCAACGAATAGTAAACGAAATTAGTGAATCGCTAGAAAATAAAGGCTCTGTTGTATTCCTCGACATAAACCAGGTTTTCGACTAGGTCCGGCCTATTGTATAAAGTTAAGAAAAATCTACCGTATCCTTACTATCACTTATTAAAATTGTGTTAATATATTCAAATAAAATTTAACGGAGAAACTTCAGAACGTGTCCCTGTTATGTCAGGAGTGCCTCAAGGAAGTTGCTTGTACCTTTCCTTTATTCACTATATACTGCCGACATCAAAACATCTGTAAACGCATTGACAGCAATCTACGTGGATGACACAGCTATCTTAAATTGACACGAAGATATAGCAGAAGTATCTCCTCTCGTGGAAGAATATCTGCAATCCATCCACAAGGGGCAGAAACGCTGGCGCCTCAAGATCAACGACAAGAAGTCTGCCCAAATCACCTTCAGTCTAAAGCACGAAAGATGTCCACCTACAAAAATCGCAACCTAATCCTCAAAATGACTCAATATATAGCATGTTCCTCAAAATGGCAACATATTTTGATATCTTGGACTTACTCTGGACAACAGACTTATGTGGAAGAAACATCAAGAATAAAAGAAAAGAATTAGACCTAAAACTTATAAGGTTAAACTGGCTACTGGGAAGAAAATCGTTTTCAAGCATCGCAAACAAGTAATTGTGTACAAAGCAATATAAAACCATCTGGCATATGGCATACAACTTTGGGGAACAGCTCAAAATTCTAACATTGAAATATTATACGCTTCCAGTCATGCCTTAAGACAATTTGTAAATTCCCCTAGTACGTAGCGAACACAACCTTACACAAAGACGTACAGATACCAACAATAAAAGAAATCAACAAGGTCAGTGCAAAGTACCTACAAAGACTACAGAACCATCCAAATATTCTAGCCATCAACTTACTAGACAATAGTGACACCACCAGACGACTTCAACGACATCATACTTTAGACTTTGCATATCGACTGTAAATTGCACATTATAGAAATGTTGTGTTCTATGTGTTTATCATTGTATCATATATATGTGTTTATCATATATATCTATAATGTATATTTATAAATCAAATAAAAAAATAGCTTGTTAATTTTAATAATGTTACATTAGTGGAGTACGGTCAATTGACTTTACTCCTCTCAAGTACTAATTTACACAAACATATGTAATTTTCCCATATGTTTGTTCACGAACAAATTAAAATAACATATAATTTTAAAAATGCCAAGCTTGAATTAATTAAAAAGAACGTTTACATTGTTTTCGTTTTGTTCATATAGATTACAATGACTGAATCAAATGACATAACAATGGTACTACAAGTACCTAGATGGGACCACACCCTACAATTGGCATCATGAATAGAGGACCAAAATGATTGATTTATAGATTATTTAGTGTTTCCTGGCGCGTCAACAGCTACGATTACTAGTCCCGTAAGTGTAGTGCATGGTTCAAGGGAGGTGGCAGTGTTTTTCCCACGCTGGTTCTTCCACACTGCAGATCCGGCTCTGCCTTACATGACGGCTTTCAGGGTTTTCCACTATTAGGTAACTTCCACCAGCGGGACACAACCCCAGTCCGGACAAGCTCTAAGCTGCCGATTAGTCTTCTGACATGTGGGATGGTGTAGTGCATGTATGAGTATGTGTAAGTAAGGAGTGAGATGGGAGAAACCACGGAAAACTACAGATCAATGCGGCCGGCCGCTGGAATTCTCTTCCAGATAGCTAGAGTCGAAAATTCTGCCGGGTGTCCCGCATCGTAGGACTTCCAGGTCAGATGCACCGCAGACATCATTTCATGCCCTAGGAACGAGATTGGCTGAACTGCCAGGTCGTGATGTTGGGAGAGTGCAATGGTGCTCTGCACTGAGACCTGCTCAAGGGAGCTGTAGATACCCGGGGAGGTCCTGGTAGATCATTAATGCGCCGATAGATGTCAACAGGTGTAACAATTTAGCCCATCTTGACTTCGCAGATCGTTCTGAAAGATATTTATTTTTATACAGCTTTTGTGCAAAAACAAAAAGAAAGAAAATAAATCATTCTAAGAGACAAAAGGATGAGAACCAATAGGGTAAGCAGGCAAGATTCAGAAAAAGGTTTTCAACAATAGATTATCTTCAGGCCGTTAACCAACTCATAGAAAAACCCCAAGAAAAAAACTAAAACTTACTTTTAATGTTCATTGACTTTGCATAAGGTTTCGATTCAATAGTACATCTATCGGTATTAAAAGCTTTAAAGAGACAAGGAAAGACAAATATATAAAATTAATAGGGAAATTATACATAGACAATATGGCGAAAATAGAAACAAATAAATTAGGTGAGAAATTTGATCTTCAGAGGGAAGGAAGGCAAGGAGATCGCATTCCCCCAAACTGTTAAAGGTAGTTTTAGAAGAGGTTTTCAGGAAAATGGATCAATAATACGGGTAAATATAAATGGAAAGGAACTATTCAATCTACGTTTTGCAGATGACATAGTGCATATTTCAGAAACGTATAGAGAGTTGAAATTAATTTCAGAAGAATTAATAACATTCAGTAAGGACGTAGGGCTAAAAATGAACCTAAAGAAAACAAAAATTATGACAAACAGTGAAAAGATTGCCTTTAAAGTAGATAATGAAGAAATCAAATATGTAGAGGAATATGGATAAATAATCTCCTTCAGAAACAGAATAGAAACAGAAAGACGAATATCAGTAGCATGGAACAAATTTTGGAGCATGAAATTTATACTTCTGGAAAAGTCATTTCCATTGAAAATGAAAAGAGCGGTCATGGATATATGCATACTTCCTGCTATGCTATAAGGGGTGCAGACATGGTCTTTGCATAAAAAAGAGAAAAAAATATACTAACCATATGCCAAAGAAGTATGGAAAGAAAGTTATTAGGAACAACACTAAATACAAAATAAGAAATAACATCATAAGAGAAAAACTCAAATAATAGAAACGCTGAAGGAGCAAGGCAGCTGAAATGGAAATGGGCCGGACATGTAGCAATACACAACGACGATTGGTGGACCTATAGAACTACAGTATAGGACCAAAGAAGAGGTACCAGAAAAGTCGCAAGACAGAAGACTCGTTGGGAAGATGAAATAACACGTGAAGTAGAAAGTTATGGACAAGAACAGCTAGAGGTAGAAGAAAACGGGAAATTCTCGGTAATAAGTGAATGTGTAAGTTTTTTAAAATTTATTTTCTTTTGGATTGAACAATACAATGATTAGTGTTAATACACTCTACATTTGTTATAGTTGCTTATATCTACTTACAATTAACTTACAATAATCTTACAAATAATCTTAAAATAACTTTTATTACTACTAAGGTGGTAGAGGTATCTTTGTACAATGTCTCTACTTTGGATCGAGATCTGAGAATCTATTTAGGAATGTATGGAAATGATATTTATTTTTTATCCCGGTTCTGTGAGTTGGATTTTGGCAGAGTCTTAGCGGGGTTAGTTTGGGTATATTTGGTATGTTTTGGACGAAGTGGGTGGATAAAAAAATAATGTGGTTGGTAATCGGTTCTAACTGGTATTCTTTATGGAGTTGTGCATTGGAGACGTACCATGGGGCATTTGTGATGGTGCACAGGAATTTATTTTGGATTACTTGAAGTTTTTTGGTGTTTGTTTTAGCTGCGTTGATCCAAACTGGGCTTGCATATAATAATAGTGGTCGTATGATAATTTTGTATAGAAGTTTTGCAGGGCAATTGAGCTGATCTATTTATTATTGGTTTTAGTTGGTGTAATTTAATTTTTGCTTCTATAACTATTGTCGATGTGATTTTTCCAATTGAGGCGTGTGTCTAAGAAAAGGTCTAGATATTTTATAGGTTTGTTATACGGATGCCATTGTACAGATTCTTGATTCAGTTGTAAGGGGGGAGGGGGGATGAATGGTCTTAGGGAAAATATTTTGGCTGCTGTTTTTGACGGGTTGAGTTTAATTTTATTATTTACAAGGCCATTGGGTGTTGAGAACTTTTGAAAGGAAGTGTAACAGTAACAGCTACTACGATTCATTGATAAGTCCCATACCAGATACTGTAAGAACATATTTGAACAAAGCTTGGCGTGAAAGAAATGAAGAAATTTTCAACACAAGAAAATACTTTTAAAATAGTTTACAGCGTCGGCGGCATACAACTAACTACTATAAAAGGTGAAATAGTGAAATGTAATCTAATTTACAGCTGCGAATTCCTCTAAACGTTCTGTTACTAAACATCGCTTTCTGGAAGCTATTGAGCGTCGTTATTGTATCGAAGTGCATATCGCTGCGACAGATTTTGTAAGAAGTCGTTACGAGCCTTCTCTAATCTGATGCTGTTTCTTCCTGCTAGAAGTTAACCATGGAAGGATACCAAGCCGGGGAATCCGGGAAGATTTACGCATGAAATGACTGGCACCTGCGTCCTTGTTTTCGTTTTTCTCTCTTTACATTAGCTTACTGAGTACTCCGCACAGGGTGAAGACAATTCATTAACTAAAAAGAACAACAACAACAACAAATAATAATAATAATAATAATAATAATAATAATAATAATAATAATATTGTAGAAAGATGGATATTTTTAAATTTATTGGACCAAATAGGAACAATCCACGATGATACCAGGAATTAAGACGTATAATTCATATAAGATATATAAATTTATTGATACTTGTAGGAATGAATAGTGCAAATAGAATTTAGCACAGCTATATTTTAATTCAATATTAAACTTATAATATATATATATATATATATATATATATATATATATATATATAGAGAGAGAGAGAGAGGTATATATATATATATATATATATATATATATATATATATATATATATATATAACACACACACATATAAGCATTAAAAGGTTACTATTTTGTATGTTTGTGTGAATAAGGTGAATAAGTTTTAAGTCACATTAAATTCAAAATCGATCTTTGCACTCTTAAAAAATGTGATCAACAGGAATAATTCAACCATTCTAATAATAAAAAAAATAATAATAATAATAATAATAATATAATAATAGTAATAGTAATAATAATAGTAATAATAGTAATAATAGTAATAATAGTAATAATAGTAATAATAATAATAATAATAATAATAATAATAATAATAATAATAATAATAATAATAGTATTAATAATAACCAATCCGCTTAGCCGAGATCGCTAAGGCAGTGATGTCGTGGTGGCCTTGGACCGAAGGATCGCGAGTTCGAGTCCCACCTCGGGCATGGTTTAGTTTGTGTGTGTCTCCGTATGTTTGAGATTGTCATTTTCATTCATCATTATTACCATTTCAACTCATCATCTAGGACTACCAACCCTGGGTGTAAAAGCGGATTCAGTATGAAAATGCTGATCCCCCCCCCCCAAAAAAAGTCGCGGGTTCTAGCATGGTTGTGCTTGTGCCTGTTATTGTATGTTAGTGATTGTCCATTTCATCATCATTTCCATACCTTATCCCCCCGGGGCTAACTACTCTGGGTTGTAAAAATAGATTCAGTATAGAAATGCTGATACCCCCCAATAAAGTCACATGCATACCCCCGGGAAATACATGACTGCCTCGGTGGGTTTAAAAAAAATGCCGGCCCCGAGGCACAGACGGTTGCGGCAGCCGTCGTCTGGCTGTAGGTGTCCTGTTAAGGCATGGCCGTATTTGTGATGGAATACAAAAAAGCTTTTATAAGGCGTAGTTTTGACATAGACGTTCAATTCTGCAAAAAGGTTTTTCAATCGCTTTGCGACCAACTTCAGTGTTAGAGGAATAAATCGTCATATATACAATTAGTTACTTAAGATGTTGACAGCCATCATTATCCATTCCAGCTATGTTAACATTTTATTTCTTTGTTACAGAAACGTTTATTCAGCAGTAGCTAATAAAAAATAATTGCTACAGAGAATTTGCATCTACTGAAATGTGTGAGGGATGTGTGAAATTCCAACACTAGGGAGCTTGAAAAAAGTCGTCGGCCAAAGCTCATAATTAAAGACCGGCATCCCGTGTAGCTACATCTTTTCTTCGCTAACTTGAAATTGTATGAAACCTTGACAGAAATTTGAATAATGAAATGGAAGTTATTTTAATACTTATTTTATTTTGCACGATATTGAACATTTTAGTTTACACAGTTTTACACAGTTTGAAAATTGCACAATTTTGGATTTTATTGGTCAATTTGAAGTTTCGTAGTTTTATTGCATAAAATATAATTTTTATATTATCAACTTGTTTTAATTTATCTTTAAGGTTTCATTTAAGAATGAAGTGTTTATGACATAACACAGCAATGCATTCGGGAGGTCTGTGAAACCCGAGTGCTGTTTAAAATGTATCAATTCCGCATTTTGTTGTCTTACGAGCTGAGCATCTATTTACACTCTGTATCTTTCATGATTCTAATTGAAATTTTTGAGTTATTGCAGCAGGGATATGCAGTGTTACCACGAACTAGGTCCGCGGCCCTTGATTGCGACCACTTAGCCAATGTTCGGGGTCTATCTTACCAATCGGATCTTATATCCGTTTTGTCAGTCTTCGCTGAACTTACCAACACGAGACTGCATGCGCGAGACACATTTCACGTTACGTCCAGGGGCGAAACTTAGTGGCAAGCTGCACTATGTTTCAAATTCATCGAATTTGGCGAAACAGATGTTGCCCTGCGAGATACCAGGGAGAATGAACTCAGTTTTTGACCGCTTTTAGCTGCGTTCACACGTACGTCAGACTGAGGCACGGCACACAGACAGGTGTAAATGTAGAATGAAATTTGACGTCTGAAAATACATTAGTTGATAGAAGATATAATAATTTCTCAGAAAATAATTTGCAAATATACATAATTATAAATTATAATGAACACAATTAAGAACATTTCTTCTGTAACTTAATTATTTTTTATTTTTGAAGTTTTGTATGTATTTTGCAATTTTTGTATTTACTTTTTTGTATGTTTATACTAATTTAATTTTGTGCGTGAATAATATTTAAAATTCCAAATATAATTTGTTTAAATAATATATAAAAACGTAATTATAATAAACACTAAAATCATAATATTTCATTCACCAGCCACATCCAAAATACAAAATAAGTTGATAAGTGAATTTACTCGGGTTACTTCTTAAAACCGGGTAACTACACCTTTACTCGGGTAACTACTTAACACCGTTTTGTAAGGCTTTGATCTTTTTATTGTATGCTTTTGCTCGTTTTGGTGATTATACTACATGTTTTAGAGATTTACTGCTCGAAAATCCGGTCTTCAGTCATAGTCGAAGAAGTGTGTCCTGATGTGAAGGTAACGGACCCGGAATGGGAAACCTTAGTGATGACCTTACAGCACTCATTTTCACTGCGGAAACAAAGGCGTGATCTACGTGGGCTTCAACTGGCGACGGTGACGCGCGATTGCATGCTTCAATATCAAGGTTGGCGTTACTTGATTTCCGCGGAACAAAGCGCGTTGAGTTCTACGTAGGCGACAGGAAGCATGCGACTGTCACTGCCTGGCGAGATCCGCCGTGCCGTGCGGTAAAAGCGATCAGTAAAAGCGGTTACGCTATCCCGGTACTGAAAGGATCTCGCATGTTATTTGGCGAATAAAAGAACCTTAGGAGAGTGAGATGATGTTCCAACAGCGCAAGAGATATTGCAGGGCGTCAAGGCTGCATTACAGTGCTTAGACCCAAAGGACAATGCAGAATTAAGTACGGAGAAAACATGAACTCTGGAGAAGAATCTGGAGAAATTACTAACAAAAAAATTTACGAAGCAAACAGTTGAAAATAATTGATTTTTTAAGAAAAAATAAAGATACTGAAATGTTCATATCGTGCTGGTCATGTATTTTGCTTTATCTATATATTAATCAAATCAATCGGTATGGAGAAATTCTATTTAATTTTGACATCGTCGGATACAGCGAACCAAAAATGTTACTCTCCAGACGTTCACTATAACCGGAGTCGACTGTACTTCCTTAACAATGGTGTCATTGTAACAACGAAAGTTTGCCTCGAGAACTTATTTCCAAAAATATTATTTTACTCTCTCACGTTATCGATTACTATGATATTACATAATTGTAGCCGCTAAGAGAGTCTTAAATGTGAGAGAAATGTTTACGATTCAAGAGTTTGCGATGCACCTTCCGTGAGGCGTAGTTGCTCGCCTGGCAGTGCATGTGGTAACGCAACCTTCCCCCCCAGGTTCCCTTCCGGAGTCGGCGGCGGTGCATTCCTCCGGCTTCAGCAGCCCGTCAAGGCCGGAACAGCCCCGCCGCTCCGGTGCTGTGCGATCAAGGCGCCAGCACAACTCACGTAAAAGCGAGAAAGTTGCCACAATCGTCTGATCTAACTGGAAATTGGTAGGAAGTGCGTGATATACGAAATATGTATCGCACATGGGGTGCACTATACATATATATATATATATATATATATATATATATATATATATATATATATATATATATATATATATACACACACATATATCACGTGGCACAAATAAAATCTCATTTCGAGTTAATACTCTCTCCAGAATTGCTGGTTGGTCTACCTTCCAACAGCAACAGAAGCATATCATGTAGTACAGTATTCCACCAATAAAAGGCAGAAGTGAGAATGCAAGAATGATGCATTTGTATACAAGATGTGGGTGCGGGGTCATCATAGTTTTTTGTTAAATAATTAACATTTCTTATTATATTGTATATTGTTTTTTAGTGTATATATGATAATATACTATTATATTTATTAAATAATTACATAATTCTAACGTAAATAAATATTTAAATAATTTGAGTTGTGCTCGAATTGCATACCACGAACGATATGATAAATATGGTGAGATATGGCATAATATTCTGGGGAAATACATCTTATAGCTCCCAGACTTTTAGATTACAAAAACGAATTGTACGAATAATAACCAAATCCCACCCACGTGATTCATGTAAGCCTCTCTTCATTAATCTAGGAATTCTACCATTACCGTGTCTTCTTATTTACGAATCAGTGGTTTTTGTAAAAAATGACTTGCTCAAGGGCGGGAATATATTTTCAGAAAATGCCGAAGTCTATTACTATAACACTCGACGTAGAAATCATATTCATCAGGTGACAGTATCAACAGCTCATTACAAAAAATTCACATACAATACATGCACATTATTTTACAACACTTTGCCAGATGACATTAAACGATTAAATTCAATAAAATTTAAATCCCAAGTGAAATCGTTTCTGCTGCATAACTGTTTCTATACAATTAGAGACTATACTGAGCATCACAAGAAAAGTAACATAAATTTTAACAATGATACATAATGCTTTATTTACCATTTGAACTGTGTAAATGAGTATAAACAAACTGTAACAACTATTGTACTACATCTTCCGGGTCAATGACCCCCATCTCGATCAGGTTTTTCGTCCAGTTTCCCTGATCCATTGAGCAAATGCTGAGATGGCCCCTTGTTTTGCTTCTGGACATAAATGTAACTTCATTTTCTGTGCACGTCTTCTAGAATTCAGTGGGAAATACAATTATTCAAAATATCGTTTCCATGTTGTCGCGGCAGGAAGTAATAAGAGCCAAAATTTATTGTTTAAAAATTTTATACAGGGAGTTTTTTTTTTTTCTCCCTTTCAAAATTCAAAATTTAAGTAGTATATGACTTAGTGTAGGGATCACAGAATTTTGAAAATGTGCACACAATTCACTTTTCCCCATAGCACGTCATACGCAGTTTTTAACTGTTTTTTGACGTAAAATAAATAAATAAATAAATAAATAAATAAATAAATAAATAAATAAATAAATATGTTGCAATGTCTTGACAAGAGTTCAATTGGGGAGGGAATAGAAAATTATTAATTTTTGTAGCATTTCTTTGAGTATGACACCTTTATCGGGGATGTTCTAAAAATAATGTCATTTCATAAACATATTATGTTTAATCCAGTTCTGTGTACTAACCATTGTCACATTTAAACAGCTGTCCAGCATCAAATGTAAGTTAATTAGTAGATGGTATTGTTGACACGCCCCTGACAACGAAAGTACACCTCGAAGCATTGAAGAATAATTTGTGTTTTTTTATCCCAACGATCTATTGTTAAGACATTGCAACATATTTACAAGAACGAGGTCAAAAGTAGAATTTCATGATAAATACGATTCTTAAATGCATGGAGAAACGAGAAATACGCCCTGTTTTGGTTGTATTTTCTTTTGTTGCTTTGAACTTCAAAGCTAATTTTCAATGTTTCAATACTTACAATTCTAAAATTTTCTTACATCAATAATAATCGTTATTTCCGCAAGTAATACTTTCTTGTAAGCTGTGTTTGAACGTATTAGTGCTGAAGTAACTGGTACTGCTGCTGGTACTAGTGCTGAAGTAACTGGTAGTGCTGAAGTATTGAAGGGCTTGAGGTCGTATGAAAATAAGTCACACCAGCCACTGCAAGCCTCCCGCTATTCCCAAATATTAATATCTCTATTTTAGGGGGTGTATGGCTTATTTTGTTACTATACGTGTTGTTCATGGTTGTGAAGGGTTTGGTGCCGTAACAATTATTGTTTCAGGGTTCAATTTTGTTTTTGGATAGTAAAAGGTAAATCTCCTCTTCAGACGTCAGACTCGATGTAAATTGCTTTCTAATGCATTAAATTATATTATTGTTGTAATTGTATTACGTTGTTAATTTTTTATGTAGTGATGTTGTTAATTACCTTTTCATATTTACGTCACAGTGGCCATACTAGGTCCAAGACGTACGTACTCGTACTATTCGAGAGAGTTGTATGCGGCATTGAGACATTTGTTGTGACAATTAAAATGAGTTTAGGAACTGATATGATCTATTGGAAGATACACAATGCATCATGAAAAGCATTTATAACGCTGTTACAGCAGAACTCGGCTTTGTTGTAAGTTACGTAGTTGAAGCCTTCGATACATTTGTAAACTATGATCGCAAGAACTCTCGGAAAGTTTTGTTCAACCAAGGAATATTTGACATCGAATTAGTTTTGCAAGCTTGCAAGAAAGACAAGAGACTGTGAGTGTGTATATTTTGTTGTGAAGGTGACATGACCTATTTTTACTTTCATTTTGGTGAGCTTCTTCAACGAATGAAACAGGAAAGGCGAAGATCGCTTTTTCTCCTCAGTACGTACTCGTACGCTAACTCAATCACATAGATTTGTTGCAAAGAAATTATAGCACACTGTAAATTCACGTAGGTCTTGTAGTAAATAGTGAAATGAGGTTTAAATTCTTCCTCTTGATCGAGTAAATAATTACTTTCATACTTGTTCTACTGGATTGTGTTTGTTGTATTTGTTAAATCACTGAATTTGTACATTACAGGGCGCAGGATAATTCATTCGCAGTTTTTTCTCAAACTAAAAGTACTTTCCGAACTCTCATTACAGCGCGTAACACAGTATATATGTATTACTGTTTTAATCAGTCCGTGTAAAAGATAGTACTGCAGGGGCTGTGATTATGAAGCGAGTTCACCCTCCCAAACGAGGCATTACCAATGGTCCTCAAGAGTTTATATGTGGAGACCCAGGAGTTAAGGGGTCACAGTATGAGATTTTTCAGAAGAAAATACAGATTTTTATTAAATTTAATATTAAATTGCGTTTGTACATTGTAATTGTATAATTTTCTCTCAATTTAATGTGTTCTAACCATGTTAAAAACAAATTATTTTGTAATTGCATACTTAAATGACTGTGGTAAGAGCTCCATGCAGATCACACAAACCCTCCAATACCTTGTTTCTGAAAAGTTTAAATGTATTAAGTTTCAAGGAATGTTTTTTTAATAAAATTTTTATTAACTTGGACGGAGTGTAGCAGAGCAATAGTTTGGTAAATGACAGAGTGCAAACCAGTTAGATTTCGGTCAAAGTACATACGTTATTTGTGCACTTACTTCTTAAATAGCAATTTCCAATAAATAAACATGTCATAAAACAACTATATAAGCTTTATTTTTGCACAAATACTAGTAATTTATTACATCAAATGTAAACATTTGTAGTTCCATAGTCATTATTCCATACCAGTTTGTAATTGGTCATTAGAGATAATTGGTTACCTTAGAGTGAACCGAACCATTATCTACGTATTACTTGGCATCATATAAGCGCGTTTTTACATACTAGTGCGGTAAAAAATGACCGTTGTCTAAGAAAATCCAACTTTACGGATGTTACAGTACATAAATAGTACATAATAGCACATAACAGTACATAAATAGTCGCTTGAAGAGATGAGTGACAGAAAATTGAATTATTGATCAGCTCAATATTTTGAACACAACTGTATCTCGATATCTCGCATCGGAAGGGAAAAAATATTATAAAATATTTCGACAGCCATATTTGAGTTCTCGAATTCAAATTCCACTAAGACGAGAAGGGCAAATGAAGAAAATTCTATATTCTAAAGGATACAAGTTAACGAAGTCGTGTTTTTGAGGTTCCATTATACAGTAAATCCTCATTTACCGGAATTCCAAGGGACCGAAATAATCGGGGTTCGTGTTATAAAAATTCGTATTATCCGAATATTACAAATATCCGTATAACCATAATCCCTTCCCAGAACTAAAGTTTTGTTCTTGTTACGCGAGTTCGTGTTAACCGGGTTTAAGTGAAGTGTTATGCGAAATTCGTGTTACGCGAGTTCATGCTCACGAGGGTTTCCTGTATTGTATTTTAATTATTAATTTAAAGCCAATTAACGAGGGGTGCGTTGCAAATGCTTGCAAGGGAACTGGAGAAAGAGTTGGTCGTCACCCCTCCGCCCAGTCATTTCCAAGGCCGGAAGAGCCATAAACAAACTGCCGCCTCATAAATGTTAGTAAACGCGAGCTTGGGTTTGTGGGGTCAGCAGCAGGTTTGTGCGGGCGTGTTCACGTGCCCCGAGCCGGCCTGAGGCCCCTGCGATGGCGTCGAGGTGGCGTCGCGGCGCGCCGCGGCGCGGCGGGCGGGCGAGCGGAGCGAGCGTCGTGGGGCGCCGTAGTCTTGTGCCGGCGGCGGCCCCAACCGGCGGCGTCGACCTGCTCCGCTCACAGGTAAGCCAGGCGCCCACGCGTCGGACGGCCGTCGAGCCGCCAAGCAACGTATGTGCGAGACAATGCGCAGCTGTCGGAAAAGGCGTTCCGTTTAGGAAGCTTTGTTGTGTGACTCCTCGACAAACCGGTGGCCGAACTGCGTGGTTGTCCTTTGTCACATCAGCTCCCTACCTCGCATTTGTTGGTCTACGAACACCGCGCGTAATCGAAATACGCAAGGAATATATGGAAACGCAGGAGCAAAACTACAAGAGTGGAGAGGCTTTTCAGCTCTTTCCTGTTTCGTACTCAGAACGTTTTCTGGTTGTTTTGCTTGTACTTCTACCATCCTCGTTCAGTCCGAGTGAAAGACCTCATTGAGGAACTGAAACAGTGGCAATGAATTCGTTTTGTTGACCCAAGTTAATCGTGCTGTTGATTTGTTTTTAAGTAGAGGCCAAGTTCGTAAGAATCCTGCTTTGTGCGGTCCGAAAGTGCCAGGTGGTTGAGCTGTAGATGACTCGTGCTTGTGATATACGATGTGACTCCGGCGCTGAAGCAAAGCGCATAACGGAGCCGCGGACATTGACCGGCGAATGCAGATATTGTAATAGCGTTGAGTCTCTACGGTAGCAGTGTTGAGATAGGTCGCATAATGAAAAATTATGATGTATGTAGTACTTTGAACATAAAAAAATATTTTATGAAGGTGTGATGAAATGCCTAGCCATAAATAAACAATTATTATTGTTATTTAAATAGTTTACCTTTGTTTACTTCGTGTCTAGAAATAAAAGTCCATTAAAAGTCAATTTAAGACCACCATTAAAATGTTTTTAATTACATCATGCAATTTCATTTTCACGGTGTAAATAAACAAAATTCCAGTTTTTTTATATTAAATTATTCAATTGAACTAAACTATTAATGAAAAAGCTAATTAAAAGAATATTTATTTGAGGATTCATATGAAAGAATGGAAAGAGGATTTATATGAGTGCGCGTTACAATTTGTACCAACGATTTTGGAGAATCTCAAATCTGGTGGTTCTTCTGATTAAGTTCATTGAGTGTTACATAACACTACCGAAATGACTTTAAAAAAGGTAAAACTTGGTTCCACTTCTCATAATATTAATTTATTTTAATGTGTATTGCGTTAATTACTCAATATTGTGTTTGTTACTATTATTATTATTATTATTATTATTATTATTATTATTATTATTATTGCCTTCGTTTTTATAATGCAATATTTATTCGTCTGGGGTGAATAATTTTCTCAATCAACTGAACTTCACAAATGAAGATCTCCCATTACACATTTTCAAGGTGTGTGTCAATGGCGCAGTTTTTGTGCATTTTATTTGCGGAAAGAAGCGAGCAATCCTGAGAATCAGTTACGTAACGGGTTCTTTGTGTTTTTGAGAACACACCAGGATGCAGTTTGCTCTACTCCCGCGTCTAATCCTATCCCCCCAACCGCCAGTATTTTACTGTTCCTACCAGCTCCCCGCGGCCGCTGCGTGTGTCCCGCGTGACAATGCGTGTGAGGGACCGGAGGTGCGCGGGCGGCGATCACGGGACCGACCGGGAGGCCGCCCGGCCAGATCCAGAGGGCCTTGGCGCTTCGCGCGGTCATGTGAGGCTCCTGTCTTGTGACTGGACCTCTCCTCGCCTCACCTCGCCTCCCATCGCCTCGCTCCGCCCTGCGCCTTACGTAAAGAACAGGTTCCTCGAGCGCTCCATTTGCCCCTTCAGGGCTGCCAAAAGACGCCGTTCGGGTTACGTAAAGGCCTAATGGATTTTTCGGCGGCTCCGCTCCGCCAAAATGCACCTTGTTTGTTTATTCGTTATAATTACAAACTTCCGGTTTCATCCCCTATAGTGTACGGACTTCTTGGAGGATTTCAATTTTATCTGCTCATTTAGCCATTACCAGAAAATGTTATGCAACAATTTCCATTCATTTGTTTGTCTTGATAATTCTCTTTTTTTAAAATTTATTTCAATATGCTCGACTATATGGTCCTATTGAGTTGTGAATACATACAAATAATACTTGAAAATTTTGTAAGTTGATAGAGTGTCCTGCTCAAGTGTTAAAACCAAACAAAAAAAAATGTTTAATGGTGTGGTCAGAAATGGAAGGTTATTTTTGTGTGATATTGTGAAGGTTTGGAAGGAGTGTTAAAGATGGGTATTGTGATATAACGTGTGGGGAGAGTTGAATCAAGGGGGTTTAAAAATGTCTTTGGGGGAATGAGATTTTATTCTGTTAGGACTATTGGCTTGCTGGCCAAGGTGAAAAAAGGAAGCGCTTGGGCAAGATGGAAGAAGAGAATAAAATTTAGAGATAAGCTTATTAAAGTCAGTGATATAAGGCACTTGAAGTTCACGATGAATATGACAGTTAGCAATAAACCAGGATGCATTCAGAAAATTGATAATTCTCTATAGTGTACATATATTACATCTGCATCATTCATTTTCCCACATGTTTTGAAACACAAGTCAATTTTTATCTCCATTTATCGCTGGTTGAATAATGAATTTCATCTTTAATGTATACTATTATTTATATATTTAATATTAGGTATTACTTAATCTTCTTTTTCATTTTCCTCATTTCTTAGTGAAGTGTGGAGAAAAATGAGAGAAAATTCACAAATAAAATTAATCTTCACAAAAAATTAATTAGCCAATATTTGAAAAACAAAAACAAACTGGAATGACTTGGGTGCTCCGATGCGCGAAGTATTGAACAGCGTATCCAACTCTGAAGGATTAGTTTGTATGTTCTGTTATGCATCTGTGCTTAAACCTACTTACTTCCAATAATATTAATCATGCTAGTTTCCATGTGCAAGTTCTCTTTTGTTAAGATATTTTTAAATTTTGGAATAATTTGATAAACACAAATTGCAGTAACTGAACCCTACAAAAATCAATATTAAGAATGAATATGAATAGAACTGAAGAATTCAGAATCCTTTCATCTCAATACTGAAATCCCTTAGGACGGTTTATTTCAGTATACCTATTTATTTTTAATCTGCATAGTTACATAGTTTTTAAAACCTTCAACTAATAATTTAATGGTTATTGTGATGTAAAATGCGCGCGTTTTAAAGTATTTAAACGTGAATTCCCCTAGTTCACTGGAGGACGAATACTAATTCATGTCCAGCCTATAGCGTGAAATCCGTATAGACGCTACTGTGGAACATGCCGTGAAGGACACCTTCAGTACCAAAGACTTTCGTTGGAAACGTTCAACTACATTCTTTTAATTTTATTGCTTGCCATTCGTGTTAGACGAGAACCGAATACAAATTTCGAATGAAAAATGTTTTTCAACCTTAGGCCTATTTCGAATGTTTTAGTGTGCGTTGTTTATTGTTTGGCATACTAATGAGCAGATAAGGGTTTACAAAGTTCTTTTCGTGCGTTACTGTAATTGATTAAATGCAAAAAGAATAGGTTTGAAATCCATTCTTTCCGAAATGTTCTACCATTGCATTTAATTTTAGCTAGGGCTAAACAAATGAGAAGGTATAAAGGAATGCAATTACCCGCCTTAAAATATAGTATTACGAAACCTCCTTTTGTAAACGGTCAATAATACCATAAGCCACTGTGGTAGGGGGACGTTATATTTCAAATCTGTTACCGAGAGACGAATTATAGCAACGAATGGTGACATTTCTGCTGATAGATTAATATCCATATCATAAGAAAAGTATTAATAGCCCCAATGAACAATTCCACTAATGTATGTACGAAAAAAATCAACCAGGAGCCTTAGCTTTTAAAGTTGATATGTAGTGTGTTCAACGAAACATGCATACAAAAGCGCGAACTGTGTGAAAAGCGCCCTACGCTATCTCGACCGTGACTTACCTTAGACGATAAGAGGTTCCACCTTGCTTATGTCAAACTGTTAGGCAGAAGTTAGAATGTCGACAAAGCAAAGAAATATTTGCAGGAGTGTTTTGAGAAAAAAGTTGCAGTCATACGATAACCTTCATATCAATGGTTATGCAAATCACAAACCCAGAAATTGACCATACAGACAATCAATTTTTTATGGTACGTTGTATGATACATTCGGTGATTTGTAATCAATTCAAAACATTACGCGCGTAATTACATGCTGGAAACGTGTAGTTCACAACCTTTCATTTTTGACGGACTTCAGTTATATGTGAATGTCAGATCCGGTGTTCTTGATATTGATATCTAATTGTTGGAATTTTCCCTCTTCAGCTTTGTTCTTGAACAGTATTACTAATAAATTAAAAACAATTTTATTTTAATTTGATTGCATATTGAAAAAAAATGATTACTATGATTAGGTGAAAACTATAGTGAAAATTGCTCATTAAATCGTTTATGAGAATATTGAATAATCCCTCAATCATCACATAATCAAAGAAAATATCGATGATATTTTCTAAGTTGGGACTTGTTGGGTGTGTTTTGTAAGTCCTTTTGAATTAAGTGAATTAATGCTGTCGAACGCCCAATAACTTTCAGAAGATGAGTGTAGTAGCCACTACTATGGCACTCCGATAAATGTATTTTGATTGATTGATTATTTTGTTTCCGGGTACGTCAACGGCTAAGGTCATTGGTCCCGTGCATGTGCATGTTTTATCACGTTATTGAGCCTCGTTCTTCCCCACTGGATGCTGAGATCCGGCGCCGACCTACATGTCGGCTTGCAGGGTTTTCCCATCCATGTATCTCCCACCAGCTGGGCATCGCCATAGCCGGGACACGGTCTTAGCTCCCGACTGGTCTACTGACGTGTGTGGTAGTGTAGGGCATGTAAATGTAGATGTGTGTAAGTAAGGGGGTCAATATAGTACAGGGAAGAAGAAAGAAATATCGTGGGCGGACAGTGGCCCGTTTATCATGGTACTGATCCGGTATTTGCTTGGTGCTGATTGGAGGAATCGCGGAAATCTACCGATTAGGGCAGCCGGCAGCTAGAACTCTCCTTCAGATAGCGGCTGAATTCGACCTAGCAATCTAGTAGTGTCGAAAATCCTGCTACCGTGGAGGCAACCCTAAGACCAATCAGAGACACTTCTATGACATTAGTTGATGTTCTAAACCACCTCAGCCAGCACATACTTTGAAATTACTTTGAAACTACTACAAGGGGAAAATAAAAGAAGGCAGAGATCATAGGGCCAAGCGTCAGGGATTACATACCACGAGGTAACGGTACATCGTGATCCACATGTTGCATGGTAGGTTATATGATAGAAAACTGGATTCTGAGGCTCCGCATCCATCGTGCAAAATATTCCCACCAATGATGAAAATAGAACAAATACGAACAGAAAATGTAAATTAACGTATTAATTGCTCCATCACGTGAGCTTATTTGCATTTCAAACAGTATTTCTTTAAAATGTATGAACGCGAAACGACCAAGGAAATTAATGAACAGAGAACTTGTGGTGCTAAAACAGCACCTACTTCATCGCCTGAATTTTCACGCAAAAGTACGCGAAAAGTTCTAACATTTTCGAAAAATTATACGAGACCTTTTTCAAAATTTGTCTTTAATGAACAGAATTCATTTAAGGAAAATTTTTTATCTTTATTATTTTAGTTGTTACAAGATTCCAAAAAAAAATTAACTTTTGCAATTTTTAAAAAGTCAGTTTTCAACCAACATGAAACCTGTACCATTCTCTCAAACGTCCTTCATACTATCTAACAAAAAAATTAATCAAAAACGATGGAGCCATTATTTTTGAAAATTTGGAAAATGCCTCAGGGATTTCATATAACGTTCCCCCCCCCCAAATTAAAATATATATTTCAAATTCAAAGGGCCGCCATATCAGTCAGATCAATAGGGGAATATAAATTTTGGAGAAAATCGGCTGAACGGTTTAACCGCTAGTGTTCACAGAGGGACGGGCAGACCGACGTTTCGCAGTCATTCGAATTTTCATTGTCAAAGACCCACAAAACATGGATTCTGGCTACCTGTTAGAGGACTTTTTTCTGAATATTGCATCTGGATTCATCCAGATGCCCTTTAGTAAGAGCCCAAGGCCCTTTAATAAGAGTTTTTCTGTCGAAAATTCGCGGTTTTTTCACGTCGCATTGCATAACTCTCTTCTCCGCAGCGTGAATGTAAAAAGTACAAAAGTTGAAATATATTATTATAGAAAAATTTCGATTTCCCAGATTCGTACTCAGGAAATCCGCCCAATTCCGTTGAATATATGAGTCAATGAGAAAATACGGAAAATAATTATCTACATACGTCACGCCATAAATTCGAGTTCTCTTTGTTTTCTCGCAGTTTCTGACTGTTTATTATCGCTACTCGGTCTACTTTTTTTATCGCTTTTATTATCGCTACTCGGGCCCGACAGTAGCCAATGTGTCGACTCTGCAGCTTGAACTATATGACAAATAACCGGTTCTATTATCAACGCATTTGTGGATGGCCTCGTAAGTCACACAAAATAAGAACATAATGAGTGGAGAGGATCATATTTATAACTTTCACTATCTTCACAGAAAGGTAGTACAAATTGATGTATGTGTGCAAACCCAATTTAAGCCATTTCTCATTAGGGGTAGAACTAGTATCTTCATAATTAGAGGCGAGAACTAAGATAGAGGCATTAAACAAAAAGTCGTTCTCTTTCATATTCTGTGTAGCCATGTTTTCGTATTAGGTATATTAAGGTAAATAAGATATACGAGTAAATCACATTATTATTTCTAATTACTCAATCTTAAAATTAAGCAACAACATTTAAGGGATATCATTTAACTATATTTACTATACCCAAGTAATTACTAACCGATGACTTATCCTCACAGTTGCCACGTTTCACTATCTTCCAAAATGGGATAAAATGGAGTGTTTATAATGCAACATTCACGTTACACAGTTACACTTGTACAGCAAGATCTGGGCTATTCGGGTGACGCCGCGTCGAAGGCTGAGGTGCCGACGTTTCGACCGACATGTCGCGGTCCTCTTCAGAGTTGTACTGACCGCGGATAGCCCAGATCATGACTCTGGCCGCGGAAGCCTGCGATATCACTTGTACAGCATGTTTTTCTTTTTCGCTTCCCCAAGCATCTAATTTTTTCCTCCACTCCATAGCACTTCATTTTCCTTTATCTCGATCCACTCTTTGACAAATTGTCTATAAAGATGTCAATAATTCTGTTACTAAACTTAATTATTACACATTACACATGGAATAATGAAGTTCATTGTCACATCGTGAATCTCGTACTCTTGTATTTCAATCAAGTACCCACAAAATTCAAAACATCCATTTCAAATTCACACGGCTTTGATTTCGCCCAAATCGATCGGGAAACAAGTTTTGGAGAAAATCCTATGACCGGTTTAGGCGTTAGTGTTGCCCACAGATGGACTAACGGTCAGGCGTCTAGCCGTAAACCAATTTTTTTCTTAAACAAGGACTTGTAAGTAAAACTTGGAATCTAACTACATATCATATTATTTGTGTTAATTCACATGTTCTTATGTACAAAATACATTTTTCTGTACCCTTTTTTCAATTACATCAACAACTTATAAACCCACACATAATCCCGATATCTATTTAACAAACTTTTAATATTATTTTTCCATCTACATCTATCTTTCTATTAATTCTCTTGGAATTTTTTCTCTTTAAAAATTGTATTATTTCTTCCTTCTAGGTGTGTTTTAGTCTACACACTGTATAAGGGGAAGTAATTTACTACACGCAGAAACAAGAACTATCCAATTTTTCGATATCAGGGAATAGGAGTTTTTCTATCTAGAAATGATCACTTTTCGCTAAAGCATTTCAATACTTTCTCTATATTATATACAATAACGTAGAATACGAGAAAGTAAACGAAATGTCAAAGGACGAAGAATATCATGGAAAGAGGATGAGTTCTAATTCCACTTTATGAAAACTGTATATAATATTGTAATATTTCTTGAAGAGTGTATTTAAATGAGGCAGGGTCAAAAGATATCCTGCAGAACGGTACGTTTAAAATGTTTTACATCGGTAATGCACTACTTGAAAACTGGGCGTTGAAGGGTCTAAAAAATGTATTTCTCCACTTTAATTGTCTAAATTAAAGCTTTACGAAACTGAGATCAATGTCGTAACAAGAGTTAATGAAACAAGTGTTCTTATAATCCATTGTCACCGATTAACCTCAGTGATCAGTTTTGTAACATAAGTAATATTAGAACGATTTATGGTCTCCTTTCAACTATGATACCATCAAGATCAGTCTTAGGTCACTTTTTGTAGGACGAATGGTTAAATTTGAACAAAAATTATAGTTCATTGGATTGTTTACTAAGTTGAGAAAACATTGTATGATTATAATGAGATTCTTACGTTATTTGTGTCGTAAATAGGCCACTAAGCGTGGTTGTCGTGATGTAATCTACAAAACGAGATCTTCTGGGAATTTCTATTCAGATCTTCTCCTCACTCCATGGTAATCGTGCAATACCGCGAGTTATGTGAAAACATGATGTAACCTTCATACTGATGTGAGAAAAAGGATGGGAGGTGAACACATATGGGAGAGATCTCGCAGATGTGCTTTAATTGTTTTTTCTATTATAAAATTGAAAAGTTCAACATTTTGACAAAACTTTCAATTTACAACTTTTGATCGAATATTACAAAGAACTGGTAATACAAGATTGTGAAAACGTAGTTTCTCATTAACTTCGTCTTCATTCGTTTTTCTCGCCGGCTGTGGTAGCTCAGAGTCAACATCATTTTCTCTGCATTATCGTTGACGGGACCTTCCCAGGCTTTGAGACACGAGTGACAGGATTTTCGATACTAGCGATAGCTAGGTCGTATCCAGCCGCTGCCTGGAGAAGAATTTTAGCGGCCGACTATTCTGACCGGTAGTTTTCCACGTTTTTTAATCAAATGGCGAATGCCGGAGCAGTAACCTAACAAACGGGCCACGCGCGATCTTTCCTTCCCCTTCCTTGCACTAATCTTACTCTCTACTGTGATAAGCCAGAAACTACCGGTTTTATTTTAACATAAAAACGATATCAAGACTGTGTATATAGCACGTAAATTAATGCTTATAGAATGTTTATAGTGAAACAATACGCCTTGTCAGGGCGACCGGTAAACAAGATATGTCGAAACCCACAAGTTAGTAGAATGAAGATAACATTTCAGTATATAAGAAAATGTATGAGTCAAGCAGAGTAAATAAATTATGACATATTTATGAACCAAAATTATACGCGTTTGAATAGTATGCCCAAGCAGGCAAGTAATAATATCAACAAAAGTAGAGAGATTCTTTACTAATATTAAATGTTAGTAGGATAATACTATTAGAATATTTATAATTATAATATATATATATATATATATATATATATATACACACACACACACACAATGTGGGTGTATTTCACGAAAATTTCACATTACTTCCACACAGTACTTACATGCACTTCACTACCACACATGTCGGGAGACCAGTCGAGATCTTAGAACTTGACCTAGTTGGGGCAGTGAAACTCTGGAAGAGATACCTGGTTGAGGGAAAACTCCGCTAGATGTATAGGTCGGCGCCGCATCTCGCCATCCAGCGGGGAAAGATCACCACTTCCTCCCGTAATAAATCATGCACTACACTTATAAGACTATTGACCTTAGCAGCTGGTGCACCCGACACACTAATCAGTTTATTATTATTATTATTATTATTATTATTATTATTATTATTATTAGCGTATCAACCATTTCTAGCCACGCTGCATGTTCCGAGGCCCAGTCGTATTCTATCCTGGATAGAGATTAACGTGTGTCTACTTAAAAATAATATAATTAGTTTAAATTAAGTATATTATTGGGTTAGAAAGATTTTTGTGTTATCTACTAGTAACTTCTAATTCATTATTTTTTAACTTGCCATGGCTCTGACTGAAGGCGTCTTCTCCCTTAATGACATTGTAAATAAAAATTGGCCCTAAGCCGTCGTCCTGGCCGTGAGGTTGTGTGCTTCTCATGTGGTTTTTTTTTAAGATTCTTTAATGTATTTGAAATTTTTTGTAAACACTTGATGCTCATAATTCATTTCAGGGCACGCCTTTAGAGTTTTCCTGTATCAGTAATGTTTGTTTGTTTTTAAAATTATTTTAAATATTTTATGTTTGTTGCCCAATGTTGAAGAGCATGCATACTTCCTTTGGTTTCCCTGTTTTTTCCCGGCCGCTTAAGGTAAATGCTGGGACGTTGTATTCTTTCGCTTTTGTGAGCCCAGGTGCATGGCATCTATAAGTTGTATTTTATTTTATTAACTAAATGTATCTCTGAATACTGTTTAAATTTTTATCCATAAATTTATGTATTACGTGGTTAGCTGGAAGAGCGGGCCTGATAGCTACATAAATAGACTCTGGGATGGTGTACTAGCTTCCCGTTCCGGGGTTCGATTCCTGATCGAGGTAAAAATATAGTTGTCTACGTTTCCTTCAAAATCGTCTCAGTTTCTGTAGCTGTGTGACGAAGAAAAGCTCAAGCAGGCGGATCTTACTAGCTACGGTGAAGAGAATACGTCATGTACGCCTCATGTCGCTCTTACCCCTAAGCATGGGAATTTAACAAGGCCCTGGGAAGGGGAACACCGGTAGCTTGCCGGCGAAGTCGGACTACCGACACAAAATGCCTAATACACATTATTATTATTATTATTATTATTATTATTATTATTATTATTATTATTATTATTATTATTGGTATCAGCTTTTCGGCTGTATCCTTTCGTAAGACAAGGTTGTTTATCCTTGAATTATGAGGTGATAGAATAATACTGAGGCGTAAAAGGCACAATCACAAATACAACCCTGCCTAATCTGCAGCCTCCTCAGCGCAGACGACAGCTGCCTCAACCGCCTACGCCACGGGGCCGGCCTTATTATTGTCATCATTGTTATTGTTTTTTCCGAACGAGTGCGTGGGCGTCAGTCGCAGGTGCAGTCGCGGAGGGCCAGCGGCGGCCGGCAGCAGCCGGGCGAGCGCCAGCAGCATGGAGGACGCGTCGGAGCGCACGCCGCTGCACGGCAGCTATGGCGCGCCCATGTACGTCTTCACCACCAACCCGGGCCGCATCTACCGCTCGCGCATCCGCCAGTTCCAGTGCTGCATCTGCGCCGGCATCCTGTGAGTCCTGCGCGTTCACGCATGCATAACTAGGCCAACGCCCCAATTGCTAGTTTCCTGGCGTATTATGAGAAGTGCAGTGTGTGCATGGTTCCTTGAGCGTTTTTTAGGTCGCTTTGTAGCAACTAGGATGTATAGTGACCTGCGACACAAGGGAGTTTTAGCGCCACGCGTAAGGTAGTGACGTTATACACTAACAGTCACGTGACGGACCTTGAAGTCATAACGTCTTACCTGAGGCCTAAGGTACGACCTTATACCTTCATAAATAGTGCACGCCTACCGGAGTCTCTACGGTCACCTTATAAGCGGCAAAATGGCTGCCTAAAAACAAGAAACGTTGGGGATTGTCGATCTTCGACAAACCGATTCTCGTATGTGAGGCAGTTACAACTATTCCTTACTGAGTCTACAACGTTGGCAAGAATTAACGGCAAGTCTCGGAGAAGTGACAGGAAAGAAATTTGCGAAAAAGAAGTTGAAATCATGTCTTTGGGATATGGTAGACCTTTCTCGCGTAATGAACGCTGTTATAAAATTACGTTCTCAAGAACAGTCGATTGAAAATTCCAGACTGCATACTCATCGCAGAGGTCCACAAAATCTAAAACGCCAAACACAATGTACATTTATTATACCCTTGTATCGTATCGTGGTTTAAAAGTCTCGCCGCTAGCCTAGACTCTCTGATGCAACTTCTTTGTTCAACGCTTGAAACGTTTCTTTTGTTATAATGCAATGTCACAATTACTAAAACTCTTCTGAACATTGTTCATTATGACCGTATGAAGTCGTTAGTCACGTGATCAATAGAGTTTAAGGATATCTCCTTACGCCTGGCGCTAAAAGTTCCTATGTATTCGAACCCGCGATCCTTCGAGCCGAGGCAGCTACGGCCCGTCAGCCTCAGCGATCTCGGCCATCTATGACGACTCCTTGAGCACTGACATGTCTGTTCTAACGCATGTACGAGAATTGGGGGCAGAAGTCATGGCAACCATTTTTTTGTAAATGTTGTAGGATCACACAATTTTATTTGTTGCGTAAAAGAAAGGCTGTACTAATGTGTGTTCACAACAACAAATGGCTCTGTGAGCACCGAGAGCAATGTGAAATTAGTTGTCTGTCTGCTGGCGTGCGAGATGCATGTAACGCGTTTTGAGCAGCGCTCATACACCAAGATACCCGTTCTTTATGGAAGAAATACCCGAGAATGTCATAAGAAATTGGTGGAAGCACTAAGGAATAATGCCATTTTGTCAATGGCAGTCGCGAGATGGGCAAGAGAGTTTCTACGAGGACGTGTAGGAACTAATGATCAGTACGTGACGGCCTGTGAGTGTGAGGACAGATGCTGCACATGCGAGCTTTTGCCTAATCGAGCCTTTAGAACGGATTATTTCTTGTAATGTAAAATAGTAATGTTTTTGGAATGTTGTGAGCTCGTATATGCTGAAATGCTTTGGAATCTGAAACCAGTATTTTCACTTCAAATACCTTAATAAATATGAGAAACCCAATTTTGGTGTGACGTTAAATGTCCGTGCACTTAGTTCATACCTTGTCCTTTAAAGTGTATGTTTCACATTTTCCACCCGAGCTTATATTCTCACAAAAAAGTTGTCATGACTTATGTCCAAACTCTCGTACATATTAAATTGAATTATGAATATATGTATCAATAAGTGTTTTGGGCAAGAACGAATACGAAAATATTAGCTCTTGTATAATAGAATCTATATGCAAAGGCACGTCACCTACAGATTTAGGCTGTAATCCCGAGTGCTTTACGTGAAGGAATCGACTTACTGCCGCGATAAAATGGAAAACGATGACTGCATTCCTGAAAGAGCTCAAGGAAACTTAAACAGATAGTGAAGCTACATTTATGACCAGAAGCAAAACAAAGAGCCATCTCAGCATTTGCTCAAGGGCCAGGTAAATATATGAAGGGACGAAAAATATGATCGAAATGGCGGTCATTGACTCAGAAGCTGAGGTACACTACTTGTCACAGGTCTTTTAGAATTACACAGTCTAAATGGTAACTATTACATTAGATATCATTGTTAAAACGAATTGAAAACCTAAGATAGGATTACAGGTTCAAACATTTCAAATTCAATATTTAAGTTTTTAATCCAAATATGGATGTATTTTTCAGAAGAACCCTTCCTGGGTATCCTTAGTTGTTAGTTTCCAATATTATTGTCTTCAAACATTTATTTATTTATTTAACGTCAAAAACAGTTAAAAACTGCGTATGACGTGCTATGGGGAAAAGTGAATTGTGTGCACATTTTCAAAATTCTGTGATCATTGTGATTTCATCAACATTGTTCATGTTTGATGAAATGTAGTTTAAAAAATAATTGAATATATTATGTAACATAAAAACCCTTGAAAGACATAATATTGTCGAACAAGGATAATAAAAACTATTTAAAAAAATATAGGATTAAACTGTTTTGAACCAAAGCAGAAACACAACTTTTGAACCAATATTTGGCAACACGACCGAGAAGCACCATTAGAATATAATGGTTCTCAAAAACTAGAAACAAAACGGAAATGTAAGTACGTCGCTTGGGAAATAAACTTCTTAATTTATACTTAAGGAATAATCCTTAATCAATAAAAAATTAGTTTTTACATTCTGAAACGTCTTGACGGGTCTCTAGACTGACGTAAGAACTGGAACGACGAACCTTAAGCTTAAGGTAATTTTGGCTTCACTTCATAGTGCGGGGCTGTAAGTTTAACCTTACACCAATATATTACAATTACAATTACAATTACAATCTATTACACTTGGTGTCCAGTAAGTCGCAACTGAACTCATAAAATTTTGCTCTAGTGAAGATATGGATGCAATAGTCCAATCATAAAGATTCAACGACTGCAGGTTAAACTGATATTTCTTCGGTCGTATATTAGTTTCTCCTGAGATTTTTCAGTCGTTATATAAACTGCAACTTCCAAATCTGTTAAGAAGTATTTGATGTCACAATCAGTGACAAATTCAAAAAGCATGTCTATCATAAAGGTAAGTGTTATGTGATTAAACGTGAGCATAGCTAATATAAAAATAGGCGATATATCTCACCTTATCTTTGAATTTCACTACTTTATTTTGTTATAGTCCGTAACATCTATGTATATCTACACGCTATGTATATGAAGTATGCTGTCATCGCGATAAAACTATTTTTGAAATATAGCGTTGAGATTATGACGTCTAATGTTACGTCATTTATAATTCATAAGATCAAGTCGTCACAAGTGCAAAAACTCCCGAGTGATTGCGTCAAATAAGTGGTCACTTAGAGAAGTCTGCATTTCATAGAAGTTCCTCGTGAATGCGGAATGAGTGTGTCCTTATATGATCAGAAACGTGCTTTTGGATTTGCATAATTTGCACCAGCTTTTTCGCAGTTGAGAGGCCACGGAATGTAAAAACTAAATATGTTTCGTACAAAGCGCGATCAATTTAATGTGCGCGCTTTTGAGACCGTTCGTAATTGTACTCTTTCAATGGATAATCCCTGATTCTAATATAACTTTTTGTATTGCGAATTTTATGTTGGGTTTAGAATTCAGAATACTCTGCGAAATTGTTGTTATGGTTTTCGTAGGAGAAGTGTGCGGTAGAGAGGAACTGGTAGAGAGGAAGCCAAATAAGGGACACTTCAGGGAGCAGACTATAGAGTGAGAGTTCAGATAATAATGAGTGAGAATAGATCAAATCAGGAGCACTCATTTTAAGTGTCCTCTATGAATTCTGCCCTAACCATTTGTTTAAAGACTTACTGGTTAGGGACCTCCTTTTAAATCAAATTGTATGTGAGTTTATAAAGATGTAAAAATATTTTAATATTCATTTTTATATTACTGTTTAAGTTACAAATTATTTTGATTACATTAAAATGATTATTACATTTACACATAAGAATTCATACACTTACATTTTTCATGTGATGCCTTGTATGGTCAGCATTTCAATATTATGGAGGACCCCCATAGTTTGGGCATTCTTAGAACTCCTTCAGATTACCGACCTTCCTCGCTTCCTTTGTAGCTTTTCTATTAAAATACTGGACTGCTAGAAAAGGAAAAGAAAACTTTATTAAACATACGTATGTCTCCTCTGTAAAAGTCACTTTTGAACTTGAGATAATAATTACTTAAACTACTAATAGTACCTGAACGGAATTTGACAATGATACCTGAAGTTCAATTTTATTATATATGAATGGTGTAGAATATGAATTGCGTGATCTTTTAATATTTGCGCCATGTATTACTAACAATTTTAACAAAGAAAAATTGTAATACAAGGGTTAACTTCAAAGTTACCACTGGTATTAATACTCAATATGATTTTCAAAAACAGTAAAACTAAATTTGGGTATCTGAATAGTTTTTTTATGTCCAAACAATTGATAAATAATGTTCTCGGCTGTTACCTCAAACGTTAAACGAAAAGATTTGTTCAAATTTCACTCTTTTCGAAATAGGAAATTCTCTTTTCACAGAAACTATTTATGTTTTCACATCTTCCACAGGGCGATGTTCGTCTTAGCAGTAGTAATTACAGTATCTTATTCAATTAACGAAGACTTTGAAGATCGTAATAAAACAATTCCCAACGCCACAGACAGTATCGCTCAACAGCAATTACAGGTCCTGTTGACTGCAAGTTGGCCTGTCCCAGGTAAGACAATTATGTTTATCACAATATTGTAAGAATTATCTTAGCCTAATTGTGAAGTAATGCTTAGTTTTAAAATAATAATTTAGGATAGTAATTTGTTCATGCAATATTAATATAAATATAGCATTTTATATCAGTATATATAGCATTTTATAAATTTCATATGAATTTTAGTTCTCTTTTAAATTGCAGACCTAATTTTTTTACATATAATTTCAAGTATTTTGAATCTCAGATATCTGTAACGTCTGAAAAAGAAACTGGATGTTCACAATTTTTAATGAATGAAAACAAACATGTTTTGTCTGCTTGCATCGTTTATAAGTTGTTTTTTTTTTAATTGCACTTGCGGAAAATGTACGGTATGTTTTGCGTTAGTGAAAGTTATCAAACAGCGATTACTAGAGTGGGCTTCGAAATTAATCTCAACGTCGTACGGCTAATAATTATGGTTTCGTTTAATTATTCATTGTTCAGATGTTGTATGTAATTCTTAAAACTGCCCAAAATATTTTCAAAATATGTGAGCATTGCATTGATAGGAATACATCATATTGATTGACTATATTGTGTGAACGTTGTTCGAAATATATCACATATTTTTAACTGAAATTAGGAAAGTTCTTTGTCGGATGTGCTTTAGTTGCAATAAAGTGCCGATTCATTTTTACAGCACACTTGATTATCGCGACCTCATATCCGATTTGCATTACGAAAAATTCCAAATATTGGTATTTGAAATCATGGTTTAATATTATACATTATTAACTACATTAAATTGAAATGTTTTTTTATCTTAATAAAACAGATTCAGTAGTATTTTTTAACAATGTATTTCTTATTTTACGTTTTGACCCCATTTGGGGTCTTTTTCAATAATTTAAAAATATAACAAAAGTTATATTCAAATGATGGAGAATTATATCAATAAAATAGTAAAACATAAAATAAACCGATGCATTAGGAGGTATTGAACCATAATTATCAAACAAATTGTGATATAAAATTTCATTCATTTCATTTCATTTCATTTCATTTCATTTCATTTCATTTCATTTCATTTCATTTCATTTCATTTCATTTCATTTCATTTCATTTCATTTCATTTCATTTCATTTCATTTCATTTCATTTCATTTCATTTCATTTCATTTCATTTCATTTCATTTCATTTCATTTCATTTCATTTCATTTCATTTCATTGTGGAGCGAGTGTGCTGAATGAGTGTGGGTGGGGCGTGGCGGCGTGTGCGCAGACGCGCAGCCCGAGGAGGCGTGGCCGCAGCCGGGGCCGTCGCCGATGGCGCTGAAGGCGGCGCTGGACGCCGTGACGGCGGCGGCGGAGGCGCGGGAGGCCGTGGAGAAGACCATGCCGGCGCTGCCCCGGGACACGCCGTCGTTCCGCCACCAGCTGGCCGTGGCCACCGGCCAGCGCGCCACGGAGCTCGCGGAGGCAGGCCGCAAAAGGGGGGGGGCCAAACACGAGGGGGGGGCGCCGGGTCCGCGCCCTGCCTCGTGTGCGGGAGGTCCTAGGGTGCTGCTCCGATGGTTGCGAATTTTTGACATGAGCTAGATAACTGGGTCCTCAATTGGAGTGGTGCACCGCTGGGGAAGGTACCTGGAGAGAGAAATACTTACAAGCTGAAGTGATAGATTTCATGCTCCAGCAGTGGCAACACCTTTCTTCTTCTTCCGGAGTGTAACATAAACTACACAGTTGGGACTAATAAACATTTGAGATGAGACGCCTCAAAAAACTAAATAATCTATCAATCCAAACGACTCGAAAATTTTCTCAAATATTGTCGCTTTGTCGCTTATTTCTTGAAAATCGATCATCGAAATTAATTTGCTGCAAAATGTAAATTCGGCGCTCTAAAACTAACTGGAAGTACGACGTTTCTCTAATTTGCTAGCACAGATAGGAGCGCGCTACAAAACGCATTTGTGAAGGGTGCACGTGGGAGACGTAGTCGGCAGTATTTCTTATTTAATTGTATTTCTTATTCATTTCTTGTTTTTTCATCGGGAAGTGGTGGTGATCTTCTCTATGGGATGGAGAGATCCGGCGCCGATCTCCCACCACGTATCATCGCCGACCAGGTATCTCCCACCAGCGGGGCACCGCCCCAGCCGTGACAAGCTATCGGTCCCGACCGGTCTCCCGTCGTGTGTGGTAGTGTAGTGCATGTTAGTGTACATGTGTGTGTGTAAGGAGTGAGGATAGGACAAGGAAGAGCAAGGACAGATCGCGTGTTTGTTAGGGTGCAGCTCCGGCACTCGCCTGGTGTTGATCGGAGAAACCATTGAAACCTGCCGATCAGAGCTGCCGGCCGCTAGAATTCTCCTCCAGACAGCGACTCAATTCGACCTAGCAGAAAAGGTAGTGCCGAAAATCCTGCCGCCGTCGGAGCTCGAACCTAAGACCTCCCGGTCAGCGGCACTGCAGTTACATCAGTTGATGCACTCAGCCACCGCTCCCGGTAGCACTGCTTAGATTGGTCCATTTTGTTCTTAATTAACTAATCAAACACTTTCCTAAGTCGCATTCGTTTTAGTGCGACAGTTTTTATTTCCCAGCAAGTTAGCGACAAAAAGCAACATTTTTAAAGAAAAGTTTCAAGAACTTTTCTGATCAAGTTTTATGGTCCTGCTGTCTGCAGTCTAGCAAACCCATCTCGACCGGAATTGTACTCATCCAGGAAGACAAAACTCGGTAAATAAGATCTCAAAGAAAGGGCGTTTCGGACATTTATCGAATTGTGGAAATACATTTTCCGATGCTTCTTGTATTCCAAGATCTAACTGTTGGGAATAACATAGCCAAGTTTAGGTCTAAAGAGAATAAATAAGTTTTGAAGATGACAGAAGGAATCAAACTTAATGCATATTTTCTCTGTTGTATCAGTAACGCAGTCTATGAATTACAGTAATATCACCCATTCCTTAGAAAACAAGGAAGTTGCGTTGAAGTGGAATTTGGTGATTGTAATCTTCTTCTTCACTTCACGAGTTAGGCTACTGCCTGTTCCACCCTCACAATGTCTTTCCAAGTAATTGTAATTAATATCAAAATTACAATTTGTAAAAAAAATGTGTATGGGATACTTACTTATTTCATTTATACGTTTCTTGACTATTTTCTGAAGGGCAAATCCGTAAAGTAACAAAATATACAAGTATTGTTAATTGTTCACTAAATTACCATAAAGAAAGTTCGATTTTAACTGCCAAGGGGACCTATGGATTTCGACTGTCACTGTGGAGGGGGTTGAGTTCAAACACCCGCGAGGGTCTCGCGGTGACGTCACGCGGTCAAACACTCGGGCCGCTGCTGCCTACACACGTCATCCCCGATGCCTTCGGTGTTTGTTTTTTGTGTGGAGAGCGAGGCAATGATCTGGCGAAAATGAGAGATGCAGATGCCTTCGGCGTCAGGCAGAGCTGGAATGAAACATGCTAGGTACCGAGGTCTGAAACTCTTCTCACCTGTGTACAAATGCGGTAAAGTGGCGAATCGTGAATATTATTTTAAGTATACCGCACTTTATGGAAGCTACCTCTACCGCTACTTTTATTTTGAGCTTTTCTGAAATCCCAATACTATGAAATTCCGTCCTTAATAGTTGTTGAAAAAGACAATTACACGATCCACTAACTTGTGGATAATTAACACACTCCATTTTCACAAAAACTTCAGAGAAGCGTAATTTACGAACGACCAGAGAATGACTGTTCACCGCAATTTTTTGCGGTGCCTACCGACCGTCCAGACGCGCCCAGACCGAGCCCTAGGTTATCGCGATTGTCATGCGGTTCCTTCGCATGCGCTAGCGAATTCTCTGAAGAGCATTAAGAACTGAAACTTCGCACTCCACCGCACTTCAAATCGCTTGCGAAGACTGGCTCTCAGTAGCAAAACTTATTTTTTCGCATCAGTTTTAAAGCTTTCAAAATCGCAATAACTTTTTAGAAGATTACCAAACTTACGAAATATTTATTGGTTTGGTTTTTTCGTGTTTCGCGCGTCAACTGCTTTGGTCATTAGTCCCGTGAGTGTAGTGCATGTTTTTTCTCGGTAGATGGCGGTGATCTTCCCCCGCTGGATGGTGAGATCCGGCGCCGACCTACCGTCGGCTAGTGGGGTTTCCCCCTAACCAGAACTCTCCCACCATCGAGGCACTGCCACAGCCGGGACAAGCTCTAAACTTCCGACCGGTCTCCCGGAATATATGGTAGTGTAGTGCATGTTAGTGTAAGTGTGTGTGCAAGGGGGAGAGGATAGGACAAGGAAGAGGAAGGGCAGATCGCGCGCGGTGTGTGGCCCGTTTGGTAGGGTACTGCTCCGGCATTCGCCTGGTGTTGATCGGAGAAACCACGGAAAACTACCCATCAGAGCAGCCGGCCGCTAGAATTCTCCTCCAGGCAGCGACTGTATTCGACCTAGCTGAAAAGCTAGCGTCGAAAATCCTGCCGCCGTCAGGACTCGAACCTAGGACCTCCCGGTCAGTGGCGCTGCAGTGACATCAGTTGATGCACTGAGCTACCGCTCCCGGTCGAAATATTTATTATACACTTCGAATTACTAGGTATACCGACGGTATACGCGGTGCATCGGAAAATTCGTCACTGATGCAGTATTGCTTTTAGACCTGAATACATTATATTCCTTCTGATATCGCGCTTCACGGTATAATTTGTTGGGTATTATAGGTCAATGTACAGCATTGTATTTCACAAAGCAACGTTCATTTGTATGATACAAAATGGAGTAAGATACCCTTGGCCTCGCAGAGCACGTTGGAGTTATTTAAGCGATAAAGTCGGAACGTTGCGTGACCTTAGGCGTTACAAATTATCAGCAGAGCAGCAATCAATGTGGAATAAAGAAGTAACTTGTTTCTCCTCTGTGTTGCAATGAACGTTGTGTTAACCTTTGTTTCTCGTTCATCAATGTACGTACCTTCTTGAAAGGTTAATAAATTCTTTCTTTGTTCTAATTCCTTTATTCAGGTCTCATCCGAGTTCGGCCTTCTAAAAAATGTTAGTCTTCCCTACTATATAAGTTATAATGCTGATGTAGAAAAAGTATTTGTGTATGTTGCGATGTTTTACCCTGTTTTCACTTTTCAACTCATACGGGTTAGTCTACATGTAAAAAAAATAATTAAATTATTATAATTTTGATTTTCGCATTAATGAAGAATAATGTAGTTTTATTCTAATATTCTCGGGAATATTGTCAATGAAATGGCCTGGTTTATAGACATTTAGAGAGAAGTTAGTCGAAGACGTTTGACCAGTTTGACAAGTCGGAAAACAAAAGAAAGTCATGTTGAACGATGGCATTGGGTCGAAAGCATTTACAAATGAGCCACCCGCAAACGAACGCATTAACTAATTTGGTACATGGCCATAAACTGCAGTAAAACTACCAACAACAGCCAAGGAGTTGCTATCAAAGCGGTGCCTTATAACAAACCCTCTATACATTTAAGGGCCAACGGATAAATCAATTTCAAGGTGTATAACTCGGAAAACATTCGTCATTAAAATCTAATAATATTTAAACTTTTTCCTTCAGATTGGCGGAATTAAAGAACGCTCTCTTATGTCCATGCTCTTTGGACTGACTTCCTCCGGTTTAGTTCTGACATGCTTTTCGCAGAGACGAATGTCTGAATGTTGACACACTTATAAACTAATTGTCGTGTATAAAACATGATTTGTTAATTTATTCTTTCATGTTTACTGCTGAAAACATATGGCTTTTCTTCTGAATCTTGATTTTTAATTATCGTACTTAGAGAGGTAAATTATCACATTAAATTAACACATTTGTGTGTACGGAAAGTGAAGGAAAATGAACAAAATTCGAGATAACGAGAAATATGTGTCATCGAGTTTCCGCAATTATAGTTAAGAGATTTACAGACTTGACCTAAATGAGTGGTTGTGGTTTGCTTTATCTATCAGCTATTCAGCCAGTTTTGGATGTCATTTACAGCAAACAAGACTCTGTGTTGGGAATATAAGGTTTTCACGCCAAGCCCTGGTTCTCAGCGGGAGGCCCCCACCTATTGACGATCTTCAAAATAATCAACATAACATTCTATCGAGAAGGATGCACCTTCTTCGAGAGATCAATCTCCGGACATTTTCGTAATAAACTTAGTCATGAGGCGCACAAAATCGGCTGGATAAAATTGTCACGTCCCAAGCAAGTGTGGGCCCTCGTACGCGATCATTGCTAAGTGTTCGTACGCGTACACTGGTGTGCGGTGGTGTGAGTATCGGTATAACTCAATCAATACCCATACCATTGCAGTATCGTCGACCGAGATGTTCCCGTGTTCCAGATCGGACGGTGACGGTTTTTTCGATACTAACTGTATTGGTTTCAGGTACTGCCTGGAAGATAATTCTATATAAGTTGGCGGTTGCTCTAATCGGTAGCGAACCGTAGTTTCTCCAATCGATTTCAGGTGAACGCCGGTGTAGACCCAAAAGAAACGGGCCACGGACCACGTGCGATCCTCAACCTCGTCCCTTCTCCCCTCACACAAATACACACGCACTCACAATTACGTGCACTGCACATCCACGCATGTCGCGAGGTAAGAGTTTATTCTGTATGGATCGGTGGCCCGCTGAGAGGGAGATACCTGAAGCATGAAAACCCCCCAAACCGATGTGTATGTAGGCACCGGATCTGACACTGCTTAGGAGGGGGAACATAGCCACCTCCAGGAACTTAAAACCGGTTAAGAGCATCAAATCATGTAACTGTAGTGTCTCTGACCGGGAAGTCATAGGGATCGGGACCCGACGGTGGCAGAATTTTCTACGCTAGCTGGATAGCTCGGAAGAATTCAACCGCTGTCTGGGGAAGAAATATAGCGCCCGGCTGCACGGTTCGGTAGTTTCCCGTGGTTTGTCCGATCAACATCACGCGAATCCCGGAGCAGTACCCTACCAAACAGGCCACTGACCGCCCGCGATCCGCGGACCGTCCCTTTCTTTATTTTATCCTAGTGCCTTTCTTACAGACACTCCCCTAGCGGAAAATAGCGAGTGAAACACACCTGGATGGGGAAAACCCGGCAGGCCGACATCGAATAACACCATCCGTCTGGGGGAGGTCTCCGCCACCTCCAGAGTGGGAAACATTCACTACACTTACGGGTTTAATGACCTTATCCGTTGACGTGCCTCTAACGCGAAATAATCAATCCATCCAGAATATAACATTCATTGCACTAAGAGGCGGATCCAGCCAATCTTTTGAATGTGGGACATCGTAGATTTTTTTAAAATAATAAACATATTTGTTATTATTTTTTATAATATTTATGTATTCTAGATATTATATTATACATTATTGGTGTATATTAATAATTACATAATTCGAACAAATTAAATATTTAAATCAATTTTGCCAAATAAAGGAAGGTGAACTTTTGTCTCTTCGGCCTAGGCCTAGGCCTAGGCTCCTAAGCCTAAACCTAGACCTATCCCTAGTCCCTAGGCCTACACCTCTAGGCTCTTAGGCCTTTTTGGAAGGAGGCATGGCCTACATGCCCCTCCCGTCCTCGAATCCCGAGTGATTGCTCTTAAGAGACCTTGGTACTTGACCTGGTCCGAAGGAACGCATCCGCTGACCGTGCGCGGCGTGCGCGCTCTGTGGCAGGATGGCGCGTGCGCCGGGCGCGCGCGGGCCGCGCGTGGGGGCGATGTGGCAGGACGACGCCGCGTGTGCCGAGGAGGACGGCGCGGACACAGGGGGCTTCCCGGCGTGCCCCGCCCGGGCCCCGCGCGCCGCGCCCAGCGGCGGCGCCCTGCCCTCCGCGCGGGAGGTAACAGCCGCCAACCCTTGGCCGCGGCTGGCAAACCACCAACGCTACGTCCCCTCTGCAACCCCTCTACGTTCCTTCAACGCCCCTCTACATCCTCTCTACGTCCCTCTACGACCCCGCTAGCCCCCTCTACGTCCCCTCTACGTTCGCTCTACATCTCCCCCACGACTCCTCTTGCTCCTCTACGTTGCCTCTACGTTCGCTCTACATCTCCCCCACGACTCCTCTTGCCCCCTCTACGTTGCCTCTACGTTCCTCTACGTCTCCTCTACATCCCATGTACGTCCCTCTACGTCCCATCTACGTCTTCTCTACGACCCCTCTAGCCCCCCCTCTACGTTGCCTCTACACCTCCTCTACGTTCCTTCAATGTCCCCTCTACGACCCCTCCACGCCCCTCTACACCTTTCTGCTCCGTTCTACGACATGCCACGCCACTCCACGCACGTCTACATATCCACTCCCCTCTCCTCTTCAGTACGTTTCCATCAATGACCCTTCTATGTCCCGTCTCCGTTTTCTCTGTGACACTTCTAAGCCCCCTCTACACCTTTCTGAGCTTCTGCGACCTTCTACGACCTTCTTCGCCGCCTCCACGCGCATCTATGACATCTCCACTAACTTCCGGGAATAAGATGAAGTGTTGTTCACATTGAAGGATGAAATAATGGAAGTCATCTGTGTCAACTTGGATTTATTATTTATTAATTTCTTAAAAAATCTAAGTTGACAAAGATGACTTCGAATATTTTCATCCTCTTTCACCTTCCTCTCTTCTCTATGCCCCTCGACGTTCCCATCAATAAACCTTTCACGACCCTTGCTTCTCTCATGTAACCTCGATGTTTGTTTATCATAAACCATTCGAATGTGAATTATCTTCATTCTGCAATGCACGTTTTCTTTCCTGCACCTAGACCATCGACTGCTTTTTTTAAACTTCGTCTTTATTTTGTTCTTTTCTTTTTCCCATGCTTCTTTCTTTCTTTTTTTTCATCTTTTTTTTCTTTTTATTTATTCCTCTTTTCCCATCTTCCTCTTTGTTCTTTTCTGTTTCTTCTGGTATACTGTTTATATTCTTTTACCATCTTTGAGCTTGATTTGCCTTGCCTGTTCTAACTCAATAATTCTTTCGCATTTCCCTCACATTTCTCTCAGATTGAATTTATTTTATCCTAGATGAATCTTTCCTCTGTGGTTTCGTAAGATAGAAACCTGTTCTTGAGCTCTCGTTTTATATCGCTGACGTATTTCTCTGTTAGTTTCGTCATCTTTCGTGATGCTTCCCTGGGAAGTTTCCCTTTCTAAATCATTTGTTTGATTTAATGTCAATTCATGGTGTAAATCTGTAGTTCAGTCCTCTTGTGGTACTAAATTGTTACGTTTCTTGACTTGTAACGACAAATTGTAGACGATACAAAAGTTGCATATTTGTAGTAAGTACGCGAGTGTACAGGACTTAATAATTATCAAATGAAAAAGTAATGTTACCGAATAGACTACTCGTACAAATTGCAAGAGTTCCTGGATACATGAATATTACAGTCATTGTGAAATGTTGGTATTAACTTGTAAGTACTACTATTAATCTGGTGACATCACTTTCATTCAATGTTTAATTTATATATTTAAATAATAAATATTTTATGTTTATTATTTAAATATATAATATAATATTTACATAATAAATATTAATATATTAGATATTTATACAATAAATACGTAAATCCAATGCTTTTCTGCATTCGTTAAAAGAAAAAGAATTTTCAGTTTGCTATGAGTAAATGAGAAGACAATTAACAACTTACATTGTTGTGAAAAGCCTTTTTTGAGATTCCGACTGTGATTCTCCTTCGTCAAGAAATAAACCTCACATGTACAACAATAAACTAATGCATATCTAACTATTATTATTACATTATTCTATTTTCGTTTTGTTTGTGTTCAATAAATGAATTGAATACATATAACTTCCCATTAAGAAACCTTCTTTCACAGGTGTCATTGACGGTACACAGACCTCAGTATCGCGATGACGCGTCATTCAGCGTACTTCTAGCTGTTTGGGGGCAGTTCATCGACCACGACATCACAGCAACAGCTCTTAGTAAACGTAAGTGGAATATGCATGAAACCATCACTTAATAAAGCTTTTTCAAACCAGATGCGAAGTAAACCATTATATACCTGGATGTCCCTGATAAAAATAGATAAATAAGATAGATAAAAATTATATTTCTTTGTGAAGTAATAGATTTATAAATGAAAATTGCAGGAAAAAAATTCATTAAAGTTAGTTTAATTTTTTAAAGACTTTTCACATCATGTTGTAATTTACTTAATTAGGACTTTAAATCAGCAATTGTACTCGAATACATCTCTTCGCTTCTTTGTAAGGTAAGGTAATACGCATGTCCCTTAGTGTAAGGTAATCCGCATCCTTGAGACCAGAATATAATGATGATAATCTATTCTCTTGGAATTCTCTTTGATGAAATAGATGGAACTATTTAGCTTCTAGATCCAACCATTGTTTCCGCGAATTTGGAAGTGTACATTCGCTTAAAAGAACGTTGGCTCATGTAGCGGTCAACAGTTTTCGGTCATCTCACTCACCAAATAATGTTCAATTGCTGTTTTCTTAAGAGATGATCAGGTTAGTAGAACTTCGAAGAATATCTATCTTCAAAGTTCCATCCACTCAGTTTTTGTTTCTTTTCAACACTATTGTCTCGTAAAATCTGATGCAATGGAATTAAACACAGTTATATCACATTTGTGTTTGTGCAGAAGTGGGATAGACCTCAAGGCCAATCGAGTTTTCATACATTTTTGTTCTTGAAATGGATGCAATTGAATCTCTAGACAAGTGCGTGACAGAGTAAATGCGTCTGAAATGCCGTATGACTGAAGAGGTGGTGTCCCGCAGGGTCCACGGACGGAAACCCTATTTCGTGCTGCTACGCAGTGCTGTCTGGCGGCCAACGAAAGCACCCAGAATGCTTCCCGGTGCTGCTGGGACCCGAGGACCCGTTCTTCCAGCGCTACAACACCTCCTGCATGGAGTTCGTGCGCTCTGCCCCGGCGCCCGCCTGCCGCTTCGGTGAGTGCCACTCAGGGATCGGGCAATAAGGGATACAGGCTGCGATGGCGTATTACAAGGGTCCTAATATTTACCGAGTAACACTGAAAATGTTACTTAGAATAACTTTGGCATGTCACCAATCTGAAGTAACTAAGGATTTTCTTTTCAAATGAAACAAATAAAGAATGAGCTCTGATCGCTTAACCCCAAGCATGGGCAATTCGAGAATATTACATCAAGTTTTGCAAGTGAAAACTGCATTGTTGAACTACAATGGGTATCGGGTTAGTATAGTAATTAATGGTACTGTTGTTAAACAATCAATTAAATTCTTTCAATAGTCTCATTTTGAAATCTTTTGCTGTTAACACTGATTGTATAATTTTGTATTTTGATATCATTGGAAATATCTGATCTGCATAAATTCAGAATTTGAATAAGTTTTGGATGTTGAGAAAATGTATTGTGAAGAATTAATTAGGCACAAAGTTATACAAATTTATGAGAGGCAGAACCTTTCTCTTCATCTTCAATGCTTACAAGCATAAAGTTCAAAATATACAATTTACACAAAAATTTTAACCACATAACAAATTGATAATACTGATGATCTCCAATGTGTGATAATTCGCATGTCTGTGAGAGTCAAGTAACACTTGGATGACTTACCTTTAGCTGTATCAAGATACGCCAACATAATTACAAACGCAGCGAATCAGTTTCCGAAACAGACATTCGATAGCAGCGGCCGCAGCATGTAATCCCCAGCTCAAGACACGCGTTCCGCAATCCCACGTTTTCTCCGAGCGGGCCGCGCAACCGGAGCCGCGCTGTTCTCTACACTCACGCAAGCCTCCAACAATTTTTTTTCTGGGGCTTTTCCAGTTTCAGGGGATACCAATTTTGACCATCCACGCCGGGCACTCACTATGTCCCTCGCTTCGCCTCCTGACGGCGGCAGGATTTTCGACACTAGCTTTTCGGCAGGGTCGAATTCAGTCGCTGTCTGGAGGAGAATTATAGCGGCCGGCTGCTCTGATCGGTAGTTTTCTGTAGTTTCTCCGATCAACACCAGGCGAATGTCGGAGCAGTATCCAAACAAACGGGCCACGGGCCGCGCGCGACTTTTCCTTCCTCTTCCTTGTCCTATCCTCTCCACTTACACTAATATGCACTACACTACCACATATTCCGGGAGACCGGCCGGGAGCTTAGAGCTTGTCCCGGCTGGGGCGGTGCCCCGCTGGTGGGAGAGTCCAGGTTAGGAGGAAACCCCGCTAGCCGACGGTAGGTCGGCGCCGGATCTCGCCATCCAGAGGGGAGGATCACCGCCCGGGTCCCGAGGGAACTATGCACTACACTTACGGGACCAATGCCTTAAGCTGTTGACGCGCCAGGAATCTCTAACCAACCAACCAACCTATCCATGTCCTACGCGAGTCCACATATTAACATTTACACTAGACCAGGCATATTAAGGTCGCGGTCAAGGTAACAAGCTTACTAGAGCTCGCGGGCTCTGCGTCCAGAGCAATTGGCGTGAAATTTAGAAGTAAGGGTTGAACAAATGCTACGGAATGGCGGTACGTCACTGGATGCCTGGCCCGTGAGTCTTTTGGAGATTTGACAGTCTTTTACTTGACAATTATTGTCACAGATGTAGTGATAGATTTATTACTATTTGGTCTTTAAGGCAAAGAAATTATTCATTAAAATTAAATAATACATTAGTCCGATTTAAAATTCTCAATTGAGACTAAAATAAAAAAAAGTAATCAAAAGTATCTTGATTTTGTCATTCTGTTTACCTAAGAGTGATATAAAAGCATGAACTCTCTACACTTAGGATACAAAGTTTAACAAACAAATACTCTTATCTGTTAAAAGCGCTGTTTGTCCATGAGAGATAATTGTTAATTTATAAAGACTTCAAAATCAACGCCCCGAAATCTTCGGCTAAATTCTTCACTTTCAGACCATATTTCTTCCCTCCACCCCGTTTAAAATGAACAAGAACATTATCCTTCGGACTCCTCGTAATCAAGCAATTAAATACCTTGACCTCCGAATGGACACTACACTCACCTGGAAAACACAAATAGATACCTTTGTTCAGCAAGCCAAAGCCAAAATGCTACAGTGAAACTCATTTATAAATGACAAAAAAACTTTCACTAAATAATGCCATCACCTTTTAAAAAATCATTAGAAGGCCTCGTTTCCTGTACACTTGTCGAGTTTAGACAAATGTGGCTAAATACAATATGAACAAAATGCAAATAATTTAAAACAAATATTTAACAACCATCGCCCAAGCTTTCAGGTTCGTTTCCAATAAACAATTACACCACGAACTCAGCCTAAAACTAATTGTACAGTACATAGCCTTTCTTGCCAATAATTTATTTTCAAACCTACACCTCATTAATCAAGACAGACTCATTCACAAAGGAAAATAGAATGAAAACCAACCCAGAATAAAAAATAGATATATCATCCATTCTTTATATTTCCACTAGGCATATATTTTCCAATGTAAATTATTCGTAGACATACTCTTTGAGTCCCCTCGTCAATTGTAGTTTAGTTTACATTTAGTTTATATATAAATTATTATAAGTTTTAAAGTATTATAATAAGGAAATATTCCCTTTTACGTTTCTCTGTAATAGGGCTTACTCAGCAGCGTTTTGTAATTTATGAAAAGCTGCTATTCGTTTAGTAAATATGAATTGATGTAGTAGTCAACACATCGATTCGTTTAGTTTTCTCCACTAAATGCAATTCGTCTTGGGTTACAACTTGCTCAGTGGACATTACTACCCATGCATTAGTGTGTTTAACTAAGACGTTTAGTGAACGTGACTATGCACTTTGTTCTTCCAAAATATACTACACCATGTAGTTGAATCTACCACGTGATTAATAGTATGATCTAAACATGTGTAATAAGTTAATTTAATAATGTGTAATGTTAATTTAATAATGTGTAATAAGTTAATTCCGTGTAATAAGTTAGTTTTACACCCATACTTGATTTTTTCTGAGGCTGTGGGTAGTATCTCCAAGATGGAATTCGGCACGCCTTTTTGAGTCATTCTCAGTCCTGCCGCAAGATGTTGCATGATAGCGACCGCATCAAGCAGTGCTGCAGATCAAGCAACTCTAGCGGCAGGACTGAGAATGACTCCAAAAGTCGTGCCGAATTCCATCTTGGAGATACTACCCTCAACCACCACGTTAGAAAAATGCAAGTACAACATTATAAATGAAGGGTTTCATATGACTGAACTTCGTAAATAAATCGTATATATAATACATTTTAAAAATCGCAGGCCCCCGCGAGCAGCTGAACCAGGCGACGAGCTTCCTGGACGGGTCGGTGGTGTACGGGGCGAGCAAAGCGACTGCGGACACCCTGCGCAAGAACAGTGGCGGCCGTCTGCGCATGCTCCTCTCGGCCGACAACCGAGAGCTGCTGCCCCCGTCCACGGACCCCAACGACGGCTGCAACCGCGCCGAGGAGACTGCCAAGGGCCGCTATTGCTTCCTCACAGGTCTGTGTTTCGCTTTTGTCTTGGATACCCTTTGTTGTGATCCTTGCTTTACCTCGTTTCCTTCCTTTCCTCTTTTCCTTTTTTATCTCTTTATTTTTTCCCTTTTTTGTTTTTACCCATTTTCTCCATTTCTTCTTTTCCCTGTTTTGTTTTTCCAATTATCTATTTTTCCACTTTTTATTTTTGCCTATTTTCTTATTTAATTATTTTCTTATTCATTCATTATTTTCTTTCTCTCATGTTATTGACTTTTGATTTTTTGGATTTATATTGTCGATTTTTTCAAACCCATTCATACACCTTTCTACTACTCGCGTACAAAAGTTCCAATCTTTGGCTGAGTTACCTCTCATTCGTCGCTGCGTAGGAAACTAGTTTAATATTATTTACGATCACTTCTGTTTCCCTTTTTATTTGGAACCATCTACAGAATGTAATGTCCAGTAATGCTATGCAGAGCTGAAGGTTCAAATTTCTCTGAGCAGGGAATTTTCTCGATAGGATCTGATCTGAAAGGGTCTGTATGTAATTAATCGTTCGTTAATAAAAATTGGAAAATCACTTTATTACGTGCAGATGCCAAAATATGCGAGAAAGGAATGTTTCCGAGGAAAGGGTTTCCACAAGCGTGAGTTTTCGCAGGCTAGTAGACTCATTACAAAATTAATCTGAAGTTACGTAAGTGGAGATTTAAATAAAGTGGGTAAAAACTCGTTTGATGTAACTCATAATATCATAATGAAGCTCGTATTTCTTTGCATCACTAGGTTCCCGATAGGGGGTGCACACGCGATAATCCTTTTTTACTTGAATACATACAGAGATTTCTACTTTATACCTTAAAGTACTGTGGTACCTTAAAGTAACGTGGTCACAATTATCATTGATAATGGTATCAATGGGAAACGTAAGTATTGCAACCAGAGGCCATTCAATCTCGGAAGCATATTTTTTTTTTTTATCTTGAGTGCATGCATTTTGAGTTATCCAGTACTCAAGGCTTTGCTTTGGTAAAGAGAAGTCCCTGGAAATGTGGAGATATAACATTTTTATTGGTAAGTTTGAAGGATTTACAACCCACAAAATTTTTACATTTTATCAAGTGAACTGTTCAAGTTCAAGTGTCACTTGAACCTTCAATTATTAGTTGGTTATTCAAAATTTGTTTAATTCGAAATAGCTTACAACACAGAGCGGTTAATCGAGAATGCGGGAAAGTTGGATCAAGAAAGGTGGACAAATGTAAAGATTTGAACAGCATTTCTAAACCAGTCAAAGGAATAAAGGGAAATTTCACGATCCGTTGTAGTTTTACTTCGCGTGTTTGATATTGCATTTTTGAGATTATGTTTCTGTTTTATTATGTAACATAATTATTGTGCATTCCCAGGAGTCAATTTCTTTATAGGGCAGCCTTCTACTCAAAAAAAAAAAAATATCAATTTAGAAAACACTAACCAAGTACCGTTGACAATTACGAAACTAACTTAAGATAAGCACTAAACAAGGTCCCTGGTAGTATGGGAGTAAACAAAATAGTTGGTAGCGTTGGGCGCGCATATGGTGCCAAAGTTGATAGTGTCCCATAATACAGCTCACGGATAAGTTTGCACTAACAATAACAACTGTGTCCTGTATCTTATAGTGCCTCACGTCAAGGAAACTACTTACTACCTCAAGAACATGAAAATGACAACATCAAACATGGAATGGAATGGCTTCGACAGCTAGCTGAGCTGACCTCGGAGCAAGCAAGCTACTACAAAACTACTACATAGCTTTGAGATCGAACCTCTTCTACTTTGGAGCAAAGATGAAACTTCGTCACGATCTTCTTAAGTTGGAGACGAGGTTCCTATATTTGGCCTCCGCGGTTTTCAGAAAACAACGTTCAGTCCGCCAACACAGAATTTCCAACATTTATTCCACAATACTTTGTTGTCAGAGTTTGTAAGGAAAACAAACGCAAAAAAATATTTATGAAAAAACTGACAAAAATGTTACTGGAACAGGCTCGAAAGAAATCTCAAAAGTTCCACTCAAGACACAAATAATTGTGCTTGTTTTTTTTTCAGATTTTTCGACTGCTGGGTTGTAGTTAAAAATCATTTTTCCCACTTTCCCACTTTTAAATCGTCTTGACTAAAAATACATTGAAAATGAATACAACAGTTCCGTGAATTTATTTTAGTGCTTATTATACATTTGTGTACATTGGCGTAGCGTCCAGTAATATATTGACATTGTATTTTGACTTTAGACCAGTAGCACCGAACCAGTGTACCATAAAAATAGACATATAATGACAATTATTGTACAAACTTTGTCGCCTATACACATCGTCAAGTTGAGAAAACGGTGTACGTAGTAGTACGTGCCAGTACCAGTCTAATATCGACGTAAAACAGATTTAAATCTAAGAAAATCAAATTACTCATAAATATTCTTCTTCTTACGGACTTCAAAATAAAATGAAATAATCAATAATTCAGGAATTATAATCACTTTCTTCCCGAAACAGAGGCACTAGTTGAGAGGAAATGAGACTGATGACACGTATGTATTGTGAGAAATGTATGGTACTAGTACTCATTATCCAGGGTAGGCTTTGTCTGCTCTGCCTGTCCCAAAGTGCCATCACAAAAATATTATACATATAAAAGATGATGTCAATTGCTGGTAAGAACAACTTTTATTATTCGTATTAAGAATTGATAAAATTCCTTTTTGTCCAATAAATAAATCGATTAATTAAATATTCAACACTTTCTTGTCTCTCACACATTCTTCCTTCACTCACTCCCCCTCTCGTTTCTCTCTCTCTTATACTCCTCTCGATTCTCTTTCTTTCCCCACTATCTTCTCTCTCCCTCTCCCTCCCCCCTCTCTGTCTCCCTCTCCCTCTCTCTCCCTCTCTCTCTCCTGGCTCTATGTTCTCTCTTCCTATACTATCTCTTTGTATTCTCTCCATCCGCTCCCTGTTCACTTTCCTCCCTCTCTATCCTCTCTCCAACTGATGTCACTGCAGAGCCTCTGACTGGGAGATCTTCGATTCGAGTTCCGATGGTAGCAGGATTTTCGACACTAGCTGGATAGCTAGGTCGAGTTCAGTTGATGTCTGGAGGAGAATTCAAGCGGTCGGCTGCTCTGATCGGTGGTTTTCCGTGGTTTCTCCGATCAAGATCCAGATGAATGCCGGAGCAGTACTCTAACAAACGGACAACGGACCCGGCGTGTTCTGCGCTTCCTCTTCCTTGTCCTAATCTCACCACTTACATACACACACTTACACTAACATGCACTACTCTACCACACATGCCAGCAGACCGGTTGGGAGCATAGAGCTAGTCCTGGCTGGAGGGGTGCCCCGCTGGTGGGAGATATCTGTTTGAGGGAAAATCCCGCTGGCCGACGCTAGGTCGGCGCCGGGTCTCACCATAGAGCGGCACAAGATTATCGCCACCTTCTGAGAAAATAACATGCAATACACTTATGGGACTAATGATCTTAGAGTCTACTCACCCGGAATCACTTATCAATCAATCAAAATATTAATTATCCTCTCTTATATACTATATCCTATCTCTGTCTCTCGTTGTTTCTCTCTTTGTTTCTCTCTCTTTGTCTCTCTCTTTGTCTCTCTTTGTCTCTCTCTGTCTCTCTCTGTCTCTCTCTCTGTCTCTCTCTGTCTCTCTCTGTCTCTCTCTGTCTCTCTCTGTCTCTCTCTGTATCTCTCTCTGTCTCTCTCTCTGTGTCTCTCTCTGTGTCTCTCTCTGTGTTTCTCTCTGTGTCTCTTTCTGTGTCTCTCTCTGTCTCTCTCTCTGTCTCTCTCTGTCTCTCTCTCTTTTCTCTTCTGCCTTGCCTAACCGTTTGCGAGGCTATCTCTAATCTAACGTTTCGTGTCGCCGGCAGGGGACGCGCGCGCCAACGAGAACCTGCACCTGACGACGCTGCACCTGCTGCTGGCGCGCCAGCACAACCGGCTGGCGGAGGCGCTGGCGGAGCGCAACCCGGCCTGGGACGACGAGCGCCTGTTCCAGGAGGCGCGGCGCGTCGTGGCCGCGCAGATGCAGCACATCACCTACAGCGAGTTCCTGCCCATCGTCCTCGGTACGCCCCCGCCCCCCTCCCCCCTCGCACGCTCCGCTCCTCGCGGGGGTCAAGCTGGTACCCCCACGGTTCACAAATTCAAAATGAACTAGCCTATAATTTTGTGCTAATTATGTACTAATTTGGTACAAAAATAAACGATGTGTACTCAACTTCATTGAGACGTGAATTATCCGAAATATTTGGGACCAGGTGTTGTTCGCATATTCGTTAATTCAAATAACCGAAAATAAAAATGGCAAGTGTACATAAAATGAATTTGGATCGGATTTTTCAAACGTCACCGAAGTCAGATTATTGACTATAGTACAATATTCGTTGATACCGATATAATGATATCGAGGAACATTCTCAATATTCATTATTACAAAAGAAAATGAATACTTATAACACACGGTACCTAATTTTTTTTAAATATTATGCAGAAAAAATAGGAAATGAGTTCGGATATTTGACGTTTCAGATTATTGATGTTCGGATAATCGCCGTCCCACTGTATACACATTTAAAACAAGGGTGCCAAAGAAGCACTTTTCACTTACATTTAAGATTCTTTTGAAAACGACTTTAAGTCAAAACTCGAACTCGAACAATTTTTTTATTTTGATACAAAATTATTACATGATTAGTACAAAATTATAGACTTTGAATGTCTGAGAAGCGGGTACAAATTTGTAGACTTTGAATGTCTGAGAAGCGGGTACTAATTTGTAGACTTTGAATGTCTGCAAAGCAGGGGTGCCAGCTTGACGGAGGTGCGGATTGACACGAAAGCAGACCGAGCACGTGATTAGAGACCCCGATGCCTAGGGTCCCGCAATCATGTTTAACAATAGTTGATATCGGTTTATAAACATTTCAAATATTAATATTAACTTTTAAAATTGCAAGGATTATACTGAGTATTTTCAGATAAATTTTGAATTCCCTTTCTTCCATATTTCAATGTTTACAGGAGGCCGCATAGTTTGGTCATTTTCAGGGCCGTTGAAGACATAACCCCAGTCCGGCCGCCTTGCTCAGATCTCACACGTGAGAAAATCCACGTAGACATTCGATTCCTCGTTTTTCTTAATCTTTTGATTCTATTTCCGGATTTATGTTTTATTTCTATTCGGAAGAATTAAATATACTTAATCAAACAAATCTCGAATTACTTTGTAGAAAGGAAAATAAGTAGTAATAAGTAAGAAGTAATATTACTTTTTAGACAAACTGCTTCTTTTCTAAAACTCGAATTGTCACAAATGTTCAATAAACATATTTTCCACAAATGATTTACTTAAACTAAGGTTTCTGGCTCTTCTGCAAAACTAATGAACCATCTGTACGTTGCCCCCGTATTTTCCTACACTAACATGTACAATGTACATCATGCATGTTGATATTTTAACTACTTCACATATACTTAAATAGTTTTACAGAAAACTTCACTGAATATTCACTGAATATTTTGACAAATTAATTTCAGAGATATATTTGAAATCTAGTGTTTCATTTGCAAAAAGCACGGTTATTGGATCTCTAGCATCCAGTACATTCGGAGGGCGTGTTCTATGTGATGTGTGGGCGTAGGAGTTTTAATGTGTGGCGTGGCGTGGTGACGCAGGGCGCGAGCTGGTGGAGAAGCTGTCGCTGCTGCCGCGCGAGGAGGGCTACGCCGACGACTACGACCCCGACGCCGACCCGCGCGTCGCCAACGTCTTCGCCGCCGCCGCCTTCCGCTTCGCGCACACGCTGCTGCCGGTGAGCGCCTCGCCTCCCCCCCTTCTTCCCTTCCCTCCCTTCTCCCCCCCTCTTCCCCCTCTCCTCCCCCTCCCCTCTTCCCCTCCTCTCCCTCCTCTCTCCCCTCCTCTCTCCCCTCCTCTCTCCCCTCCTCTCTCCCCTCCTCTCATCTCCCTCTCTCCCTCTCTCCCCCTCTCTCCCCCTCTCTCCCCCTCTCTCACTCTTCCCTCTCTCTCACTCTTCCCTCTCTCTCACTCTTCCCTCTTTTTCTTCTCTCGCCATCCTTCTCTCTCCTTTTTTCCCCCCCCATCCTGCATCCCCTCCTCCTCGATCCCCCCCCCTTCATCTTTTCTATGTATCCTCTCTCTTTCTCACAACCATCTCTTCTCTGCCCTCCTTTTCTCCTCTGTTCCTTCCTTTCTTCCTTCTCCAGTTGCTCCTTTCTCCCCTTCTTCTATCATTCCTTTCTTCTCTCTCATACTATATTCCCTCTCTCTTCCATTCCATTCCCGTTGCCCTATCTCTCTCTCACTCTCTCTCTCTCTCTCTCTCTCTCTCTCTCTCTCCCTCTCTTTGTGTGTGTGTTAGAGACAGACTCCAAGTGTGTCCCGAGCGACAAATCTCTACTGCGGTCACTGCACTAGAGCTCCTTATGAAAAACAAATTTCTTCAGTCAATAACGTCATAATCCCACGCGTAGTTGTGCACATGTGTCTGAAATTGCAGTTTGTGAGAAAGTTTCTTGTAGAACTGATGTGAAGTGAGAGCACTGTGTTGTGGGATTGTCTTAATTGTCCGCACAGCCTCGAGAATCTCCTTGTGCTAATTAGTGGGTGGTAATTATATTGCCACTGTAAATAGCGTACAATTTTGTAAGATTCTTACCTTGGATGAAGATCGGCAAAAATAACATTGAAGACTTCCTATAAAATAATGGAATTTGTATGACTTCCGCATCACTTGTGAGCTTGTAGAGAACTCAGTTAATTATAAAATCTTTCGTGAGTTTTGTACATCTACTCACGAACTGCATGTTTTATACATATGGTCAGAGTAATGGATTCAAAATAATGGTGTGTCTCAGTAGGGTATGGAATATAATAACTGTTCATTAGTAATATTTAGTTCATATTTTTCCTTCATGCGTTTTTCCTGCTTGCCACTGCTTTCGGCAATCATTGTTGGTTCTCTAAATGATACAATATTATTACAAATACACAATGAGGACATGCTGTCGGATAGCGGGTAGCCAAGAAATAGTTTTCATGACTAATTTAGTTTTTCTTTGGTTTGAATTTATTATTATGGAGGAGTAATTTTTTATTTGTGATTCATATAAAAGTCTGATAGAGATGTCATAGCAAATTATTTTTGTACTTCTTTCACTTTATTATTTTTTCACCATCATGTACAATTTAATCACCATGAAAAGTATATTGCTATATCATTATTCTTAATGACTAGGAAAGATGTAAGCTTCTCTGAAGATAACATATGTAAGTCGCCCTCTACTCGTCAATAAGACCCTACAATACCGACCAGTTCTTCACGAGTTAGAAAGGAGTCGCATATGAGAGCCATTTTAAAGAAAATGTTCGTGACCAGCTGGCTATAACAAGGAGCGAATTTTAATGAAATGTCATTTTTTCACTGTAGAATATTGCCTTTTAGAATAGACATTAATTTTATGCTATGACAAAAGGAAATGAACAGATTCTATACATTTTTTGCATTTTCGTTGATTTCGATAAATAGGCCTTTTTTACTTCTTCCTGACATTTTAAAGCATTTTTCCTTGATTTCTTCAATTTTAATATCATTTGAAAGGTACTGGCAACACGTAATGCTTACGAGATACGAAAAATGTTCTCCACAGAATTCCTGAGCAGCCTATTCGATTTCTTCGCTCAGAAATTGTGTCAGCTGTTGTGAGAGTGTAATCTAAGGTTCTTCTGACGCCTATGAGCGCCGGTTTTTTTTTTTTGTTTTTTTTAATTTATTTTCTTCCTGTTCGTCAGTTTTGGCTTTCAGGGGTTTGTACATTTTTATTTGTAATACATAACGTTTGGGCATTCACGTTTGAGCATACAACCTCTCACTCTTGTATCTTACTACTAGCTAATTTACAGGATTTAATACTTATATTTCTAATACTTACAACTAAACAATTTGTCATACAATACACAAATTTTACATACATTATACATTCTCAAATCTAGATACACTCTATACATACATTGGGATGAAGATTTACATATTTAATACATATTAATATACTAATTTTTTATGGGGGTTTAAACATGTCTTTGGGATATCGAGAGCGAATTCTTTTGGGATTGTTTAAAGTTTTTCCCATTGTGAATTTTGTAATCAGCGCCGTTTTCAGTCCAGATGATTTCGCGATAACTAAAGACAGATATTTCCTGGTAAAGAACAGTCCAAGCCAAAATTGGCGAACATGAGTTCACTTGAACGAAAGGAAGAAGCTTCGATTACATCCGTAACATATTTAAAAGCTTGAGTTGTTCATCTGAACTACTTTTCAACACTTTTTTACGTAATGTTTCTTTGTTTTTATAGCATTTTGAAAACATTTAAGAGCATTTTATTGATCATTTTCGGCGATGTTTTAGGTCATCAAAATCCGCTCGCTAGTTATAATATTAGAATTAGCAATAATACAAAATAAAAATAATGGAAAATAAGAGGCCCTCCGTGGAAACAGTTTGAATAAAAAGTGTGTTAGGCAACGCATCAAACTGTAATAAAATTTATCCAGGGGAGAAAGTAAAAAACAATGAAAGGAAACTGGTATTTCAAGTGAACTGGACGAATTAAAAGATTGAACATTGTAGGTATTCTAAAAGCAGTCATGTAGTGTGACGACAGAACAATGAAATGTCAAATTATATGCCGCGTAGAAAATATTTAGATACACAATATTTACATACTTAAATTATTTAAATTCCCCTATTATTCCCCTAGTTCCCCGACTTATTTAAATTAATAAATTAGCAGCTCTATACAAAGCTCTGTAACAGCTCGCAGTTTATCATTAATTTTTATCATTTCTTATTACCTTCTGCTTTCTTATTACCAATTCAGAAGTATTTTTGAAGACATCTCCATTTTCTAAAATTTGTTTCTTTCTAATGTTCACGTACTTGAAAATTGCTTCTTTGACCCACCTCCGATATGGGCTGAAATTACGTGTTACATGTCGCAAGTGAGACATGGCCACTGGATTTTCCACACTTAGAAAAATTCATGCTCACGAGTCGATTTGTTACCCAGGCTCTCGAGACTGAGACTAATAAGCCATTCACTAACCGAGGCGCGTCGGTTTTTTGGAACTAAAATTTCTGTAAATGGAATTCTTATATGCGAGTAACTACTTTATTTTTACTTTAGGTGCAAAGCAAGCGATGCTCCATTATTTTAGATGTTCGATTGCTACAGGAAGCCGACAAGCCAAGGGCGCAATCCTATGAGTAATATAAAATCACTTGTACCACGTGTATCATACACTATTAGTTTGACAGCCTTACTGACTTTCATTTTATTTTTATTCAAATATACAAATGTATAGTGATCACTTAAAAATGTATTTGAAAAAGAAATTTCCTCAAAATTTTGAAATGCACATGGTGAGACCTTTTAGGATGAGATACGAAACAACATGAAGTTCTAATTGCAATTTTTGCATTTTTTTTAAGGTGAAAGTTTGAACGATCTACTACTTCGTACAGCGTGCCTATAATGAGGCGCTAGGTCGGTAAGGGGTAATAAATTAATTTGGTTGTTTGTGCTCACGTTATTAGGGGCTGATGCGGATGATCAGCAACTCGAGCTCCGAGTACGTGGAGCTGCACAAGGTGCTGTTCAACCCGTTCGTGCTGTTCGGCGAGGGCGGCGAGGAGTCGGCGCTGCGCGGGGCCCTGGCGCCGGGGCTGCTGCGCTTCGACCCGCACTTCTCCCCGCAAGTGTCCCCGGGCCCCCCCCCCCCCCCGGCCCCCCAACCCGGCCCCCCTCCCCTCTTCCAGCGCGGCCGCGACCACGGCCTGCCCGCCTACCCGCTGTGGCGCCGCCACTGCGGCCTCTCCGAGCCCAAGGACTTCGCCGACCTGCAGGGCCTGCTGGACGACGAGTCGCTCGCGCGCATCGCCGGCATTTACAGGTGACACAAACAAACTACAGTCAACTCCGGTTATAGTGAACGTCTGAGGACGAGCATGTTTGCTTCACTATATCCGTAGATGATAAAATTAAATGGAAAACGATTGATTCATTTACAGGTGACACAAACAAACTACAATCAACTCCGGTTATAGTGAACGTCTGGGGATTAACATGTTTGGTTCACTATATCCGTAGATGATAAAATTAAATGGAAAATGATTGATTTCATTTACAGGTGACACACAAACTACAGTCAACTCCGGTTAAAGTGAATTTTCGGGGGACTAACATGTTTGGTTCACTATATCCGTAGATGATAAAATTAATTGGAAAATGATTGATTTCATTAATGTACTTCAGCTTCCGGGTCAATGACCCCCATCACGATCGGGTTTTTGTCCAGTTTCCCTGATCCATTGAGCAAATGCTGAGATGGGTCCTTGATTTGCTTCTGGACGTAAATGTAGCTTCACTATGCGCACGCTTTGTTGAGCTTTCCTTTTGCTTGTAGTGGTAGTAGAGCTTAGGGTGAGTTTCTATTTGTTAGCAATATAGAAAAATCAAATCACTTCGTTTACCGTTACAAATAAGTTTTCTATAATTTGGCAACGAAAATATCTAGTTTTTGAAATGTTAATCTCTCGCTTTTTTACATTTATTATTATTATTATTATTATTATTATTATTATTCATATTTCAACTATTAATAATTAAATAGTTAGGAAGGGATTCTGAAACTGAAGAAAGCGTAAGCAGATGATTTTCTCCCCCATACGTTACATACAGTTTTTGAATAAATAAATAAATAAATAAATAAATCTTCTGTAAAGCAAAAAAATAGAGACAGAGATACAGCTAAATTCATTAACAGCACGAACTGAAAATGTAATATATTTATTTGTATTTATAAAAAAATCAATTCTTTTCAGTTGTTTGCTTCGTACACTTTTCATTAGTAATTTCTCTAGATCCTTCTCCAGAGTTGGTGCTTTCTCCATACTTTATTCTGCATTGCCCTCTGTCTCTTAAGTATCGTAAAGCAGTCTTGACTCATTTCATTGCTTCTTGCAGTGTTGGAACGCCGCCCAACTCTACGAAGCCCCTTCTAATCACCTAATAACATACGAGATTCAATTAAATACCAGGACGTTGTATTTCATACATTCACTACAGTCGAGGTTCAGGTTCACTATAATCGTATCTTCTTATGTTTATTTGTGATGTAAGTGAAACGGGACCAGTGACTTAAGTTCACTATAACCGAGGGTTCGCTATATCAGAGTTCACTATAACCGGAGTCGACTGTAGACTTTATCTACGATATTTTTATCTACTTTATTACAGTAGTGGCACAATTTAAAAAAATCAGATGTTGAGATAATTGAGTTTAATGTTTTCACCTTGTATTGAAATGCATCATTTTTGTATTCACACTTCTTTTAATATACATAAGGTACAGATTGCCATTCACTTCGTTATGGGATATAACAATAATGTGAGTTCCACAAGTTTTTATTGATTATCACCTTGTAAGTGTATTAGTTACAAAACATTACATAACGTTTCGGAGATAAATTGTCTCCATCTTCAGATGCTGCAATCAAAACACATTCTACAATTAAAACGATATATGTTGTACTGTTACAAATATCTAAAGCACATACATACATATCACATTATAGTAGTTAACTTTCACAGTCCCGGTTGTACGCAATGTCCAACTGGTTACTTTTGAAGGGTTACCACTGAAGGGATTTCTATCTTTGAAACGGTATGTAATATTTTGTAACTAATACACTTACAAGGTGATTGTCAATAAAAACTTATTGGACCTCACATTATTGTTATATCCCATATTCAGACTTCTACCTACCTATAATACTATACTGTATTATAGACTGCTGGAAAGTGGACTAATCTGCAATTCTGGAAAGCCCAAAACTACATTTTTTGTGCCACGTCATTTTAAATCGAAATCCTAATTTCTCAACCTTCAACTCTTATCACAACAATTCCCTAAAAATTCAAATTGTCTAAACTGACTTACATATCTACATCGCATAGCTACATCTGTTTATACAAGTCAAAGTCGAACTTCGATTTTTCATATTAACCTCACCAACCATTCGATGGGAATAGTTTATAAAATTCTGCACTGGGAAAACACGAGACAGTGGAGTGTAGGTTTTTGTGTACCATTGTGTAAGGAATAAGAAAATCGAATGAGATAAACATCCATTGAAGGAATACTAGAATGTTGCCTAGTCATTCACTCGAATGCTGCAAAAAGGTAGTTCCATTACTGTCAATGACAAGGCAGAAATTGAAGTGTTCAACTTGCAAGTGCATGGTTGGTTGTGTATATTAAAATGCAGCGTGAACCTCACTTGGGCTAAAGATACGTGCCGTATTGAATCTTGCAAAGTATGTAAGTTAGCTATGTCAGCATACGTAATACGTTAATGTTATTACGTTCAGAAAACTGTCTAAATTCCATGCAGCCATAATGAATAGAATATAAATGTCTGAAGAGAGTAACGAAGAAAATATGAGTCAGGGACCATTTTCCTTCACTGAGACACTGAAACATACTAATCATTTTGCTGCGTTAGTGAAAAAGTCAAAGCAGTCAGGCTCTGGTTCCCCCAACTGCATTTTCTGTTATACATAAACAGCAATATTCATAAGTAGCTTTTTAAAATCCTCGTGAAGTTAAACAAGTACAATAGCTCTTGAATCCACGCCCACACTATTTATTCTAGGAATAGTTAATACGTGTTGACCACTTAATTAAACTTCTAGTTTGTCAAAATTTTGAAACTTTGTTCTTCCCTTCTCAGAGCTTCGTAAGATTAAATACTTAGTCTCAGTCTTAAACATAGATCCAACCGGTGGTGGTGTTGTGGTTACAGGTGTTCTTGATATCATGTGTTGGTTCAGTTTTGTCTAATGCTCTTCAATATTCACCCTTAGTAAGCTATGAGGAGGGAACAATAAAGTTCTGAAACGTTGGCAAACTAGGAGTTTAATTAAATGACCAACACCCACTAACTATTCCTAGAAGCAAGTACTATACTTGTTCAAACATTTCCCTAAGTAATATGGTTACGAAAACGTAAATTTATTTTATTAAGGTGTTGCAATGTCTCTATAAGATTGGCAAGACGAAGTGTTTGAAGTTCTTCCTTTTTAAGTAAATACTTACTAAACAAGTGTACTGCTTATCAAAGCGTATTCTTCCCCCTTACCTTCGAAATTGAGCATCTCTTCCAACGTTTGCCTTTCCCCAAATGGCTTGATTAGATTTGATTTATTTAGTCAAAGAAAAGCAGAAACTATATATGACTTGTGGGGGAGAAGTGCCATCGGCCCACGTTTTCTTGAGCTCCTTCCAAACATTTTAAGTATAAATAGTTGAATGGTTATTAACCAAGAGCAACTAGATGCTCGTACGGCATGGTCGGTTGCAACTGTGAGACCGCACACTGATTTGAACGCGAGTTCTGCGCAGGTCCGTCGACGACATCGACGCGTACACGGGGATGCTGGCGGAGGTGCCGTTACCGGGGGCGATGTTGGGCCCCACGCTCACCTGCATCATCGCGGATCAGTTCGTTCGGCTGCGGCGCGGAGACCGGTACTGGTACGAGACGGGGGAGCAGCCTCAGGCCTTCACTCCTGGTAAGTGAAGAAACTTTTCTTTTTGGCCTAGGGGCGGCTTTCGGTATTTAAGTGGAAACCATGTTGGCTTTGCATCGTCGACCGGGAGGCCCTAGGTCTCGAGTCCAGATGATGGCGGACCGGGAGAGGTGACCCAGTGCATCAACTGATGTCACTGCAGTGCATCTGATCGGGAGGGCCTAGGTTCGAGTCCCGACAGTGGCAAGATTTCCGACACTAGCTTCTCAGCTAGGTGGAATTCGCTGTCTGGAGGAGAATTCTAGAGGCCAGTTGCTCTGATGGGTTTCTCCGATCAACACCAGGCGAATGCCGGAGCAATACCAACCAACGGACCACGGACCGCGCGCGATCTTTCCTTCCTCTTCTGTGTCCTATCCTCACCCCTTACACTAACATGGACTATACTACCACACATGCTTGGAGAACGGTCGGGGACTAAGAGGTTGTCCGGCTGGGGCGATGCTCCGCTGGTGGGAGACAACTAGTTGGAGGAAACCCGGCTAGCTGATGGATCTCGCCATTCAGGGGGGAATATCACCGCCACATCTTTAAGAGAAAAACATGCATTACACTTATGGGACTCACCTCAGTAGTTGACGCGCCAGGAATCACTGACAACCATCCAACCAACCGATGGTGGCGGATTTTGGACGCTAGTTGTAAAGCAGGGTCGAATACAATCACTTCATCCAAGGGGAATTCCAGCGGCCGGCTGCTCTGTTGGGGAGTTTTACATGGTGTCTCCATGTAACTCAAGGTGACTGCCGGAGCAGTACCATAACAAATTGACCACAGACCTCTCGCGGTCTTTCCTTCTATTTCCTTACTATTTTCTCTCCCTTTACATACGCACTGACAATATGCTTACTACACATGTCAGGACTCCGCTCTAGAGCTTCCTGCGTCTCTCATTACGGTTACGTGGCTTCGGACCTCACGTTTTGGCGCGGAAGGAACACCCCATCTCCCGGAATTTAACATGCACTACACTTAGGATACTACTGACCTAAGTAGTTAATGTACCAGGAAAGAATAGTTACCTATTTCCAGAATACATTACAACAGTGGTTCTCACTCTTTCCACAGCGTACTATTTCCATCCCCGAGTGCCACAAACATTTTAGGGGGTTTGGAGGATAAATACATAAATACTGAAATACCAGGAAATCGCATTTGAATGAAAACGTACACAACACACAGGAAAGTCAGTACTTAAAAATGGTTATTTCGACCAAAATTGTCCTTAATCCTGAACATTAATGAATTGTGGCAGTAAGTATTATAAACACATTAGGATCCATATTCAATTATTTTAATGCACATTCATTCATAACTATACTTCCATAACATAATATCACATACCAAAGTGTACTACATTCTTAGTACATACCATATTTACTTAAACATGCCGTACATACTTCGCAATACCAACGCATATAATCATGAAACACAGAATGTACTTTTTTATGTAGAAGATAAACACTACCTATTTACCACAGAATACGTACATAGTTTATTCTACATAATATTTATATGTATATAAACATATCGAATAGTACGTACTACTTCATATAGCATATTACATACTACCAATTTTTCAAATTATTTATTTATTTACTGCACACTACATACACACATTAATGCTTCCTGTACTTACACCAAACTACTTCATATAATATATTCCATACTACCTATTTATTTATTTAGTGCACACTATATACACACATTCATGCATGTACGTCTGCCAAACGTCTCCCTCGTTAGGCAGCGCCGGGCCGGCGTGGCCTTATACTCGTTACATGGCGCCTGAGGGCATTATCCTCAAGATGGAATATGGCATGACTTTTCGCAACTTTCTCGGTCCTGCCGCAAGATGTCGTATGATCGCGACCGTTTCAAGCAGTACTGCAGATCAAGCGACTCTAGCGGCACGACCGAGAAAGACGCGAAAATCCGTGCTATATTCCACCTTGAACACGATATCCTCAGCCGCCACGTTACGAAACCCCAAGTGTAGACGCGGCGTGGCGTGGCGCGTGCGGTGTTGCAGAGCAGCTGAACGAGGTGCGCAAGACGTCGCTGGCGCAGCTGCTGTGCGACACGAGCGACGCCGTCACCTCCATCCAGCGCTGGGTGCTGCGCGCGCCGGGCGACGACAACCCGCGCGTGGCCTGGGGCCCTGCCCGGGGGCCGGGGCGCGCGCGCGGCCCTTCGGCCCGAGGCCGGCCACGCCCCCCTCCGCGCCGCTGGACGCCGGCACCGCCCTCACGCGCCCGCTGAGAATCGGCGCCGCCGTGCGGGCGGCCCGCGTCACCTCGGTCGCCGAGCGCGCCTGGTACGGCACCTTCCCGCTCGAGATCAAGCTCCCGCTGTTCGACGCCATCGCCGGCTCCATCGACCCGGCGGGACCTGCCGCGCCCCCCGCCGTGTACCCCCACGGCATCCTCTGGCAGGGCACCGTGTCCGCCTCCTCGCCGGGCTTCCTCAAGCTAAAGGGGGAGTTTTCCATGCCTCGCTACGTGCACGGGGACGCCCTCACGAATTTCACTGTCGAGTGGTTGAATGGGGAATTTGAGTTCGTGCTAGAGGTGATGTGGAATACGTCGGACGTCAGCGCGTTGAACCTTCAAGGGTCGTACTCGAGTCCGGTATTTCTGGGGTCGACGAAGAAATACGTGCCTCTTCAGGGGATGCCCCCGCACAAGCTGTTTGAGGTTGATGGAGAATTTATATCGACTCCGTCCTTGGATATAGATCCTGTGGTCAAGAGAGCCCCTATAATATTGTTTGGTACCTATTCCGTCGATGGCACGAGTTTCTTGTGGTCAGGAAATGTGAGTGTGGTTCTTCCTGATGTGGTTCCGGTTACCCCTTGGTCCAGGAGTAGTTACTGGTCAGATAAAAAAGGGATGGCTCCGTTTGAACATTTGCCGTGGGTGCCGCGGAATCCAAAAGTTGAAGCTCTTCCTGCCACTGCAGGGGTTTCGTCGGCTGTAGGAGTATCAGTAACAAGTGGCAACATCACTGTGGATTCAAACGGAACTACCATGAATTGGTGGGATGGAAAATTTCCTGTTGCTATACCTATGCCTGCGTTTAATAGAGTGGTCAAAGCGCCTGCGAAGCCAGATAAAATGGATAAAGGAAAGTTTAAACCATCATACGCTAGTGGAATCGTTTGGGATGGTAGTCTCCAGAGAAAAGATAATGTTACTCTAACACTTCAAGGTAACTTTTCTCTTCCAATTTTTGTTCACGGGCCTGGAGCTCTATTCTCAATTGACTGGAAAACAGGCAATTTCTCTCTCGAGATGAAATTAGTATGGAACTCAACACTTGACGGTGTTTTCCAAGAAGGGCATAATTACTCGTCTCCCGTATTTTTCCGTGCGTCTAAGCCTTCTGATACTGTAACCGACATCATTGTCGGCATGCAGGGATCCGGTTCTGTAGAGGGAAGCGCTGAACTTCAGTTCGTAGCAGCAGGTGTTGCCGATGCATCCGCTATTCCTCAAGCCCCGCTAATACTGCACGGTTCTTTCTCTCCTGACAAGACACAGTTTCTTTGGTCCGGAAACGCCACTGTTATCCTACCGGCTCCTACGGGCCCCGTTCAACTGCAAATGTCTGCTGCTCCTGTATCTCCTTCCGATGAGACCACCGTCAAAGTTACAGTAGGAGCAGAAGTCATTGGAGGTTCGATAGACGCCGGTAAGGTAGGCTCAACACCATCCACTGTGTGGAACGGAGATCTTCCAGTTCCAATCCGAGGCCTTGACCTTCTGGCTCGCGGCATTAATTGGAACGGACAATTGACGTCAACATCACTCACAGACGCGCAGCTGGATGGAACGTTCATAACCGTCCTTCCTGAAAATCCTGGAGCCGCGTTTCCTAGTTCTCCGTACCAGGGAAAATTTTCTCTACAGTTGAGTCTGCTATGGAATGTATCTGTGGACGGTTTACTTCCGCCGGATGTTCCTGTTTATTCTCCCTTATACTTCCGTGGTTCTGCAGCGTCTGATGATGCCGAAGCCTGGTTTTCAGTGGATAAATATTCATCTCTCCCTCGAGAAGATTCTGCTCAGAATGCGGCAGCCTTTTTGACAGTTCCTATCATTCTTCAGGGAGCATATTCCGCTGATCTTACCACTTTCTGGTGGAGCGGGCGAATCCTGCTAGTTTTCCCCACAGTTTCGCCTATGAAAATGCAGCAATTAGTCCTTACTAAATCCCGATTGCCACTCATCTCCAAACCGCCGCTAGGAAGCTCATTTATGGTGTTGCCAACCGATCAAAATTCAGTCACCGCTGCTGGTCCACCTGTTTTTCGTCCGTTACGCCTAGGCGCATTTGTGACTTTCGGGAGCATCACCACTTCCGCCGGAATTGCCTGGTCAGGGAAACTTCCTTTGCAACTGTCGCTTCCCCTCTTCGATTCCGCAGTCGGTCCCGATGGCGCCGCGGTAGATGTAAGTGGAACTCCACCCACTTATGCTCACGGCATTCTCTGGGAAGGAATGTTATCATCGACATCAGTTAATCGTATGACTTTCAGTGGAGAGTTTTCAATGCCACATTATGTTCACGGAGGAAAATTAGCAAACTTTTCAATTCATTGGATAAATGGACGATTCAGTTTTGATTTGCAGGTTCTTTGGAATTCTTCAGATATTGATAATTTCAGTATTCAAGGAATGTACTCTAGCCCTGTGTTTATTGGTCCTCGGCAAAGGTATTCGCATCTACAGGATGTTCCTGCAGGAATTTTGTCCGATGTCAGCAGCGCTACTGAGATGTCACCTTCCATCACTCCCACTCCCGTGATAAAGAGAGCTCCTATAACTCTTTTGGGCTCGTACTCTGCCGATGGCATGAGTTTCATCTGGTCGGGAAATGTTTCTGTTTTAATTCCTGATGTTATTCCTGTCCCTTCATGGGACGGAAATTCTTTCTGGTCGGAAATCAACGGAGCTTATCCACCAGGACAACTTTCATCCAATCCGCGAACCACAGAACAATTAGCACCGCCTTCAGCGTCTTCCGCCTTGGGAGTATCAGTAACGAATGCCAATGTGTCACTTCTAACAAATGGGAGTTATGTGTCATGGTGGAATGGAACTTTACCTCTGTCTATAACCATTCCAACAATGACAAACAAATTTACTTACTCAACGAAATCTGACAAGTACTCTAAAGTAAAACCAAAACCAAAACCATCATACGCTACCAAACTCATATGGAACGCTACATTACAAATGGAAGACAGCGCGAAATTACGTCTTAAAGGTAATTTCTCTATACCTACTTTTGTTAAAGGTCCCGGTGCACTTTTTACCATTGATTGGAAGACAGGTAATTTCTCTATTGATTTCAAACTACGCTGGAACACCACTCTCGATGACGTATTTCAAAAAGGCAAAAACTATTATTCACCTGTTTTCGTCCGTACCTCGAAAACGTCTGACGCTATTAGCGATATCATCACTGATATAGTGTGGCCGAAGTCGATGAAGAACAGTCCTGACCCTTATTTCGAAGCAGCTTCCTCAAGGAACACATCTGCTTTTGGGCGAGCTCCGATAATCCTTCACGGCACCTTTTCTCCGGACCAGACAAAGTTCCTTTGGTACGGCAACGCGACCGTTATTCTTCCTAAGCCAACTGGCACAGTTCTCCTCGAAATGGCAGCAGTACCATCATCCACAACTGCACCAACAGGCATGGTGACGAGTAAAAGAGTAACAATAGGCGCGGAGGTACTTGATGGTGATCTTGCGGCAGGGCCTTCCGGTTCCACTCCATCGCAACTGTGGAACGGCGAAATACCGGTTCCCATCCGGAGACCGGAACTACTCGCTCGCGGCATCACGTGGAAAGGTGAATTCTCGCAGACGTCAATGACCGATGTTGAACTCAGCGGCACTTTCTCCGCCTTGTGGACCAGCGCCGAATCCTCTACCTACCCCTTCTCCGTTTATGACGGCAAGTTCTCCGTAAAAATGATGCTTTTGTGGAACGTGTCCGTGGCCAGCCTCCTTCCAGCCGGTGCTACCGTGTACTCCCCAGTCTTCCTCCGTGGCACTACAGTGCCCAACATCACCGGCGAGTGGCTGGAAGAAGTCGAGAACAACCCTCAGACAATGGCAGCCGAGCTCGCCCAGCCGCAAGCGATACTAGCCGATCTACGAGTGCCCGTCATCCTGCAAGGAACGTACTCCCCCGACTTGACGACTTTCTGGTGGTCCGGACGCGTGATACTGGCCTTCCCGCAACCAACACCAACGACCGTGGCCCTTCAAGAGATCTCCGCGTCCAGCAGCAATTCCATTGGGGCTACGGTGACATCAGGGTCCGTGACAGCGGCGGACGGCACGCAGCTGTGGGACGGCAGCCTGCCGCTGGTGCTGCCCGATGCTGGGGACGGTGGTGTGGAACGGCGACTTGACGCCGGCCGTGGGGGGCACGGTGGAGCTGAAAGGGGCGTACTACGGGCGTGGCGGAAGCGGGGATTTCGCGTTGGTGCTGTCCCCGCTGTGGAGCACCCCCTTGGCCGGGCACGTGGTGGCCGGTACGAACTACACCTCCCCGCTGTTTTTGAGGGAGCCTGCCGACCCCGCCCCGCGCCAGGCGGCGGGCGCCGTGTCCGGGGGCAAGGTGCCCATCATCCTGCAAGGCAGCTTCGCGCCGGACAAGTCGAGTTTCTCTTGGTCGGGCAATGTGATCATCGCGTTCCCGTAGGTTGCGTTATGTTCGCTCTCTTTCCTGTTACGAACTTTTTGATAAGAACTGAATCTTAATAGCATTCAATTTTAAAGGATCTAATGTGTTGCGTGTTTGTAACTTTTTGTTTTATCGGCATGTGAAACATGACGTGCGATGTCATGTAAGTAACAGGTACACTGTATAATATATTTTCTAAAGAAAATATATAAATATTTCACAACTTTGAAATTGTGAATTTTACTATGAAGCATTTGTCTTGCCACTTTTAATTCAAGAATTATTGATGCTTATCATAATATATTTCAATAAAATATGTAGTTAATTTTTACAGGAAGTCACGCTCATTGCAATCAATTAAAATGTTTAAGTAAGTAATATCTTAAGAATATGTGATTACTTTAAGTAGAGAAGCCGATGCTTTCATGCATTGACAGCAGACTGAAAATTTGTGCTAAATAAATTATTGGTAAATATAAGTCAGTCTCTCATCTACATTAGGAGGTAGTCATTTATTTCGTTCAATTTCTGAACATATTTTATAGAAATTGTATTTGTTTATCAATAAAATACAATAAATTTGTCATATTTTCATTATTAGTAAGAACACCAAACTACTATACTACAAAAAATGACCAAACCCGTCAAATATTTATTCATACACACTAGTTAGAAATTGTCGGTAAAATAATTTCTTGATAATGTATACAAACTGATGTACAGAAGTACGAATATGTTGATGGGCAATGTATTACAAAGTAAACATTTCTACTATTCTAAAATATTACGTACATTATTACACTGAGGGGAATAGATTTGTCGACTCTTTCAAGAAGTATCATATAAGTATTTTCCGAAATGTTTAAAAATTTAGTTTTCTCTCAGGGGCTAAAATGTCCAAAAAGCTTATACAAGAAACTGTATATCTTCACGGAGCATTCCTTACATGATCTTTCTTACAGGTCCAAGGTTATCCACTGGAACTGGACAGACTAGATTCCCCTGCGGGAGTTATATAAACTCGATGGAAGACGCACAAATCTCCGACCTGCACGCAAACTATCTCCTCTTACGTAACAGTTTTCGTAACTGCAATTCTATTTACTACGAGCTACGTTATTTATTCAAATTGCAAAGGTCAAACGCTTGAGTTGAAACTTCGTATTAACTGTTCTAAATATTAACATTGAACACTGTTTCAGTGCATTTTATATTATTGCTTCAATAAAAAAATGTATTATCGTTTTAATCTCACAACATTTAAAAGATTATTCATTAGTAAAAGCTACACCGCACTCCGAGATACATTGTAATTCGATAGTAATATTCCGAATTTCTTGTATACAGACAGATAGCTGGCACAACAGGTTTTTATCGGTTTATAACCATCTACACGACGTCTAGAGGTGTCGCTTCCTACAAAGGCGAAGCTTCTACAAAAGAGTCTTTTCGAATGTTTTGTATAATTGACATTTACGTACTATGTTTGCCTTCTAATTATTACCTACACAATGTTTTACTGATCTGTTGAAATTTCAATCAGAACTGACGTTCCGAACAATGAAGTAAGCCAGGTTAAGTATTTCACCACCGATCTCTACCGGCTGAAAACATTCTCACGATCTTCTTCCGCCCGTACGGGACTGACTAGAGCTAAGAGCGCATTCGGAGGGTAATTTCCCACCTCTTGCAAATCACGCAGCTCCATACGCGTCAACTCGGCACTCTGTCCTTCCAACGGGATCGCGTCCCTGGTCGGAAAGTTCGCTCTGAACATCGCGGGAGGCAGGGGTTCGGCAGCGACGTCGTCGATGACGTTGTCGACGTCGAGGGCGTCGCCGTCGGCGAGGAGGCCCGCGGCGGCGCCCGGAGGCAGCTCCAGGTAGTCGCGCGACGCCCAGGCATCGTCGGACGGCGGCTTGGAAGAGGCGGGCGACAGCGTGGTGAGCAAGGGCTTGCCGTCCTTGCCCAGGCTCAGGTAGCGCTTCAGCTCGTCCGAGATCATCCCCGGGTGAGGCGGCGCGTTCTGCGGCACCGCCGGCTCGCCCGTGTCGTGCGGCAGCATCCCGCGGCCCATGGTCGCCTTCTGTGGAAACACCCGTGCGTTAGGGTTCAGTAGAAATCCCTATCAGGGAACTGAAATGTTTGTCATTCTTGTTACCTATAATAACTGCCAGGCCAAGAAGTTTATTATAACCTGACGATTGCTTAACATTTCTAATGTTAATTTTAAAAGATAAATTTTCAATTAAAAGGAATGTGAATACTATATTAATAGTCAGTGAAATGAACACATCTGTTCTATATTGCAAAAGCTTTGGTGTTAGTCTAAAGTTTCCTTTTGGTGTTTCTGGCTGTTTGTCTTTTCTATTGATACAAATCAACTCATGGTTAATGAGAATGTGGTTATCAAACATTAGTATTTTAATTGTAACATGAAATTTTGTCTTTGTTTCATCAACCGAATTAGCGAAAGAAATAGTAATAATGGAACTTTTCTCAGAAAATACAGAGAGACACACGTTAGTATAATTATCTTACTTTTGTTGCATATAAAGTGCACTGTTAATAATAATTCGAAGTAACTGTTTGAAAAATTCAATGATAAATAAAATTTAAAGAGGACAACAGGATTTACGTAGCCCAATAATCTTGGAAGGTTTTTAAAATATATATTTTCATTTTTTCGGCAAATGAATACCAAATCTTTCCTTAAATATTCTAGTTCTGACAAGCCCTCCGGTTTAACGATAGTGTTTTTAGAGTTTCCAGTTTCATTTGCTTTAATATGACCTGCATAGTATCTTTATAAATTATACATGGAATGCAGGGCCGACACAGAGCACAAATAACCCAAGCATCTGTTTGGAGTGACATTTTGAAAACAAAAATGTATGTTGAATAAATTTTTTTAAAACCAAAAATGATTGATCGACTACAAAATGAATGGTTTAAAAATAAATGCACTCACTTCAAGTGAGGAGATACTTTTATAACACAAATTACCTGACTTTTCGTTTGATGTAAAAAAACTGTAAAGACTTTGCAATATGATTTATGCATATTTAGCTGTCTAAAGCGGAATCTGTATACTACTTTGTCATATTAGACGGACAATCCAATACTATTATTGCATATAACGCAGGGTTCCTATTGTAATGTCTCCGTTTGGTGTCACTTCAGATTTTGAAAGTTTTATTATTATGTCTCATTTAGTTTAGTTAGAAAATACGCTATGATTGCTTTCTTGCCTTAGGAGACTTTTCGAACGTGACACAGTTAAAATTGTTTTTTTAAAACATAGCTTTTAAATAACTTTTAATCTCCACATGTGTTCTGAAATGTTTAAGTTAGTTTCTTCCAGTAACCAGTCAAACGATACATATCGCCAGTGACTTTTATAACCCAAAAAGGAGAAAAACAAAGAAATTTCAAATGATTCAAAAATCTATTGCCGACTTTTTGTTTAATCAAATTTCAAAAGGAGTCTTGAAGACTACATTGATTCGTGTAATCGGTATAAAAAACGAGCAATCAGGTACAGTCAACTCCGGTTATAGTGAACTCGGATATAGGGAACCCTCAGTTAAAGTGAACTTAAATCACGGTTGCTTCGCTTACATTTCAAATAAGCATAAGAAGATTCGATTATAGTGAACCTGAACCTCGGCTACAGTGAATGTAAGAAATAAGTTCTGGAAATTAATTGGATCTCGTTTGTTATTAGACAATTGAAAGGGCCTTCGGAGAGGGAGATGGTGTTCCTACAGTGCAAGAGGTATATTGAAAGGTGACAAGACTACATTACGATACTTAGAGACAGAGGACAATGCAGAATCAAGTATGGGGAGAGCACAAACTCTGGAGAAGGATCTAATGAAAAATGAACAAAGCTAGCAATTGAAAATGATTGACTTTACGTAAAAATAAATATATTGAAATTTTCAGTTCGTGCTGTTAATGAATTTTGCTGTATATTAATAAAATAAATTATTGTGGAGAAATTTCGTTTAATTTTGACATCATCGAATATAGTGAACCAAACATGTTAGTTCACATAAGTTCACTATTACCGGAGTCCATTATATTTTCATTTAAACATTATTATAAAAATATAATGAATAAGAATTTCATTAAAATATTTAAAAAATGATTTTTTATAAAAGAACTGTAAACTATTACATTCCATTAAGACATATTTGACCATAATTCCGTCGATATAATTTCTAAAAACTTATTCTTCAAATCAGTTTTTTCAATATATATTCGGTCGATATACATTCTATTACGTATATGTCATGTAAATTATTTACTCGTATTTACTATAGGCACTGGAAATGGGCGATGTATTCAAGTAATACATGTAATACAATAATAATAATAATAATAATAATAATAATAATAATAATAATAATAATAATAATAATAATAATAATAACGATTTCTTAAAACATTGCACATACTAAGGTTAAAAAGGTATAAAAGGTTGAAAAAGTGTATATACATAAAAATTGCTCATAGTAATGGATATTTTAAACGTAAATTTGTAATTATATATCCCTGTGTGTTAATTAATGTTATTATTGTTAATGCGGGAAAGTGATCTTTATTGAAGCCATGATTGTCTTATTTACCAATTATTTTTAATTTATTTTTATAACTAATTTATATTAAACATATTGATTTGTGTCAAAAAATAATATACTTATCTAGACATATTCTAAGGCTCATTAAAATGTAATAAAAATATATACAAATTGAAGTTTGTTTCGGGCGACAAAATACACCAAGCACGCCCTGATAACATGAATTCCATAAATAGAATAAATGTGTCGCGATCGATACACATTTGAAAACTCAGAGAAAACATCTTTTAATTAACATTAATGTCCCTTATTTAAATTCAGGAAAACATGTCTGTCCCAACTCTTGCTAATTTATTACTTTTCCACCATCAGGGTTTCTTCCATGTGCGGAGTTGTGTGTATTTATTCGTACTAATTATGTTGATAATATTGGAGTTTCGGTAGATTTGAGAAATTTTACGATTCCCTCACTGCTAATAGGCAATCTCAACAGCCTTCAGGATCACCTTACAGGAAACGTACAAGGTTGGTCCAGCAAGGAAAGATGTAGTACCCTACACCTAGTTTATTTGAAACCAAGAGTATCGGAACACACAAACACACTATCGCGACGACAACTGATTAAGTGTCAGTGACTGTAAGGAAATTACAATGTTCCTTTGCCCAATCTAACAATATATCATAAGGAAAGTGGTTTTCATATATAATGTTTTACGTATCTTGAATTCAAATATAAGTAAACATTAGATTGTTTGCGCTGTTTTTTCAGATAAGACAATTAATAATCATGCAGACAGCAACTAACACGGCTTTAACAGTAAGTTTTGTGGTCTAAGATTAGATTTTATTTAAAAAGATCAATGTTTAATTTCCGTGGTTAGTCATACCCGGAAGCACACTTTGTAATAGTGCACTTTGAAATACGAAGATACGGAATACACTTTGAAATAATGAAAACTCGATAGTTTCGTTGAAAAATCAATTATAGTGCATATTATTCAGAATATTCTTTCTTTGATTGATTAAGTTTGTCAAAATTTGGCATTATCTTTTATACTTGGGAAATTTATAAATACAAAGTATAATCATAATTAACACAGTAATTTACTCAAAGAATTGTTGTTCTTTGACTGAAACTCTTCCTCTCGTTTTGAAGAGATATTTTAACAATAACACTCATTTTTGTTGGATAGATGACAAACAAAGTTTAGAATAATTACACACTTCTTCAGTTAGGATACGAACTTCCTGCAGTTTTCTAATACACGTATTGTAGGGCTACGAAGAAGTTGCACAAATAAGTTTTGTGTTTTCATAGTACCATAATGTTTAATTTTTTAGGGAAAGCATAAAATATTTATTTTGGAACGATGAAGAATGAAGGTTATTATTAGGTTGACTTGACCCCTTAATACGTAGCCCTGTGAGTGCCCCCAAAAAATCGTTCCCAGTATTAAACTTCTATCTATTGTATCGTGTGTGTGTGTGTGTGTGTGCATGTGCATGTGAGGCAGAGGAAGAAGAAGAAGAAGAAAAAAGAAAAAGAAAAAGAAAAAGAAAAAGAAAAAGAAAAGAAAAGAAAGAGAAAAGAAAAAGAAAAAGAAAAAGAAAAAGAAAAAGAAAAGAAAAGAAAAGAAAAGAGAAAAGAAAAAGAAAAAGAAAAAGAAAAAGAAAAGAAAAGAAAAGAAAAAAGAAAAGAAAAGAAAAAAAGAAAAAAGAAAAAGAAAAGAAGAAAAAGAAAAGAAAAAGAAAAGAAAAAGAAGAAGAAGAAGAAGAAGAAGAAGAAAAAGAAGAAGAAGAAAAAGAAGAAGAAGAAAAGAAGAAGAAAAGAAGAAGAAGAAAAGAAGAAGAAGAAAAAGAAGAAGAAGAAAAGAAGAAGAAGAAAAAGAAGAAGAAGAAGAAGAAGAAGAAGAAGAAGAAAGAAGAAGAAGAAGAAGAAGAAAAGAAGAAGAAGAAGAAAAGAAGAAGAAGAAAAGAAAAGAAGAAGAAAAAAAAAGAAGAAGAAGAAGAAAAGAAGAAGAAGAAAAGAAGAAGAAAGAAGAAGAAGAAGAAGAAAAGAAGAAGAAGAAGAAGAAGAAAAGAAGAAGAAAAGAAGAAGAAAAGAAGAAGAAGAAGAAGAAGAAGAAAAGAAGAAGAAGAAGAAGAAGAAGAAAAGAAGAAGAAGAAGAAGAAGAAGAAGAAAAGAAGAAGAAGAAGGAAAAAGAAGAAGAAGAAGAAGAAGAAAAAGAAGAAGAAAAGAAGAAGAAAAAGAAGAAGAAGAAAAAAGAAGAAGAAAAAGAAGAAGAAGAAAAAGAAGAAGAAAAAAAGAAGAAGAAAAAGAAGAAGAAAAAGAAGAAGAAAAAGAAGAAGAAGAAGAAGAAGAAGAATTGCAAAGCTCAAGAAAACGTGAGCAGATTGTACTCCTCCCCTAAAATACGTTGTTTGTTTTTTTGACAAAAATAAATTAAATGAAAATGAAATTAAATGTGGTAATCTGGACCTTACCTCGGAGGTGCAGCGGTGCTGCAGGCAGAAGTAGTCGGTGCCTTGGTCGCTGTGGCACCACGTGCCGTCGGGGAAGTGCGCGTCCACGCCCATGTCGTTGAGGTCGAGGCGCGGCGTGTAGAAGAGGCCGGTGTCCTTGCGCTTGCAGAACACGGAGCACGCCACCCACGGCCGCCCTGCGCACGGCGGAAGGCCATTAGGACACCACGCGACGCAGCCACACTTATGGTGGCAAATTTTACCAAAACATCGATACATCGAAGTTTCGATACATCGCTTAAGGGTTGTCGATGTCGATGAAAACATTGACGAGAAAACAAGGATGTTTTAATTACAGATTAATAAACATGCTATTTTCCTAACCATTTTTAAATACAGTACGTTAAAGGGATATATTTTATTGTTTCGTTACCAGCGTGTACGAATGTATGTACGAATTATTATCGAATGTAAATAATAAAATTAACAATGTGTTTTGCTATCGATTTCGTGTTTCACTGTCGATTCAGGCAATGACGCGCCTGGCGATAACATACATTCATAACACGGGCAGCTCCCAAACTTCCTCAGATTGCACAGGTGAAATGTGCAGCGTGATAATGAGAATGACGCAAAACAATGATATTGTTGTAGATTGCTCATACTCTACAACGTGCTTAAACCCCATTATTTCAACAAAAAAAATTAAAATTTAAAACAAATAGATGTTTTTGCAACAAAATATCGGTGTGAAGAAAACATCGAAAGCAAAATATCGATGTTAATATATCGATGTTTCTGGTGGAAATTTTTTAAAAACAGATGTTTTTTTTTTGCCATCCCTAGCCACACTGCGCTCCAAGGAATGTCTTTAGTTTTTGGTATCGTAATATTTCCTGGTTTCACTTCAATGTACTCGTAGTTTCACCTTTACAACACTGTTTCAATTCATAGATATTGCAAATACTAGTTTGATATGGACATCCTTATAAAGCGTTACGAATTTCATTATGAGCTCGCATCAAACGTGTATCTTTCAATATTTTATCACTAAAGCCTGGCCTTTTTTTTATTTCTTTTGTAGTATATTAATCAACAGCTACTTACCGAATGTTTGTTTCGACAAAAATGTTTCCTTTGTTTTATTTATTTGCGATCAGCATGAAGCATTGTATAAATGTTAGGTTAACGTTTTAATATATGTCCATAGATCTTATGAAAATGGTTTAATCAAACATTGTAGAACTGTTAAAAGTCTATAATTGTAATTAATATTTGTAATTATGTTTAAAATTATATTAATGTTCTCTTATATTCCTTGTTAAAATGAGTGTTATTACGAAACCATAAGAGCACGTGCTTCAAAATAACACTCAAACGGATGCGATATTCAGTTGTTAGCGCGGCGACAGAGCTAAAAGTATATTTCAACACTTACGCATAGAAACTATTGCATGGCTTCACAAATTGTTGATTAGAAAGTGTTATTTTGCGGTAAGCGTACAGTAAACCATACTTCGCTGTACACATACCGCAAAAAATCATGGTCATTGTGTACAACTAAGAACTTACTTCAATGTAAACAATGTACCGAGGCGGCAAGAATCAACAAGGCCGCCACCTAGCATATTGAGAATGGCACCAAGAGAATTTCTGGAATGTTTCCATGAATTCGTTGTAAAATATAATGTAGGGGAGAGTCAAGTTAACTGGACCGGTTAGGTAAGCCGTCCTTGCTTTTAAATGTTGGTGGGGAGTGATCCATGCTTTTTCCACAGGATGGTATCCGTAGAATGACAGGGCTGATAATCAAAGCCACCTTCATAAGTAGCAGACCTTCATTGTTGAGTACAGTAAGGCACTTTTTTCTGAAAGGTGGGAAGTATTTTCCATCACTCATCTGCTTTACAATTTTAATGCGATTGAGTAACTACAAGAAACATATTCACAATAGATTTATTGTTAGTATTTCTATAGTTGTTGTAGTTGTAATACTAATTGTTAGTATTAGTAATAGTGTGTTTTGTTTTTAGTAATACATCGCGACTTGTATGTTTTCGAGCATATAAAGAAAATGTGTGCTGTGGAGTTAACTGGACCGCCGGGACGTTAGGTTAAGTGAACCGGTTCAGTTACCCCCTTTAGTTTTTTCGAAATTAGTATTTGCAGATTTTCAATTAACAGTGACATCAGTTGATGCCCTGAGCTATCTCTCCCAAACAAACCAAAATGTTTTTATTTCAACGGTAGATATTTTTGCAGTTTCCATGCCTGCTGAAGGATGGCAGGGCAATATTTAATTACATGATTTATTTTAATGTGAATTTGTAAGAGTACAAACTTCGCTAAGCATTTTCTCCATTTATGTGTTGAAACATGTTATGGCAATACGTAGAAGAATGTTTGTGTTTGTTTTTTTCATTAAAACGTCAATGTTATTTTCACAATTTATTTCAATTTTTAGTCCACTTAACCGGTTAGGTTAACTGGTCCTATTGCAAATGTATTAAACATTCCATATTTGTCAATAACTGCAGGCACAATAATGATGTTTCTTCCCACAAAGGAGAAAGCCTCACTGAAATATCATGCGAAATTTCACGTGTGTAGGTCAATTAAATAACATTTTAAAGCAAATAAAAAAGTGGATCAGTTAACCTAACTCTCCCCTATGTATCTCGTACGAAAGTATCTTTGGAGTACACATTTCCGAATACCGACTTCAGCTTCTGTCGTCGACTCATCCGTCAACACTTCATTCAAAGATTCACGTTCAATAAAAATAACGTAAATAACTATTATTTTATCAAATATCTTTACCTGTTATTTTTCTAATATTTGCTGGATATAAAATAGATAGGCTATACAAAGAACTCAACACGATTGGAAAATTTGATTGACAAGTTAATATAAATTTGATTTCATAAATAATTTAAAAGACGCACTTCTGTAACAGCATTATTCCAATAGTTGGTATAACCTGTTCTCTTATGCAGTTTTGTTCCTGTTAGTAGTTGTTGTAACTTGCAAAAGACTTCCTCCTTTGGTGTAGAGTAAAAAGCATTCATAGCGCGTTTAAATTTACTTATTTGAAAAGCAGTTTTCTTATGTTATTGTGGTGTCAATCATTGGTAACCCGGATCTGTTGAAAATGTAACCTAAAATATACACATGAGATTACCACCACTAATGTTTAAAAAGTAACATATGTCTCTGTCAGAGACTGAGTACCCTGCCTCTCCAGAGAGATGTGGAAAATATTTTTTACCGCAGTATGCGAAAATCGGCGCCAAAACATTTTGGGCATAATTTTTCAATTTTTCTCAGGGCAATTTTGACTCGGGGTACAGAGAGTAGGGCAACCTGCTCGGGCGCTACCATTTAATATCCGCCTTCCTGACAACTCCTCCAGCCAGCATAAATGAACTGAGGATAAATGAAAACAATTGAAGGATATTTTCATGTCCATTAATATTGGCTTCGAGTAGATTGGTGGATCCCATTACACAATACCGCATAGTTCAATATCTTCTGACAACTGGATATAAAATGGCGGAATCTGCGACGCAAAAATGCTTTTCTCTTTTTATTTAGGATCTTTAGACTCGGTAGCAAAGATACTAGTCACAGGTGCCTAAGACATCACTAGAATCAGCTGTCATTGTGGACACAAATAGAGTACAGGTTTCCGCAGTCGGAATAATGTAAATGGCTTTGTTATCAATTCAACACCAGATCCAACGATGGAGTCCGAAAGTTAGGGAAACCGGTCTTGGGAACACGGCAACTCCCGGACTGCCAAGAGCAATTATAGCTGTTATGACGTTGCGTCACAAGAATTTTCCTGGCACAATCGTAGATTACAGCGTTATCTTGGTAATGCATACTTTATTTCCTGGATATATAATTTTTAATGCCACTCTATCTTCTCTGGATGCACACATGTTTACCTCTGAGAGTCTAATAATACGAAATAAAAACTTTAATTTATTTTATTTGTAATGCTTACTTTGCATTGAAACGTTATGGTTATATCCTAGGGAATGAAACATAAGAGCAAAGACGACACCATTGTTTGACCCCTTAGTAGAAAGCACAGAGTTAAAGCTCAATAGAAACTTCAAAATCCTGAAAAACATTTGCAATAAATTAACAGGTGTGAAGCAATTCCTAATTTCCAAACGTCAATTATTAAAGCGCGCAGCCTTTTTTACAAGGTCCCAGTAAAACATCACACCGAACAAATACATTTTCCTATAAGAGCTACGCGAAAATATGACAAATCATCCATTACTTTATGCATTATTGGGGTAAATATTACTTGGATTTATAAAATGAAGATCACCTGCTGAGGTGGCTCAGCGAATTAATTGATATCACTGCAGTTCCTCTGACCGGGAGGTCTTGGGGTTCGAGTTCCGACGGTGGGACTAATTTCGACACTGGCCAGATAGCTAGGTTGAATTCAGTCGCTGTAATCAGCCATTGCTCTTATCAGTAGTTTTTCATGGTTTCACCGATCAACATTTAGCGAATGCCGGAGTAGTATCCTATCACACGGATCATGAACCCCCTTCCAATCTTCCTCTTCCTCGTCATACCTCACCCCTTACTTGCACACTCTCACACTTACAAGCACTGCACTACCACAGATGTTAGAAGACCAGTCGGGTGCTTAGAACTTGTCCCGGCTGGGGTGATGCCTGGCTAGAGGGAGATAATTGGATGGGAAAACCCCGCAAGTCAACGTATATGTCGGACCCGGATATCACATTCAGCGGAGGAAGAATACCGCCACCTCCTTTAATACAACAAGCTCTACATTGACGGAACTAATGACCATAGCCGTTGACGCGCCCGGAAACACAAAATTATCATTAATGATTCAATCAACACGACGTTCGTGGCAGAATAAGGCTCTATCATATTTTTTAGTTCTAGGAATTTTTATCTCATACATCGACGAATCGTGGAGTTTGTGAACGCCAAGTTTCCTTTTTCCCTGTAAATCCCAGTTTTCGAGGTTTACCTAAACCTGTAAGTGTATTGTTAATGCTAGGGCTCAGGTTTTCGAGTTTCAATGAATGTCATTTAATCGTTTAAAAAGTTATGACTGAATTTTTATGGAAATATAATGATTAGATTTTAAGAAATCAAAAATGCAAACATGATTGCTTTTCCACATTTATCGTCAAATATGTGGTTGAATTATTTTAACTTTAAAGAAATTATTTTCATAAAAAATATTAAATGGTATTTTCCATCCCTTATACAATGTTAAGACTTTTCTAACTTATGTTAAGGCATTAATTTGATGACTCAATCTAAGAAAATATTTACGTTCTCGATTTGCTCGTACCCAAATTACTTTGACACTTGCGATGTACAGTTGAGTTCATATGAAATAAGAAAATCATATGTTATTATGTTCGGTAATTATGTAATCAGTATGTTGCAATGACGAAGAAATTTCCAAACCCAAAATTTTCAAGAGTATTGATTTTCAAGGCGAACTGCTTCGGGTTTTATCCTTAACGAAATGGTAGGCAACTCTGCACAGCTTACACGTCAGAAGGTTTGCCTAAGTCTTCCATGTACAGGATTTTCAGTATTACCGATTACTTCGAAGAAGGAAAGCTCAGGTTGAAGTATTTGTCATGGTGTTACTGTAACTTCAGTTAATTGCTGAGACATTTTTATATCGTTTAATAAAAATTTGGATTGCCATCACAGACTGGAAAAGTTTCGTCGCACTTCTGTAGGCTCATTAACATCATTTGTATGCAGCCGTAGAACGGCGAAAGGCATTGGAATAAAATAATGAATACAATACAAGAAATTTCATAGTTACCGTGGCACCAGAAAGGAGGCGAGACAAAAATTAGAATTAGCACTTCTTATTTGTATCCAATCTAGCATATAGCATATTATCAGGAGAATTGCACTTTATATCACAACTAATACTGTATAATTATCAATTTTAAAATGACACATTTATTAACATTTGTAAAATTTATAATTACACGAAACGAAATCAACAGAAACCATTTTAAATATTGTTTTTATATGTAAACTATCTCCAAAATTTCACTACATTATTTTTATTTCAAACTGTAGTGAAATATCAACATTAAAAAAATGCAAACTTTGCCTCGTTAGGAATAAAATTTATTCCGTATATTTTATGATTTCAATTTCTGCACCTTTCCCATTTTTCCTCAATATCTGATATGATTACATTATAACGTTATGCTTTCAAGGATTGTGTACAGACGCTGTACAGAATTGTGTGTAATAGAAATTCAAAATTGAAACTCAAATGCATCCTATTGAAAATAAAAGTTTAGTTCTTTCAAAATATCCTAACATATAATTCAGACATTTTTTACATGTAACTACCGGGTGCCCTCCTTTAAAAACCTACTTTAAAACCTCCTTTAAAAACCCAAAACTCCGGTACACGGGGAGTAGATTCTCTTGCACTGTGTTCCCGTACGTACCTTCCTCGTGCGGCGCCTGCAGACCAGCGCCCCCAGCGTCCAGTTCGGGAAGCAGCTTGGCAAACTGTGCGCATGCGCTGCCGGCGTACTCCACTGCCGACTTCCTTTTCTTCTTCTTGCACAGCTGAAACCACAACACGCTCAGCTGTTGCTCCGGGCAACTGCGACCCACCGACGCCACTCTCTTGTGCCTACCCGTTTCAGCTCCCGTTCAACAAGATCAGATTATCAATACATACGTATACTACTTAACACGTGTTTAGGGCCAACTCTGGGAGAGTCTCCCAAAAGCTTTTTTCACCAAAATTGTTTATAGTTCGTAAATGTGTAAAAATGTTTATTGACAATTCACAAACATGATAAATGTAATTCGGATTTAAAAATAAAAAGTGCCTTTTTTAATTATTAAGTTTTAATTAGGCAAGTTATTTTAAATTAGATTAATCTGTAAATATTTTTTTATTTTAATGAAATAAATTGAAAATAAAAAATTTTTTTTTTTTCATATTGATTTTGGTTACATTTTTTTTTATATTTCAATATTATTATGGGAATCCCTAGTTTGTTCGTGCTTAAAGTCATATCAGATATTAATCCTAGCCTGTTAAACCCCTCCCCTCGCTCCGGCCATCACAAAATCACAAAATCACAAAAGAATTAGCATAAACAAACATCACAGTTGTCACTAGTCATTATTAATAACACATCCGGAAAAGTAATAATTGCATTGGATAAGTATAGTATTGGCTTCTTATTTTTCGAGGATATAAAACGTATAATAAAATAAATGATGCATTTTTATGGATTAACTTTGTAGTTTAAAACTGAACACGCAAAACGTAAAATTAAGATTATTTTCAAGTAGGAAGTGCGAATGTTTTTTGTTTCCCATCTGCATGAAACTGCCCAGTCTTTTCACATCCATGACGTCACAAATGTAACTTCCTGTAACGAATTCCTTAGCAATCATTCACTTTTCCGTATATCGTCTATAATGTACACTTTCACACTCAAGGCTCACACTCGCCGGCTCTTGAAGACAGGCTTAGCGGAAATCTGGTGGGGAATCCACAGCGGAAAAAAACTGTTTAATAAACACTGGCTGGCGGCAAATCTCTGTTGCTTTTATACACATGTACGTTTGCTGTAATTATACGTCTTTTTACACTTCATTCACGATGTTTCCATTTTCAGAATGAACTAGTGGGAGAGTGTTTCATGAGAATGTTGAACCTAAGATACGACGTTGCTGTATTTACTAGAATATACTTGGCATATTTCTATTTGTAAACCATAACTCATAGAAGTGTAATGACCTTTTCAATGCAATACACTTTAAGTGGAATTACTGTAACATACGCAAAAATAGACGAAGTTTTCAATCTCAGTCAACAATAAAAATAATGACATTTCTTTTACGGGATTACCCTTTTGAGCGATCACTTAATAAGTCAACCTTACTAACGAAGGCACGCTTTAATTTTCATAAAGTTTTCAACAGCACAAAATTTGTTAGACTGATTTTTTTACTTTATGACTACAACGATGTACTAACATTAATAAGGCTAGTGAGATTCGGGAATTGATAATGTGAACATTCAGAAATTCCATTTCAAAAGTTTGATTAAACCATTCGATGAGTTATAAAATTAAAACTCGGGCAACTCGATGTGTGTACTCATCTGTTAAACTGGAAGTATTCAGAAGTATAGAGAATTTGCTGCACATATTAAGTGAGCATACTTTCCAACTCTACAAGAAAAACTAGCAGTTGCATTGAAGTTCGGTCTTCGATGAATACTCTGCATCACGGACGAGAGTCCATGAATGCTAACTGAATCCCTAACTCAATCCTGCAGTCAACTTTTCCTATGTCGTTTACCTACCTCCCCAAAAAGGCATAGCCCGACTGCATTTCGTTCAGTTTTTCTCCTTAGATTGAGGATTGATTTCTACGTTTACAGTGGCCTGTTTAGTGTTTTATTCATAAATTATAAATTGCCCACTATCGTCTGTTCTCAAGAAACATTTGCACATCCTTTAGAGCTCTGTCAACGTTGAAAAGGACCGCTTAAACGTTTGTGGAAACAAAACATGAAACTTTGTATTAGGGCATCTTCTTACCTTGCTGACTTAACAAAAACAATTCCGAATATTCTGCCACGTTCATCTATATTCGAGGTTTTCTTTGAACTGGTGCGAGAACAACTACCTGCACTATTTATTACCAACTTAACAAAAAGTTTTACTCCTTTCGAAACACCGGATGAACCAAACGGAATACAGTCGGTATATGCCTTCACAGGTAACAAAAAAGTGAAGGAAGATTAGTTGGGAAGTGGGGGAGAGGGAAAGGGGACTTCGGGAAGCAGTCGGGCGATTTCCCACGAGAGTGAAACGAGATTTTCTATGGACCGGCGCGATTAATCTATTATTGATATCTTAACTGGAAAGCGGGGGAAGGGAAAAGGGACCTCGGGATGCAGTCGGACGATTCCCACGAGTGTGATGGGAGGGTTTCTCTGGTATAGTGCGGGAACATCTATTACTAACATGTTTGCTGGGAAGCGGGGTGAGGGAAAAGTGACTGCGGGATGCAGTTGGGCGGTTCCCACGAGAGTGAAGTGAGGATTTCTCTGCAATGGTGTGAGAGCATCTGTTACTAATATCTTCGCTGGGAAGAGAGGTGAGTGGAAACGGGCCGCGGGATGCAGTAGGGCGATTCCCACAAGACTGAAGCGAGGGTTTTTCTGGAATGGTGGAACATCTATTACTAATATCTTAGCCGGGAACGGGATTGAGGGAAAAGGGACGGTGGGATGCAGTCGGGCGATCCCCACGCGAGTGATGCGAGGATTTCTCTGGTATGGTGCGAGAACATCAATTACATGTTAGCTGAGGAGCGGGGATGAGGAAACGTGAACGCGGGATGCAGTCGGGCGCGAGTGGGAGGGACTCACCTTGTCGTCGCTGCAGAGCGCCACGTCGACGGGGCTGCCGTCGCAGCCGCGCGCGTTGTGCGCCGGCGGGGGGTTGTCGCAGGCGCGGCGCCGCGCTTGGTAGCCGCGCGACTTCACCAGGCAGCCCGACGCGCACGCCTCCTCCTTCCAGGGCCCCCAGCCGCCCGCCACCTCCTTGGCCGGGCTCTTGGGCTTCCCCGCCACGCACTGTCCGCCCTGGCACAGCTGCGCACACGCACGGCCCGTCTCACAACTAGTGGTGCGACATCGACTTGCCAAACATCGATGTTGCCAAACATCGATGTTGCCAAACATCGATATTCAAAATCAAAACATCGATGTTACTATACATCAACCAAAAAACATCGATGGTTTCGCCGGCGAGCGTCTTTTTATCAATTAAGAGTTTCGTCGACGGGAGTCTTGAAGGATAAAGTCTCGTTGACGACAGTCTTAATCGATCAAGAGTCTCGTCAACTAGAGTCTTTTCGTCGACGAGTGCCTTTTTATCGATCAAGAGTCTCGTCGACGATTCTGTCATTTTGCAAATAGGCCAGTCTTCCGAGGAATGTCTAAATTTTAACTTTCTGGCAGATATCGAACATTTTTAGTGCGTGTTTGAAACCTATAAACCTTGCTATTTCTATCTTTCTTTCTTATAGTTCAAGTCAGAATCTGATCTGCCATCCGCAAGCTCCAGTTTTGCTAGAGATTTTCTAAAACATGCGAACCATGGAATGGAGGATCAGTTCATCGCCCGGCGTCAAGAATGGGAGTCATGATGGGAGAAAGAAGAATAACTCGCGGTTGGTACATGATATTTCAATGTTGTTCGTTGTTGAAAATATTGCTCTGACATTCATCTGAAGCTGTTCGGAGGATACCACGGACGCATCAGACACGCCGCCCTCTAGATTTCTCTCGAGCGGCCTCGACCCGCCATCCTTCACGATCCCTCGTTAAAAAGAATTTTTGTTCGAGCCTTACTGAGAGAACGGAATGTGTGCAGTGGTCCCCATTAGTAAGAAATGAACAGGATCGTGCACTGCTCTCTCGCGTGACATTAACGCCAAGGTCACAGGGAAGAATACAGCGGCAGCACGACGGCGCTTCTTGTTAGTCAAGTACAACTACATTCAAACAGTAGATATCGTAAGTCTGGGCTCTAACACTCTCGTTTGAGGCGCAGAATTTTTAATGAAAATTTAATTTATAATGACGTACGGCTGGGACATCAAATGTATTCGCTATTGGATTCCAATATAACCGTGAATTTTTTATAAAACGCTGCAAATGATTAAACATGTGGTTTGAATTGAAATCAGGGCGAAGAAATTCATGCTTTCGTGTACTTATCTCCGATAGTTGTAATGCTTCAAACTGCTAATTTTAATTTTTTTGTAGATGATTTGTTTTGAATATGAGTTTATTTGTTACACATTTAATCATATTTTTCATTAGTAACATTTTACAGTGCATGAAACTCACAGGTAACAACCTTTTTCTATTTAAGAAACGTGTGTACAAGTGATTTCATCCATCGTTCACGAATATTCATATAAACAATACTGTTCTGCAAAACGTGTGAAAGGTCCAAGTTAATTTAATATTCATATTTTCAAATGTTCATATAAAGCTCTGAATCGTTGAGTGTATTAGCGCAAATTTGAACTTTTCAGTCGCACCTTTACACACATTTTAGGAATAATGAATGGACACCCGCGCCTGAGAGATGATAGCTGCATACCTTGCCTGGCCCGCAGGTCGTCCCCTCTAAGGCTGGCCCTGCGTAGTAGAAAGTCGGGCGGTGTGGCGAGCGACACTTGAGGCTGTAACAGATACCCTGCAACACACGCAGACGGCTCAATCGGCAACACATCCATGGCTTCTCTAAGCAGTGCAATAATCAAGAGAAAGGCCTTGAAAGGTCCATAATACGATGAATGCCCAATTACTATGACCAAAGGGTGCCAATAGGTAAAAGAAATACCTGTGCTGATATAAAATGTGAATGAATGATCTTAAGTAATTCGAAGAGAATGAAATATGCTGGTTTCGATTCTTTCATATTGTAAGCTATTATTCGCGCACGTTTTCTTGAGCTCTCATTTCGCTAGATGCGATAGGATGTGTATTATTTCGACGATATAAGTATTGCATCAAATATGTAGTTCGTTTTTATTTGAAAAATAGTTTCTATTATACGCGAGCGATCATTTCTGGTATTTAGATTTTGACAACGCTCATTGCTAATATTTATTCTTAATTCAACAAATTTTAGCAAAAGAATAGGGTACGCACAAGAAAACGTGGCGGTACAATATCTGATTTCAAACAGTGAAACATGCAGAAATTAAAAATAGAAATAAGCATTCTACAATCCACGACGTAGATTTTCAATGCTTACGAATAGTATATTCCTCGTGAGTAAACAATAAATAAAAATGAATTAATAAAGGATCAAATGAATAGATGGATAAGCAAAAATGAAGATTAACGAATGGAATGGACGAATGTACGTACGAATGAATGGAGAATGTACGAAAAAAAAAAAAAAACGAATAAATGAAGGAAACCAGGAAGGAAGGAACAAGGAAGGAAGAAACGAATGAATGGATGGATGAATGCATGTTGAGAGAATGAATGTGTTGTAGGGGAGCGCATACCGAGAGGTCGTCGGGGTTGAAGGGCGCGGCGTCGCGGTCGCGCAGGTAGAACTCGCACTGCCGCTTGGCGCCCCACGCCTGGCCCGGCTGCTCCAGGAAGCGGCCATGATCGCGCTCCTTGGGCGGGGCGGCCGCCGCGTCGCGCAGGCACTTGAATTGGCTGCGCGCACACACACACACATCAGCACACATACACACACACACACACACAGAGGCCAGCGCGCGCACACCTGATCGCGTACATTGCTGCAGGCATGTCCACTGATTGATTGACTGGTGTTTGCGAGCGCTTAAACTAGTCCTGTAAAGGTAGTGCTTATTCTTATTACTGGAGGTGGCGATGTACTTCCACCACTGGATGGCGTGATCTGGCGCCGACTTACACATCGCCTTGCGGGGTTTTCCCCAACCAGATATCTCCCACCAGCAGGGGCACCGCCCCAGCCGGTACAATCTCTATAAACTCCCAACGTATTTGGTGGTGGTGGTGTGTGTGTGTGTGTGTGTGTGTGTGTGTGTGTGTGTGTGTGTGTGTGTGTGTGTGTGTGTGTAAGTTAAGAGTGATGATAGGACAAGGAAGAGGAAGGACATACCACGTGAAGTCCGTGACCTTTCGTTAGGGTACTGCTACGTCATTCGCCTGATGTTGATGGGAGACATCACGGAAAATTACCAATCAGAGCAACCGACCGCTAGAATTCTCCTCCAGACAGTGACTGAATTCGACCTAGCTATCTAGCTAATGTCGAAAAACCCTGGCACCTCCCGATCAAAGGCACTGCAATGACATCGGTTGATGCCCTGACCCAACTAAGCCGGTTGTAGTCAGTTCGGAAATTGACATTTGTCCAACAGACAGTGTTTTAATCCCCATTTTCGCTAATAAAAAGAAGAAACCATCAATTAATATTAAATAAATTAATAATATTTGAACTTTGAGAGTAAAATTACACTTTAGAATCGAAGGAATCTTCATTCAGTAATCGTGTTTCTTTAAAGGCCCAATAACTGAATTAATTTCCTACGTTCAGTACACGAAACTTTTAGGTTTTACAACAGGGGACAGACTATACACAGACCTGTTATTTATTTTTCATTATTGTTACATTCAACAAATAACAAAATCATTCAATAAAAGATAACACAATAAGGAAACAGGAATAGAATTTGCCAATCATACATACTTCTGCCCCTTGGAAAAATGATTATATAAGATAGAATTTGAAAGCAAAATAAACATGAAGTACAATAATAAGAAGATTCCGAAAGTGCAGGCATTTATTTTATCTAACATAGGCAGGCAAAAAGGCGTTTATTCTAGCTAAAGTAGGGGTACAACAGGGCATGTAATCAATGAAATATTGCATTTAAAAGGAAATGTAAAAAATGAAGTTGACTAATTAGATTTAATTTAAAATAATTAAGTTTTTGTAATAACTCTAAATTTTATGTTAGCACTTAACGTGGAAAGAACGAATGTAATGTTGCAACATAGCAATCCGGTATGATGGCTACGAATTTCTTTTACTCGCCAAGCTGTCTCTTCAAAATGCTATTGTGGACTCCTTTTGAATATAGAAATGACATCAGTGAAAATGGAACTATATTTTTCGTTCTTTCCACTCGTGTAATTGCTTGCACTGAGAAGGGTGTATATCATTTACGGAGAGATATCCTCACGAGTTTCGTACCTTAAACAACGATCTCAGAGAGTGGAAATACCTTACTGGAATTATGCAACATTACGTACGCACCTTTCCGACTCTTTGCCCATTGCACGTGGAGTTCCTCAAGGATCGAATTTAGGCCATATTCTGTTCCTACTTTACGTAAACGATATGCCCTATACGATTCGAAACTGTTCGGATCGGAACTGTTCGGATTCGGAACGGAAGAACAGTTCTCTTTGTGGATGATACGAACATCCTTTGCAATGAAGAAACAGTAAATAGTACAATATCAGATATTTAAAATTGGTTTCGAAATAACAAATTAATAGTAAACGAAACGAAAACGGTTTTAATGCAGTTTTCCATTTCAAATAAACAATTCTGTGTTTCATTGAACATGAACGGTGTACCATTGACTGATGTTAAGGCAACAAAATTTTTAGGCTTCAATTCAGTCAAACCTTAAATGGAACGTCCATTTAAATGAATCGAATACAAAATTAAGTTCATTATGCTGCGCATTTTGAATTCTTTCAAATTCAGTCAGCCATCATTTTGCTTGTTGTGTATATTTCGCGAATGTTCATTCCCGCCAGAGATATGGCATAATATTCTGGGGAAATACATCTTATAGGTCCCAGACTTTTAGATTACAAAAAAGAATTGTACGAATAATAACCAAATCCCACCCACGTGATTCTTGTAAGCCTTTCTTCATTAATCTAGGAATTTTACCATTAACTTGTCTGTTGATTTACGAATCAGTGGTTTTTGTCAAAAATGACTTGCTTAAGGGCGGGAATATATTTTCAGAATATATTTCAGATTATATTTCGTTGTCTATTACTACAACACTTGACGTAGAAATCATATTCATCAGGTAACAGTTTCAACAGCTCATTACAAAAAAATTCACATACAATACATGTACATTATTTTACAACACTTTGCCAGATGACATTAAACGATTAAATTCCATATAAAAATTTAAATCCAACGTGAAATCGTTTCTGCTGCATAACTGTTTCTATACAATTAGAGACTATACTGAACATCACAAGGAAAGTAACATTAATTTTAACAGTGGTATTTAATGTATTATTTACCATTGGACTGTATAATTCTAAACAATATGTAACAAGTATTGTATCGCAACTTCTTCTTCAATGACACCCATCTCGATCAGGTTTTTCGTCCAGTTTCCCTGATCCATTGAGCAAATGCTGAGATGGCCCTTGTTTTGCTTCTGGTCATAAATGTAACTTCATTATCTGTGCACATCTTCTAGAATTCAGTGGGAAATACAGTTATTCAAATTATCGTTTCCATGTTGTCGCGGCAGGAAGTATTATTCCGAAGGACAACATGGATAAGAGCCCAAAATGTATTGCTTATTTATCCTTGAAAATACATTTTATTAAATGGGAGCTTTTAAAAAAAAGTTCAAAATTCAAGTATTACATGACTTAGTGTAGGGATCACAGAATTTTGAAAATGTGCACACAATTCACTTTTCCCCATGGTACGTCATACGCAGTTTTAACTGTTTTTTGACGTTATAATATATAAATAATATATAAATAATATATAAATAATATATAAATAATATATAAATAATATATAAATAATATATAAATAATATATAAATAATAAATAAATAACGTACATACAGAAACGTAGGAAGGGAACCAAAACATTCATTATTATGTTTGAGAAAAGTTGAAAGCATTCCACTCAATGAATCGATTTTTAACCAATTAAATTTCCCACTACTCATAATCAACTTGTTTTAACAAAATTATTTTTCATGTGCTTCTAGAAATAAAAAAAAGTCAAGAACAATGTAAGAAGGAACTGCCTTGTACACTGAACACTACCGACACATAGTGAATATAAACACATTCATTATTTTTCTGTATTTAAACTTCTCAAATTAGAGTAAATAAAAAATTTAAATTTCAGAGTAAAACATTGCAATGTAATAACGGTCTCTACATTATAGATTTCAGTGAAAAATTCACGATTAGGAAAATTTCGAGATTCTGCTTTTTTCCGTACAACTTCAATTAAACAAACTGCCAGTGGCTACAGTTATTCTATTCAGAAACTTTTCAGCAATGCTCCCTCTACCAGCGTCAAGAGAAAGCCCCTCCCTCCTACGTTAGAGGGGTGGAAAGTTATGCTGTCTCTTGTGATTGCTAAAGACTGCATTTCAAAAACTAAAAAGAAAGTAATAAATATACTGCTTGGAGATATAAAAAATATAATAATGTTGTTTTGAAATAGTAAGTAAAATTTATGTATTACAGAATATTCACTTGTTTTCTTCCAACCTGGAAGGAGAGTAACCAATGAGACGCGAAGGGGTGAGCGACGGGGAGGCGGCATGAAGGGGAGGAGTTAGTAGCAGTTAGTAGAACGGCATAGTGCGCTATTCTGTGTCATTTCATCGAGGGAGCGCTGGTGTTCGAGTGTCTGTTTGTCTGGGGTTGCGCCAGCGGAGTGTGCAGCGGAGGGCGTAAAGGTCTGTAGCAGTGGGAAGCACTGGGCAGGGCCGTTGCCATCAGTGGTCTCTCGCAGCCGAAGCCTTGAGCCGAGGGTACGCTGAGCTCCACCTTTCCTCCCTTTTGGCTGTACGTAGGGAGCGCGTAAATGTCGAGGCAAGGGCTGATACTTAGAGTCCATTCAGGGGTATTAACTATAATGATTATTTATAGTTACAAATAACTTTAAATATTTATTTGTATTGTTTAGATATAATTTGAATTTTAATTGCTCAATTTACGAAGTTCTTAGTTATTTAACTTCGTTTTATTCAATAACATTGCTAATTAGTTAATTTCATTAATTTTCATTATGTGTAAAAGGAAATTTATGAAGAATACGAATACGAAAACTGATGTATCGGCTCTTCCCTTGCAGACTCGGATATTTGGGGGCGGGATGTACAGCCATCGCCCTGCTCAGTTAGGTATAACGGGGCTCCTCGTGTCTTATTAGTCTAATGCAACTTTATTTTCAGAGAAATCGTTCTTTGTCGCGTAGTTCGTGATAGGATTGCAGGCTCGTAGGTACAAAACACACAAAGTAGTAGTAGGCGCGTAATATTTTCGTTAGTTATTCTCCGCTGGACTGTGGGGGCATTGTAGGGACCTTTGCGTAGGAAACGCCCTTGCAGTCCGGCTAGCTCAGGGATCTTCGTTGAAAATGCCCTTCACGGGTAATGGAGGTGTTCTGGAAAGTTTTCCTCAGAAGTACGATGTACATTCTATAATTTTCGAATGGACTTTACCTCGAAGCAAAGCGTTCTAGAACAACCTTCCACCGAGGGAATCCTTGGAGATATTTCGAGGCGATGTTCTCGCATCGAGGGAATTGCGCTCAGGGAAGTGATTAGTTGTAGGTAGACATGACACGGGGAGCAGGGATGGTCATAACGTGTTCATTCCCAAACGTCGAGTTCATGTAGCCAGAAGTCTTCAAGAAACTTCGCGAAGAAAAGTGAGTACAGTACCACGCGACGCAATTGAACTATTTGAACGTGATACTTGTTCTAAAATGAACTCTAATGAACTCTTGTTTGCAGGTTTGCCCTCGCCGCAAACTGGAAGAGAAAAACCGGTGATCAAGGAAGGCGAAGAAATCTCCCAACAGTTCGATCCTCTTCACGACTCGTCCAGGAGTAATGGCGACATGAAACTACAGAAGGCCACGAAGGGTGGGACGGGGGTGGGGGTGGGAGTCTAATTTTCGTTTTCAGATCAGAAGAGATGGGGTGGGAGGGGAAGGGATACTGATCGGGGTCTGCTCTTGATTTCAGAAAACTGCAACGTCGCATTCAATACTGTACTATAGAACGTAGTCAGGTTTTTTTGAGCCTGATCACTTTGAGAAAACTCTACGCGCAGTTTTCGCATTTAGAACAAATAATTAAACGGGTTTCAGGATGGAGTGAGTGGGTGGCTTAATTTCTCGTCTTTCCAGGTCGGAAAATGGGTGGGACGGGAAGGGCTAATAAACGGGGTCTGCTCTTGATTTCAGGAAAACTCTGCTGCGTCATATTAAATACGGTCTAAAGAACGTATAAGATGTTGGACAGCTAGTGGCTTTGAAAACATTACATTCTCACCACTTCTTCAGATGAACAGTCTTCAGAAGGGTCTAAAGGGTGGAGTGAGTGGGAGGCTTTAATTCTTTTATTTTCAGATCACCGGGAAATGGGTGGGATGGGAAGGGTTACTAATCAGTCTCCTTTTGATTTCAGGAAAACTGTTACGCCGAATTCAACACTGTGTAAAGAATGTGTCAGATTTTGGAGCCTGCTAACTTTTGAGAACCTCCACGCGAGATCTTCGCATTAATGCTGAATAATTCGAAATGTTTTAAGGGTGGAGTGGATGACTGGTTGGCTTAAGTTCTTTTATTTTCAGGTCACCAAGATATGGGTGGGACGGGGTATGCTCTTGATTTCAGGAAAACTTTGCTACTCTGCATACAAAACTGTCTAAAGAACGTACAGTAAATATTTTGAGCCTGATACTTCAGAAAAACTGCACCCTACTTTTTCGCATTTTTACTAAATAATTAAAGGGCTCTAAAAGGTGATGAGAATGGGTGGCTCAAGTTCTTTTATTTTCAAGTCATCGAGAAATGATTGGGACGGGAAGAGCTACTAATCGGAGTCTGCTCTGGATTCCAGGAAAACTGTGTAACGCCGCATTCAAAACGGTCTAAAGAACGTACCAAATCTGGTTTTAAGCACTAGTGGCTTTGAAAACGACTTTTCATAAATTTCATCGGATGCAATTCTCCAGAAGGGGTTTTAGGGGGGTGGAATGTGCGGGGTTCCCTAATATTCTCTATTTTCACGCCACCGGAAAATGGGGTGGGTTGGGAAAGGCCACTGATTTGGGTCAGTTCAGGATTACAGGAAACGCCGCATTCAGTACTGCCTTAAACAGTTCTATTTTGGAAATTAAAAAAAATTTGTATTTTGAAATTGATAATTGGCTAATGAAAGCTTTTTTTTTAGCAAATATTTCTATCTTTCAGTTCCTTACCCTTATCCTTCTGAACATCGCTTTGGTATGTTTCTAATACTGGACGTTTGTTTACAGATCTACCCTCGACATTTCGCTCTTACAAGAGGACCGAAGTTGCACATTACAGCTATAATCTGAGAGACGAGGTTGGGAAGAATATATTGTTCTACCTTAAACTTTGATGTAAAATAAAAATGTAAAAGTGTGCCTAAGCCTTATTTTCCCAAGTGGCAGTACTTCCTATTGTATGCATCCTCGGATTAAAGCTCCTTTGTTTCGTGTAAGGAAGGTTTCTGAAATTAAAATGTTCTCAAAACCAACATTAGTTTACCTCCGTAAAATCAAAATTTCATTTTTTGCAAAAAAAATGAATTTACAATTGGAGGAAACTTTGATTACACACATATTTACCTAAGGACTAAATTGCATTATTTAATTTTTCAAAATTCATAAAAGAGCATAAAACACTGATCTGCAACTTCAATGGTTGACCAGCAAGATCAACACTTTCATTTCATTCCAAATTTTAACATTTGGAAGTACTTTTGTTTGATTTCATACTCTGATTCGGCAAGTTTTTGTAAGTTTAGGGAAGTTACAATGGATTAAGAATTCTTCAGAATAAAGTGAAATATTATTCAAATTTTGTTCATACAAGATTCACTAAAACTTGTAAATATTTAAATAAATATACCCTGAGTAAAACCACGGTACTTTAAATGAACCGTGTACTTTAAATGAACCGTGAATTTTTCCTTAACATGTCTTCGTTACGTCACATGCTGCGCACATTAAAAATTTTGCAAGAACTGAATTCCGTTACTGCGGGCATGTTCGTCAAAAGCACGCACGAGCTACACTGTCGTTTTTTGCGCGCACATCGAAGGAATTTGCAACGCAAATGCAGGTTAGTTTGTTGTTTTATCTTTGTTTTTAATGATTGTTTTAGGGGGAAAATTTATTTGGGGGTTCTGTTAGGGGTTTTCGTTAGATTTTTAAATAATACATTTAAAAAAAATTCTATTATATAACACAAAATTATAAAACAAAAATAATTCCCTAACATCATTGAAGGTAAATAACTAAATGTTGAAAAAAATCTTATAAACATGGGTGGCTTGCTTGGTGGTTGTCAAAATTTCCTACCAACTTCGATAATGTTCAAAAAGTTTCACAACGAAAACATGTACGAGTCACAAAACATTGACGTGTCGTTGATTTAATCTCTAAAATAAAAATGTATAGCGATTGTAGTAAATCGCGGTCTTGATTTGATTTGATTCTTTGTTTTGTTCATTTAAAAAAGGAATGTTCCCACAAGATCTGTGATTTTAGGTTATACTTAATATATGAATTAAATTTTAAAATTTTAATAATTTTTTTAACATTTACTACCCCTTCTTTTTAGGTGGGTTTAAAATATATGTAAAATCATCTTAATTAACAGTTGTAATGGGTTTAGTATATTTGGAATATTTAATAGTTTGGTGGTGTATTTCAAATTTTAGTGAGTTTTGTCATGTCATTTGGGGATAAATGGTTGGAGGCCTTTGGCAGCACTGGTGCAAATCAGTGTGGGCGGGACGAGTTCTTGTATACGGTTTTTAAGGTGACATAACCTAACAAATGACCAGTATCGCGAAGAAATGCGAAATGTTTATCATAGAGCATCATATCATTATGACAAATGACTTACAGCTGAGGAAAATAAATACTACAATTATTTGAGACAAAAACAAACTTAGCATGGACGCACATCGTGGCGCCAACATCCGCTACGCGTCCAAAATTTGCGGCTAACAGTGCGCAATATAAAGATTTGTGTGAGCGTAGCTTATAGAACCTGAAAGTGATATAACATTATCACAAAATATTATGTACATGGAACAACTGTAGATAGGAAATATTAGTTTTCTAGATAAGAAGAATATACAATCATATATGGAAAACCGTGTCATATTTCTTTCGACATTAAAATATTACGTAAATAACTAAATACTGCTAGAAAAACGATCTATCAAGATTATGAACTAGACATTTACCATATGTTACGATCCATTAAACAGAAAAGAATTCAATACATTCATTCAATTTTGAAAATAATTGTCAACCAAATGTTTCTGTTTTGTGAACGACAGGGGCTCCACATATTACTGCTTACACACAAAAATACACGCAACAGTGTTTGCTTACACACGAAATAGTATTTGAATTTTTTTTATGATTGTGAAAATTTCACTTAATAGCCAATTTAAGGGTAAGTATTGTCAAATGAATAAATGGCACTTACATTAGTAAAAAATGTAAGCTATTCTTAGCGAACATTTAACCCCAGGAATTAAATCGAAAGTGAACAACTACCTCATGCTGAGATGGCTGCTGGTTGGTTTGTCCAGGTGGCAAGTTCTTACCCAGCAGCGCAAGTACAATCTTTACGAGTAAGGTCATCCAAGCCTAAATAGGCAAGACCACCGAGAACTGCATTGCAAAGTATGTAAACCACGCGATGAAACAATCTTTTAACCAGTGTCTGCTGCAAGGCTACGCAGACGGGTTACAAAGAGCGTCAGATAGGAAGTAGGCCTCGTAGAATAGTCAATGCTACTAAAATTTGGGCAGAAAGTTTAGCTTACAAGCGAAATCAGTAGTTGAAGCACAAACATACCCTCGGGTTTTAATATTCAGATGCACTAACGCAGAATTCCTCAAAGGATGTCTCGTTCACTATTTATTTACTCCAAAAATAATAAGGAAAATATGAACCCATACAACAGGCATAATATACTATAGTTATTTACGAAATACGTGACATAAGACAACTATTACAATTCGAGATGGCAGAATTGCCAAAGGAGTGCGTCATTCGTAGTTACAATATAGAACACCTGGGTCATACATTATTTTGTAGACAGCCATACTTTAATTTTATTCAACTTCACAAATTACTTAATGATATATTTAATATCAGTAGTAGCTGATGCGGCCAGACAAAATTGTTTCAGTTTCTTTGTTGCATTCACAGATTTATATGAATACTTGAGCATCGTTTCCCTTTATCACTAGAGCTAAAAAGTGAACTTTTACGCATGCCCAGCGAGAACCGCTTTCACTAGTGACGGTCTAAAAAATATTTTACTAATGTATTTTATTAACGTTGAACCTCTAAGAGAACACAGTTGTATGATAAACTGAACAAATTAAAATATTCTGTCAATAAATATAAAATGTTTGTAATTTTACTTGAAATGAGTGATAGCTTATCACTCACGATCATATTTCTTATATTCTTATCAATTTAATAAAGTCTCCACAATTTCATTCAAATTCACACTCCGATGTGCGAGTGATGTAGATTGTATTACGTTCAGAAAGGTACGAACGTCACAAAACAATTACACGTTTTTCATTGATTAGTCCAGACGTATCAGATTAATCATTTTTTAATTGTAATCTCAATTTACCGTGTTAAAATCTTTTATATATTCCAAGAATCGGTTACTATCCTTAGTCCTGGAAATAAGCATCCAATATCTAAATCAGTCAATAACAATTCACGCAATGAAAGTTATTAATATTAAATATTAATACTCGAATTAATATCAACATTTTTCATTATAATAATAATAATAATAATAATAATAATAATAATAATAATACGTGAAAAAGAAGCCTCGATATAAAAAATATTCAAACCATTTTTAACCACCACATTTTGAAAAACAAAAGATAATTAATACATAAAATTAACAAATAAATGTGTGCACCAGCCAGTGCAAAATCACATCCTCCCTGCGGTGGACACATTGCGACCAAACTCTTCTGAAATGTCTCAAAAGTGACAGAAAATTTTCTGTTTTTTTTGTTGTTGTTTTTTTTAAATTTATAATTAGTATTATTTACGTGAGTGCACTCACTCGAGCTTGGCCATGACGTCAGCGCTGCACGTGGACCAGACCGTTTCCCCATAGGTGCCGCGCGACGGCGACATGATGAAGCCGTCCTTGGGGCACGAGTTGCCCCCGCCGTCGTGGTGCATGCCCAGGCTGCAACAGAGCGCAAGGCAAGGCGGAGGTCAGCGTTGGGCAAATACTATACATTTAGGATTTAATCACTGCATCAAAATACTTTTTTTTTTGATTGATTTTTTTCGTGTTTCCGGGCGCGTCAACAGCTTTGGTCATTAATCCCGTTAGTGTAGTGCATGTTTTTTCGCTGGAGATGGCGGTGATCTTCCCCCGCTGGATGGCGAGATCCGGCGCCGACCTACCGTCGGCTAGTGGGGTTTCCCCTAACCAGGACTCTCCCATTAGCGGGGCACCACCCCAGCCGGGACAAGCTCTAAGCTCCCGACCGGTCTCCCGGAATATGTGATAGTGTAGTGCATGTTATGGTAAGTGTGTGTGTGTGTAAGGGGAGAGGATAGGACAAGGAAGAGGAAGGAAAGATCGCGCGCGGTCCGTGGCTCGTTTGGTAGGGGACTGCTCCGGTATTCGCCTGGTGTTGATCGGAGAAACCGCAGAAAACTACCGATCAGAGCTGCCGGCCGCAAGAATTCTCCTCCAGACAGAGACTGAATTCGACCTAGCTGAAAAGCTAGTGTCGAAAATCCTGCCGCCAACTATCTTCAATTTTGTAGTATTGCAATGATATCTTTTTCAATTTTAAAAAATTCGGAGAGTGCCGAAAATAGGACTAGCCCCTTTTTTACCTTTCTTTGATACATACGACGACAAAATTTTAAAAAATTCGAACCGTTTTCGAGAAAAAATTGTTAAAAATTGCCTACATTTCTCGCAAAATTATGCGTAAACTACTCATATTTGAAAAAAATTTGCATGATCATATGCATAGTTCAAGATATGTCATTCGAAAACAGATTTTATTAAATAAAAAACTTGGAGGAAGACGCCAAAAACCATTTTCAACTTTTGCAGTTCTCGGAAAATTAGAGATTTCCACGGAATTAGGCCTGAGCCATTCTTTTAAGCACCTTTTTCATCACCCGGGAACAAACTTTTATCAACAATTTGAAGCCATATTTGAGAAAATTTGGAAAATAAAATTGGGGCTTCATGTAAAGTAGCCTCAAATATTAAAATATTCATTTCCTTTAAATCGATTGGGGAATATCAATTTTGGAGAAAATCGGCCGAAGGGTTTTGGGGCTAGCGTTGATCACGGATGGGAGGACAAATGGACGGTCGAACAGACGAACTGACAAACGTTTTGCCGTCAATCGATTTTTCGGTATCAAGGACCACAGAACACGGATTCTGACCACACAACGTGTTAGAGGAAGTAATTAACTGTGTATAGGAACAAGAGTTATTCATTTTTTCGTAACCAGGGACTGGCCGTAAGAGTTTTTCTGTCCCAAATTGGCCTATTTTCGGTGCATAATCACCTATAATTTCTCTTCTTACAAAATAAAGGCGAGAAAGTCATAAGATTTTCTCAAAAATCAATGCTCCATGAAATGTTACTTGAGCAATTCACCATCTAAATCTTCATTTATGCACTTTTTCTCTCTCTTACATTATTACAAACGTTTACTCAGGGGCTGGAGAAAGTACGGAAATTAACTGTAGAAAAGGTATCCTTTCCGACCTCTTTGTAGTACTTATTTCTTGCAAAGAAGCATATAGGATGTAATCATACTATCCGTATTGGAGTCCATTGAAATGGTCTAGTCCATGAGAAAAACAGGTATAATGAGTCTCTTATACTAATCCTATACTAAACTAAAGGTCCATTATACTAATGGACCTTTCAATCACAGAGGTTTGCGCGTAGGACACGGTTTAGGTTCTTGAAGCGTCTTCACTTAGTCTTGATTTTCAAAGTGTCAAGTTTCACTAAGAATTTTTGGTTTAGCCTTCAAAGTTAAAACCCGTGTATATCGTTTTAATAGTATTAATTTAACAAGAGGTAACACCACGCACATATTCTGTCACTTACAATGTCTTCAGTAATTCTACATCAATTCCTGTTTTCGTATTTCATACAATTTCTTTAGAGAGAATGTTATTGCTGTGATCAATAGTTGCGTAAAAACAAGGGAGGGTGTTCACATTGCAGGGTCGGCCCCATATGATATACATATACTGAAAATATATGGATGTATTATAATGATTATGTGGATTTAATTATAATCACAATAAAAGACAATACGAACGTGACATAAATATTCAACAGAAATCAAATTGTACGATTTACGACAAAAACTAAATTTTAATAACGTAGCTACGAATATGTTCTAATATTTGAGGTACAAAGTAAGAAATATACAGAATGGAGAAAAGGAAACACACAATTTTTTTTAATTGGTTATTTAAGGTCGCATCAACATCTTAGGTCATTAGCGACCACTATTGCTGTTAACGGTATGGTAACTATGTGGATGAAACGATATGGTGGTGATATGGGGTGAGGACGAACACAAGTACAACCATGCTGAGGCGGAACTCGAACCCGCGACCCTTCGGTCCGAGATCACTACGACATTACTGCCTTAGCGATCTCGGACACCGGGCCGACGAAACACACAATGATGGGTGCACCAATTCAGGCTAAACATTTTTAATTCTTCTTGGAAAATTACGAAAGTCATCTCTGACTTACAATTTTCAACTGTACAGAAGTACAAGAGTTCCATATGGCATGATGGAGAGATTTCTCGGAAGATAATTCGCTTACTAATTCATAATGTCTTGGTTTTCAGTAATTATTGTGAGACACCATTGTTGGAGTGTGAATACAGTTCCACAGGCCTTCTTTTTTTCTGTAATCTTGGCCCCGTTCACACGGCACTACTTCCTCCGAGAAGAATACGGGTATCTAATATGGATCTAGAGTTGTAAAGTGATCCATCCTGTGTATTAGTTTCCCTCAACGTTCAGCAAGTTGAACGACCTTCCGGGCAAAATCTCAAACAGCTGAATTGGGTAACGCTCTGCTAATGAAGTTTTGCCATCTTAAGAATATAGCTGGGACATTGAACATTGTAGATATTTTGAATGAAAAATGTTGGTCAATTCGTATTGAACGTCTCCTCGCACTGGCGGTATTTCGAGATAATAATATATATTAAATAGAATTAGGTGAATTATTAATGAAACAGTTTTCTTGAAGATTCTGAATTCTACATGGGCATGTGATCAAACGGAATATTTATTGTTCTTTAGCAGTTTGTTTTCATTAATATTCTTAAATAGGAATGTAGGTTTTATTAATAAGGTCAACAATTAATTCACAACAGAATTGCATTGAAATGTAAAATTAAGAAAATCGCTCGTTGTGAATGAAAGGAGTCGAAGGAACATGCTACCAACAAAAATATTCTCGAAGAAACCTTTTGTTGAATATTCAACTGAACACGTTAGGAGAAAAGGTAAGTAGCGATTTTAATTTTCTTAAGTACGTTTAAATAAATACCCATATTTATCCTTGTTGTTAGGGACAGTTGAATTCACGAATCCTTAGAAATATTTGAGAGTCGATAACTCGAAACGTATGAAGATTCATTATACACGTGTTTTATTATAATCATCTAGTTTTACTCATATTATTTTTAACAAATTGTATTTTTTACATAATGGAAATAAGAAAGAAATTAGTGATAATATAATCGAAAAGAATCAAACGCGCTCAAGCATGTATATAATATATGGGTACAAACAATATTTTCCGAATTTTGACATATTCGTATTTTTTTCCTCCCAAAATCTATTCAGTTAAATGGAGTTCTACAGCATAATTTTGTTCTTTTATAATACAAAAAACTTTATTCAGAGCTCGATTTTACATCGTTCGGCTCTTTCAGTTGTTCGTTGAAGAACACATTACATAATACTCCACAGACAGGCAAGACAAAAAACACAGTTTAATATGGATGAAGGAAACTCAATCGAGCACCTCCGAAAGATTTAGTAACTTTGGATTCTTCAACGTGATATGTGAGAAAGGAGTGGAGAGGGTACTGATTTCTAGGCTTCAGGTTTGTGGGGTAACATTATTTGAAACACTAGTAGAAAAAGTTACGCTCGGAAGTAGAAAATTGTAACCCTCAATGTTACAGTTTTTGTGATATTAAAATGTTTGTACGCTTCCATCTGCTGCCCCTGCATTGTGATTCTCAAATAGACGAAATTATTGCGCATAGTTATCCCCAGGTTCCTGACATCTTCATATTTCCCATTTAAATCCCTTCCAGCAAAAATGTTTACTTGCTTATATAGAGGAGTTACTCTGTGAAGGAACCACTTTGACAGGTCGAGAAACAAATGAACGTCGTATAGAGCGATGGCATTGCAAGAGACAGTGATGAATCCATTTACAAAAGAGCTAACTGTAAATTAACGTGTCAGGTCATAACCAACAATTAAGGTCATAACCAACAGTTATGTAGCCGAGCAGTAGCTGTCAAAGAGGTCCGTTCTGTTCAGGAAGTACAGTTGCCGGACGTCCTGAAAATGCGGGATATGTTCTGAATATAGATATATGTCCCGCCAGATTTTTCTGTTTCTGCCAAATGTCCCGAATTTGTATATTCTTTTTAACTCTACACATTTCTACAAAAAAAAACTGCATTGTAGAACTGTGAGCTATACAATAGAAGGCAAGCGGGCAGTTTCTTTGTTAAGCAAATATTGTCATCTTTTTCCTTTTACTGGTAACTGGTCAATCTGAGAGCTGAACAAAAAAATCTGTATGTTTTGAATCGGTGTCTCTCTCACAATGTGTCAGTGAAAGAAACTCAAGAATGCAAAGACGGAAAGAGCTCCGTGAATAACAGTGAATTAATATCGACCAAAGTCATGCTAAAGCATGATTTTACGTCAATATTTACGTTAATATTTTATTTAAATGCTCTGAAATACTTCACATATTTTGTCATGGAAAAATATGAAAACGACCTGGATGACCTGTAAAAGTCAGGGAAATTCGTCCTAGAAAAAGTGTGGGTATTCTTATATTCTTGAAAGGGGGCAATGTAATTTATCTGGATCTATTATTTAGTTGCTTAATTGATATACTAATTCCTTGTTCTACGATTCACTTGATATACTATTTAGTTTTACAAAAATAAACAATTTGCTCTGAAATATATTTCGGATGTTCTGAATTCCACTGTTATGCTTATGCCAACCATATTCTTATAGTAATCTCTGTATATCCCGCTAACATTCCACATGGGTTATCATGTTCTACACCCGAACCCTTCATTTTGTACCCAACTTTCCCCCTGCTTTCGTAACATTCGGAAGCCGAGTGGCTTCCACATGTCCCCGCTTCATCAGCGATGCCGGTCAGCGTCCAGTCCGCTGGAGGCGCCGCGGACGCCGCTGCCGTGGAGAAATGCGGCGTCCAGCTCCAGCGAGTGGGGAAGGGGGAGGGGGGGCACGGTGGCCGTGCACCGGGTGATTCACTGCGCTTAATTCAATCCCACGTGACGAATGCCCTTCCTGCCGCCTCCGCCTCTGCCCAGCGCTGCCGCAGCGAGTGTTGCTGCTCAGTGGCGGACAGGCGGCGCGGTACAGTGGGGCGGACTGAGGATCAAAAATCCTGAAGCAAATGGGATTAATTTATAGAGAGATTACTATAAGAAGGGACCACAGCTACTGCATGACCACTGCTCGTAACATTGCTGCAGGTTATATCCACGTACTCATTGTGTCAGTGTGTTCGTTTTTTTTTTTTTTTTGTTTTGTTTTTTTTAATTTGTTGCGTCCACTCCTTGACGCAACGCGTCTCCAAGCCCCTTAAGGGGCGTTGAGCGCTTTTGCCCTTGGGAGTAATCCTCCATTAATGGGCATTATTTTTAATATTAGTCCAGTCTCGTCACGTCGCAGTCAGTCAGTGCCTTTTATCCCTTCGGCCAGGGGCTCGACGCCGTTAGATCCCGGGGTTCCTGGCCGGTCACCCAACCACGAACCCGCGAGTCTCGAATGCGCTTAACCTTCGTGACTTCACGGAGCGTAGTAAACGCATTCGGCTAGCGCCGGCGTTTACAGTTCATTTGTCGATGGCTTCATCACTGTCTCTCTCTTGGCCTTGCATGGCGTTCATTTGTTTCCCACCATTCAAATTGGTCCCTTCTTACAGCAACTCTTCTGTAGAAAGTGGCTTAGACGTATTCTTTGGATTATTGATTTCGAGTCTAGCGGTGGATTTGACATTTTTTATAATTAAAAATAATGCAGGGAAATTACTGTTACTGGAAATAAACTAGGAAGAACAAGCTTCGGAGGTACGGGGTCTCAACAAGCTTCGGAGATACGGGACTGATTCGAATTTGTGGGACTGTTTTTGATAAGACCGGCAGTGAGGCGCATAACGCTCATGGTACGTAGGTTGCATCACGACATAAAGGATAGTTGCATAGAGATATTGTCTGAGTTATTGATTTCTAATTTAGAGGCAGATTTGATAATTTTTCATATTTAAACAATATTGAACGGAAATATATGTTGTTCGAAATGGACTGGAAAGTCTGATGTGATATGCGGATCCGAAAAGTATCCAGAAATTATCTAGATATGATAAAGATCTCAACAAACATTGTCGGATTTGTCATTGTTTGTCGCAAGTACTTCGCCGGTTATAGTGAACCTCTGGGCACTAACAGTTTTGGTTCACTATATCCGGGGCTCATCCGATGATGGAAAAATTTAATAGAATTTTTCCATAACGATTGATTTTGTTAATAAAGAGATACAGCAAAGTACATGAAAGCACGAACTGAAAATATCAATATCTTTATTTGTCCTTAAAAAATCAATTATTTTCAATTGTTGCCTGCGTACATTTTTCATTAATAATTTCTCTAGATCTTTCTCCTGAGTTCGTGCTCTCTCCATACTTGATTGTCCTCTGTCTCTATTAATAAGTATCGTAATGCAGTATTCACACCTTTCAATGCACTGTTACAACACCGTTTTTTTCTTCTCTCTTCCCCCCCACACCTCTCTCTCTCTCTCTCTCTCTCTCTCTCTCTCTCTCTCTCTCTCTCTCTCTCTCAACGCCATTTTACTCGCGTAACAGCATGCAAGATAGAATTAATTTCCAGGACTTATTTCCTTCGTTCACTATATCCGAGGTTCAGGTTAACTATAACCGAATCTTCTTATGCTTATTTGTAATATAAGTGAAACGGGACCGGTAAGTTAAGTTCACTATACCGGTAGCGGTAGCTCAGTGCATCAACTGATGTCACTGCAGCGCTTCTGACCGGGAGGTCCTAGGTTCGAGTCCTGACGGCGGCAGGATTTTCGACACTAGCTTTTCAGCTAGGTTGAATTCAGTCGCTGTCTGGAGGAGAATTCTCGCGACCGGCTGCTCCAATCGGTAGTTTTCCGTGGTTTCTCCGATCAACACCAGGCGAATGCCGGAGCAGTATCCTACAAAACGGGCCACGGAACGCGCGCGACCTGTCCTTCCTCTTCCTTGTCCTATCCTCTCCCCTTACACTAACATGCACTACACTACCACATATTCCAGGAGACCGGTCGGGAGCTTAGAGCTTGTCCCGGCTGGGGCGGTGCCCCGCTGATGGGAGAGTCCTGGTTAGAGGGAAACCCCACTAGCCGCCGGTAGGTCGGCGCCGGATCTCGCTATCCAGCGGGGGAAGAACACCGCCATCTCTTGAGAAAAACATGCACTACGCTAACGGGACTAATGACCGAAGCAGATGACGCGCCCGGAAACACGAAAAAATCAATCAATCAAGTTCACTATAACCGAGGGTTCATTATATCCGAGTTCACTATAACCGGAGTCGACTGTATTGTGTTTCGTTTTATCGCGACGCGGCCCACAGCGCGGCGCAGTTTGGTGCGGTTTGGAGGTTGCGTCACGGCGGAAGTGGCCGCGGCCGTGGCGGCGGCGGTGGCGGCGGGGGAGGCCCGCTGCGATCCGCTCTTCTCCGCCCAGCGCAGCTCCTCCGCGCTCCGGGGTGAGTGCTCGCGCAGCAGGCTCGCGTCAATCACCGCGCCGGATGCGAGAATCCCCGCCCCCCGAGCGTTAGCGGAGCCGCGGGGGGCGCGGACACCCCGGAAACAAGGCGCTGCCGCCGCAGGCCCGCTTTTTATGCGCGGTTAAAGGCGCAGCGTGACAAATTGACGCGGGAGGACCGCCTGTCTTGATCCAGCGGCAGCACCTCTCCTGGATTGTTGGATTGTCGTCTGGGAAGTCCGTAGGCGTGAGCAGCGTAAAACAGGTCGAGGAGCCAACTATATATCTGGGCCCAAATATTAAATGCTCAGTCAATGTCTCCTTTCTCGCAACCGCAATCGCTACCGCTCACACGTGGTGTGAATTAATGAATTAATGTTTTGTGGGTCCTTGATACCGAAAAATCGATTGAAGGCAAAACGTCTGTCCGTCCGTCTATCTGTGAACAAGGCTAGCGGCTAAAGTGTTCAGCCGATTTTCTCTAAAATTTATATTCCGTAATCGATCTAGCTTATGACGCGGCCACTTGAATTTGAAACTGATATTTTAATTTTGAGGGGTACATTAGATGAAGCCTCTGGGAAATTTTCAAAATTTTCAAAACAATGGCTCCATCGTTTGTGATTAAATTTTGGTGTTGGATTGTGTAAAGAGCGTTTAAGAGAATGGTACAGATCTCATTTTCGTTAAAAACTGATTTCTCGAAAATAGCAAAAATTCACATTTTTTTTCGGCGTCTTCCTACAATTATGATGATAAACATTTTTTGTCTTAATGAAATTTGTTCATGAAATACAAAGCTAAAAATAATGTCATGTTCAATTTTTCAAAAACCTGAGTATTTTTTGCTCCCCCCCTCAACAGTCACAGCCCTCTTGTCCCTCCCCCCAACCCCGCCCGACAGTTACGCACGCCTATGGGGAGGTCTTTGTGTACGAGTCCGGGACGATGACGGGTTTTTGACACTATCTGCATAGTTAGGTCGAATTTGACCACTGTCTGGAAATGAATTCTGCGCCCTGTGTCATCAATACTGCTAAGAAAGCAAAAAATTTCCTAGCAGAAGATTAGGGTTAGAAAGAGCGATCAGGATCTGTCTTCTTTGAGAATTTTGGTTTCGTTTTCTTTTTTTGCAGGGCACTGATCAAGTGCAACTTCTTATTTGTTTTCCATCTTCAAAACACACTCATAATTCAGAATACGTTCTATAGTATATGTCTGTTTTAAGGATCTGTCTACCTTGCTTCCCTTCACACTACGACAATCCTCATGGAACCAGTAACTCATTTCCAAATCGCAGGACGCCAAACAAATTATTGTTCAAATCAATTTGCTGCACAAAATATTTGCTATATTTGTCTTCCCATCAATTTTGGATGCACAAAACATTTCACTAGCTTCCTCTTTTCCGTTAAAAAATTGCTCTCATTGCCTCGTCGACGTCGATTTTAATAGACAGATTACAGAGTTCGTTGTCAGATTTTCGGAATCAAGACTGACGGATCGAAATTAGGAAAAATACAGAAATTCGTAGTGTGTTGAACATGCTCAACGATTGTCAACATTGCGCTATTACATTGCGTCATAGATACACAATGTCTCACGAACCTTCTGACATAAGTGGTCAGAATTTTCATCATTGTCTGTTTTTACACTGTGTGTCACTGTTTATGAAATGGATTGTGTCTGAGGGTGTCACGGTGACACACGAGTATCATCATCGTGATACAGAATCGCAAATGTTTCACCTGTTATCGGAAATATTTCAATCGTCCATTATATGATTTTGCTCTTCGAACGTTTTTGGATCCTGTATATTCCTTATTTCCAAACGTCTTAAGGCCCAAAACGTTTAACTTCATTCCTTTTTTTACAAATCAAAGAATGTTTCTGAGAATTGTGCATAAACACTGATCTTTGTCAGAATGAAAATATTTGTTCATATACTACTACAAAAGGGCGATGATTTATTTCAAACTTAAACATCTCCAGAGGCAAGTAAAGACAATTTGTTCGTACTATGTTTAGAGGTTTGAAGTTTTGTATTGACATGTTTGATAAACGAACCGATGGAATGTAGGCGACAACTTATCTTACATCCCATCTGCTTTTAAATATTGTAGTAAGGGTGGCTCAAGAAAGTAAAATAAATCCACTTATCCATAGAATTTAGAGATACTATTTCCGTGTTACAACATTCAGAACAAAGATTGTACGACTATAATTCAAACTATATTACATAATTTGTCATTCATATTTACCCTTGATGTGTCTCCAAAGTGTTACATGAATTCAAAGACACGTAAGTATTTTAAATAGTACAAAATTTTATGACGACTTAGAAATTCAGATTTATTATTTGGTTAAAATTAATGTTTTAATAATAATATTACATAAAAATAAAAACAAGATGTGTTTGATAAAACTATTGTAGTTATTATGGTACTTTCTTTCACATTTCTCACGTTTTTCTTTTGTACCGTCTTAGGTGAGTCAGGGCATCAATTGATGTCACTGACCGGGAGGTGTAGGCTTTTCGACTCTGACTAGATAGGTCGAATTCAGCTGCTGTCTGGAGAGGAATTCTAATGGACGGCTGCTCTGATCGGTAGTTTTCCGTGATTTCATCGATGAATACCTGGCATGATGGAGCAGTACCCTAACAAACGGGTCATGGGTTTTGAGCGATCTTTCCTTCCTCGTCCTTGTCCTATCCCCACTACGTTACATGGATGTGATAGTTTCTTTATTTTTATGAGTTTTCTTCTTTTTTTAACTTGATTGTTTCTAACTGTGTTTTATTCCCAAGTATTCATGCAATCTTTTTATGGGAGTCCCATTTCTTTTAGTATTTAGTATTAGTGGTTTGTTGCATTTTGCTTTTCCATCAGATTTATCTAATAAATTTTCTGCACATGTTCCTTTCAAAATCGTTTTCTTTTTCAATGATCTATTTATTTATACGTTACCGTGAAGGTTACCCTGATGTTAATATAATGTTGTATGAGATGCAAATTGTGCAAAAAATTATTTTATTGAATTGCAACATCTCATAATTTTTATTAATTTTAGAGGGCAGTATCTTCTGATCTATTGTGTTTTCAGCACGTTCCACATGAGAAAAAGGTGATGATTTACACAAATACTTTGACCCATATGGATAACGGCCAGTTTTATTGCAAGGGCTACACAGAAGTGCACTCTCTCATACAGTTTAGCTGCTGGAGACAAATTGCCTATTTCAGAATTAGGAGTTTCATATGACTAGTGAAATGTATATGAAATAAAACGACGAAATCCAGTAGATCGTAGAATGGTGTGTGCTTTAGTCATGAAATATATTACACTTGGTTTGACTTTGATAAGAATGGATTTTCAAATCACATACTCCTGAAAATAGTAGATCATGTGACAGAAATCAAATTTACTCAGCTCACGCACTTATAGTTATAACAAATGTAGACGATATTGCATTCATTCTTGAATCAATTAAAACAGTACCTTCGGATAGGCAGATTTGTTTAATTCAGAAGCACATCCATTTTTTCTAATAATACCTAATAGACCAAAGTTTACATTAACAACCAAACATCATAACTTCCTTCTTCCTTGAAATATTAAGAGGAGATTAATCGAGGCGTCAGATTACAAGATCGGTTCTTTTTCTGGATGCTGGAAGCTTTCCAAGCTCTCCACCGCCAGCTGTTAAGTGTGACGTGTTTGTGACAAACAAACAGCGCTTCACAGCTATCGATTGCTGTGGAGTAAACATTTCCTGGCGCGGAGCGGTGGTTGCTGCGGGGCGTGTGGTCCACGCGCCTGAAACAACACAACACCCGGCCCATGCGGCCGGACCCTTCCGCCGGAACACCACCGGAAACAACACCAGGGCGCCCGAGACTATCCTGGGTGCCCGTACACGTGGTGCATTCAGATTGAGACATAAACCAGGAATAAAAATCAGATTTATAGTAATGTAAGAAGTGCATAAGAAAGATCTATCGATTGATTTAATAGTGATTCCTAGCGCGTAGACGTCAAATGTCTTTAGTCCCGTAAGTGTAGAGGATGTTTTCTTATCGCGGGAGGTAGAAATGATCTTCCTCGCTGGACGGAGATATCAGGCGCCGACCTACCGTCGACTAGCGGGGTTTTCCCAAACCAGGTATCTCCCACCAGCGGAGCACCGCCCCCGCGGGGTCAAGCTCTAAGCTCGAGATTGACCTCTCTGCATGTGTGGTAGTGTACACTTAAATATACCACATCACAACGATCTTGCAGCGCCTCTGACCGGGGGGTCCTAGGTTCGAGTCCCGACAGCGGCGGGATTTTCGACACTAGCTTTTCAGCAAGGTCGAATTCAGTCGCTGTCGGAGAAGAATTCTAGCGGCCGGCTGCTCTGATCGGTAGTTTTCCGTGGTTTCTCCGATCGACACAAGGCGAATGCCGGAGCAGTACCCTACCAAAGGGGCCACGGACCGTGCGCGATCTGTCCTTCCTCTTCCTTGTCCTATCCTCTCCCCCTTGCACACTCACTTACACTAACATACACTACACTGCCACATATTCCGGGAGACCGGTCGGGAGTTTAGAGCTTGTCCCTGCTGGGGCGGTGCCCCGTTGGTGTCCCGCGAGAGTCCTGGTTGGGGGAAACCCCACTAGCCGACGGTAGGTCGGCGCCGGATCTCGCCATCCAGTGGGGGAAGACCACCGCCATCTCTCGAGAAAAAAAACATGCACTACACTAACGGGGCTAATGGCCAAAGCAGTTGACGCGCCCGGAAACTCGAAAAAACCAAACCAAACCAAACCACAACGATCTCTTGATAATATCCTTTCAGAGATGACTCATGTGATTGCTGCGTTTACAGAATTCATGGATGTTTTGTGTGAATCGTTGAGTCGACGATCGAAGCCTCGCCGTCGAATTGGAAGCGTGCACAACTACACCTTTGTGAATCACCGCTGATTAGGCAGCGTGTTCCTCACATGTTCCCATTGTTCTGTTCGTCAAGAAATTTCTCGCGACCCTGGCCGAGATCGAGCATGTTTGTTTTGAATCACCACAATGGGATTGCAGCGACCAGTAAAAATGAGTTCAAAAACTCCGCTGCTTTAATGTTTTCCTGCGGGCGAGATTGAAGTCACGACCTTCTGTGGTGGTCCAATATAAGATAAGTCCTGCAGGAAAATTTTAATATCCCGTCTGGGTGCCCAGATTCCCAGTGCTAGTGTCGTCGTTAGCCTAAAGATGATTGCAGTAAGGAGACAGGATTGTTGGTTGCAGCCCCTCGGGTGAAAAAATTCGGGCGACCCCCAATCGAGTTTTGGCTTCGACGCGCCAGTTCACGATACCCGCCGGTATAGACGAATTCGCCTAAGAATAAGTCAAAATGACAGTTTGCTAAACAAGTGAGCATCACATGTAATTCACAGTACATCACATGTACATCACAGTAATGAAGTATCCCTCCGCCGCGACAGCTGTTCAGCCACGCCTCTTCGTAAAGTGTTTGGTTATCAGTCCGGTGAACGACCACAGAACGACAACAACCACGGAACCTTCAATTATATTGCCAGCACTAGTTGTCAAAACGCTCTTTTCTTATAAAAATCGTTCTATATTAGAGAGTGTCCTCTGTGATAGCTCATTGGGAACGTACTAGCTTCCCGTGCTGTGGTCCCCGGGTTCGTTTCCCGGTGGAGGCAAAAATATAGTTGTAGCTTTCCTTTAAAATCATACCAGTTTCTGTAGCTGTGTGAGGAAGAAAAGCTCAAGCAGGCGGATCTTGCTAATTACGATGAAGAGAATACGTCAGGTTCGCCTCATGTCGCTCTTACCCCCAAGCATGGGAACTTAACTAGGCCCAGGCAAGGGGGGACACCGGTAGCTAGCCGGCGAAGTCGGACTACCGACCCAAAACGCCAAATACATACATATATTAGAGAGTTTGTGTTTGCCTTAGCGGGTTGACTATCGATCTTCTGGGCATGCGCAGATGCTCAAAAGTGATGCGAAACTTCAACTGCGCACGCACAGAAGATCGATAGTGTTTTAACATTCGAGGTTGCACAGACTTTCTATTTAAGAGGGACTTCGTCCCGGCGCAGTGAGTGGCGTAAAACCCAGTGGCGTCTCCTCACTCTGGACCTAGGGCGTTGGCAGTGAAGGAAAGTGTTAACCCCCGCACTACTCTTTCCACTTACATATTTGGAGTAAAATTGAATTACGTGAACGAACTCCTTATTTATTTTAAATTATAATGTAGGAAGAATGAGGGAAAGATAGTCGCAAAATAACAACAATGAGGATGTTGTGTTTTCTAATGCAAAGATTGGAATAAAATATTTTAAAGTATTTAAAAAGACATGCTCGACGCTTTTCCCATTCTTCAGTTCTCGTTTTAAAAATTAAAGTCTGAAATATTATCAGGCTAGAATATGATCGCCCATTACTCAATTACTTGTTTCTTTTCTTCATACGAAAGGGAAGGAAAGTAATTATTTCAAACTATTGTTCCACCATTTCACTTCCCTAACACAAAATAACACTGATTTCGTGAGTATCGCTAAAGCTTAGCAACGCACAACTGAGCAGTTAAATCAAAATCCAACGCCTTGGCACGCTTTGTCTTTGAATGGAGGGGACGTCGCACGCCTGCCGATCCGACCTGAAGACGTTGGAGGCAATCGCCAACGGCCTGAGCTGCGCTCACGCACTGCCGCCTGCGTTGCATGGAAGCGCTGCTGCCGATCTATAACGCCCATTGCAAGGAAGAGCGAACAAATGAAAAAAAATCTAAATAAATTCAAAGGATTTTTTTTATTTCCTTGGGCGTTGACCCACGACTTGCACACCCAAAGAAAACGCCACTGGAAAAATCACTGCAGTAACAAATTGGAAAGGGGGTAAACTTTGAGGCAAAGCGGCCTCTACCAGATTATGAATAAATGTGATCTTCGCGTTCCAACGAACCCCGATACCAGTCCAACAGTGTATTTGCACACCCGCGAGGTAGGGGGATGAGAGCTATGCATGCTCAGGTGCCCATCCCGGGGGCGTGAAAACCCTCTTAGTAAATATGCAAAACTCCCGAGATAGTATCCCTCCTGAGGAATCCACGGCTTTAATGTTTGTATTAAAGCAAAAATAGCCTCCAAGAATGAAAGATTTGGCAAAATATTGAAGATAAATAATTGTAATTCCATCACTTTGATTCTTGACCACATTCAAAAGTCTGTAAATTGTTAATGAACATTAAACAATAAAAGCTTAAACTTGAAACGAAATGGTTAATTCCCCCATTTGGTAGCTAAAAGAATCGTAATTGTTGAGATCATCAGTAGGTTTCCTCGATCATGGCGTACACCCATACGTAGTTCTCATTTCTTAGGGCGCTGTGTTTAGTCGCCTCTAGAGTTCATTGGCTTCGACTTAAAGTGGATAGATGTGAACCTCGCAGGTAGGGAAGGCAAAAAATCGATGTTTTCCACCAGAAACATATTAACATCGATATTTTGCGCCCAATGTTTCCTTCACATCGACATTTTGTTGCAAAAACATCGATGTTTTTAATTTGTGGAGTAGCAGCAATCCACAGCAATATCGTTGTTTTGTGTCATCCTCTTCATCACGCTGCACATTTCACCTGTGCAATCTGAGGGAGTATTGGAGCTGCTCGTGTTATTAATGTGTGTTATCGCCAGGCGTGTCATTGCCGGAATCGACAGTGAAACACGAAATCGATAGCGAAACACGATGTTTCTTATTGTTACTTATATATTCTTTACATTCGATAATAATTTTTACATACTACTAACATGCTGGTAACCACACAATAAAATATATCCCTTTTACATACTGTAATTAAAAATAGCTTGTTTATTAGTCTATCATTAAAAACATCGATGTTTTCATGGACATCGAAAACTCTTCAACGATGTATCGAAACATCGATGTATCGATGTTTTGGTAAAATTTTCCATCACTACTCGCAAGATGACTTAAGCTTGTACTCACTTGTGTCCTATCTCGTGAGCGAGCACGTAGACGGAGGTGAAGCCGGCGGCGGGATATGGCTTGCCGAACTTGTCGACGGTCCCCAACTCCGCGATGACGCAGTCATATGGAGGCAGGCACACGCCGCCCACAGTTGCCAGCCCTGCGAAGGAGAATAAACAAATTATGAACTCCTAATGAAAACGTAAATCGTCGCATAAAAAGATGTTTAGAAGTGAAAACTGCTTATTGTCTGTATTATTTCTGTGTCAAAATAGATGAAAAACAGTTTAAGTCTATTACATTAAAGAAAATTAGTGCCGTTCTTGTTGCTGACGTTTCCAACGTCAAGTAAATTGTTTCATTACCAAAGTACTTAAAATGTGATGTCAGATCTAAGTGAGATATGCCAATGTTCATGTAGACCTACATAAGCGTAACAACTACTGTTCACTGAAACCCTGATAAATGTTGCATAAAGTATCGAAACGCCGCCTTCATAAAAACTTGAAGTAATTATATATTTATTTAAGATTTTGCACAAACTCAAGAGTCTTGCCATACTTTTCACTTATTTATAATAAGAGAAAATATATGGCACTGATTACGTTTGAGAGGTGTGAGAACAAATTCCAAAAATTCAGCTAAGAGGATTAAAAAAAATCTGACATCTTAATAAATGCATAGATCTCCTTATGGGAAAATATTCGAAAATATGGTTACCCAAAACACTATATTAATGGTTAAATCGAGTGTCTTATATGTTCCTATTGTCTTTCTATATGTTAAACAAATGTATACGACAACGAAATAGATAAGAATTTACAAAATACAAAAGTGAAGTAGCTCTTTCGTTGCTCAGAATTCACTTTACTTCATTCTGAATATTCCTTTCATCAGTAAGAATCGTTATCATAACAATATTTTGCTGTAGACATGAAATTCATTAATGACGTGAGTATTTGATCACTTCTCTAAACACGCGTACAGATACAATGGTTATATCACAATGAAATACTATCAGGATTTATCTCACGAGAGTGGGTTTCGATTTCTCATCAATCACTTAAGTTAGTCTGACGCGGACTTAGATTACATCTTCACTGACATCACTCTGTATACATCATGCGTAACACCAGACTTCAATTTTTGACTCATCGTCGGTCTGAATGGTCTTGAATGGTCGGTCTTGAATGGCATTGTTCTAACAGGGGTGCGGTTGACATTGCTGAAAACAACTGATCATTTGACGAGCACCATTGCTCGGTTGATGTCATCCCTGTAATCCAGCCATTTATATTCCGCGCATACCATGAAATGTCATTGTTGCCTTCAACAAAATTCCTTGAAGAACGTTGAACCCCAAGAAGACTATGGAATGCTTCAGACCCGTTGGAATGTTAAAATGTTCGCTCAGAAGGGACTTTTCATAAGCACATTCTCGAATTATTGCTAACTCCGCATTATCTTACGTGACATCAATAAAATTACAACAATTTTTGTTGCAAACATTGATAAGACAATTTCACAACTACAAAGTAAGAATAAATTAAATTTCATAACATGCATACCCATCTGTTTTGTGCAAATTTGATAATTTAAAGAGGAGGTAAAAAATAATGTTAAATATTGTTTATTTAATCATTTTGTCTTCTTTTAGACTCTAATTTTGCGCGAAGACTGATGTACGAGGATGTCTGGATAATTTATTATTTTCATCTAACGTTAAAAATAACGATGTGTCAGTGAACCACTTCTTCATCGAAATGAGCAGAGATGGAATCGCCATAAACTTGTCCGTATGAATGGCTCTGTTCTTCGTATTAAGTGCTCGTGTGTGAGGGAAGTCGTAAAAAGCATGGAGTTCGTTTCCTGATAAAAGGGATTCATTAATCCCGGACGATCCTTATTCGCAGAAGCAGTGACCTCACATTCTACCAGTCCCTGCAACGTTTCTTCACACTAAACAGGCTCGGACTTATATTCAGGACAAGAGCGGCAAATTTCAGAAGGAGTCAAATGGTTTTAAAGAACTCTGACCGGCCTGGAGAGCCGAGGTCGCTAAGGCTGAAGAGCCGTAGCTGCTTCGTGTAGGAAGGGTCGCGGGTTCGAATCCCGCCAGGGACATGGTGTGCCGTATGACCTTACCGTTAGCTCCAGTGTTACTTACAAGGGTCGTTATGTGACCTTACTAGTTGAAAAGCAAAGCTAAGGAAATAATTTTTAAAAATAAAATTATTTAAAAAAGGGACTCTGGTTCAAATTCAAGTTGGAATTTTGGTACAAAAAGTAACAAAATTGGTTGAATGAAATACGACAATAACATCAGCTTCTTTCATCATTTCCGCAGAACGACAGGTTTTTGTCCATCGTATCATGTGAGATAATTTTAAAAAGTAAAGCTTGTCAACGCGGCACTGCATTGAGTCATAATTTATGCGCAAAGTCTTAGAAGTCATTTATATATAAATCGGGTTTTGTTGATCAGGTTCTGTTTTAATAAGTCTGTTCTGATCAAGGTCTATTCAACACTCACTGGAATGGTAAAGTGTGACAAGAGACATTGGACCTTAAGGACCATCACTTTAAATCCGATCCCAGAACTAAATTTGACAGGCAGGGGGAGGGGACAGAAGGTTTATGAAATAACACCTGAAGAAAATGTACGTAATGAAGTTGCATTGACGATTAAAATGCATATTAGATGTAAACTAATTGCTTACAATAATTATTTAGTTAGAATATAATTTGATTACAAAACAGACCTCCAGACACAAGGGGCCAAGTTCCGTGAGTTACTACTCGACGAGCATGTTTCCAAAGTCCCAAATTATTCTCCTCCAGTGATTGAATTCGATCCGAACACAAAGTTAGTATGGAAAATCTGCCACTGCTTGGCCTGTAAACCTAGATCAACGCTGCTGCATTGTGAATATTACCACTAAGCTACCACAGCCGAGCCTTAAGTGTTCAGATGTTCACAGAACCTACACCAGCATGAGATGTTCCTCTACCACGGTTCCGTTACTCCGCCGTGAAATTATCTGCACTTTGAGTACGAGTCAGTTGGTGCATGTTGGGTGACCGCGCCGTGTTGCAGCGATGCCATAACGACGACGTTAGGGTGGAGAGGGGGCGTGCGGTCAATTGCTCGTGACCGCCGCAGCGCCCCAAGGTTTTTGCGCGAGCGATCATGATACAGTGGCTCGGGCGTTGAAGTAACAGGCACGATAAGATGATCGTACACTAAATTTAACAATCATTTGAATTATATATCTAGATGTCTTCACGCATTTTGTTCATTACGACTAACTTAACCTCTGTATATATGTAGTACCCATGAGTAAAGGCTAAGGAAAGACGTATTTGTACGATTTATGAGAGGCCATCGATACCGAACCCAATAAGTATGTTTCTGATCGTTTTGTAATTTTCTCCTACAGGTGTATCAAACAGAGTTAAGGTGAAACATACACAATTGTCTCGATTATGCTGTAAAGAAATCAGCAGCAAGCACACACGAAAGCGCAACACACATTACCACGCTCAGATTCTGAGGACCTAAAAATTCTTTGAAAATGACGTAAAAAACTTAAAAATAAGAGAAAAATAACCTCATTTTCAATAAATTCAAAATTATATAAGAAAGTGTTTACTTGTTCAACGAATTTTACAATTTTAAATATAATTCATTTATATAAAATTATATTTGATAGACTACATTTTAGGAGAAATGTAATCCTTAGCTCCGATGTTCCAACCGTCGGTTTTGAAAAGTCGAAGTTACCGAGGATCCGTGTAATTGTCAGAGTTCGAAAACCAGAGTTCATTGCAGTAGTGAATTTCGTCCTGAACTGATGATACAATAAAAACTTTATTTTAGAATGTTATTGTAAATTCATGAAACATTCACTAATAAAAAAACACGAAAAGGAAAAAATGCGTAAAATGACCAAATTGGCCAAAAATGACCAAAAAATGGGCCAGTAACTATACATTTCTATTACCTATATGTCGTGATAAACATTCATTTATAAGTTAGCTATGTCTAAAATGCACCAATGAAAACATGACGTCATCAGAATACGAGCACAGCACATTACCAAATATTTTAACTCAAAAACGGTGCTTCCAAATCTATCAAAACCTGGTTACGGCTGTGTCTAGCTCAGAGCCAGCGCTGCAGCTGACTGCAGAGACCCTGATCGGAAGAGCCTAGGTTCGAGTCCTGACACTAGCGGATTTTCGACCCTAGCTATAGAGCTAGGTTGAACTCAGCCGTTGGCAGGCGGAAAATTCTAGCTGCCGGCTGCTCAAGTTTCCCGTGATTTGTCTGATCAAAACTAGGCAAATGCCAAAACAGTACCGGAACAAACTGGCTACGGATCGTGCGCTATCTAGTCCCTTTCTCTTCATGTTCTCTTCTCTCCCGTTGCAAACACTCTCTCTTCCAAGCTCTACACAACCACTCATATCGAGAGAGCAGTCGGGAGCTTAGAACTGATATCGAAGTGATGGTGTGCCCGAGTGGAGAAAGATACCTGGAGAGGAAAATACCCAACCTACTGAGTAGTTGGTACTGAGTAGTTGAGGACCTGTCTACACGAAGTTATTTGGAATACGAAGCTGTTTTCACTTTCAAGACAATAATTTACAAAGTGCGAAAATTATGCACGTATCTCCTGTATTCTAGTTAAAAGCTGACTATTTTGCGAATATGAACCACATCAATATATTTTTCTCACAAAAAATAATAAATGACAAATAATATTTCATACGATAGGTTTCTGAGTTATTAAATTGTTTTAAATGCAAATTTACCATATTCTATTCAGTCCTGAAAATATCATAAGTTAATAAGCGTACTAAAAATAATATCTCCCTCGTTCAAGCATTATTAAGCAAATTAGTATGCGAAAGAATTCTCCTCGGAGATATTTTGTAGTAAACAAATAGCTGCAGTATTTTACTATCTACAACCCAAAAGTTTATGTCAATTTGAAACTCACATTTACCGACAGTGCCGATTGTTAAAAACTCTAAAATATTCATAAAAACTGGCGTTAGCATCAAAATCAATCAAAGAAACACTTGTGTTAGCATCAAATATTTGGAATTTAATCCATTTTTAATTTTTGTCATCTTACTGTGTATCCTATGAATGAAACGTAGTAACGTGATTTGGTAGTAGCGATATAATTTTTTAATACCACAATTTAAAATATGAGAATTACATTAACTTCGAATTAAAGGAATACGCTGTTAATGTTTATTTGGTCAAAAAACCGTAAAAACTGTATATGACGTATGAGGGAGAAGATTATCTGCGCACGTTTTCTTGAGTACCAGAATCCCATCCCAACATTTTGAACGATAAATAGTTGAAATATAAATGAAAGTTAAAACAATAAAAAATAAAATAATAATAATTATTATTATTAACAATAATAATTAATTATAACAACAATTAATAATAATTAATAATAATTAATAATAATAATAATTATTATTATTAATTATTAATAATAATAATAATAATAATAATAATAATAATAATAACGATAATAATATTTTTTAAAACGCGAGATTAGTAACATTTGAAATACTAGACTTTTCGTTTCCGAGTTACAGAAAAACAACTTGCAACGGTAAACGAACTGCAAATTTAATTTTTCTGCATTGCTAACAATATAGTAATTCACTCTCAGCTGTATTCCTACCCCTACAAGCAGAAGAAGAGCTCTGCAAAACGTGCGCATAGCGAAGCTACATTTATGTCCAGAAGCAAAACAAGGGGCCATCTCAACATGTGCTCTATGAATTAAGGAAACTGGATAAAAACTTGGGCTAGATGGAAATGATCTTGGCTGTCCGGGTGACGCCGCCGCCGCGTCGAAGGCCGCGTTGCCGACGATTCGATCATATTGTCGTGATCTTCCTCAGGGCTCGCCTGCACCCGGCGCAGGGCTGGTCTGTACCCGGACAGCCAAGGTCATTTCCATGACTCTGGCAGCGGAAGCCTACGACTTCACTTGATCTAGGTGGGATTTATTCTCGCTTCTTTGTGTTCCGAGAGCACTGTTAGCGGGCGGGAGGAAAAGAGAGTGCATCGACTCACCCATCGTGACGCCGCTCTTCCCGTTGCCCTCGTACGCGAAGAAGTCCAGCCTGCAACACAATCAGCACACACATCGTTCACTCGCAGGCTCTTTCTCACCTCAATTCATATTTTTACTGAATGCATTATGGAGGTAATTTTGTAAAGCATACTGCTAATATAATTGTTCATGGGCCGCAACACTGTCACCAGTTGGAAAATACGAATTTTGAGTTATTTTACATCATTTTATAAAAAAAATATTAACGTGAGTCTTATGAATAATTTTGGTAATGTAAAATCCATTAATAAGCTTGTGTTCAAAGTTAAATCATTTACTTTCATTTCAAATTCAATTTCGACTGCATTGCTTCCCATGAACGATATAGTTATAAGGTATGGGCTGTGATTGAATTCAGTGAAGCTTGGCAGAACACTATCCAACATTGTGACATTACTTTGACATTACATCAATGTCGCTACAACTAAATCCCGAAGGAATACATTGTACATATTTCATAAAATTAACAATTTCAAATTGAATGTATTTCAGAGTGGTGTAAAAAATCTACGAGTACCATGTCCATATGAGGCCTTCGGAGACACGAAACTGAGCTCAGTAAAGAAACAATTTAATATCCTTGATTCAATTATTACAGCATAATCAGTCGTCGTAATAATATTTTATTGCAGTCCGTCTATTTCAAGTAGTGATTATTGTAAAAGTCATGTGAAAGTCGAAACTATTTTCAGAAGACCATCACAAAATATTCGTCCTCAAAATGTATTTCATCAGCAGGATAAAACCTTAATATATCGTTCGTGGGCTGCATTAGTCGTAACTAAAAAAATCAGGTGATGAGATAAATGAGTTTGAAGTTTCACCTTGTATTGAAATGCATTATTCTTGGATTCATACATCTGCCATTTGTTGGTTGAATACTGTACTGTAAGACATGCTGCTGGTGGAAGGTAGACCAATCTGCAGTTCTGGAGAGTGCATTAACTCAAAATTCAAATTCTTTTAGTTGTACTACTATTACAGCCCACACGTGGTATGTACTTTGGCACTGCTGCCTTGTGAGACTAGGGCCCTGCCATGGTGTTCAAGCCTGATGGCCTTGGACTCGTGAGACCTATGCAACCCCTTACACCATCAAAAATGAATATTTAATTATATGAAAACAATATATTACAAAATTTCAGAAAGAGAAAAGATGTTTTTTTATTTTGTCATTATGGTAACATACCACTGAAGATGTCAAATATCCCAATTCATCATTTCTGGCTGTATCATATATATATATATATATATATATATATATATATATATATATATATATATATATATATATGGGAATGTGCATATGTTTCTCGCATATAGAAAAAAACTACTCGACCGATTTCGATGAAATTTTCACACTTTGTTCTTATTAGTATCGGGAGTATTTAAAGAGTGGTTTGGGTTCAATCGGATGTGTGGGGGCGTTATTTATGCAAAGATAATGGACGAGATGGGCTCTACGCCGTCCCCAAGGTCTTTGCTTGATGTGCAATCTATGGGTAAATTTTTCAACTGTACGCCTCGTTTCAAATCATAATATCAAATAACATCGAAGTAGCAATCCAGAAAGCAGGAAGTCTGAAGCATATGCGGTCAGTGCACAATATTACTCGAATATTTTATTTTTAAAGTGTAGTGTTCTATAGTAAAGTGAAATTAATACGTAAAGTGTATTTAATACATAGTTAATCTACATTGAATAAATTGATTTTGAACTTGATTTTTTTATTTAAGACTCTGTAATAGCGAAGTATTGCTGGGTACGATAGTCACTAAATAAAACTGAGCTTTGTTCGCCTTTCAATAATATAGTAATTCGTAAACATGTACAGTCGATTCCTGTTATAATGAACTTCTGGGGACCCCCATGTTTGGTTCACTATATAAGAGGTTCACTATATCCGATGATGTCAAAATTAAATAGAATTTCTCCACAATTATTGATTTTCTTAATATAAAGGTACAGCAAAATTCATTAACAGTACGAACTGAAAATTTCAATATCTTTATTTGTACTTTAAAAAATCAATTATTTTCAATTGTTTGCTTCTTACATTTTTCATTAGTAATTCCTCTAGATCATTCTCCAGGGTTCGTGCTCTGTCCATACGTGATTCTGCATTGTCCTCTGTCTATTCAGTATCGTAATGCAGACTTGACATCTTTCAATGTCTCTTGCACTGTTCGAACACCGTCCAACTCTCCTAAGGTTCTTTTAATCGACTAATAACCATAAGAAATCCAAGTAATTTCCATGACTGACATCCTACGTTCACTATAGCGGAGGTTCAGGTTCACTATAACCGAATATTCTTATGGTTATTTGATGTGCGTGATGTAAGAGAAACGGGGCCAGTGACTGAAGTTCACTATAACCGAAGGATCACTATATCTGAGTTCACTATAACTGGAATCGACTGTAAATTTTAACAATATTGCAACGCTGAACTTTTTTTTCGACAGCTAAAACATTCGCAGACTGGAGCGGAAGTGAATCTCCGTTCGCTGATTATCAGGCAGGCGTACCCCGTACACGCGCCGCGCCATGTGACCCATTGGAGCGAACCGGAAGCGGCGCAGCCAGGGCCATAGAAACCGAGATACAGAGCGCGAGCGAACAAAAGGAAGAGGTGACCTCGACAGCAGACAGTCATTCGGGATGAACTAGTTTACATTTGGGCTTCAAGCGATGTACTGACGATGGGAACGTTCGGAATTATTGACTTCGGAACGTGTATTAAGATAGAAAGCACATTAATCTTTGTTTTATATAAATTCATCCACGCAACGTATTCAGATCGGTATTTACTATATCGACATACTAAATCAGCAGCCTTCGGGAGACATGTCAGTCAATAAAAGATTATAATATAAAAATACGGATTATCATTTTCATTCATGTTTACTGCATTTTACTGGTTTCTTTTTCTTTCTATCTTGTTACTTCATTTGTAACTCTAAATTTGCAACAAAATATTCCAGTTCAGCTACCTGGAAACATGTAACACCATTAATTAGTTCGAGTGATTTCCTAACTGGATAAACCATATTGAACATGTTTTTGAACTTGAAAATTGGAGGCCATAGGCAAATAACTCAGAATACGAATACGATCCAGAGATTTGATAATCCATAAGCCTAGAAAGCACGTGTTTAGGATCCCTGCTGAATAGGCCCCCAGCACAGTTTTTGCTAATTTTAAATTAGTTCATATACATGGCGAATGAGAATAATTGTTACAAAATTTTAGAGCATGCAGAAACACTTGTACAGATGAACAATTTTTGCCAAAGAATTTGTTGTCGGGAATCTTATTAAACGGTGTTACAGTTGTGACATTATTGACATCGGCCCCTGATCATTAGACCCCTGACCATCCTGCACAACACTTGTTAGATGGGTTTGATTGATTCCTGGCGCGTCAACTATTAAGGTAATTATTCCCGTAAGTATAGTGCATGTTTTCCTCGTTCGTGCGGGAGGGAGGGAGGGAAAGACAGAATGAGGGAGGAGATGGTTGTGAAGGTGGTGGTGGTGATCTGTCCACCTCCCGTGGGTGGAGAGATCCGGCGCCGACCTGCGCGTCGTCTAGCGGGATTTTCACCAACCACTTATCTCCTACCAGAGGGGCACCGCCTGAGCCGTGTCAAGCTCTAAGCTCCCGTCTAGCCTCCCGATATGTGTGATAGTGTAGTGCATGTAAGGATAGGAGATCTAGGAGAAGGAAGAGCAAGAAAAGATTGCATGCGGTCCGTGGGCCGTTTGTTAGGGTACTGCTCCAGCATTCGCTTGGTGCTGATCCGAAAGCTACCGATCAGAGCAGCCAGCCGCTAGAATTCTCCTCCAGACAGCAACTGAAGTCGACCTAGCTATCCAGTTAGAGTCGAAAATCCTGCCACCGTCTGGACTCAAACCTAGGACCTCCCGGTCACAGGCACTGCAGTGACATCAGTTGATGTCTTGAGACACCTCTTCTAGTATTAAGCCTAGAGGACTGCATCATTTGTGATGTACTGGAAGTGATTTTTGCGACGTACTTTAAATATACCGGAGATCCCTCATTACGTCTTCTTCACCACCGAAGCCATATTTTGTAACTTTGACATTTCAAATTCCAGAGTTTCGTGTGCGCTGTCGAGAATCCTCAGAGCACTTTTAATAGTAGACTTCAAGTGCGTCTCATAGATATGAGGACAGGGATTATACCGGCGATCAATATTCCCGGGGACCAATTATTGATTGGGTCGTACGTTTTTCCTCCCCACCTCAACCCAGCGAAGGGTAATTAACTAATTATACGACCTTCTCAACTTTTATGCGAGAGTCGTCACCTACTTTTCTGGAGGATGTGCCACTTGCCGCGAGGTATCACTTCGGGCTGCAAAACTATGGAACACTGGCACACTTTGCAGCCTCCTCTCGGGAATACCTGTTTGAGAAGGCCGTGTAATTGACAGAGGAGTTGCTGTGCCTCTGAGGTCGGTAGATTTGACTCTACTAGATTTTAATTCGAATAGAAAATTTTCTATTCGAGCCAAAACAAATTAAAGAAAAATCATATTCTATTTTCAAGAAAATATTGAAAATGTCACATGTAAAGTAATACCAGAAATTAAAATAAATCAGATTATATTTTCAAGAAAATGTTGTAAATGTCATAGAGGTTTCATGTAAAGTAATCCCAGAAATTAAAATAACTTGACGATCTCTAAAAAGACATAAATGAATGTTATTCCTAGTGTACTGGCAAATTTTGATTTTATAATATTAAAATCTGATCGAGTTGTGCGTGTCACATAATTCCATCGAACCATTCGGACATCTCAAATTTTTAGTATAAAATTGCGTGTATCTCCTCAACTATTAGAAATAAAAAGCAGTCGAATTGGGTAAATTATTTTTGTGTTAATTTTTATTTCTGAACAAATATATTCAATTATTTTGTAAATAATAAACAAATTACATGTTTGTGGAGTGTTTACATGTTCCTGCAATGCAAAGTTTTTGAATGGAGAGTTTTATTAACCAATTTTTGAGTGATTATTGCGACTCAGCCATTCGGAACATCCCAGGAGTTTATTAGCAAAAAAAAATTTCACTTTTCCTTCCCAGACACCCATGTTTTGACTGTAATTCGAAACCATATTCTTGAAATGGTCCCAATACTTTTCCTCCCTGTACTATCCTATAGGGAGGAAAAATGAAAACACGACATTGGAGTAATTGAAATAATTGTTGCTTTGCTGCCTCATATCCATTAATCTGAGCCACAACGACACGTCGTGCACAAGGTGGGGACCGGGAGCGGTAGCTCAGTGTCACTACAGTGCCTCTGACCGGGAGGTCCTAGGTTCGAGTCCTGACGGCGGCAGGATTTTCGACACTAGCTTTTCAGCTAGGTCGAATTCAGTCGCTGTCTGGAGGAGAATTCTAGCGGCCGGCTGCTCTGATCGGTAGTTTTCCGTGGTTTCTCCGATCAACAGCAGGCGAATGCCGGAGCAGTACCCTAACAAACGGGCCACGGACCGCGCGCGATCTATCCTTCCTCTTCCTTGTCCTATCCTCTCCCCTTACACACACACTTACACTAACATGCACTACACTACCACATATTCCGGGAGATCGGTAGGGAGCTTAGAGCTTGTCCCGGCTTGGGTGGTGCCCCGCTGGTGGGAGAGTCCTGGTTAGGGGGAAACCCCATTAACCGACGATAGGTCGGCACCGGATCTTGCCATCCAGCGGGGAAAGATCACCGAGAAAAAATATCCCGAGGAAAAACATGCACTACACTAACGGGACTAATGACCAAAGCAGTTGACGTGCCCGGAAACACGAAAAAATCAAATCACAAGATGGGTGGGGCGGAAGACTACGGGACATGTGGGGAGGGACTCACCCGGACACGTAGAGGCCCATGTCCCAGTGCCTGGGGTCCTTGTCGTCGCCGGGGTTGTGCTTGGCGCTGTAGGCGCAGAAGGAGTCGAGCAGCTTGCCGCGCTCGCCCGCGTGCGTGGGCAGGTCGGCCGGCTGCGCGCGCTGCAGCTCCAGGTGCACCAGCACCAGGTCCACGTTGGCGCGCAGGCTCTGGTGCCGGTACAGCGCCTGCACCTGCGATTCATTCATGAATTCATTGTTTTGGATTTTCGGGTGCGTTAACTATTAGGCTAGTCGCAAAATGAGACGCAGGTCCGTGACGTGAGTCACGGTGAGTGTCTGTGAGCCACTATGCTCTTTGGACCTGCGCACGTTAGAGAGCATGGTGCCGTGTTGCCATTTCTGCGCGTGGTGATCCTGCGGAGCTCAGTGTCTTGCACGTAGTTTCCTGCGAAGGGTAGCCGTGACTCTTCTGAATATGGAAAAAAAGTGATTGAAGCCGTGCATGTTCGTAATGTTCTTTATGACACAAACCATGATGAAGTGTTTTATGAACCGTAGTAATTATAATCAATTTCAATGAGCATTATTTAAATCTTTTTTAAATTAGTTAATTATTCACTAATATTTAAATGTATCACAAAGTTTTCCTTACTGTTTCAAAAATTTCGCTGAAAGTACAGAAATAGGCAGTTATCTTCGGATACGCGAAAATATGCGAAAATACGCAAAATACAATTTTGCGGGTAAGCTTCAAATAGGCTGATTCGTAAATAAACGTGATATTTTTTCTGAGGAAGCATTAACAAAAACATATGCATTTCCATTCAAATCAGGGCTCTATTGATAACTGAAATAAATTGACCGACTTTAAAAACATTGCTAGATTATCCTCGGTATGAACGGGCCTTGTGACGTTGCAGCCCTCTCTGTAAATTTCATTTTTGATCATCTCATGCACTTCTTTCATTTGATCACGGTTTAATCTAAAATAGTTCTGAAATTTGTCATCAACAAATTCCTTAGAGCAAATTCTCCGAGTATTTATCTTTTCTGCATGAAATCGCTTCTTTCTCGTTTTTGCTCCAACAGAATGGCTTAACATTACATTTCTAAATCGAACTCGCTTTCGAAATTCGACTCAGAACTCAAATCCACTAACATCACGAAATGCTCGACACCTTCGTCAGCGCTCGTACCAGAGTGAACTGCGGCCCATCTTACGGTGATCGCCGCTGTGGCTGATTCTGCCGTGAGGAATTTGTCGCGAGTCTCGCTGCATCACGTCACGGACCTGCGTCTCATTTTGCGACTAGCCGGACGGTCAATATGGTAAATGTAGTTAGTATTATACACCTGGATGTGGCGGTGTTTCTCTCTGGCTGAACGTCAGATCCAGGGCCAAACTAAACAGCTGCGTATTTCCCCCTCTAGGTGTCCCCTCCCCCAGCGGGGCACAACCCCGCTTGTTCAGCCTCTAATCTCCCGACTGGTATCCCTGCATTTGTGGTGGTGTAGTGCATGTAAATGTGTGAGGAGAGAGTAGGGCCAGATTGAGGGAGGAAAGATGGCGCGTGATTCTTGGCCCGTTTGTTAGGTAAAGCTACGACATTCACCTGGTATTGATGGGAGAAACCGTGGAAAAGTACCGATCGAAGCGACTAGCTGTTAGAATTCTACTCCGGACAATAGTTGAATTCGACTTAGCTATGTAGCTATGTAGTAGATAGTGTCAAAAATGTGCCTCAGTTGCGACTCGAACCGTAGGACCTTGTGGTCAACGATCCTTCAGAGGGAATGACAATGTTGCCACTGAGCCATCACATTATGAGATCGCGACGCAAGATTAAGAGAGCAAAGAGGAGTTAATGAGCGGGTTTCTAGTATTTACAACTACAATTGTCATTGCTCATTGAAGGCCGGTTCTATTGCACCACATTTCTGCTGGCCACTATGTCACAGAAAGTGCCAGCTCACTCAATGTCTCAATTTTGACTTGTGCGTACGTGCAGTTTCAAAGCGATAAAAGAGGATCTATGCTTACACATTACTCTAAAATAAAACTATAATATTTTTATTCGAATGCTAACATTTGCACAGAGACATTATTTTAAATATTGGTTTCTATGGGAATGAATTGTTTCTCATACAAGCCATACCAACATTACATTCCAACATTTAATTATTTCACTCATTAGGCTCATCAAGCAAAATGTCGTGCCCCCTCTACAGTATTAGAACACAGATACTTCAGCTGTTACACTTGAGCCGCTAATCTTTAGCCTCTATATCTTGGGAAAGTCGACCAAACAAGCAAACGTATTGAGCTAAACGTTCAGTGTTGGGAAGTTTCAGATACAGTAACCCAAGCTGATTCATAATGATATGAAATAAAATAGTCTTTTTTACTTTTTCTTTATTTACTGTTCCTTTATTTACTGCATATTCAGTAATCATAACCTCCCACGTTGTGTAAGATTTAAACCAGGCATGTCAAATCGCGCCTGCCCGAGCGTCCTGCCCGCCTGGGGAGCCCAGCGCTTCTATGGGAACGGGCAAGTTCCCCTGACCCCGCACTCATTCCCCCTTAAAATCCAGAAAGGGTGTACACGCGCAAGCTGGAGCGGCGGGAGGCGGTGAATAGTGGCTCCTTACGAAAATGGTTGCCAGATTTTTTCTACCAAATAACAGAGAATTGTATTATGTTTATATTCGTCACTACTTATTACTTGATGTTTATTTTCTTACTAAATTCTTTCTTACATAAACATCCTTGCTAAGTGACTGGAATATGTTTGAACGGCGAATTATTTCCTTGTTTTCGTTTTGTGGTGTATTATTACATCATTTAGTTTATTTGTTGTATTTATAATGTAATGTAAATTAACAAGTCTCTATAAGTTAACAATTCTCGCTTACGGACTGACGGCGATTTTTAACAGACAATAATATTTGTTTTTTAAACCTTCTAACCTGAATGAACCTCTTAAGTAAATAGGATTACAAAATCAAGATACTTTTGATTCAATTTTTTAAATTTTACTCTCAGTTGAGAATTTGAAATCGGACTGATGTATTATTTGATTTTAAACGATCATTTATTTGTCTTAAAGAGGAAATAGGAATTAAATTTGTGACGGTAACTGTCAAGTAACTTCTCTCAAAGAGAATGGGCCAGGTATCTAGACACATATCGCGATTCCCAAGCATTTCCCTTACTTTTAAATCTTGCGCTAATTTATCTGGACGCAGTACCCGCGATCTCTAGTAAGCTTGTTACCTTGCCCGCGACTTTGACATGCCTGTTTTAAACTATTAATTCATAATGATTGAAAATACAATATTATATATATATATATATATATATATATATATATATATTAATGGTACCTAGTTTGAATATTTTGCATTTATTTTCAATACACTATTTATGTAGTCGGATGATCCATGGCTTATTAGCCGTAGAATGAAAAGTGACGAAGACATTCTACCATGTTTTTCTTAATAAGAACAATCGCGTTAAATTGTGTTAATGACGTTCACTCATATCAGTACACATTGTGAATGCCACTTATCTGCGGTTATCTCTTGCTTTAAGAACTTCATTATCGCTTAAGAAAAGTTCTTTGCATTGTGTACTAAACCTTTACTACTATAAATACGTCAACAAGAGATAAAATGTAGAATGGATCAGAGAATTTTTTTCTTGTGCTCTACACTGCAAGAGGTTTCCCAGCAATGGACAATTGATTTTGATATGAAAATGTCTTTAAAACAGCTACGGTACGGGGCCCCGTCAGAATGAGAAATAAAACGCTTTTGTTGTTCGCAAATATTTCATTATGCTGCTTAACGTAAAGAAAAGGCGTTGAGAGAGCGAGAGGAGATTGGCGTTGAGAAGACAATGTAATCCGAAAATCGACACCGTCCTCTGGTAATCTGTGCAAGATGCATGATTGTGGATTTCGGTCTTCAAGAATGGGGAGTCAAATTAGATACCCAGATATTCGTAGACTCCCGCGCCCGGAGTCATTTGATACTTGGCTGCCCGGCAGCGGCTCAACCCGGACAGCCAAGTGTCAAATCAGACACCAGACCGGCTGAGATGGCTCAGGGCATCAACTAATATCACTGCAATCCCTCTAAGTTTGAGTCCCTAGAATTAGAGCGTGGGTGGAGGCACGATTTCCGTCACTAGCGTCATAGGTAGTTTGAGTTCTGCCTACCTGAAGGAGAATTCTAGCGGCCGGCTTCCATGGTTTCTACGATCAATATCAACGCCAGAGCAGTTTCCTAACAAATGGGTCACGAACTGCTCGCAATCTTTCCTTCCTCTTCCTTGACCTCACCTCTTCCTCACCCCTTTATCCCTTACTTACATACACTTACATTCACTACACTACCACATCACACCTGTCGGGAGCTTAGAGCTCATCCCGGCTGAAGGCTGTGCCTACTGGTGGGAGATACCTGGTTGAGGAAAACTCCGCAAGCCGTGTATGTCAAGGCCGAATCCCTCCAATCAACAGAAGAAGACACTGCCACCTCCCTCGATTAAAAAAACATGCACTTCACTTACAGGACTAATGACCTTTGCGGTTCACACGCCCGAAAACACTACTCAATCGAACAAACACGTGATTGGTGCGTCATAGTGCAGATCTTGAAGCATAAACTTACGAGATGAAAACATTACGACGTAGTGAGAGTTGTGCTGAGTAAAACTGAAAATTTAAAATTCTCCTTTTCAGATAATACCGCCCATCTCAGAAGGGAGAGGCTACAAAAGACGCGAGAAATGGCTCGTTCCCTTAGTTTACCTGTCTGAACAAGGCTAAGAAATCCTCCATAGAATGCAAGAGGAGACGTATTGAGATCCACAGGCGGAGGTGGATTGTCTACTACTTCATTGGTGAAATAATTTCAGAAATACGAACAAGCGGAGTGGACATATACTAAATGTTGCACTTATTTCGAAAACCAAGGTATACAATTGAAAATTTAAACTTTTCTTCTATTGAGGTTCAATTTCATTCCACTTTAACACCCACCCGACGTGAAGCTTAGGGCCCTCCCGCAACTCTACTTTCGATGCGTTAGCCTTACTTACACGGCTTTGACTAGAGCATACACAAATCCATTTTACAGTTACGGCCGATTTCCCAGATTAATCTCAAGAAACAACGACAGCAAGTCTCAAAGCCTTTCTTTCGGAGCGTATCCCCCCTGATGAAACCTGAGCGTTGTATCGTTGACCTAGAAAGTGTGGCATCCCCTTGAGCTCCGTCTCGGATGTCGTGGACCCACGCCGTACCCGCGCCCGCGCTCCGCACCGCCCCGACGCGCCCCCGCCCTGCCGCGCTCCGCCCCGTCCTGCCCCGCCACGACCCGCACCGGCCCTCCCCGCCCCGCTCCGCCCTCCCGCGACCCGACCCGACCCGACCCGACCCGCCCCGACCCGACCCGACCCGACCCGACCCGACCCGACCCCACCCGACCCCACCCGACCCCACCCGACCCGACCGTTCCATTCAGTCCCGTTCCTTCACGCCCCGCTCCGCCACCATCCGCCCGATCGCGCATGGCCCGCCAGCCCCGCTCAACCCGATCCCCCATCCCTCCCACGAAACCCTGGCCCCCCGCCTCCTCGCATTCCCCGCCACGTTCGCTCCCCGCATACTCCACTCCATACTCCGTCCGCCTTTCCTTGCCACGGCTGCACCGCTCCCGCGCTGAGCGTACCCCGTTCATGTAGGCCAACAGCATGTCGCGCATTTGGCCTTCGTCGTTCTGGAAGAAGGGCGCGAACAGCTTGTAGGCCGCCGCGTCGAAGAACAGCCCCAGCTCCACCGTGTATTTGGAGCCCGCGGCGCGACGAGACCGACGGAAAGTGGGTCGCGGCCTCGACTCCTACGGGCACAGACACATCCGCCATTGTGATATTCATTAATTAGTTTATTATTGGTACGTTCATTCAAATCCTTGTGATCATTACCCATTCATCATTCATTCATTACTTACCTGCATATTGTTCATTCATCATGCAGTCGATAATCATTTGTTCATTACTCACTCATCATTCACTGTTTACTCATTCATTATTCATTCGTTCGTTAATTCTTTTTAATTTCTCGCATATTACTACGTACTATAGAGAAAGATAGGTCATGTTTCATTATTCATTCACTATTAATTCTGTAATGGATTAATGCAATGCAAATGCATTTATTCAGTCGTTTACCTTCCTTTTTCTTTCATTATCCATTCGTTCATTCAAATCTTTATACAATTAAATAAGATATTGTCAAACTTTATTTTTGTTTCATAATCTTTTTTTGTAAAACCGAAGTATTGTTGATAGCACAGCCTTTTTCTTTTTCTATTATTTAAGCAATTTATTCAGTTTGTGATAGGTGTTTCATAATCTTGTTTTATAAAACAGATATCATTCACACATTTCTTTGTGATCACCTCTGGATATTTTTAATTTAATATTTATGCAAATTAATGATACGTCCAAATATTATTTTGAATTCTTAGGTCCCGAACGTATTACATAACAGAGGAACGTTGCGTCATGGTTTACACATTTTTTGTTTGTTTGGGTAGGGTTATAAAAACCTCGTTTAAGAGCACAAGCTAAGCAAACTACATTATAGCCTATAAAAGCATCCTCATGAGTGATGTATTCAAGCAACATCACTACATCTTTGAAAATAAATGTTTTTTTAATTTTTATATAGTGTTTGCTGATTTAAAATATTTTCAAGTTAATAATAGTTTTAGAACAATATTTGTTCATATTAATTGAAACTTTTTTGTTCATTAAGATCGCATTATCATTTAGGTCATTAGCGACCACTACTGGAGTTAACGGTATGGTAACTATGCAGATGAAACGATATAGTGATGATAAGGGGTGAAAGCACGAACACAAATAAAACCATGCCCCAGGCGGGACTCGAACCCGCGTCCCTAGATCACTACTTAGCGATATCGGCCACCGGATCGGCTAATTGAAACTTCGTTTACAAATATATTAGAGTTCAGAAAATAGTCGAGGCCGAAAAATACTTCTGCCTCAATATTAAAGTTAATTTAACAATATCTCCTTTATTGTTCCTCACTGATTTTGAGAAAAGAAAATCCGGGTTCATTCATTCACACATTACTCTAGGATTACATTAGGAACTATGAGTGACCAAGAGCTTCTTAAAAATAAGTATTTCTAGAAAAAATTAATTCAACAAAATTAATTCATTCAAAATTTTGTAGTATTTGGTTAGAACATAACTCCAAAATTACATTAGATGCAATTCCACACCATCATATTTTTAAACGTATTTTAAACAAACTTACCTGTTCTGTTTCTTGAATTTAGCTTTCTGAAGTACATATTTGAACTTTACCAAGTTAGTTTCCAATCTGTGAAAAATGTAATGGTGTGGAATAGCTAGAATTTTTTCTAAATGTGATTTTGAAGTTATGTTCTGACAATATACCCTAGAATTATTATATCTGAAAGAGTAGTATTTTCCATGTTTTATAAGAAACTTCCAAAAGAGAATGTATTCTGTAATAATCATAAATTTATTAAATTTCAATAAATTTCATGGGAATAGTTATTTACAAAATTAATTTGGAATTAAAACTAACATCTTTTAATTTTGAATGATTCATAATTCCATAGATTTATTCTCACATTATTTTAACATGATTCATAATAAATTCACTTGCACGCGATGCAATGTAATTACTCCTATTAAAAATGCACATCATTCACCGTCAAGGTTAATCAGAACGGAAGCTTTTCTTGCGCAACTGTTGTAAATGGATTGTAAATCTTATCTCTCATTTAAATGCATTGCGTAGTACATCCCAAAACGATTGTCTTTTCACGGGTTTGTATGAAGGTGATTGATGTGTAGCGGTGCAGAAAATATTACATTACGAATTTGAAAGAGTAGATGATGTTCGTAGCTTAATGTTACAAATGGCTACTTTTGCGTATGAGAGGTGAAGGCATTCTCTGTTAGATGTTCTCCCTTTCATTTCAAATATAAGAAATCCGTCGTACGGAAGGTGTCTAATTACTAATCATTGCTTTTGTATTTAATAGTTTTAAATGTGTGCACTTGCGTTGCATATGACGTGCACTGGAATTTCAAAATTCACGCATCCCCCATACGTTTAATAAGAGGGGTCATTAACGATTGTTCCTCTATACAGTCAGTCGACTCCGATTATAGTGAACTTCTGGGGACTGATATTTTTGGTTCACTGTATCAGAGATTCACTACAACCGATGATGACAAAATTAAATAGAATATCTCCACAATGATTGATTTTACTAATATAGAGCTACAGCAAACTTCACTAACAGCACGAACTGAAAATTCCATTAACTTAATTTTACATTTACAAAAATTATTTTCAATTGCTTTGTTCATACATTTTTCATCAGCAATGCCTCTGATCCATGCTCTCTCCATACTTTATTTTGCGTCGTCCAGTCTCTAAGTATCCTGGGGCTCGCTACTTCCACATCACGCGAGAATTTTTTGATCATGACCTTTCACCGACGATATTTTTTTCAAGCTGTCTAGTGTTGAAATTTGTAACACTGAGGCGACATATTTTTTTCCCAGGAGGGATTAATTTACAGCTCGTTTTATTTCCTACGTTCACTTTAGCTGAGGATCAGAATTCACTATAAGCGAATCTTCTTATGCTTATGAGTAGGGAACGGATTTCCTTGTAATTACATGTTTTTACAGGAACTAGATACCTGCATTCAATAATATTTTTTGAGTTTTCAAGACATTCTGAATGAATTGGAACTATTTTTATTTTACATATTTTTACATATTTTGGTAATTACATATTTTTTATTTTACCTTTTTTTTATGAATGTTATTTAATTTTTTATTAAAAATCAAATGTAATGCTGCTGGGTTTCTATGACCACCATATCTTCACCATAATTGTCACCCCCCCCCCCGCTTACTGCATACTCTTGAGTCAAGAATGAGAGGATTTCTGTGAACAAAAGTAATTTCAACTACGATTTTGCTCATGTTTCAAACAGCACGTTCGTTACTCGATCGAAAAATAACAAATACTTTTTACAGAAAATTGTCTTATGCATTATTCGATTGGGGGTGGGGGTAATCTGCGATCAATCACTGCCTACACGGTCCTACTATTCATTAGACTTCTCGTAACCGTGTTATACTATGAACCTATTTTGTTTTTCGAATAAAATTTTTGTGTGATGAAATCAAGTGTAGAATTACTTCGGTAGAGGTAGAACCTACTTTCATCCACTCCGAATGCTTGTTAAGAATTGATTGGCGACATTGTATGCTCGGAAAATGCTTGTAAAGAACAATTTTAAACACAATAATGAAGTTTATTTTACATATTTCCCATTTTTCTTACATATTTTGGAAAAAATAAGTACATTTTTATGTACATATTTTGCATTTTTTATTACAATACAATCCGTTCCCTACTTATTAGTTATATAAATGAAACTGGATCAGTGACTTAAGTTCACTCTATCCGAGAGTTCTCTAAATCCGAGTTCACTCTAACCAGAGGCGACTGTATTTCTCTCTTGGCCATTCATTGAACCCGAGTGAGTGTGGAAGCGAAGGATTGTAAGCGCCTTGCGGATATCCCGCGCGTGCGCCGCCGCCTCCGCCGCCCGCCTCTCCACACAATGGCCAAGCGCCGGCGAGGAGCGGGGGCGGCAGCGAGGGGCGAGAGAGGCGTGGGCGGCATGCCAACCAGCGCGTGGCCACACTTACGAACACGCTGGGGACGTCTCCGTCGATCAGCGCCTCCACACCTGCGGACACACACACGCCGTCGTCTTTGTTACTCTTGCGGAACATATCGTCGGGGCACACCTCAATCATTTCGAATGAGAACAGTTTGTGCGTACAGAGGAGCCGTTCATTTAGCGCCTGAAGACAAAGAGATTTGAATGGTCCAGCTAGAGCCGATATGTTTAGAAAATAGTCTATTTTTAATAGAGAAATGTCAAACGGATACAGGTCACAGAGCAGTCGCAAGTTAGAGTATCTACTTGGGTGTCCAGGAGACGCTGCGAAATGCATATACCCCTGAGATTGGCGGCCGAAATGTTGGCATCTGTGCCTCGGAGGCTCGGACACCCAAGTAGATACAAAGAGGTTTACTATGGCTAGTAATTTATCTTAATACTTTTCGGGAGAATTTCGTGCAGTTGTTCGTGTTACATTCAAGGATTCATATATGAGGGAATGGTCCGTGCTAACAATGGAAATCTTACTATGTTGAAACGCGAAGGAAACTAGGGCGGATGCGGAATGATAAAGGCAAAATAACCTTTTATTCTGAAACCAACACATCTACAGAACTAGTACATATAAACACGTATACAGTAAAATGGAAGTAAATGACAGTAAGGGTGAACACTTAGTAATTAAAAGAGACTTCAGAAATGGTTGGACAGGTAATACATGTTAAAAATCTCTCCTCGTACAAGAGGCATAATCTAAGTTGCTGTAATTTCACACTTGAAAGCCGGTTTGCTTAATTTGCATTTCAATATTTTTTCGAGTTTAAGATCAGAAACTGTTAAGAAAACATATTTAAAATTTTTTGGCCCTATTCACATTATTGGCATGCCGGGTAATACAGCTTGTTCATCTCTTCATCTTTATAGTTTTTTATGTAGGTTTCAGGAAAACTGGAATTTTAAACTCTGAACGTTTTTAAATTCCTTTCCCATCTCGCGCTCACATCTTGATGGCAACACTTATTCCGAGTCTTATAATCACATAATGAAATACATCTTACAAATGACCAAACAATGCAAACATCTTAAATTAATATGAAAGTAGTTCTTTAGATTTAAAACAAATTGTGTTCCCAATACGTGAAATACATTTTTAATGACTTTATTAAATTAAATAAATAAAAATAAATAAATGTTATTTCCCATTGTAATCAAGATTTCTATTTTGATGGTAAACACAAACACGTTTAGGGAGCGTGTCGAAACAAACTTGATATATTGAAATTGCATTGCATCGAAACTGTTTTGAACGGCGTTGAAACTCTAAGGACACAGTTCCAATTCAGTGTTTCACAACCACCTTGAAGAGTAGTAGACCTTTGTTACTCCACAGCACACGCTCTGAACAATAGGACTCGGCACGATCGGAATCAACGCGGCTCCGTATAACGTGCCTGAAATGTGAAGTAAGAATTATTCTCAAGAAAGAAAGAAAGAAGAAAAGAAAGAAAGAAGGAGAGAGAGCGAGAGAGAGAAAGAGAGAGAGAAAGAGAGAGAGAGAGAGAGAGAGAGAGAGAGAGAGAGAGAGAAACAAAGAAATGGAGAAAGGAAGAAATACTAACTGGCTGAAAGAATGGATGAATGAATGTAAGAATGAATGAACGAATGAATGAATGGGTGGAAGAGAGGACGAATGAAAGAAAGAGAAGGAATGTCGTTCTGTTGACATGTAAGTGATTCATCTATTAAATAATTGAATTTGATGACTATACTTCAGATTTTAGTTAATGGATTAACTGATTTGGACGTCGTATCTGTCATCACCAGCATCGTAGTCGTCATCATCGTCATCGTTGCGTCGTCAACAATTTCGGTCCCTCAATTTCATCTGAGGTTGCGACCTCCCACAGGTTTTCTTAGGGCATCCACGTGGCAAGTGCAAGCTCTACCTGATGGCGGCAGGATTTTCGACACTAGCTTTTCAGCTAGGTCGAATTCAGTCGTTGTTTGGAGGAGAATTCTAGCGGCCAGCTGCTCTGGTCGGTAGTTTTCCGTGGTTTCTCCGATCAACACCAGGCGAATGTCGGAGCTGTACCCTACGAAAACGGGCCACGGACCGCGCGCGACCTGTCCTTCATCTTCCCTGTCCTATCCTCTCCCCTTACACACTAACATGCACTACACTACCACATATTCCGGGAGACCGGTCGGGAGCTCAGAGCTTGTCCCGGCTGGGGCGGTGCCCCGCTGGTGGGAGAGTCCTGGTTAGGGGGAAACCCCACTAGCCGACGGTAGGTCGGCGCCGGATCTCGCCATCCAGCTGGGGAAGACCACCGCCATCTCACAAGAAACAAACATGCACTACACTAACGGGACTAACGACCAAAGCAGTTGACGCGCCCGGAAACACGAAAAAACCTAACCTAACCTAACGTGCAAGCTCTAAATGCGCCAAGGAGGAGGACTGCAAGGGAGTGGGGACTCACCCGCGAGGGCCGGCGCATCTGCGCGTCGTACGATGTGCAGCTCGCCGTCCGCCTCCTCGGCCGCCCCCACCGCCGCGTCCCGCCGCCGGCGCAGCAGCAGCGCGCGCAGGCGAGGCGTCAGCGGCCGGATCTCCAGCGTGTCGTTGGCCAGCACCACGAAGCCGCGCTGCAACGCGCCCACGCGTTCAGTACTTCTTCTGTTCTGACCGGCTTATGTTCCATATTGTAAAATTAACCAGCATTTACCACCTATTTTTAGTTGTTTTTATTTTATTTTTTTGTTTATTTGTATCACATATTTGAGATTTTATATTTGTGTGTCTTGTATCTTTTAATTTTAATGTTTGTACTTACCGTTTTTTCACTAACTGCTACCGAACGTACGCTCATTTGCAGGAATAAATTATTACGATTATTATTATTATTATTATTATTATTATTATTATTATTATTATTATTATTATTATTATTATGGGATGTTCTATTGCATGTTATGCTTAGTTCCCTTTATGATTTTAATCCAATACTAATAAAATAATATAATAAACATCGCGCAGCAGAATTGTTTTGGTGTCGCGCGCGGTCTTCGTTGTCACGGTCGTGCGCGGAGGGGTTTTATTGGAGCTAGCTGGTAAAAGGGATTGATTAATACATAAGCAGACAAAGCACATGCGCAGGAAGCCAATTATATTTTATTTAATTATATAGTTTTATAAATGTATAAACAAATAATCCGCTTTATAGTGCGTATGCCAAGGAAAGGAGATTTGTTTTGAACCATTTTAAAGAAACCATTGTCTCAAAACCCCGTGTGTTACAGCTGGACAAAGACTTACCTCACAGTCCTTCATCAAACAGATTTAAGACGAAGACATACAAGTAGGCATTTTATAGTATAGGGGAATGCTGGCGCGTTTGTTACACACGACAACCGTTACGATAAACATGCTTTACCAACGTGCATAAATAAAACACGCTGTAACTCAAAACCTGATTTTCGTATCCGTAAAGTAGAGCCGGACAAAACGCATTCTGTTGTCTCTCGCTGCTTTCTTCCGCAGTCTCGGAGGGCGAGCGCGATCGGTCTCTGCCTGTGATATCCATGCAAACTCGGTTTGGGAGGTCCCTGTCAAGGATTGTTATCCCTCATTTTCGACAGAATGGATGGTGCACTGTGCGAATTTTTTGGTACGTTCGGCGCGTTTCGCTTGTGAGAAGCATCTGGAGATCTCTTACAAAGGAGAAATTAATTTACTTCCAAATTTGAATAATAAAACAGATTTTTTAAAAAAAATGACATCTGTTCTAGCGGAATTTCAATTATACAACTATACAGAGGTTTGCATCGTTTAAATTGTTTGCTGAGACATTAACATAAATGATAGTCTGAAGTATTCACAATGTCGAACGTAAACGTAAGCAAATTAAGAGTTTCTATTGGCTGTGAGGCATTCTAGTTTACTATTGGTTGGATGTGAGAATGGATTTCGAGGTATCGACTGTGTCCGTGACGAGGGAGCTTTCTGCCATGGATTGCGTTAGTTCGTCTATCGACTTATTTCGATACTAGATTTTGATCATCACATTTCCATGACTCTGAATTTGCTAAACACAAAGATAGTGAATTTTATTCGGAAATAAACAACGCTAAAATAAATCTCCGAGTTTTGTAAAACTAATATTTTTGTTATGATGACAAGGCAAATTTGTTGACGTTAGGAAAGATTAGAAAAAGTTATTGAGAAGCTTTTTACATCTCCAATAACCAAACTCTGTTCCTTGGACATGCAGCGACGCCCTATAATTCTAGCTCGAGAAAGATATCTGATGGCAAAAGCAAAGCTGAAGTCGCTGAACACGAGTTCTCGAAACCGTCTATGGTTTCTGAACAGAATCTGGCAACTGGGAAGACGCGACCTGTTTCACACGCAAGCCTCCGCGGACTGCTTCTCAGAAAACTTCACGACTGCCGGACAGGCGACCGGGCGCACACAGATGCTGAACACAAGAGCAACAACGTGTCCTGGCCAGCGAGAATTGCTTTATAGAAAACTTTTAGCTTACATGAGCCAATTGTCACGTTAAGAAATAAGTCTAGCACAAGTCGATAAGTTTCATAATTCATTAATTAATTACACTGCATTTATTACATTTATCCCTGTAATAAAATACTAAAAAAGTAAAATCTTGACCTCCTGAACAAAAATAATAATAATAATAATAATAATAATAATAATAATAATAATAATAATAATGGAAAAACCCATTTCAGCCCAAAAGAGACAATTTTTAGATAAGGGATGTCGGATTGATCCCATCATTAAGTGGCTAATTTTGAGGTCAAGTTCAAATTTTGAGAGAATAGCTTTTCTTGCCGATAAAATTCTTTGGATATTTTATGTGAGTTTCTTCTACTATGAGTCGCGGCGATAAATGATGGTACAAGTGGACCACTTAGAGGTTGACTCACAGGCCAAAAAAATGTATCCGGTAGTGTGTTTCTCAAGCGGGAAGCAAAGTAATGGGAAGTAGAAGCTTAGTGTCTTAAAAGATCACCAACAGATCGGTCATTTGCGTTTATTTGCTGCAGTTGTTCGTTCGTTTTACTCAGTAATAGTATGTTTTGGTAGAAATACTGCACGCGTCGTCTTATTTGTGTAAAACCTTGAATTCATCTGAAAGTTGTCAATGTTTCATTGTGTGTATTCAACTTACAAGACATAAAAAGTGTTTGTTAGATATTTTAAATTGAAGATCTACAGGACACTGTCTCAACTTTCGGAACCTTACAGGTAATATGTAACATGACTTATATTTAATGTCTTGCATAATGGCAATTTCAAAGTTATGGACAGTGGCGCATCGAAAATTTTTTGGGGAGAGGGGCAATGTAGCTGTAGTATCCAACTTGATGTTTTCTTATAAAGAAATTTACATATCTGCAGAATTTGAAGTTTATTTTTATTTATTGGTTTGTAACTATTTACAAAGTATTCAATTGAGATACATCGCTCGTGGGCTGCAGTACTCAACTAAAAAAATCGAATTTTGAGTTAATGCACTCTCTAGAATAGCAGATTGGACTATCTTCCATTAGAAACAGCAACATATATTACAGAATAGTATTCCACCAACAAATGTCAAAAGTGTGAACGATGCAATTCAATACAAGGTGAAACTTAAAAACTCATTTATCTCAACAGTTGATTTTTTAAGTTGAACCACTATTGAAACCTACGAACGATATAATAACTTTCGTTACTCTAGAACATTAGTAAAAAGCGGTATTTGTAAATGTCTATCATAAATATATGCGAGGTTGCAGAAGCCCCATGATCCCCCACCCTCCACAGTTGCGCCACTGATTGTGGAAGAAATATTTTGGAAGACATAAATTCCAAAAATATATAAAATATAAGTATCTTCATGTTCTATTATTGCTCCAGGAGAGGAAGGTGTAACTATGGATGTTTGTATTCAGGATTATGAGGTGCATGAACAACTGCTGCTTTATGTGAATGGAGCCCGCAAGGTCAAGTGGTCGCTGGGAAGGGAGACCCCACTCGTATTATTGTAATCATCGGGAGCGATGACATCGACATGTAAACAATGTAGCGATACATATTAAAACGTACGTCGAACAAATTCAGAAACAGGACAGATAGTAAACCGATTAATTGAATCAACGTACTACGTTGGGATTATCGTTTCATTTTCAGATCTGTTGTAAGGACACGTAAATACTCATGGCTGTCACATTAACTGCAATTTTTTTCGTTAATATGATAATGATTAATAATCTAATTGAATTCAAATTAGATGATTTCTAAGGAAGAGTCTTGTGAGTATTGCTCTATAACAGCTAATTTCATTGCCAATTACGGCCGGAAACAGCATTAAGGGATCCTATTGCTTAAACATGAAAGTATCGATAAATGAATCGAATCACAAAAAAATATAGTACACAAAACAATCATACTCTTACTCATTTATCTTCATTATATGTGGATTAGGAGCATCCCTTCTGTCACAATTAAATTTTAAAAAATCAAATTCATTTTTATATAATCAAAAACGTAGCCTGTGGTGACGAGGACTTGCATGTAAATATTCTATAAAATCAATCTTAGTATATCTAATGAGAAACATTTAATTAGAAAATTGTCAAAAAGTAGTAAAAGAATTCGATTTCTTCCGATCTATAGATTTCGTTTTCAGCAAGAATCGTAAGGAAAATAATTGAATATAAGTTTCATGAGTATACCGAAAGGTCGGAATTGATTCCGTAACCGAATCGCTAAAGTCAGGAACGGACTCAGAGTCCTATTAAAATGTCTAAGAGATTGACAGGTGAGAGGGTGTCACACGGAGTTTTCAAGTGCTTGTACATCAGCCATGTGGTCGCAGCCGCCCAACCCAGACTCCAGATACGGACGTCAGGTCGTACGTCACGCCCATGGTCATTCAGTAACGACAAACGGATATCATACTCATACTATTAAAACCTTATTGTGGAACGTATATTTTATATTTTTCTTTAAATACTGCTGATTAAATAGTACGTACTATGTACTCGCATTATATCACGTGCCACTTCTGTTATTCTTGCGATGTGTTATTGTTCTGTGAATTTCAACTAAATTTTTTACTTGAAATTTGCAGACCAATATCGTATCGCACGACAGCTCGCGTATTGGCCATGGCCTACCAGTAGCGTCCCGGCCTCGGGGCCATGGGTTAAGGGGGTACGTGTGGTTAGCACGAAGACATCCCCACGCCGTATATACATATAATATATATACAATTAATTCCTCTAGTTGATAAACAGTGATCTGCTTATATCTGGAAAGAGCCTGTGGAATCCATCAAAAATAACATATATTCTGCCTTAGACTGAAAATATTGACGTATCAATGAGATTTTACAATCTTTTTGATATTTTTTAATATCGCAGATAAGATTGTTTTGATAAAAAATATTAAAATTCTCTAAATAAAAGGTAAGGCATTTATTTTGGACATGGAACTCGAAAAGCATAAATTGTTAGAAGAGAGGTACTAGCAATTTTGTACAAGAAAACTAATCGAATCGTATTCTGGTCTTCTCAAACTGAGAAGCGAGTTTTATCATCGTCACGCAGCAACATATACTGGGACATTGGAAGGAAAACGTACGTTATAATTTACCCCGACAGGGACGCAAACTCGCGGTCATGGATTAATTTGATTTGATTTTTTCGTGTTTCCGGGCACGTCAATTGCTTTGGTCATTAGTCCCGTTAGTGTAGTGCATGTTTGTTTTTTCTCGGGAGATACGCGGTGATCTTTTCCCGCTGGATGGAGAGATCCGGCGCCGACTTACCGTCGGCTAGTGGGGTTTCCCCCTAACCTGGACTCTCCCACCAGCGGGGCACCGCCCCTGCTGGGACAAGCTCTAAGCTCCCGACTGGTCTCCCGGAATAAGTGGTAGTGTAGTGCATGTCCGTGTAAGGGGAGAGGATAGGACAAGGAAGAGGAAGGACAGATCGTGCACGGTCCGTGGCCCGTTTGTTAGGGTACTGCTCCGGCATTCGTCTGGTGTTGATCGGAGAAACCACGGAAAACCACGGATCAGAGCAGCCGGCCACTAGAATTCTCCTCCAGACAGCGACTGAATTCGACCTAGCTGAAAAGCTAGTCTCGAAAATCCTGCTGCCATCAGGACTCGAACCTAGGACCTCCCGGTCAGAAGCGCTGCAGTTAATGCACTGAGCTACCGCCCCCGGTCGTGTCATGGAAAGCAAGCACTCTGACCAATGAGCTAAATCGCGAGGGCACAGATTGGTACCAGGGGTGATAATCGTAAGGGGAGTAGGTGCGGGGTGGACTCACCACGTTGTGGCTGCCGCAGAGGGAGAGGGCGGCGAGGGCGGCGCCGTCGCGGTGCAGGTAGTGGCAGGCGGGCGGCGGGGGCCCGCCCAGCTCCAGCAACAGGCCGTCGTCGTCGCGCACCACCGTCCGGAAGGAGGGCGCCAGCAGCTTCCGGTTGGGCCGCAGCCGCAGCGCCACGCGCCTGCGCCACCGGAAATGCACACCGTGCGATGCAGCGCAAACACCAAGCCCCAATCGGCGCGGTGAGGACTTTGGGGGAATTGTAATTTCCGGGCGCGTCAGCTGCTAAGGTCATTAGTCCCATCAGTGTAGTGAATGGGTTTATCATGGGAGGTGGTCCTGTTCTCCCCCGTTGGAAGGCGAGATCTGGCACCGATCTACACGTGGCCTCAGCCGGTCGGTTCCTCTTCAGATACCTTCCCCAGCGGAGCATGGCGGCACAAGCTTCAAGTTCCCGATTGGTTTCCCGACATGTGTGGTGGTGTAGCGTATGTAAGTATAAGTAAGGGATGACGATGACACAATGAATAGGAAGGGCGCGCGGTTCGCGACCCATTTGTTACTGATCGGAGAAATTGTGGAAAATTACCGATCAGAGCAACCACTCGCTAGAATTCTCTTCCGATCTAGCTATCAACTATCGAAAATCCTCACCCATGGGGAGGCGAATCCTAGGACCTCCCCGTCAGTGGCTTTGCAGAGAGTGAGCACCAGCGAGGCCCATGCGGATCTACCTTCGAGTCGCACTGTCAGAGCAGTCGAGGGAGTGCGAGTGTGTTGTTTCGGGGAATGTCATCTACTGGGGTCGTTAGTCCCGTATGTTATACGAATCGTATCCCTGGATGTGTCTGACTTCCGCTAGGACGTGCGATCCGCGCCGATCAACATGTCGGCCTAAGGAGTTTTTGCCAGCCAGACTCTTTCTCCTAGGGAGCCACTTCCCAAGTTAGGATGACGCCGACTGACCTCCCAATAAGTGTGTTTTGTGTAAGGACAAAGAACGGACGAGCATGAGGAAGGAAATATTGCGGACAGTCCCAGGCTTGTTCATAAGGAAATTTTGGGGGCGTTCGCCTGATGTTGACTGGAGTAGCAGTCGACCGCTCTAGAACTAGAACGAATATTTCTAGAAACTGAAGGGGAAACCGATAAGAAAGTGAAAAGAAGAAAAAGTTGTGAGTTTTGATCCTGTGTGCCTCAACTAGGCCACTTAGGTGATGAAGTGTGTGTTACATTCTGGAAGCTGATGTTGTACCTCCTCTACTTGAAACTTAGATTCGGTGTTGACCCACACGACGTCGGCTTGCAGAGATTTCCCCCTCCATGTACGACAATCCAGTAAGGCAACACCCCACTCCAGCCAAAACAAGCCCTAAACTCACGACTGGTCTCCCGTTATGTGTGGTAGTGTAGTGCATGAAAGTGTTAATTATGGATGTCACGGGACCCGAGAGATCAAAGTTGAGAAAGGGAAGATGGCTCGTGGTTCGGGACCCGTTCGTTGTAATATTGCTCCAGGATTCGTCTGATAATTGCAGGAACATCGGAACACTCCCAATGAGAGCAGACGGGAGCTAAAATTCTCCTCTAAAGCTCGGTTTTGATAACATGGCGCGTGACGGCCTGTCTTCAAAATGGAATATGGAACGTCTTTTTTGCCTCTTTCTCGGTCATACCGTTACATTTTGCATGATCGCGTCCATATCAAGAAGTACTGCAGACCAAGCGACATCTAGCGACACGACCGAGAATGACTCGAAAAGTCGTGTCATATTCCATCATGAAGACATGGTCCTCACGCGCCATGTTCTAAAAACCGAAGTGTAGATAGTGGTGGAATTCAACCTAGCGAAGTAGCTAGGATCGAAAATCCACCAACGTCAAGTTTGGAACCCTAAGATCTCCCGATACAAACAACAGAGTTGCCCTTGAACCACCGCATTCGTAAAGGAAATAACAGACGAACGTCTCGCGAGCAACGGAGAGGCCTCCAACGCACCCACCTGCCGAAAGCGGTGAATCCGTAGCGCAGCTCGCGCGGCGCGGCGGTGAAGGCGGCGCGGGGCCCGGGGCCGGGGGCGGGGGTGGGGGCGGCGGAGGCGACGGAGGGCAGCGCCACCACCTCGTAGGGCGGCACATCGGGCGCCGCCGCCACGCCGAAGAAGAAGCCCAGCTCTTCGGGCGTCATGTGCTCGTGCAGCGCCTGCGCAAACACACGCACACACACACACGCCGCTTTGTATAGAGGAGTTTCTTTAAGAAGGGACCACTTTGACAGGTCGGGAATCAAATGAACGTCATGCAGGGCGATGGCATTGGAAGAGAGAGTGATGAAACCATTTGCTAATGAATAGGGGGCGGATTTTGATGACCTAAAACATCGCCAAAAATGATCAATAAAATGCTCTTAAAATGCTTTAAAACCAAAGAAAAATGACGTAAAAAATCTTATCAAAAGCAGTTCGGATGAACAACTCAAGCTGTTGGATGCGTTAATGATGTAATCGATGCTTCTATCATTCGTTCGAATGAACTCAGCTTGCAAACTTTCGATTTTGGCTGAAAAATTAAAATATTTCATTGTGTTGTTTCGCCTATTATCATACTGCGCGTATTGACTGCAGCCATTGAATATTTTCTTTCACGTGTTGCGTATTCGAGCAGCAACTTTTTTGATATTTCTGGTACGAAAAGAAGTGTTGTGTTTTACACACACACACACACACACACACATGGCATATATATATATATATATATATATATATATATATATATATATATATATTGTACTATTGTCCGAGAGTATTTGTTGTTCTTGAGCAGACTGTTCTTGTAGAGACAATTTGTTTCGTTTTGTTCAGTAGCATTTTTGTTGTTGCAGGTCCCTAGTACTATTTTAATTTAATTGTTTAGTAAAGGCACTTTCAGTAAAACACAATAACGATGATGTGTATTCGTTTTACGGAACGACTCAGAATAAATGATATGAAGATCTAGGGCTTGTATGAAGTTTGAAATGATAAATGTCTGAATGCTAATGAACATATCGAGAGAAATCTCACATAACGAAGTTACATATGAGACATATGTCCCTTACTGGGAGACAAGTCAATTTTCACTGTTGCTTCTTCACAAAAGCTGATTGTCTGACTGAACGTGCACGGGCCGAAAACAACACGAAGAGTCGCCTTTATTCAGGGGCAAATGTCACATGTGTAACATTTTGTATAGGATATTTATCACCATAATTTGTCATAATTAGTTTATTAACGCACGGGAAGAGAAAGTTGTAAACATAATGACTGAAAAGGAATCAAGACATCCATATGATAATTGATTGTATATATTGGCCACATTATGAAGGTTGATAAATTCATTCCTCTAGATGATAAACAGTGATCTGCTTATATCCGGAAAGGACCTGTGGAATCCAACAAAAAGAACATGTATACTGCCTCAGATGGAAAATATTGACGTATCAATGAGATTTTACATTTTTTTGATATTTTTACATATCGCAGATAAGATTGTTTTGATAAAAAATATTAAAATTCTCTTAATATAAGGTAAGGCATATATTTTGGACATGGGACTCGCAAAGCATAACGTTTCCCCGAACTGTTAAAAGAGAGGTATTAGCAATTTTGTACAAAAGAACTAATCGAGTTCTGTTAATGACGGGGACATCAGCTAGAACTTCATATTTGTAATATGTATACATTAAAAGTTCTAAAGAGGGCTGCCGGCTTTGTAAATCACTTGCTTAAAATATTTCTCATCCCGCATTTAGCGACCGAAACTAGATTCGTAAAAGCCAGCATACTCTCGAGCTCCTTGTACAAGGGATCCGCACACCATGAGGCCTTTGCGACACAACACACACGAAAGACGAGGGAGAAACAAGCGTACCTTGGAGCGGGTGAGATTCCAACCTGAGATCCTTCCGATCAACGCAGTAACTTATAAAACACTAGTACATAAGCCAAGAAACGAAAAAACGGATTATATGGGGCTAATCTGTTCTTCTAACCAACTTAAGCCTTACTTTCATACACAATGTACAAGTTGTGGCTCCAAGGTACACGAAACCGAGATGATCGCCAAGCCTTGTCCGTCCAGCACTAGAACCGTCAGTTTATCGAGCTCCTCCCTCAATCACATCTCTTACTTTCCCGCCTCAGAAACAGAGGCGGGAAAGGCTTCATATTTTTCAGTATCTCTGTCTTTAAATGAGGTTAGAATATTTCTTTCATTTACCGATATCATCTACTGTATTCTTTGAAAACCATACTCTTTTCTAAACCTCTATCATCGCCCATCAATTACATTTCCAAAATTATCCTCAACACCTTCGGTTGATGATTTCATCTAATTTGAGAGGTGACAAGTTACCCTCTTCACACTTTGCTGGTAAAAAATTACGCGACCAATCAACTGAAGAGCCTTCCAGCTGAACGTTATACTGTAATTGTAAAACAAAATTTAATAAAAACACTAGTAGTGTTAAAACAGCAAGTACTTTCTCGCCGTGTTTTTATGCAAAATTACGCGAAAAGAACTCACATTTTCAAAAAATTGTTCACGAACTTATTTCAAAATTTATTTTTAAGAAACAAATTTCATTAAGGGAAAAAATCTCTTTCTTTAATATTTTAGTTGTAGGAAGTTGCAGAAAAAATTGAACTTTTGTAATTTTCGAAAAATCAAGTTTTTAAGGAACATGAGACTTGCACTGTTCTCTTAAATGTACTTTACTATATCGAACAACAAAAATTTAATAAAAACGGATGGAGGCATTTTTTGAAAATGTTCCAGCGGCTTCATGTAAAGTACCCCCAAAATTGTAATATCGGTTTTAATTTCAAGAGGCCGTAATATCAGTCACATCCATTGAGGAATATCAATTTTGGAGAAAATCAGCTAAACACCGCTAGCGTTGTTCACAGGCGGACAGACGGACGGACGAACGGACGAACGGACGAACGGACGAACGGACGAACGGACGAACGGACGAACGGACGGACGAACGGACGAACGGACGAACGGACGACGGACGACGGACGGACGACGGACACGGAGACGGACGACGGACGACGGACCGACGGACTGACGGACCGACGGACCGACGGACAGACGGATAGACGGACAGACGGACAGACGGACAGACGGACAGACGGAGAGACGGAGAGACGGACAGACGGACAGACGGACAGACGTTTTTCCGTCATTCGATTTTTAGAAACTGGATTTATCCCGTGGTCTCGTATTATATTTTTCATTCTCAGGGTCTGATAATAAGAGTTTTTCTGCCGAAAATTCGCCGTTTTCTCTCGCAGCATTACATAGCTTTCTCTGTACTCCTTTGCGAGTACTAAACCACAACCACCCGCGTCGCCGGGCGCGTGGGTGCACTCACCTCGGCGATGCGCCCGCCTTCGGCGCGCCAGGCCGCCGCGACGCACAGGTGCAGCACGAGCAGCAGCATGAGGGGCGGCAGCGGGTGCATGGCGGCGGCGCGGAGTCGCGGCCCGCGCGCGCTCAGCCCTTTTATAAGCGCGGCTCGCACCTGCGCCTCGGCCGTTGACTTGCCCGCTCCCGGCCGCCCGCCCCTCCACCTTTGGCGCCCCCTGCCCAAACCCACGCCATCCCCCGGGCCCCGCCTCTCCTCTGGTATTCGCCGCCGTGTGCTGTGTTGGTCGACAACGCCCAATTTTGCCGATGAATACTTGGGGTGGGGTTGAATGGGACTAAATTTTTTATCCCGAACAAGATTTATTTATTGCTCGTTGATTTAATTGTGGAAATTCTCAATGAGGTGTTCTTGACATTATTAAAGGATGAAATAATTGAAGTCATCTTCGTTAAAGATTTACTGACAAACATTTATTGACTTCAAAGATGACTTCAATTTAATTTCATAGTTGATGTGAGCATCAACTATGTTGACAAAGATGACCTCAATTGATGGGTTTCTTACAAGAACCAAGCTAGTTCAAATTCGAGATTTTTCGGGAGGCACCAAAAATTTCATAGCGCCGTGGATGATCATCATGAATTTATGATTTTTTTCCCGTCTTCTATCTTTCAATGTGTTTGGCACTAGACGAAAGGAAAAGTCCAGCAGATAGCATAGGTTGTAGGGAATAACTGAGGGAAATATCTCAAAATATCGAATTTTGGACTTTTTTGGTTCTTCCAAGAATTCCGTCAATTATTTCGTAATTTATTTAACATAAAAACAAATGCTCGCTCGTCGTATGTCCTAGAAATACAACCTGTGAGCGTTTCCTTTATCTCCGACACCCCTACATCTCCTTTCTTTTACTATACAAATTATGAATAAAAATTGAATTATGAATAAAGGTGACAACGAGCAGGTTTTTTGTTTTCAAAATTTGATAAAAAAGAATATTTGCTCTCGTATATTAGAAACTACTTTCATTGGTAAATGAACTACAGATTTTGGGTCGTATCCTTATCGTGATCCACGTGAAGTAATTGACCTTGAGAACATATTATTTAATTGTTCAGGTAACAAAAAAATATTCCTCACAAAGTTCACGAAAATGTACGCTGGTACTGAAGCTAGAGGTTTGTCCAGAAATAACTTGGCGTACTGTAATGCACAATAACCGTCGTCGATTGTCGAAAATGAAAACGAGAGTTTTGTCCAGAAATAACTTGGCGTACTGTAATGCACAATAACCGTCGTCGATTGTCGAAAATGAAAACGAGGTGAGTGCGTTAGGTGGGCCGGCGTGAATGTATCGATCCATTCCCATTGTCAACAAACCTGGATTGCCCACGTCACTCAGAAACTTGCATGGATCCTGTACAGTCCAGCCCAGCTTTTTGGCAAGTCTCGTCCTGTTAACATTAATGTTCATAATATCTTTCTATTCCTGTTCATTTCCAAAGTTATCACTTGTTTTTTCGTTGCCACTACAATTACAATTGCAATAGCTGTAAACATTTAAGGAAATATTGTATTTCTTACTGATACTTAGTTGTTGCATGAGTTCCTTATGAAAGCACTGTAAGTGCGATATTATTCATACTGGAGCAGATCTACTTGTACCAGATTGAAGAATGTTATCAGGACCTGAATGGAAGAATTATTGGTTCTCTCCAACATTTTACTCAGTGATCCTTCCTCTTCTTTAGGTTTCTAATCCGTGTACTTGCAGTATTACCCGTCTTTCGAGCATCACAAGGGATGTGTTGGAGGAACAGCTCATTGCCCATCACCTTTAAGGAAGGAAGTGAGTGCAGGATGAGAACAAAAAAGGCTGGGCCATGGGCGGTCCGTGGCCCGTTGGAGAGTACAGCTCGACATCTAGCTAGAAGTGATCAGACGAAACGACGCAAACGACAGACCAGATAAGCCAGCATCTGGAATTATCTTTCGGGCAGCTCGTCTCAAACCACCTACTCTACTATCCACTACCGAACAACCGCCACTGTAGATGTTCGAACCAAAGACCTCGGACAATGAGAAACTTCAGGTGTGATTCCGAAACTAAGTACATAAGTTAACACAACTGGCCCGAAGTAATTATTATTGCAATTTTACAATCTCCTAGACTTCGTTCCTCACCACTGGCTGAGGTTTGCGCATTGCAGTTTATACAGCAGCTCCGGCTGAGTTTTGCACATTGAAGTTTATTTCTGATCGGAAAGTCCTATGAATCGAGTCCCAACGAGCAGGAATTTCGACATTAGTTAGATAGCAAGCTCCAATTTAACCGCTGTATGGAGGAAAATTCTATTGGTCGGCTATTTTGATCGGTAGTTTTCCATGGTTTCTCCGATCAACACCAGGCGAATGCCGCAGCGGTACCATAACAAACGGGCCACGGACCGAACGCGATCTTTCCTTCCTCTTCCTTGTCCTATCCTCTCCCCTGACACACACTATATGCACTACACTTCTGCACGTGTTAGGAGATAAGTCGGGAGCTTACAGCTTGTCCCTGCCAGCGCAGTGCCCCACTGGGGATGAGATTGCTCTCTTCTTGCATACTTACAATTCTACATACTACACTACTGCACAATAACAGAAGGCCATCCGAGAGCTTGGAGCTTGTCCCGGCTGGGACGGTGCTCTGCTGATGGGAGATACCTAGAGGTGAACTAAACCCTGCAATGTGAAGTGTAGATCGGCATCGGATCTTCCATCTAATGGGGGAGGAATATCGCCACTTTCCGGGATAAAACAGACAAGACGTTAACAGGACTAATGACCATAGCATAACTAGAGCAAATCTTCGAACTAATGTGTAGCATATCAAAAACTTATACACAAAATTTCGGTATCCTTCGCTCTATCTCGATTTTGTTATTACTTTCCGCACTGATAGATCGAGGTCCAGTCGAAACAATTCAGCCACACGTTTCCTCCGCGCTTGCGATCTTTAGTTTCAGTGGGACATAGGACTTTTCTAGTCGGTTCCTGATTGACAAGCAGTCCAGAAAACAGTATCAGTACTGACGCCTGCCGTGAAAGCCATCTGCTACGTCTTCAAGAAGACAAGAAATTCAGTGGCTTGTTGATTTCTTCTTCATTAATTCGATAATAAAATTATTTTCGTATCATCAAGAACAAATTATTCTCTCTATCAAACTAAACATCACTTTCTCAAGAGAAGTCTGTGAAAGTGGACAAAATGCACTCTCTAATATCCACCTTATTATTCCGTGTGCCATCTCAACTCTCTAACAACTTGTCTTCCCCAACTCACTCCAACCTCGAAACCATTCTCAAACCAGATCAATCTCGAGTAAAATTAACGCATGAACAGTATAAATATTTTACGACAGTGGCCATAACCCCATTGCTTTATATCTGTCTCGTTTTCTTAATATTTAAAATGTGTTTAAATCTGAGTTTCTTTCTTTGTTACCCATTCACTCGCCAAGTCGTCCTCCTTCGCCGCCCTCCGGCGGCGTCTCCGTGACCCCGCCCCTCGAGCGACGGATGGCATTCGACTTCGTCGCGGGCGCTGCAGCTGGCGGATCGCGTTACAGACGGCGTTTCCGGGACTGTCGCTGCCACGTGACCCGCCCCCTCGCCGCATGCGGCAGCCTTACGGACTTAGGGTGATAGAACCATGCTTCACACAACAGAACAGAAACGTCATTCATTTTAATGTAGATGAATGTATTTTACATGAAACTGAATGTAACCTTGTACATTAAAAAGAGTTTAATATATTTGTACTTTAAATTCCATGCATAAGTTAAAATCAGCGTAGATGTAACATAGAGATTCTCCTGTTTCTCCTGCCTCTTGCCGTTCATGTCATATATTCATATTCACCCGTCCATAAAAATCACTCATTAATTCCTTCTACATTTGACCATAAAACTTTGACTCTTGCATCCTAATATACATATGTACATTACATTTAATGTGCGGTCATGATAATTACTTTAATGTACATTACATTAAAGTAATGCGGAAATTTCTGACAGTGTACGGTTTTCTTGTTTTGGATATTATAGAGAAGTTAGTCTAAGAAGGGACCAGTTTGACTTGTTGAAAAACTAAATAAAGTCATGCTGGACGACTATATTGCAAGATGCTGTGTCGAAGATATTTAAAAATGAGCCAACTGCAAAGAAACGCATTAACTAATGGATCACGTGCACATAACCTGCAGTTATGTTATGCGCACATAACCTGGTTATGCTAGCAGTAGCTCTCAAAGCGGTCCCTTCTTAGAGTATTCTCTCTGCAGCTGCCGGATCGCGTTTCCAAGACTGTCGCTGCCACGTAACCCATCCCCTTGTATCGGTATCGGGATCGGTATCGGTGGGGTTAAGGGTGAATTGACAATAACGAGTTTTGTTCACTGTGGGTGACAAAGATTGTGTGCCGGATTGTAGGTGTCAGACAAGATACGATACTTTCGAAACTACGCTATGCTTGTTCTCGATATTTATGTCGTTAAGTTCAAATCATGATACGGATATTTTTCACACTGTAAAGCATCATATTCTATAGGATATGTCACGATACAAACGCACTTTTGAGCCTCTGCGCATACGCGAACTCCAATTTACAATACAGTTACATCGGAAAAATCCTTTAAAAATTATCTTGTGAAATCACGTGACTTGTATCCTGTACGGTTCAAGTCCCGATATCACAATGAAAGGAATGTGTTTTTTTCTGGGAAGACAGCACAGTCTTTTGTGCGACTCTACTTAATTCAATGTTTTCATGATAGAACATGTTATTGGTGACAGACGGTGGACGTTAAGGGCAGCTTATTATTATTATTATTATTATTATTATTATTATTATTATTATTATTATTATTATTATTATTATTATTATTATTATGCAAATTAAGAGGATGTTATACTATGGCCATTTATCATTAGCAGGCAACATTAAGATTTGCCCTTTTTCATTCATCCCTTTCCAGTTGTTTATCAATGCATGTTTAGTAGGTACGTACAATTTGGGACACGCACATGTCGACCTTGTAAACAATATTGAGTGGAATGTGATCTGAATTTATAATGAGTGAGTTGATAAAAACGGTTTTGACTAATCCGATGTATTACGTTCTTCGTGAAAGATTCAAATAGGTCTATGAATTCACAACTTCGTCTTAATTTGTGGAAAAATCGAATGCGTTTTTATTCTTACGTTTACAGTAAATAAGCGAAAAAGTGTAATGGGGTGGTAAACTTATCAAAAAGATCCACAAATGAAAATTAAATAATGATTATGCATTTTGTAAACGTTACAAATGATATTATTTCTCCTCACACAGTGAAAACATTATTAAACCTTAACAGCTTCTCTATATTTTTGAGAACATTGTATAAAATTACAACCAGCATTTGTGGTAAAGTTAAATTAAATATCAGTTTTAGAATCTCAAATACGTCAATTTAAAAAAATTGAATGATCTTTAATAATTTGGCATCGGATTTAGTACTTATGATTTTAGTTACTAATGATTTTATACCACCATGCATCCATTCTGCACCATGGTTTTCTTAAGTAGATTATGTAATCGGTTGCGTTCGGAATTTACTCGTCCATAATAGTGATCACCCAAGTATGGTGCATAGTTTCCTAGCATTGAATTGAACTATTACTATATAATGTCAAGATTACAACAAAGTATCAAACAAATTAAGCAAATTGCACTCAAGTATTGCAACTGGTGTTTTCATATTACGTGAAAATTACACATTTTTATGTAGAAAACTAGGGTAATGAGAATTTGCTATCTTCATATGTCAACACTTCCACGCCCATAGTGTGCTCATTTTGTAAAACTAATTGCTGATACTCCTAAAGAAGCAATGTCATTAGAGCACCCACCAAAGTTATGAGGGCTTTTCGGCACTTGAAACTACTTTTACCGAAGCCATTTATTGCAATTATTGTTGTAGGTAATTATACCCTGCTTCACTGCTGAGTACTGTTAGACGTTTGAAATTACCTTTATATCACTGCAAGAATCACAGTAACACCCATTTAGATTCTTCCCTTAGTCATAAGTCGATGACCTGCCGTTTTGTATGACGCAATGTGCGTCAAAAGCAGCTAATTTTCCTCTTCCCGAAAATGCTGGGGAAATTACACCCTCATATTGGGACCCACGGTCACCGACCCCTAAAACAGTAGCCCGCACCCAACATGGGCCAAGAATGTGCACAATGCGCAAAACTACTAAATAAACACGGTCGGCGATAACGCTAATGACAAGGTTGTAAATCCTCAGTGGGAGGCGAGCACGCGGGCAGGGGAGAGCACAGTGCTCGCGATTGTACGAAAGAGGACAAAACTCTCAAAATGCATTGAAATGGAGAAATAAAACAATTTTGAAATGTTTTCTTAGAACATCGCCAAAAGTCTGACTGATGTACTAGGTTTTCCCAGGATATTAGCAATTTGGTATAAGGGTGTGTATTTCAAGTCAACAAAATCACAACAAAAATAAATTAATAGTTATTCTTAAATACTTTCTCATTCTTTCCGATCCACAAACGCTATGTCCTGTAGCTGTTACTAAGAATAATCTCGTCTGTTCGTTTTCTCAATTTTTAAATGCTTACCACAAATGTTCCAGTTTAAAAACTAGGGATAAAACAGCACGTACTTTCTCATAAAATTACGCGAAAAGTACTCAAATTTCCGAAAAATTGTACATGACCTTATTTCAAAATCTATTTTTTCAGGAACAGATTACATTAAAGGAAAACTTATCTTCATAATTGTAGTAGTAGGGAGACGCCGAAAAAATTTTGAATTTTTTGCAATTTTCGAAAAATCAGAGTTTTAATGAACATGAGATCTACACCATTCTCTCAAACGTCCTTCATATTATCCAACAACAAAATTTAATAAAAAAATAGAGCTTTTTTACATTTTGAATATGTCCCAGGGGCTTGATGTAAAGTACCCTCAAAATCGAAAATATCACTTTCAAATTGAAGAGTCCGCGACATCACCCAGATCGATTGGGAAATATCAATTTTGGAGAAAATCGGCTGCACGGTTTAGCCGCTAGCGTTGTTCACAGACGAACGAACTGATTATATTTACTCCCTTAATTATAATTCAAAGTAGAGTCTTTCATCTTGGCTGTGTTTTGCCGTGCTTCTGTACAATTGGGACCAATGATCAAATTTCTTGATCACATTTCGTAGAACTACATGACATTTTAACCACAAAACTTTTTAAAATTTACTTCTCTTTTGTAGTGCAGGCTATTAGCTAGAGATTCCGAAATTCCACCTACAAATATCAACACAAGTTGAAACAAGATAATATTTATGGAAAATATCTAATAGATGTGTAAATCATTCATGAGTATTGACGGTTTCTTATTACTGAAAGAGCGATGATAAAACATTTTTTTGATTCTTACTAAGGATAATTTTTTCTTACTGAGACCAAAGTGTGTTGGTTTTTATTGGAGGTGTTAGGAATTGAAAGTGCAATTAATTGAGAATGAATTCTTTGTGTATTTACGGCTCCTATATACCGTCAAATACCAGTATAAAATTGTCTGTGAAGTATTTCCACGAGGGTATCCACATTTGGCGTCCAGAAGCAAAGCAAGGGGCCATCTCTTAGTTTGTTCATTTTATCGAGAGAAACTTCACGAAGAAACCGATCGAGTTGGCAATCACAGAAATAAAAAAAAACTACAATATTCTTAAAAGCATTAATTTATCGATATAAAATATTCACCCGGCATTTGAACTTCTTAAACAATTTCGTTTGTAAATGTATCTGTTGAAGCATACTAGAACTGTGTACAATAGATGTATGTCCGGGGTTATTGAGTTGTATCGAAGAAAATGAAGTCGAAATCCTTCAGTTTTATGGGGTTCTTCCAAATTGGTCCTAAGCATTAGGCTTTTTACCGTATATTTTATGTAGAAGAAATAAAATATGAAATTGTATAGGTAATAAGCGACGAAACGATTAAGTTAGTAGTTTGCTGGTTGGCAAAGGGGTTGGTAAACGTTCATGGGTCTTCCACGTGCGTCGATCAAAGACCAGGTACTAAATTGGTTGTCGCATGATTTCCAGGAAATGGATTTTTTTCCGTAACTTATACTCTAGGAAGAGTTATGGATGCATTGGAAACATTTGTCTTCTCTCTATTCGGGGTACAGATAAATTCGCTAGAAATAAATTCGTCAGAATACAGAAAAAATATCGAAATCAATGAAAATCAAGTCACAATGAACCTTTGGGTCAAAGACACTGACAAGAACTTCGATTGGAAACTATACAACTTTATGACCAAGGGAGAAAAACCGTACTCAGAGATGCCATGGGAATATTAAATAAAGTGAGCGCTACCACAAAAGAGAACACCTGATATAGTACTTCTTGGAATAAACCGTAGCTTTCATTTATTTCGTGAACACATAAAATATGTCCATTTGTGGGGAGTAGGGAATAAAAATGAAATAGGTTAGGATGAGTAATGAAGGATGTAGTGTTGTGGCAATTTCAACGAGATCACGGGCGATAATGTTACCCAATAAAATAAAACGACTAACAAAGTAGCAAATGAATATTACGATGGAGCGTTTTCAGTGTAGGGCTGTGGGTTCTTAATTGATAACGACAAGCTTGACCAGAAACTGCTCAATAACAAAAGAACCGGTGACATCGAAACCTATACAATGTGAATGGACACTACCTGTAGCCTTGGCACGAATTGGATGCCATGAGGTAATTGTGATCGTGATAATGTTGATATCGTTCTCTCTCATCCTGATGAAGATACGACAACCCAGGCAACCTGATAGTCGTACTCGCAGTACTACAGGAGACGTTTTAGATAATGGAGAACACATCATACGGGAAGGGGGGATCGTCCAGCCGTAAGGATAAAAGTGATAACAGGATAGGCAAGAAAAGATCGCACGCCGTTCGTGATCCGTTGTTTCAGGTGCTGATCCGGCGCCAATTGGAATGGATTGGAGAAAGAAGCCGATCAGAGCAACCAGCGCCTCATTATTCTAATCCAGGCACTTTTGACCCAGCTACTTAACTGGTATCAAAAATGTGCCAAAGAAGAGGTTCCGGCCAGGGATCTCCCATACAATGAAGCCCAACAGAAAACTCGCAAACAGTGACGTGTCCTACACAATAGATTTAATCCCATGTAATAGAACGAAGAGAAAGAATTTCATGTTATATAAGAGAATGACAGCCGGTCAGTCAGATCGGACTGGCAGTGAAGTAGCATCGTCCGACCCTGGTTCATGAATAGCGTCGAAAATACGCTATCGTCGAGACTCGATTCGAATCTAGGACCTCCCGGTCAAGGAAGCCTGGGTTGCGGACTCACAAAAAGTATTCGGTGTCGTTGACGAAAACGTAGTTTGAGCCAATGGAATAGATGGGATAGAACGGGTGGTTACAGCACCTGGCCTTCTTGTTCATCTTATCATCCGATCTAGCTATTGGGCTGATGTCGATAATGCACCAATGTAAAAACTCGAACCTAAAACCTCCCGGTCATCAAGCATGAGCAGTCAGAATTAAACGACGTTGACGAAACAGTTATTTTAATCCAAAGGAATGGAACAGGGAGAACGACCTCCACGCTAAATGAGTGAACGACCGGCCGTTAGTCAGACAGGTTAAGCAGTAGAGTTGCATCGTTCGACGCAGTTACTTCCATGATATCGACAATGCGCCATTGTCGTGTTTTGACTCGAACCTAGGACCTTCCAGTCAACAAAACGTCAGAAACGGACACGCCAATAGCATTCAGTGTCATTGAAGAAAGAGTAGTTTTAATTCCATTGAACAGAATGGGATAAACCGCCATAGTAAATGAGAAAATGATCGTAAGAGCAGTCTGGCTGTAGAGTAGCATCGTATCCGACCCAGCTATTTCAATGGCGTCGAAAATGTGCCTTTGACGGGATTCGACTCGAATCTAGGACCTCCCAGACAACGAAGCTTTAGTAGTTCAACGAAGCTTTAGAAACAGAATTCAGTGACTTTGACGAAAGAGAATTTTAAGCGCTCGGAATAGATTACATCAACGGAACTTGACTCGAACCTAGGACCTCTCGGTCAACAAAGATTCAGCATTGAACTTGCCAACAGCATTCAGTGACGTTGAGGAAAGAGTTTAAGCCCATCGAATAGATCACAGCAGCTGGGGTAAAGAATTGTAATTTAGTAAGTGGTATCATCCGTTTTATCTTTGGTCGGTGTCGAAAATGCACCAGAGTAAGGACTCGTCTTGACCCGACTCGAACCTAGGACCTTTCAGAAACGAAGCTCAGCAGCGAACTAGCATTCCGCATTCAATGACGTTCCCGTGAGATTAGTTTTAGCCCCACGAAAGAGAATGAAGAGAACGATCACCGGTGAGTCAGTTCAACCTGTCAGTGGAGTAGCGTCATCCGATCCAGCTGACGTTGAAATGTCAATGAAGTCGAATATTCCCCGTCGTTTGACGAGGGTTGAACCCAGGATTCCCGGTCAACAAAGATTCAGCAGCGGACTCGCCCACAGCATTCTGTGGCGTTGCCGCAACAGTCGTTTTAATCCCATGTAAAAGAATGGAGAGAATGACCTCCATACTAAATGAGAGGACGACCACCGCACAGTCAGACCGGCCTGATAGTGGACTAACCGACCAAACTGACGTCGAAATGTCAATGATGACAAAAATACCCCATCATCGAGACGCGGGCCTCCCGATCAACAAACCTTCATCAGCGGCCTCGCCCACAGCATTCAGACCCGTTGCCGAAACCACAACGCGACCCAACTGACATCGATATGTCAGTGATGTCGAAAATACCCCATCTTTGGGACACGACTCCAACCCAGGACCTCCCGGTGAACAAACCTTCATCGGCCTCGCCCACTGCACTGAGAGCCGTCGCCGAGACCGCGTCGCGAGCCCACTGTTCGCCGGAGGCGGCGCGCCCGGGGCAGGCCAGGCTCGGGTCGCGGCTCGGGGCGGCGCGCGCCGGGCGTGCCCTTATCCGCGGCAGGTGTGGCCGCACAAGGTCGCCGCCCCCATGGCGACTGGCGCGGCCCGCCCCCGCGACAGGTGTTGATAGGGCGGAGGGCGATCCGCACCGCCCCCTGTCGCCGCCCCCTCGCCCTCGCAGGGTCTTTGTTCGCGGGGCGGGGGCGGGGGCAAGCACCTGGGCGGGTGCCGCCAAACCGCAACCGGAAGCCCGCTGCACTAAACACCTGAGCTTATGTCTTTGGCGCTGCAATTAAATGTTAATTGTGTTGAAATTATCGGCCGGCCATATGCCGCCGCGTTGGAGACTTGGGTCGGCGATTCTCTTCGACGGAAGAAAAAACGGTCGTCGTTGGTGATGTAGGTCAAGGGTTTTTTGAAACGAAGACTCTTGTGAGACGTTGATGAGGGTTATAGAATTTCGAGTTGAAGAAAAGTGTGATTTTGTTTATCACGTTTCTTGAAAGCTAAGTTATGAAAAATTAATTGACTTTGAAGGTATTATAAACAAAATTTTATTTCATTATAACACTAAACTTATGATTTATCTGAATATGATTTTTTATAATGATTGTTACATTCTCAATGTCCTTAATGTTAATTGAATCGCTACTGTAAGCAACTCAAAATACAATTGGGGCTATCATAATCTTCGTCAATTACGCTTTTTGTAAATATGTAAATTCTAAATAAGTAATTATGATCAAATAAATATAATTATCATTATAATTAAGGTTTGTTGATTTTTGAATACGGTACTAATGCACTTGTTATTTAACAGAAATGCATCAACAGAGATGCAATCATTTAAACTTAAGAATGTTTAGCATTAACTCATCGTATCGGGGCAAAAGTAAGCGTAGAATAATATTTCCCATTTCCCGGTTTAGTCAGCTTCAATTATATACTTTTATATTTAAAAATAATGTAAGCAAATTTTATTAACCAATTGCACATAAAAACTTAGTTAATTATTGCGTATTCATATACCTAATGCATATGGAAACTCCGAAAGGTGCTCATGATGGAGTTCATTATCAATGTTCAAGGTAGTATCGAGGAAGGAGATATCAAAACTCTTACCATACGTTCCTAGACTAACTTTCTTTAAATCTAACTATCAAAACCAAAAGCAGTTCAAAACCGAATCCTATTTATTATATTATTATTTTGATTATCTACTTCCGTGGTGTATTACCACGGAATGATGGTCGTTTTATAGTTTGTTATGTACTACTTGAACTCCAATGAGTACGTTCAACAGTTGCCACTGGAACGTGAGAAGTTCCGAGTTCCTATCAGTGCATTGCGTTGAAATTCAAAACTACCCTGTGAACGATAGACGCGTTCGCTCGCAGCACCAGACGACGCGCTGGTCATCGCGGCACGTGACGAGGCGGCGGATGCAAGTTGCCAGCGATCATGGCGCACTCTGCATGGTGTTGTGACAAAAAATGTGAAGTAAACTGTTCATAACATGGCCCAACTGAGAAGAAAAGTCAGCGAAGCTCTATCGATGACAGAGGTTCCCTATGAAACTATAGAACACGGCGAGAGTGACGATGATAACACTGCGTCGGTTCTGAAACCTGTTCAGGAAACATCTGCTGAAACCCAGGTAAAATTTTCAGTGTGGTGTTTATAGTAGATAGGTTGAGCTCGCCGTTTTCAGAGAATTTTAATACGAAGAAATGAATAGTTGTCAGTGAAATATGAGAAGTTACGAGGTTCTATCTGTGTATTGCGTTGCAATTCTATGTGATTTATGAAAGCTTACCATTGTAGTATAAACTCTTTTTGGTTTGAAAGAAGAAACGATGGCGTGGAAGTAATTTCGCACGTCATTTGATGTGATCCCAAAGAAAGTATTGCTTTCTATGCGGAAGTCGTTTGATTGAGTAGTTCCTGGTGACTGACTGATAGTAATATTGACAGAGATAAGATGTGAGGAGTTTCAAGTATTTGCTTCCATTTTAATATCCTATATATTCCTTGTCAACTCAGGCGTGATAATTTTATTTCTTCTTGAACAATTTATTTAAGAATATTCCTACTTTCATTTCTTTACAGATCATCAGAGCACGCAATAACTTACTGACACATTTGAAGTAGTTATTAGCAGCTTTACGAAAGATAATTGACATACAAAATCATATCTGTAGGTTTTGAGAACACTTCACAATCTCTTGATAACGACTTGTGAAGAAAATTCAACCAGGGTTTTGTCTTCGCTTGGTTATCCATTAAGAGATTCCGTTAAGTTCATTATCATAAAATCAACTCCGTTCCTTCTTCTTCCATAACTATTCGCGCCTCTGTAACTTAGAATAATTCAAAAATATACTGAGATATTGTTTTAAAAGTATTTGTTTCCCACATTTATAAGAGTTTATTAAAAACTAAGGTTTCCATAAAGGATTCATATTTTCACGAAGTTTCATTTCCTCCTTCCATACGATTGATAAAAATTATTTTTATATGTACATTCACATCAAAATTCTCCCTTTTTTAAGATAAAAATATCATTTGAGGCACGTTATTCTTGATTTGATCAATTTTCAAAGAAGAAATGTATTCATAGAGTTTTCGTGATCTACCACCAAACATTCACAACCTCATTTTACTTCACGTGACCTACGCTGTCAGGTCACGACCAAATGAGGCATGATGCGCCCGTCTGGCGTTCTGGCGCGTCATCAACATTGACTGATAGCCAATTTGGTTGAATCAGCCGCGATTCTTCCTCTTTCGACACTTACATCCAGTTGATATGCTGTGCTTTGTCGAAACTCGGGCACTCCATGCTACATTTTCATCAGATCTTAAGATTCTGCAATTTAAATTTCTCTCTGAAGACAATATTACATTATATAAAATAAAAAGCTGGTATCTTATTGACGCATTTGTAATTAAAATGAAATAAATTACACAAATTAATTTTAATCAGTATTTTAATTAAATAAAATTAAACTAATATGATTAGTTAGTTGAAATTTTAATACGCTTTTTGGGAGGAGAAGGGATAATACTTTTTTATTCATAGCCTATTTTTGTAAAAATTGATAAAACGTAAGGGGGGTGAGAAACCTATTGACAATCACAAAAAAAAGTAAATATTAATTTTATAAATATGATATTTTTAAAATACCGTACGAAGTTGCTTACTTCGATTATTCCTGATACAAATCTTGATATCGCACAGTACTTCAGAGATGAATTCAAGAAGCAACTTCAACATCATCTAGCTAAACATTGACGTTCAGTTTAGTTCAAGTAACACTTATTTTGTTTCTTTCACTCCGTGCTAATCACTAATAAAATCAGAAGTTTCAGGTATCATTTGTGTGGCGATGAACCATAGGGGCCGGGAACGTATAACTTGCTTCTGCAGACCAAACATTTTTTATCTCTTCCCACAGACAGACAGAGCGAACTGTATCAGCTGCATCAGCCTCTCCAGAGCCCAGGCCAGAATCGCATTTCGCGCGCCCAATGTCTGGCGCAAAACCTCTTTCACGTCTTTGTCGCGGAGGGTCTTTCTTGTCGCTTCAGGCGGAACAAAAAGGGGCCTGCGCCGAAATTCGCCGACCCCTGAGACCCGGGAATGTGGCCTTGGCCGTGACAGGCTACAACAAACTGCCGTTTCGCCCCAGTCCAAATAAGGCTCTGAAGGAGGAGAACCGGGAACCGTTCGCCTTAAACGTCAGATCGCCGTCGTATACTTTTTTGAGGTGAGGATTTTAAACATTGACTCTTCATGATTGGATTATTATTCCGATATTTATAAATGTAAGAATAAAGAAAGAAACTTTTTTTTTCACGAAGTTCTCTAAACATCCAAATACTTTCCATATAATAATATTAATTATTAATGTATTTTACAGTACCTAAGTCTATTAGGTCCCTTGGGAATCATTGTTTAAAGGCTAGCGACACACGTCGCAAAACGAAAAATTTGGCGTCCGTTGGTTGGTAGGCCACTAACAAACAGGGAAGGCACGGGGTTAGCAATATTGTGTATTAGATTGTAATGTAACTTATAAAAGAAAAGAGAAGATGGAAGGTTCATGCCATTAATAGCGGGTGCCTTTGGAAGGGAACATTTTGCACCCTCTTTCAGATTTTAAGCAACTATGGTGAGAATTTTTTAATTACTAGCCTACCCGTGCGAGAACTCTCGCATGTTAAACACCACCCACTTCCCTACTTTTTCCATTTACATTTTAATATTTTTCTTGAAGACCCTCTTAGCCTCCGACACTTGTTCTATAGGTTTCTTTGTAATTGATAACAATATAATATACACCCTTGTCAATACAAATTATTCTTATTAACCTTATTACTATACAAAGTGTAATTCAATCGCGTAGAATATCAAGTAATTAGTTTAATTTCACATAAAATTGCAGATTCTACAGGCTCTTAACAGGTGGCTTAGAATCGAGAAGCGTCGAATCAGCAAAAATATAATAGACTGTTCAAGAAGATCTCGTCTTGTAGATTACGGTGTGAGGAACGATTCTCTGAGGACTTTGGCCTCAACATTTTAGCTTTTAAGGACCTAAAACGCTTGATTTAGGACTTTTTTTTACAATAGATTAAAAATTAAGATTAGAATAAAGACGACAATAGAATACAAAGATTACGCAGGATTAAAAAATACGGCCGAATGTTGCGGGTTGCATTTTATATGAATATTTAGATGCATTTTGTAAAATAAATCCTTCATATTTTTAAAGTCAAAGTACAATTCGTCACGTCTCCGTGAAATCCTCATTTTTAGAGACCTCATTTATAAAGATTGGTTGCGTGTCAGAACTACAAAAGGTGTCTATACTACTGAAATACGAATGTGCGATCCGTAGTTCCCAGATGTGCTATCGAAATGAAGTGTTCATGTATTAAACGAAAAGATATCAATGTAAAACGGGCTACATCACCAGAAAAAATGCTTGCTTATGCACTTCATTAATTAATCTTTTTTTAGAGTCTATTCATTTTTTGAATGGAAAAACGTATACCGCTCAATCGACCCGGTTCATCGTACGTATAACGTACATCGTTAACAGGGAGTTTTAGCACCACGCGTAAGGTAACGACGTTATGCATTGACAGTCACGTGACGTACCTTGAAGTTATGACGTCTTATCTTAGGCCTAAGGTACGACCTTATACCTTCATAAATAGTACACGCCTATAGGAGTCTCTACGGTCACCTTACAAGCGGCAAAATGGCCACCTAAAAAAAAAAAGTTGAGGATTTTTCCTTCTGTGAGAAACCGATTCTCGTATGTGAGACAGTTACAATTATTCCTTACTAACTCCACAACGCTGACAAGAACGAACAGGAAATGTTGGAGAAGTCATAGGAAAGAAATTCGCGAAAAGATGTTGAAATCATATCTTCGGGGTAAATATATACTTACTCTCTTAATGAGCGCTGTTTGAAAATATTTCCTACCTTCTCAAGAACAATCGATTCAAAATTCCACAGTGCATACTCATCGCAGAGGGCCACAAAATCTAAAACTTCGAACACAGTGTACATTTATTATACTTTTGTTCTCATACCGTGGTTTAAAAGTCTCACCGTTAGACCCTCTGATATATTACGCAACTTCTTTGTTCAACGCATGAAATGTTTCTATTGTTATAATGCATAACGTAATGTCGCAATTGCTAAACCTCTTCTGAACTTTGTTCATTATGACCGTATAAAGTCGTTAGTCACGTGATCAAGAGAGTATAAGGATGTCTCCTTACGCCTGGCGCTAAAACTCCCTAATTCCCGTGTGTTCTGCACGCTATGGAAGCTTATGGGGAAAAAACCGCTATGGAAAAAAAATGATAATAATAAAGCCTAACAAGCTAGCTGCGCTATGACAGACGCACTTTAAGGGCAATTTTTTTCGCGCATGTGGCGCTAGCTTTAAAGTGAAAATAACTTGGTATTGGAACCCAACTTCGAATGTTATTGACAACCAGCGGAGTGCGGGTGGCCTCCAAAAGTGTAGTAGGTCGTCGAAAAACGATTTCTTTTGATGAATAAAGCGTAAGACGCATAGAACCTCGTGTCGCGCGATGGCCGCTGAAACTGGAATTTTAGGATCTAGGACATCATTTCTGATTTAAGCACGATGGTACATTGACAACTAGTGTTTTGCTTATAGTACAGCCGATGGTTAAAAAAAACAATTTTTAAATTGTCTTAATTGTGTGATATATTCCTGGCGTGGGGGGAGGAATTTCCTCTTTAACACCAGCGTACTTACGGGTTTTTTCTCGTACAAAATCGTCATCTTTCCTTAGCATGTAAAATAGAGGGTATGATATCTGCAAAAGACTATGGCTGTGAAAGAACTGTTGACATCTGGACTATGTTTCACTGCAATTAATTGGGTAATTCCTGCGTGTTCTTACTAGTATAAATACTTTAAAGTTACATTACGTTTTGCTGATGAAGAAATAAAAAAATAGAAATAAAAAAATGGAAGGCTATAATCATTGCGTGGAGATCAAATGCATTTTAAAATAGAATCATTTATTAATATTGCCTTGTATTCGAAGAAACATAACTACGAAAATACCATTAAAATTCAAGTTTTATTTTCGCACCTTTTCAGGATTCGAGGAATACATATATAAATACATAATCGTTTTATGAATTTTTTTGTGTTTTTTATATTCATTTGTATTCACATAATCAATATTAAATTACTTTTGCAGCTAATATATTATGGAGGTAATGCTTCAGTGCAGAATAAGAACTACTGCCACAAAATTTCTGTCATTTAACAATGAATAAGTTGTAAACTTTGTGAAATGTATAAATTATACGAGGCACATGACGAAACATTGATATAGATAACGTGATAAAATACTCGCTTTAATTTTGACTTCACGGACCTATTTTGGCCTTTTTAACTTGTTTTGTTCTTAAAATTATATTGCCTCTCCGATTCCTTTGGAATAACATCTACTCTTGGCATTCCTTGCGTGGACCTGAGCTCTTAAGGTGCATAAAACAAACTTGATTAAATTCCAAGCCGAAACCGCTTGCGACCTGGCGGGCCTCCCAAAAACAGGTTGTGTCGCCCACCATCCACCCAGCACTTCGCCGGGCGGCACATTCAGCCGCCTACGACACGCTCTGGCCCAGGGCGTACGCGTTGAGTGCTGCATTGCAGCAAGCACGTACTGTAGAGCACGGCTGCTCAAATATAAGATTTTAGGCCAGACTGCCCTGTCCGAATTCAGCCCGGTGCCGTTGTCCGCTTGCCACTCGCCTTTCACTCAACTAGAGCCGATCGCCCCGAGCCCCTCTCCTCCCCTCCCACCTCACACAGGATTGCTCCGAAAGTAGCGGGCCACGCCAGGTGCCCGTAGATGAGCACTGGGACAGAGCTCGCCAACTGGGTCATCCACTCGTACTCAGAAGTCATGTTCTAGAGCTGCGTGACATATCCGCTGACACATCGAGAGGTTTTTAAGGTTCGAGTACAGATGGTGGAGGATTTTCGACTCTAGATACAGACCTGGACTAGCTCGACTCGCTGGACTAGCTCTGCGCTGGGTCGACTTCAGCTGCTTTCTGGAGGAGACTTCTAGCGATGGGCTCCTCTGATCAGTAGTTTTTCGTGGTTCTCTGATCAATTTCGGGAAAAGGCGGAAGACGTGCCCTGATAAATGAACAACTGACCGTGAAACTTTCTTTCTCTTTCTTATCCTATTCTTTCCCCTTGCACTCGCGCACACACACACACACACACACACACACACACACACACACACACACCCACACACACAATTACCTGCACTATTCTACCTGTAGATCGGGAGCTTAAAGTTTGTCCCAAATGGGGCTGTGCCCTGTAAGGGGAGATACCTAGAGAAGAAATCCACGAAAGCCCATGTGTAGGGCGGCGTAGGACCTCATTATTCAGTTGCAGAGGAACACCGTTCATCCTGGGATAAAATATTCACTACTCCAACAAAGACATCAATCAATCGGGCAGCGTACTCTAGAACGTTTTTGATCACAAAACCCTTTGGAACGCACTTTTCTTTCGCGGAACCCGAAGTCTGTTGGTTAACTTTATTAAGTCCACCACATCCATTTTTAATGAATCTTATTGCTTGTTTTGCATGACTTAGTAAATTGGGAAATAAATAAAAAACATCTCAATTGCAAAAACATTTTATTTAAAAAGGTTGACACATTTAAGAAAACTTTTAAGAAAACAACCAAGTTCATATGATGAATGAAATTGGTTTATTTTGCTGCTTAAATTTGTTTAGGTTTTATGTCCAACAACAGATTGTGTACGTTTTCGTTTAATATCTATTTTTGATTAAATTTTTGTTTCCACCCGCAGTCTTGAGAATGCTTGTGTATACCTAACAGTTCTACAGAACCGTTCGGAAATCTCTGCTCTAGAAATGGTTTTTCGATAAAACATGATCGAGTCAAGTTATTAGCTTCTGATACCATTAGGAATTAATTCGAAGGAAATTAAATGAAGTCGAACAGAGTGACGATACTTACATGAGCGGGCTTCAGTTCGATGAGGTTTAGGCAAAATTAAATCCTCCGGTATTTCCCGTCCTAATAATAACCCAAAACCTCTCAGCTAAGGAACCACGCAAGAAACTGAGAAATAATGTGGTAGAGACAGTTTTGTCGGTCCCTTGCAATGAGTGTGAAGAGAAAAAATGGTGATATTGACAGTACCTGTGCCAAAATAAACATGTGTAAAACAGACAGTTCGTGCTTAGGTTGCACGGTTGGACTATTCCCAGAAAATCGGAAAAGATCTTATAATTTAGAAAAATACATTTTTCAATGACATTCAATATTCAAGATATTGTTGCAATTTTGATGTATATGAAATCATTTTGAAACCAAAGTGCTCCAAACTAACGCTCTCTGGCATTTGGTGCTCTCCTAGGTATTGCACTAGTACGCATAAAATTATCTAAGTAAGTTTTCTTTATAGACTTTTATTAAACTTAGTTTTAATTAATTTACAGGAATTGCCTACATTTTAATATGTATTGGTGTTCTGAACTTCGGACATTACATTTCCGTCATTCGATGGAGCTGAAACCTCACGTTGGTTGGGGCACCGGCCGCCACTTGTAAAAGAATAGTTGTACTACTTCATTTCAATTCTTATAAAATTGTGTTTTCTAAAGTAATCTCACTACATTAAATATAAAATTTGCAAATAAAGATTGTTTTCTGAATCACCAAAAAGGGAAGACAGTCTCTGTCCATGAATCCTTGGATCACTTACGTTCAACCTTCTCTATCTTTGTTACACCACAGCCGGCGCACGGCAACACAACAAGGACTTCCTGCGTGCATCCTCGCGATGAGCTTTCCACGCACTCCGCGCCTGCAGAACGAATCGCCCGCGTGACGTCACCAGTCGCGGCGCACAAACCGCATACTATAACTGACACAAATGAACAAGGCACATGCGTCCAGCAGACTAGCTGAAACTCCCAGAAATGGGGAGGAGGCAGCTGGCACATCTTGCCCCAGGTCCCGAATTAATTGGGGCTCCAAAAATATTTTTTCACTCAAAATAAATAAAAGTGTATTTACTTCTAATTCAAATCAAGCTATTCTGTAGCATGAAAAATGAATTCTGTTTATGTTATATTTGGGGGATGGGAGCGGAACTTTTATTTGAAATAAGGGGTCCCCATGGTCTTGTTGTTTTCTGTAGGCGTCCCTGAGAATAAGAAGAATTATTGAAATGACATTAAGGTCGTATATAATATTTATTGTGACAATATTGCTTTTTCTTTTCTAATATGCAAAGAATTTTTACAGAATTTTATCATTAGAAATATCCTTTCATTCTTACATAAAGAGATTTATACATTTTAACTTCGCCTTCGATCGTGCGTGACACGTAATCGATGTGTTCTAATGTCCTTAAAACATAATTTTGGTATCTCGGTAGCCTAATAACAATTTTCCTTAGGCTACCTGCAACTTGAAATCTTTCTGAACCATCTTTTACATTTTGGTGGTTTAGAATTTGTGCGTACTCCTATTCCGTGACATATACATGCAGAATCTCGAATTGTAGGTAAAATTAATTTCATTAATTGATATTGTGTGAACTACCGCAAGTATCAATTCCTTTTGCTGATAAATGTTTCAAAGTATTTGATATTTACTTATGTATAGCACTGGTCTTCTTGAGCTACAGTTCAGGACCTGACTTTACGAAGTTGGGTACGTGTTAGATCCCCTCACATTTGAAACAATAATTTTAAAGTGCGGAATGATCTTACAGGTCCACCTAGACATCGTTTTATTGCGTAACAAATAACCTGAAACTCGGGTACGACTCGATCTACTTCCTTGAAATATGATTTTGGACGTCGTAGGGCATGTTCATTACTCTGTAATCTACAAAATGAGATCTCTCTGGGACGGACATTTCGTCTTTAAATAAACTTTCTTGAGGGCAATTTTTATACAGTTTTCTTAACAATTTCCGCCCTGCTCCCATTTGTTCATTTAATAAGAAACTGGATTTTCACCATCATATTGTTTCCGTCCAACACACGCACTGAATATGCATCAACATACCGACCGACGTCCAGCCTCTTTTACCATGTGCATAGTATCGCCGACACCAAATTAATTTTTTGCATACATTTTCTGGGAACAAGATGAAATTTGTTAAGATAACTAAAACGGGTTAATAAACGCCGAAACGTTCGCAAGTTCAAGATTTGGCTTAAAATTCTTTGACTAAAATGAATTTGACCTAAAGTCAAGAAAATTTTCAATAGAAAGTTGAATTTTATTCATGCACTCTATCAGCGTGAATGATGTAACGCACAGTTCAAGGCCTGGCCGTTATCATGAGTTACAAAGGCAAAATGTTACGAGTAGCAGTGATCCACTATTATTGTTGTTGTTGTTGTTGTTGTTGTTATTATTATTATTATTATTATTATTATTTTCATTATTATTATCATTATTAGTATCATCATCGTCATAGGCTCGAAGAAAGGTCCCATTGCAATCTCTCTCAAAAATTTGGTAACCTTTGGATATTTTGGTGAATAATAGGCTAACAAGAGAGCACATTAGCCACATGTAACCCCAGGCTTATTAGATTGTTTTCAAACCCCAGAGTTATGTGCGTCTCTTTTTTCCTAAGTGTCACCGCCCGTGGCAGATGCCCCCTGCATGGCAGAAACAGCCGCTTGCTCTGGCGACGGCGCGTGCACGTGGCACGGGACTCTGCGGGGTTGCTCGGTGCTGCCGTTGCCCGCTCGTTTGCGTTGCGAGGCGCAGCCAGGGACTTTCCAATGTCGGGTGATGTGACTCGTATGTAGGCGATTTTGGATGCCCGGAACGAGACGAAAAAATGAAAGCGAAGGCGAAAGTGAAGATGATGGCAAGTGTTAAAGCACAGATGAAAGCGAAGGCGAAGATAAAATAAAGAAAAAGAAGAATACGAAGAATACAAAGATGAAACGCAAAATAAGAAGACGAAGACGAAGATGAAGTTGAAGACAAAGAATATAAAAAAAAGATGAAAAAGGAAAAAACAAAAAAAAAAAAGAAGAAAGATTACGGTTGTTTTCCTGATTTCCTCCGATGAATTGCCAAAGCAGCACCCTACAATGGGCCATGAATCGAGCGCAATGCAACCTGGCTGTATTCCCATCCTTAGAACTGGATGGATCCCCCATCAATGCATGATTCACCCTACAAAATCACGAAAGACTCCGGCAATTCTGCGAGTTTTTATTTTATTTTATTTTTTTGCGAATTTCATATGTATTTTCAATGAAACGAGAAAACATACCAATTCAACTTTGAGCTTCATATGTAATTCACATTCTCAATGGGCAACATCTTAAAGCTTGTCTCGGCTGGAGCAATGCCATGCTGCTGAACGATACCTGATTGGGGAAAATCCCCACAAGCCTACGTAGGTCGGCGCCGGATCTTGCTAACCTCCTGGGGAAGATCAACGCCGAAAGAAAATGCTAAGGCGATAGAAATATGCACCATACTTATGGGACTAATGATCTCCGCACATGTCGCGCCGGAATCACCAATCAAGTCGAATGGCAACTTTGCCGAACGAGGAGAGAGAATAAATTAAAGAAGAGTGTTTTTGTTAAAACTTTGCCGTTTTCCGTCGCAAGATTACATAACCTTCTCTTCTAATGAAGTTCCTTCGTAAGGCGAGTACGTAAAACGACGTTACGGGGGCAAGCGTGGGAACAGCTTGACTCCTTTGAGCTGCACCAACAATTCAGTTATTATTGCGGTCCAGAGACTCCCGCGGCAGGGAGCGGCTCCTCCACAGCGAGTCCCACGACGCGAGCAACTTGATACGGCCCCGCGACGGCGCAGGCCGCATATTGGGCGCTTTTTGTGGTCCCACCCCGGGCCCCACCGCCCGGCGCTGCACGCTCTGTGCGCCCGCACCCGCGCCTGCGCTCGCGCCCGCCGCGGCCGCCGCCCCGCGCCGGAAGTGGAGATGAGCAGAGGCGGCGCGGAGCGGCGGTAGCAGAGGTCAAGGCGCTCTGCGCTGATACGGCCGGTCTTTTCTTGCCCTCGCACGCACGCCCACTGCCCGCCTCCCCCGTCCCCCCGCCGCCCGGCCCCGTGCCCCCTGCCCCCCGAATGCCCCCACCCACTGCCCCCAATGCCCCGCACCCACTGCCCCCCCCAATGCCCCCCGCCCACTGCCCCCTCACACTGCCCCGCGCCTACTGCCCTCCAATGCCCCCCCGTCGACTGCTCCCCACCACCCATTCACTGCCCCCTCTCCCCCCCTACCCCCCACTGCCCCCCGCACACTGCCGCCAATCCCCCGCCCCTCTCCCGCCCCCGCCCCCCACCACTGCCCCCGAACGCCCCCCGCCCACTGCCCGCCGCTCCCTACGCCGCCGCGCCGCGTTCTTTCATCTCGAGTTTCAATCTCGGGGCGAGGGCGACCGCCTTCGCGTCGCGCTCCCGCTTTCTTCTTTCTCTCTCGAACACAGTGTGTCGGTTAACGAACGTAAATCGTTGAAAGGGTTCGTCTATAAATTACGTAACGCAAATTTGGAGTATTTTTAATATTCCCTCTCCTCCTTACCCCAACTGTAAGGCGCGCTTACACCCCTAAATGATTACGTAGGGGTTGCGATAACCGCTCCCATTTACAATAAATAAAAATAGAACATATAGCAATAAAACATTTGTATGAACTTTTATTTGTGTTAAATATTATAAGTTGTAATTAAAGTCAGAATTGATTAGGTAACACATTGTACCAGACGAAAGTCCCTTTGTACATATCCAACAAAGAACTTCGTTAGAATTCAAAGCTTTCATTTCAATCATGGAATGTTAGTAAGTAGTTAATATTGTGTGGAGTGTCTATGATGATGTAAGAAAAATAACATCGTAGTATGTTGCAACAATTTAGTGTTTTTAATTATCTGAAGGCGTACATGGGTCTATTGTGAATTATCAGACTAAATTCTAACTCAATTATAGATAAATCCACATCCCTAAGATGTTCGATTTTATTTCGATTTCGAGAATAGAATTATTTTTTCTTCAGTTTACGAAAATGACAGCATTGCATTGATAACATAATCTTCCCTCAATGTACAAAAAGCGATGAAGATTTATTGAAGTATGACTATTGCTAATTGAGATTATGATATAGGCCCAATGGTGTAATTTTAGACTCCATTCAAATTTAAATCGTTTTCCACTTAAAAGTATATGCCTGTGTCAACTAAATACAATCTTCTACATGATTCTGGAACATCTGGTAGAAGAGAAATTCCATTCCATTAATATGTTTTGTTCTATCATTTTACATCCGGGACTTACATCCGTTTTCCTGTGCAAGTGTGTACGGGAATAAGCTTTGACATTATGTGGCACTGCACAAAAAGCAGGATGTAAACTTCACAAAAAGATCTGCACGTCATACAGAAGAGATATTGAAAAATAATATAAAAACACATTGGGGCAACCAAAAGGAAACCGAGAAGAAACATACGTGAACTAAAAGCTGAACTACAAGACTCAAAGTATAAACAGAGTAAAGGCATCGATACTGTGCCAGTATCAATATGGGGTGACATTGACTAACAACGGAACTGAACTTTTATACAAAGCATACAGAAAACTTTTAATTGTTTTTCATTGATCAAAATATTAAACGGAGATTTACAAAAAAAATAATTCATAAATAAACTCAATTACATTATAATGTATAATTTACGAATGAAATTACTCAGAAGATTATTTCATATCGAATTATATATTCAAGAAACAGAGGGGATAGAAGAAAGTAGACTATATTTACTGAAGCTGAAGATAAGGGCACTGTAAGGAGAAAACGAAAGGATCACAAGGAACTCTCAAGCCAAAAATTAAGACAAGAATTGAGTGACCTCATTTTTATTTACATAAAGTTCTACATTAAATGTCTATTACAAAAATACCTCCCGTAATAGGAGTACAGTGACTGGCGCACCTCTGTTTGTGAAAACAGACATTGGTACAAATCGAATATATCACAGACGCACACTTCAGCTGCCTTTGTATATTTAATTTATTAAGGTAACAAAAAATGATTTAATATAACATTGTGATATCTAAAATTATAATTTGGTACCTGCAAAATTTAACACTAAAATATTAATATTTCAATTTACGAGGATATCAGTACCATGATTGTTAGCATATAAGATCGAATTTAAAATAGTCATGCTACGTTTTGTGTTATATAAAGTTAAATTATAGACATAATTTAGGATTTTTATGTATTCTGTATTGATTTCGTAGATAAGAAGAAACTTCGTACATCCTTACACACTTTCGAATCACAGATGTTTATTGAGATTCGAACAACAATGACAAGTTTGATAAAATTTTATTTAAAAATAAATGCAGCAAAATCTAACATAAACATACCGCAAACTATACAAACTAAAGTTCTAAGAATTATCATTTAAGTCCCATGGTTTATTTCAAACAAGCAAATCCACCGTGAACTGCAAATTCCCACAATAAAAGAACACATTTCCAAACTCACCGAAGATTTCTTTTCATCACACTCCACATCTCCCAGCGCCTCCATATTCAACCTTGGACGCACAGCAGAACCGAACTTACGTATAAATTCACGCTTCCCTAAAGACAGATTGCGACCACCATAACTCAGCAGGAAATTGGCCTCATGATATATCCTCCATCGAATAATCATATCAACGATCATTCTCTGTAATTTCAATTTTCTTTCAAAAATAATTAAATTTTTCAACATAAACCAAAAACATTGAACGCACCCATACAGGGCACCCACAGTTAGGAAATAAACCAAATGTTATGTATGTTTGTATTCACAACCCTGAAAAACATGTATGTATGTTGAACAGGAAGACAATAAATTTTTAAAAAATAAATAAAAATATTTGGCTTAAGAACATTTAGCGAACTTGTCATTGTTGTTCGAATCTCAATAAACATCTGAGATTCAAAAGTGTGTAAGAATGTACGAAGTTTGTACTGATTTATAAATCGTTCCTAAAGCCTGTTTGGACCTACTGCATACAGGTCTGGGGCACCAGTAGCAAGTTCAATATCCAACTCATTCAAAGATTTAAATCCAAAGTATTAAGAAAGGATGTACGAAATGATGTAATTCACTTCGTGTTTAAAATGCCAACAGTTAACGAAGAAATAAAAAATTATAGTTGTAAAAATATTAAAAAATTATAATGTCATACAAATACTTTAGCGATAATTTGTTAGATAACAATTTGGAAACGAGGCGTCTCATGAAATTCAAACCTTTAGATTTGCCTCAGAGATTTTGAAGTATAGTTATATGTATAATCAACTATATTAAAGGAGAGATACTACTGAGTATCTTCTTCAACAACTGTTAATTGTTTAGTCAAAAAATTACTTATTGTTCTGATGTACGAAGGTAAATAAAGGTTTAATTTAAAAAAGTTAAATACTGTTCATCGAAACGTGTAATTAAGTTCTCCGAAAATACTGCGAACCCTTACGAACGTTTATCTTTATGATATTCTTAAAGAGGAAGTCGTCACAACTCTGAAACGTGTTATCACCATCTCTAATATTTACTCAAGTTGAGCAGACTGTAAATAAGTGGAAAATTGACGCTCTAGAATTACCACTTAATGTCAATGAATATTCTTCAGGATAATGAAGCTGCCAGAAAAAAATCATTATTCTTAATGATTAGTATCAATCTTCTGAAACACGAGTTATATAAATAGCACATCACGGCATGTTTACTTCTTCTTGCATTGCATAACTAATTTAACTGAGAGGCTATACATCTTGTTTCAATCAGAACAGTTCCGCTTTTAAGACTAGCCCTGGAGTTCTTGGAAAAACAAACGTTCCTCTCTTTTAGAGAGGTGTAGAAATTAGTTTTTAAAGGAAGTATTCGTTTTTTAAATATTAACTTATTTCATTATTTGCCGAAGAAGAAAGTTGAAATCCTCAAAAATTGTCAAACAATTCTATTTTGGCGGATTTGCGGTACAAAACTCGAGGGGCAGAAATCTGGTTCTGAATTGTCAAGAGACTTCATTGGTTCAATATTTTAAGTTTCAGAACTGCATGCGCTTTTGCTTGGACACTGACAATCATTTCAGTGCAAAACAAAATCCTCTCTTGAACTTTCAAATTCTAGATCATAGTAAGTGCATCTTGCAGTTAGAGTGCATCACGGCTAGAATGAAAATAATTTCACTCGAACCGTAAACGGTTAAACTGAACAGTGAAAGTCACGCATCAAAAGCACTCTGAGGAGGGGAAGAATGAACAACACGTCGCATCTCGGATTGCGTCCCCCCCTTATCAGTGTCGTAAACACAGTAGGTCCTTACTTTTTGGGCTATTATATCAGCCTCGCTGTAAAACAGCGCGTTCAGGTATTAAAATAACTCTATTATCGTGTTTGTGCAGAATCTGCGTCGGTTATAGAAAGTTGCCCATTGTGTCTCACTCGTTGAGTCACTACTAGTAAGTAGAGATCCTCAGCTCGTCTCTCTTCTGTCAAAAGTGAGTAGCCCGCTCTCTGGAGCGTCGCATCCTCTAACCTAGTCCTCATTCAGTTTCATTCTGAAAATCGCAACGGAACTCAGAAGGAAGCAGCTGCTAGAGCCCGAATGAGGAATTTTGACCCTGAGGCAGGTCAGTTCTGAAAATCGCTTCTCAGAGCCGACGACGCCCAGAAGTCGTTGAGGAAACAGCTCCTAGTATCGGAATGAGGGAGTTTGGCTGTGAGGCAGCCCTGTTCTGTAAAGCCTGTACCCCAGAGCCGGCGACACTCAGAAGTCGCTGAGGAGACAGCCGCTAGGACCCTTATGAGGGAGTTTAGCTCTGAGGTGGGAGTATTCTGTAATCGCTTCATCAGAGCTGGCGACACGCAGAAGTACTGGTGGGACACGGCTGCTAATACCCCCATGAGGGAGTTTCGTCCTGAGACAGAAGTCGCTGTGAAGCCAGCTTGCTGCAAACGCTACCTCAGGGCGCAGAAGTCCTGCTGGAACACGGCTGCTAGTTTCCGAATGAGGGAGTTTGGCCCTGGGGCAGAAGTCGCTAAAGAGACAGCTAGCTGCCAGTACCCGAAAGTATGACCGAGTATGACTCTGAGGTGAGTCCGTTGTGTGAATCACTACCTCAGAGCAGGCGCCGCACCGAAGTCGCTGGAAGTCCGCCGCTATCTCCCGAATCAGGGAGGTCGATCTTACCCCGCTACCTCAGCGCCTCGCTCTCCGCTCGCACCCTCTGCCTGGCCCTCCCTCCTCCCCCCACGCACGGACAGCAGCAGCCCGCGTCGTCCTCGTCGGCGTCCCCACGCCGCAGCTGGTCGCGCAGCCCGCGCCCGGCCAGGCACGCCAGCAGCGGGCGCAGCGAGGGCAGCGCGTGGTGCAGCATAAGGCCCCGGCCAGCGGGTGCAGCGCGGCGAAGACGGCGCGGTGCAGCGACAGCGCGGCGAACGACAGCGCCAGCAGCAGTGCCACACGCAGGGGACACCTGCGGCACAGATACCCGACTTCATTCAACGCATGCTCTCGACATGCATACTTCATCACTATTTACATTAAACCTACGTGGAAATCTTATCTACGTAGACTACAGTCGACTCCGGTTATAGTGAACTCGGATATGGCGAACCCTCGGTTATAGTGAACTTCAGTCGCTGGTCCCGTTTCACATTACAACTAAGTATAAGAAGATTCGGTTATAGTGAACGTGAACCTCGCCTATAGTGAAGGTAGGAAATAAGTCTTAGATGTCAATTGGATCTCGCCGAGTAGAAAGGCCTTCGGAGAATGGGACAGTGTTCCAACAGTAGAAGAGGAATTCAAAGGTGTCAAGACTACATTACAATACTTAAAAACAGAGGACAACGCAGAATCCAGTCTGGAGAGAACACGAACTCTGGCTGGAGAAGGATCTAGAGAAATTACTAATGAAAAATGTATGAAGCAAACAATTGAAAATAATTGATTTTTAAGGACTTAAACAATTGAATGATTTGTGTTATAAATTTCGCTGAATCTCTAAGTTAATAAAATCAATCATTGTGGATAAATTCTATTTAGTTTCGTCATCATCGGATGTAGTGAACCTCTGGTATAGTGAACCACACATGTGTCTCCCCAGAAGTTCACTATAACCGGGGTCGACCATATTTACTCAGGATTCGTAGACGTTCCGTAAAATACGAGCTGCAATCATAGCAGCAGCACCGTCTGCAGTGGACACCTGCGCCAGAATTAGGTGATAATTTTGTACATCTACCCATGTTATCTACATGTACACTTTATTACTTTTTACATGAAGCCTACGTGGGCAATGTAAATACAAGCCTACGTAGACTTTTTAATTAGGATTCGTATGTGTCTCATAATATAGCAGCCACGCCACCCGCAGAGGTCACTGTGCCACTGTTGGGACGTTACGTTTACGTCTACGCAAGTGCTCTACATCTACTTCATTACTTTTTACATGAATCTTACGTGGACAATGTAATTTATGTACACTAATTAGAGTTCCTCCACGTCCAGTAAAATACGGGATAGTCTCATTTTCCCGAGTTCTGTTGCGTTGCCCTGTAAAACTATGTCGTATTTTACTTTGTATTTTGTACTATTGTTGTATCTAACTTTGTCCAGTCCCATTTCATTGCTTCTTAGATGAAGCCTACGTGGACCATGTGATCTATGCAGATTATTTCATTAGGGTTGCCAAATATCCTGTAAAATAGCAGTAGCCCCACCGCAGGGGACACCTGCGCCCCTGTTGGGCCGTTAATTTTACATCTACGCATGTTCTCTACATGTGCACTTTTACATTACTTTTTACATGAAGCTTTTACTTTACATTAATTTTTACACGAAACTTACGTGGAGAATGTAATCTATGATGACTAGTTGGAGTTCGTAAAATACGGGGTCATTCCATTTTCACGGTTACTGTCCCTTTGTCCCGAAAAACTTTTGTCAGGGCGTATTTTAACTTCGCCGTGTTTTTTCTCGCTATTGACAACACGACAAAAGAACTCATTTGTAGTTTCCTTATATTTTTTATATTAATCGGAAACAAAAATAGGAATCTTCTACGTGCCCTCGTGTGCCTACGTGCACATTGGATAGTCCCAAGGACTTTTTGGTATGTTTACATTCTAACCACTTCAAACAGTTCTGGAGTAAAAACACTATTATATATCGAACATGGCTCAAGAACTTGAATGTTTTGAAATGTTTCTATTGCGATTTCGCAATGAGGAAAGTTAGGATATCCGTATATTTCTTTAAAAAATACATGAACCCTAATTTAATATTTCACATAAAATAATCCAAAGATTATTTATCCACTTCTTCGCTACCAGAACCCGACAACGAAGAGTTTTTTTCTCCAAAACGCTAAATACAGACGACTCCGATTATAGTAAACTTCTGGGGTCTAACATTTTAGGTTCCCTGTATCAGAGGTTTACTATATGCGATGATGTCAAAATTAAACATAATTTCTCCACAATTATTACTAATATAGAGATACAGCAAAATACATTAACAGTACGAAGTGGAAATTTCAACCTTTATTTGATCTTAAGAAATCAATTATTTTCTATTGTTTTCTGCGTACATTTTTCATTCGTAATTTTTCTATATCCTTCTCCAGAGTTCGCGCTCTCTCCATACTTTATCCCCGGTCCATACTCCATACATGCGCCCTCTCCAAACTACATATTTGCGCCTTCTCCATACTCCATACATTGTCCCCTGTTTATAAGTATCACAATAGTGTTGACGCCCTGCAATGCCTCTCACACTGTTAGAACACCTTTATTTGAATCGACTTCATCCTTAGTCAGTAAGGACCCTATTCCGTGTTCGCTACCTGCACCTCATGGGATACTTCTTTGATGACTTTTCGATATTTTGTCCACCTGCCTCGTGTTAAAATTTGTGGCACTGAGGCAATATATTTTTTCGAGGAAGGAATTAATTTCCAGGACGTTGTATTTCCTACGTTCTCTAGGGCCGAGGTTCACAGTTCACTATAACGGAATCTTGTGCTTACGTGAAATTTCAAGTAGAACGGGACCAGTGGCGAATTCTCCGATACATCGCGTATACCGCCGGTATACCTACTAGTTCGATGTGTATAAGAAATATTTCATATGTTTGGTAATCCTCTAAAAAGGTATTGAGATTTTGAAAGCTTTAAAATAGATGCGAAAAAATAACTGTTTTGCTACCGAGAACCAGTCAGTCTTCGCATCAGTAAGTACTATGAAGTGCGTTAGAGTGAAGACTTTCAAACAGTTCTTAATGCTGTCCAGAGAATTCGCTAGCGCAGGTAAAGGCACCGCATGCCAGCTGCGATACCCTTGGGCTCTTCATGTTTCAAGGGGGGGAGGGGAGGATGCGCGTCTGGAAGGTGAATGGCACAGACCTTCTCTGGTCGTTCGTAAGTTACGCTTCTCTCAAGTTTTTGTGAAAATGGAGAGCGTTTATGATCCAGAAGTTAGTGGTTTGCGTAATTGTCTTATAGAACAATTATTAAGGACGGAATCTCATAGTATTGAGATTTCAGAAAAACTCAAAATAAAAGACAGCCGTAGAGGTAGCTTACTTAAAGTGCGGTATACTTGAAATAAAAGGGAGTTTTAGCACCAGGTTTAAGAAGCCATCCTTAAACTCTATTGATCACGTGACTAACAACTTTATACGGTCATAATGAACAACGTTCAGAAGAGACAGCGACATTGCGTTATGCATTATAACAAAAGAACCATTTCAAGCGTTGAACAAAGAAGTTGCATAATATATCAGAGAATCTACGCAAGCGGTGAGACTTTTAAACCACAATACGAGACAAGAGTATAATAGATGTATTACATTGTGTTCGGAGTTTTAGATTTTGTGACCCTCTGCGATGAGTATGCACTCCGGAATTTTGAATCGACTGTTCTTGAGAGAAGGACTAGGAACTATTTTCAAACAGCGTTCATTATGAGAGTAAGATATAACTTATCCCGAAGATATGATTTCAATTTCTTTTTCGTGAATTTCTTTCCTATGACTTCTCCAACATTTCCTGTTCGCTCTTGTCAGCGTTGTGGAGTTAGTACGGAATAATTGTAACTGTCTCACATACGAGAATCGGTTTCTCACAGAAGGAAAAATCCTCAACTTTTTTTTAGGTGGCCATTTTGCCGCTTGTAAGGTGACTGTAGAGACTCCTATAGGCGTGTACTATTTATGAAGGTATAAGGTCGTATCTTAGGCCTAAGGTAAGACGTCATAACTTCAAGGTACGTCACTTGACTGTTAATGCACAACGTCGCTACCTTACGCATGGTGCTAAAACTCACTAATGTTCAGATGAGATTGATTGATTTTTTCGTGTTTCCGGGCGCGTCAACAGCTTCGGTCATTAGTCCCGTTAATGTAGTGCAAGTTTTTTCTCGGGAGATGGCGGTGATTTTCCCCCGCTGGATGGCGCGATCCGGCACCGACCTACCGTCGGCTAGTGGGGTTTCCCCCTAACCAGGACTCTCCCACCAGCGGGGCACCGCCCCAGCCGGGACAAGCTCTAAGCTCCCGACCGGTCTCCCGGAATATATGGTAGTGTGGTGTATGTTAGTGTGAGTGTGTGTGTAAGAGGAGAGGATAGGACAAGGAAGAGGAAAGACGCGCGCGGTCCGTGGCCTCTTTTGGTAGGGTACTGCTCCGGCATTCGCCTGGCGTTGATCGGAGAAACCACGGAAAACTACCGATCAGAGCAGCCGGCCGCTAGAATTCTCCTCCAGATAGCGACTGAATTCGACCTAGCTGAAAAGCTAGTGTCGAAAATCCTGCCGCCGTGGGGACTGGTAACCTAGGACCTCCCGGTCAGAAGCGCTGCAGTGACATCAATTGATGCACTGAGCTACCGCTACCGGTTCAGGATTCGCCACCGTACGCGACCAGAGACTTGCGTCCACTGTAGTCTGAATCGACGGCACATGCATACAATGCGGATGGATGACTGACCTGCGCCCGCCGTCCGCGGCCACGCCCCCTCCGCAGAGGCGCAGCGCCGCCGGCCAGCAGAAGCCCAGCGCGCGCGCCGTGCACAGCGGCTGCTCCGGCCGCGCCTCCACCACGTCCGCCGCCACGAACGCCGGCACGCTCAGCGACGCCGCCAGCAGCCACACCAGCGCCGCCGCCGCCCCCGCGCCCGCACTCGCGCGCTCTTTCCCTGCAACGCCACAAGCGGCAATAATAACAATAATAATAATGATAACAACAATAATAATCATAGTATTAATAATAATAGTAATAATAGTAACAGTCCTTATAATAATATTAATATTAATAATAATAATAATAATAATAATAATAATAATAATAATAATAAAATAGTAATAATAAACCGAGCGAAGTCGAATCGACAAAAAAAACACTCAAATAATTTGGTGGTAAACTCTGTACAAGTTTACTCGCACAAATAAAACATACGTTTTATTCACGAATATATGGTGAAAGACGTGCCAGTTTGAAAAGCAATGGTTGGCCACACAAGACATGTTACTGTGGGACTTCCCTGGATTGAGAGGAGTGAGTCTGATTCACGCCCGAGAGCCATTTCTACCGTTACTAACGATTCAGGCAATGACACGCCTACCGATAACATTCACTCATAACGCGAGTAGCTCCGACACTTACTCAAATTGCACAGGCGAAATGTGCAGCGTAGTAATGAGGATGACGCAAAACATCGATATTGCTTTATTTTAAAAAAATCGATGTTTTGGCAAAAATGTGAAAAAACATCCAAAGCAAAATATCGATGTTAATATTCGATATATCTAGAGGAAAACATCGATGTTACAAAAACATCGATTTTTGGTTGCCATTCCTAGCCGCACGCCCGTGTGCCGTGAACTTACCCTTCCCCCCAGCGGCGTCCGGGTCGCTGGGTGGGCCAAGCACCGCGTGCAGGTTGACGGCCAGGATGGAGTAGGCGGCGACCGAGCCCAGCAGCACCTCCAGCCCCAGGAAGACGCGGCAGTAGGCGCCCGCGAACATCCACAGCCCGTCCGGCGCGCCGCCCAGCACCAGTACCTGGCACACAAACGCCTTATTAAAACACTTCAGGAACGAACTCTTTGTGGATACTTAAATGAGGGTTCACCGAGAGCGGTAGCTCAGTGCATCAACTGATGTCACTGCAGCGCCTCTCACCGGGAGGTCCTAAGTTCGAGTCCTGACGGCGGCAGGATTTTCGACACTAGCTTTTCAGCTAGGTCGAATCCAGTCGCTGCATGGAGGAGAATTCTAGCGGCCGGCTGCTCTGATCGGTAGTTTTCCGTGGTTTCTCCGATCAACACCAGGCGAATGCCGAAGCAGTACCCTACCAAACGGGCCACGGACCGCGCGCGATCTGACCTTCCTCTTTCTTGTCCTATCCTCTTCCCTTACACACACACTTACACTAACATGCATTACACTACCACATATTCCAGGAGACCGGTCGGGAGCTTAGAGCTTGTCCCGGCTGAGGGCGGTGCCCCGCTGGTGGGAGAGTTTTGGTTAGAGGGAAACCCCACTAGCCAACGGTAGGTCGGCGCCGGATCTCGCCATCCAGCGGGGGAAGATCACCGCCATCTCCCGAAAAAACATGCACTACACTTACAGGACTAATGACCACAGTAGTTGACGCGTCCGGAAACACGAAAAAAATCAATCAAATCAATCAATTAAATGAGGGTTCCTTAAAGATACCGATTGTTTTTCACATCCACCTCTGATTTATAGGGTGCCTTCAAAGTGGTTGATCCACTGCGATGGCTCAGTGGCAACACCGTTGCCGCCGCAATATTGTTGACCGGAAGAATCTGGGGTTCGAGGCCCGACGGAGAAGGATTTTCGACACTAGCTAGATAACAAAGTAGAATTCAACCACTGACTGTAGGAGAATTGTAGTGCCGGCTGCACTGATCGAAAGCCTGACGAATGCTGGAGCAGTACTGTAACAAACGGGTCACAGACCGCTCGATCTAGCCTTCCTCCTCTACGTTCCCTCCTCTCCACTTACACACACTCTTATATTTAAGTGCACTACACTATCACACATGACGATATCTTAGAATTTGTAGCGGCTGAGACGGTGCCGCTCGGAGAGGTACCCGAGCACTACAGTTATGGGACTAATGACCCAAGGTCAACCGGAAACAATAAACACTCTCCCACTTCAATGAATGGACAATGTGCGACCGCTCGTTCGCACAAGGGAGGTCGCCCGCTCCCTTAAGGTTTTCTTACTCACCATCAGTTTACGGTATGTTCTGACACGATGCTCACTTTTACTACGGAAAACGGTGATAATAATTTCGCAGAATATTTTAAAATCTGTACACAACACGTTGATATAATTCAATACTAAAACTTCTTTGAAATACGTTACCTCATTCACTGGTAATAGTAAACAAATTGCAAGTTATTCATTTTTCTGGAAAGGATCGTACTCAAGATTGTGTAGCATACATTGTGCTCAATACTTCCACTCCAACGGAAATGTGGTTTAAAAAAAATCTTACATGGCTTCAATAACTCGAGAACAGATGGAAACGTATTTCTTTGCTTTTAATGGTGCACACTATTTGCTCTTTGGATGAAAGTGTGGAAAACCGCGCGCAGTAGCTTGCGTCTTTTTTTTTTTTTCTAAGGAAGGATTACTCACAAACCCATGCGCAACTGGTGCACTTATTGACACTGGCGAAGAACTGAGCAAAGAGGCATCCTACGAATGTAGCTTTGCATTTGGTGCGAGAAAGAAGCCTCTCGAACCTCGTTTCTATAATTCTAGAATTACGTAAACAGGTTTGTTTTTTTTTGTTGTTGTTTTTTCGATTTTGTACACTTTTGGACCACGTTACAAGAGACCCCATGACGCTGGGACTCACACTTATTTTCTCTCCATCACACTCTGGATACTTCTCAGAAGACCTACTCAATGAGGAATTTCTGGCGTATAAGTTAAGATTACGGATGTTACCCTCAGATATGCTTTGAGGGGGGATGATTATGAAATATTGTGGATGCCCAAGAAAAGCGACGTATCAGACAAACATTCAATTTTAGGTGAAGAAACAGGTTATCCTATTATTATTATTATTATTATTATTATTATTATTATTATTATTATTATTATTATTGGCTTATCGTCTATTTCTGACACGGCACACGATCAATGTGACTAATTTTAAAGATCAGTTTTCCAGCTGTTTCCCTCGGTACGTCAAGGTTGTTACGCCTTGAAGTGTGATTGATGAGGTGATACGATAATGATGATGAGGGAAAAGGGAAGTAGGGGAAACGGGAAAATCCGGAGAGATCCTGTTATAAATACTTTAAAAAGAATATTTTTACTATTAAAAATTTCACCAGGCAGTTGGTGGGTACAATAAAACAGGAGACGGCGAAATAAATGGATTCTCTCACGATGAAACAGTTCTTCCGCAAAATTACAATTTTAGGTGTATAATTTTTCTTGTGCGATACGTGAATCAACAATTACATATACATTGCCCTGAAATGAACCTCGAATCGACGGCTCTTCGAACTCGCTGAGGTAATTAGGTTGCTACCACCTTAGCGCTATCAACTTCCTACCCAGGACAGTTTATAATTATCATATTAATTGTATCTCAGAAGTGTAATTTCCGACCATCACAATCGAATGATTCTATAAAATTCATTAAACAGAGTTTGACAAATCTCATTATAAAAGATCTCATTACAAAAACTCGCTCAAATAAAATACATTTGTTGTTGAAATAATTATGGAACTACCTTAGCCAACACGCATAAGTGCTTAATGGTCCTTTTTAATTACTCATTCGGTGTGTCTGTAACCCAAAGAATTTGATTTAAATCAGTTAAAATAATTCATTCCCCTTGGCGAATAACCATCCATTAATAGCAGTTGCCACACATGTTTCCTAATTTATCGCAGTAATAACTAACAAATGAAACAAACAATAAAGAGATCATAGGGACGTTAAAAATAAAAGATGAGAATCGATGGTATATGACGATGAATGAATTGTTTTCAACCTCTACTCGTTTCATAATGATGAATACACACACCGCTGTAACTGTAATTCTTTGATTTTAATTTTAGTTCATTCCTCCCAACATTCTGGCTGAAATTTACCTCTAAATATTATGAAACAAGAGCCCTATTAATGGATTTGTTTTTGTTTTGATGGTGTCATTGAACCTCTGCCGTTTTCTATTTCTTTCCAATGGAGACATGCGGTAGAGGAGTCCGCGGGCGTCATTTGCTTTGGACTAACTTCGAAAGTTCACAGAAAACTGTCTTGAATTGTTTCCATGTCCTGCCCCAGACAGTCAGTTTACTTGAGTGCACAGCGAAGTGTCCAATTCTTACACTTCCGATGCCGCGCCTCTCTTTACCAAGAAACGGTCATCAGCCTAACAAGCGCGTAAAAAAGAGACAGACCACACACACATGGAGTATGTCATTTGCTGGCTGACTTTCTTAGAGTAAGCAAAGAATATCCTCTCCTCGCAATTAATCAATTATTAATAAATGCACGGTTAAATTATTCATGTATTATTTATTTATATTATTTATAATTAATTAACTATTCCGGGGTTCACGAGATGTCTAAAATAACATCCGCATAAATTCGATCTTGAGTGTTCCTGGGTGAAATGCTCACTTGTCGTGCTCCCTCAGAAAAACGCAGTTTGTGATACTGTTGGCAAGAAAACTGAGAACACTCGGCACATTTCTAATCCCCTCTGGCCGAAGGAAGATCCAATGTAATACGTGGGAATATTTAACTGGTGTGTGATAAGAAAATTTAAAACAGTTTTAAATGTTTAGATCTTATTGTTCTTCAATAAGAAAGGATGAAATAGGTAGAACACATAACATGTTTCCCACCTCTTTTTTGGCGCCTCCGATGACCATGCCTTTTCTGAATTTTCATGAATCATCAATGTTTATGCCTTTTTTTAATTTTTTGACGTGGACTGAATACGCTATTAAAACCCGGTCGAACCAGTAACAGTCTATTTTTCTTACTTTGTTTACCACAAACTTCAATTTGCCATTAGTCTGTCACATATCGTCATCACATGAAATTATTTAATTTTGACGTATCTACTCCCACTTCAACAGACGACATGCGACGGTAAACGATTGGCAAAACATTTTTTGGCTTGTTGTAATCTGTACAAGTCGTTACATCACAAAATAATTCTATTGTGCAAGGTTTGGTTTAGATCTCAGATTTCGTGCAGCAATTACGAAGTTTCTCACTGACATTTTTGTGTCACTATCTCCCGGACAACGAGTTTCCGTGACATCTCATGAGAGTGTAAATCTAAACTTTTCTGGGGGTCTGGTAAAAAGTTGGAAAGAGGCACCACAACCGAAGGGGGCGAACCGGCTGCGATGAATCAATGGTAGCATTGCCATTACCAATGCAGCGTCGCTAATGGGGACGTCGTATGGTTCGAGTCCCAACGATGGCAGATTTTCGACACTCACTACATAGCCAGATCAAATTCAACCACTGTTTGGAGGAGAATTCTAACAGCTAGAACGGTAGCTAATCTAACAGCCAACTGTATTTTTTCGGTAACGGTAAGAGAATTCTAACAGCCAGAGCTCCGAACGGTATTTTTTCGTGGTTTAGTCTAAGAATATCGGGTGAATGCCAGATCCGGACCATAACAAACGGGCTACTTACCGACCCTTATCATTGCCCCCTTCTCTCCCTTTACACACACACACGCACTAGCACTTATCACAGACACTACACCAAACACATGTCGGGAGATTAGAGCTTGTCTCAGCTAGGATAGAGCCCCGCTGGGAGAGATAACCAGAGAGGGAAATCCCTGCCCGCGGACGTGTCGATCGCCGCCGGATGACACATCCTATCGGAGTAGGAACACCGCCACATCTCGGGATAAATTATGCACAACACTTACGAAAGAAATGGCCATAGTGGTCGTCGCGCCCGGAAACACTAGATAAACAAAGGGCGCGGTCGGAACAAACACTTCGGTGTCGGACACGCACCTCGAAGGGCGCCACCAAGAGGAGGCTGGCGGCGTCGGCGCACGCCAGGTACAGCGCCACCACCCACTCGGGGGCACCGGCGCCGCGCCGGCCGCCGCCGCCGGCGACGACGCGTCAGCCCGTCCAGCAGGCTCACGCCGGTGCCCGCGCCCGCGCCCGCGCCTAGCGACGCGTTGCGCGCTCCGCGAGCCCGCCATGGCCGCGCGACGACTGGCACACGCCGCGCCGACCGGGCTGCTGCGCGCCGGCCCCAGAGGTCCACACGACGCCGCCGCCGCCGCCGCCGCCGCCGCCGCCGCCGCCACCGGCGCACAGTGGCTCGCGCAGACCCAACAGCGGCAACAATGCAACGACTCTCACTGAGAGCTTATTTATTTATTTTAGTCAAAAACAGTCAAAAACTGTATGTGACGTATGGGGGAGAAAATCATCTGCGCACGCTTTCTTGAGTTTCAGAGTCCCTTCCCAACAATTTAACTATTAATAGTTTAAAGATGAAAAATAATAATAATAATAATAATAATAATAACAACAACAACAACAACAAATTTTAAAAAGCGAGGGATTAACATTTCAAATACCAGATATTTTCGTTGCCAAATTATAGAAAACTTATTTTTAACGGTAAAGGAACAAACAGATTTGATTTTTCTGTATTGTTAAAAAAACAGAAACTCACCCTAAGCTCTACTACCACTACAAGCAAAAGGAAAGTTCAACAAAACGTGCGCATAGTGAAGCTACATTTACATCCAGAAGAAAATCAAGGGGCCATCTCAGCATTTGCTCAATGGATCAGGGAAACTGGACCCGATCGAGAAGGGGGTCATTGACCCGGAAGTACATTATCTGTTACAGGCATATTGATATAGTGAGCTGTTGCATAGTGAGCTGTTGATATTGACACTTGATGAACATGATTTCTACGTCGAGTGGTGTAACTATAAATATCAGTATTACATGAAAATATGTTCCCACCGTTAAGTAAGTCAGTTTTGACAAATACTACAGACTCATAAACAAATAGGCAAGGCCAAAGACTCCAAGCTCAATGAAAAGAGGCTTGCACGGATCACGTGGATGGGATTTTTTCATTATTCGGAAAATTTTATTTTGCAATCTAAATGTCTGGGAACTAAAGGATGAGCTTCCCCAGAATATTATGCCGTATCTCAGGCGGGAATGTACATTTGCAAAATACACGCAAGCAGGACGGTAGCAGGATTTTCGATATTAACTAAATAGCTAGGTCGAGCTTAGCTGCTTTCTGAAGGAGAATGCTAGCGTCCAACTACTCTCATCGGTGGTTTTCCGTGGTTTCTCCGATCATGACCAGGTGAATGTCTAAGCAGTAACTCAACAAACAAGTCAGTGCCTGAGATCGCGAGGTGCTAGGGTCACGACGGTAGCAGGATTTTCGATATTAACTAAATAGCTAGGTCGAGTTCAGCTGCTTTCTGGAGGAGAATGCTAGCGTCCAACTACTCTGATCGGTGGTTTTCCGTAGTTTCTCCGATCACCACCAGGCAGTACCCTAGCAAACGAACCAAGGACCGCACGTGATCTCTTTTCTCTTTCTTCACTTGTCTTCATCCCTTACTTACACACACACTTACATGCACTACACTACCACACATTCGCGAGCTTAGAGCGTGTCCCGGTTGGACCAGTGCCCCGTCAATGGGAGATACCTGTTTGAGGGGAAGCAGGCGTGTAGGTTGGTGCCGAAACCTGCCATTAAGCTCGGTGAGAACATAGCCATCTCTCGTAATAAAATCTTCTCTACACTAACGGAACTACACTAACCATAGCGCCATTAAAAACTAAATATTTAATCAATCAATTCAATGACATTTTTTTAGTATTCCTAGGAATAGGAATAGGAAAAAATCCTCAAGAGATCCTTCAAAATATGGCTTAATCGTTGAAACTGTGTGTAATTAGTAATTAAAATGATAATTACTTAAAATGATTCACATTTTTATTCTAATTCTAAAATTTACATTAGCACTTACGCTTAATGAAACGATATTTTCTTTGCCATCTTGACTGAAGATAAGTCATGTGGAGCCACATGCCCACCCGGTTTCACGACTACGAATTTGCTTTAATTGCGACTCTTTCTTCGAAATTCTTGTGTGGACTTCTTTTTGAACCTTGAAATGGCATGGGTGAAAACGGAATTATATTATTTTTTCGTTCTTGGTACTTCTGTATAATCATACATAGAAAGCTCTGACTTCAAAGAGATCGGAGGCCTCACTCAAAAGTAGTATAGAGCCTCATAAGCGAAAGTAGTATAAAGCCTGTCGGCATCATTTGAAAAAACTCAAAAATCTTGAGTGGTATCGTCTTCCTTTCCATGTAGATTTTTAAATATGAAGCGTCTGCTTCCGCAGAACGACAAAACACGGCCGTGCCTTGGTATTGTCCACGCTTGCAGAAATGTTTTCAGTTTCATCGAAATTGGCGCCAGGAAAAAAACAAAACCAATGCCGAAAATGGCAAAAATAAGGCAAAATATCAAAAATAGGCATCAGAAGCTAAAATAGGTAAAAAAAGGTCAATATAAATCTCCTGAAACAACTCCAGATATTCAATTAAGTGACTCATATTGTTAAAAGTCATAATAATAATAATAATAATAATAATAATAATAATAATAATCGTAGATATGATAGATATCTATCCACACCATGGTAGATATCCTACAGAAATAGCCAAATCAAATGTCGACGCCTGCTTGTCGTACAAGTGGCTTAAAATAGGATATCTCTTCCCCGAGACTGAAGGATTCTTATAGCAATCCAGGACCAGGTAATTGCAACACGAAATTACCTCGAGCACATTATTAAAGACCCCGAAGTGCCTTCTGATATCTGCCGGGTCTGTGGTGTAGGCCAAAAAACGATCCAGCACATTACTACGGGTTGCAGTATGCTGGCCCCAACGGATTATAAACAGAGGCACGATATGGTAGCACGAATCATCCACGCCAAACCAGCCAGGAAAATGTGGAATTGTTGGTGAATTTGATACACCCTACTACAAGTACCATCCACAAAATGTCATTGAGAACAACATCTATAAATTATACTGAAACCGAAGCGTTTTTACCGACAGAACAGTCCATCACAACAGGCCGGATCAGGAGCACGTGTTCTTTAGTCAGAAGATTTATGGGTTCCTAAATAAATTTGTGTTAAAGAATTATTTAATTTTTAATTTATAAACTAAGTGTTTAAATTTTCATTTGTAGAAATTTTTACTCTGGGATAAATCTAAAAGAAAAGCCTGGCTGGCATAGCAGTTGTAGATACCAGCAACCTCGACACAACACACCAAAAGAAAACTCAAAAGTACAGAGAACTTACACAAGTTATAAAGGAGCAGTGACATGTATTGGAGGTGGAAATTGTACAGATCGTCCTCTCAGCAACAGGTGTGATACCTACCGTCCTTAAGCACTCTCTGAATAAACTAGGAATCGAGACGAACATTATCACCAATCTACAGAGAGCTGTGATCCTGAGCACGTGTTCTTTAGTCAGAAGATTTATGGGTTCCTAAATTAATTACTTTTAAATAATTATTTAATTTTCAATTTATAAACTAAGTGTTTAAATTATATTTGTGAAATTTTTACCTTCTAATTTGTTTTTAAAATAAATATATGTTTGTTAAAAGTAATGTAATACGGAAATCATGCTTTGATAGAAATATCTGTATTACTCCTCAAACATTTACCAGAAAGCTGTGAAAAAATAGTAATAATAATAATAATAATAATAATAATAATAATAATAATAGTAGTAGTAGTAGTAATCATAACAATATTAATATTATTATTGATAATAATAATAATAGTAACAATACTAATAATAATTCTTTTTTTTAATTTGTTGCTTCGTTGTTGTTAATGCAATGCGTCTCTTAACCCTTATTGGGCGTTGAGCGCTTTCTTCTGGAGTAATTCTCCGTTACTAAGTAATTACTATACTGAATTACTATATTTGTCAAGTCTCGTCACGTCGCAGTCAGTCAGTGCCTTTTATCTCTTCGGCCAGGAACTCGACGCCGTTAGATCCCGGGGTTCCTGGCAGGTTACCCAACCAGAAACCCACGAGTCTCGAATTCGCTTAACCTTCGTGACTTCACGGAGCGTAGTAAACGAATTCGACTAGCACCGCCGGCGCCGTTGATGTTGCATCCCTTTCGTACAGGAATATGCATAAAAGCATTCTCGTAAAAACATAAGGAAGTGCAGCGATCTGCCATATCAAATCAAAGATCAATGAAAGCAGGACCAAGTATCCATTCTCCTAATAATTATCGTCAGTAATGGCCATATAGAAAAATACGTCAAAGAAAACCTTCAAAAGCTTCCCTCGAAAGCTTTTCAAATTAATCAGAAGTCTGTCATCTTAATACTTGCCGCATTGTCCGGAATTTTTAAATTAGATTCTTAAATAAATAGCAAAGAAAACACTTGGCGAAAATCCCATTGTTATTTGAGAACCAGGTCTTCCTGTGAACCTTTTCCTTCCTACCGATCTTTTCCTTCCTACCGGTAGCGGTAACTCAGTGCATCAACTGATGTCACTGCAGCGCCTCTGACCGGGTTCGAGTCCTGACGGCGGCTGGATTTTCGACACTAGCTTTTCAGCTTTTCACTAGATCGAATTCAGTCGCTGTCTGGAGGAGAATTCTAGCGGCCGGCTGCTCTGAACGATAGTTTTCCGTGGTTTCTCCGATCAACACCAGGCGAATGCCGGAGCAGTACCCTACCAAACGGTCCACGGACCGCGCGCGATCTGTCCTTCCTCTTCATTGTCCTATCCTCTCCTCTTACACACACACACTTACACTAACATGCACTACACTACCACATATTCCGGGAGACCGGTCGGGAGCTTAGAACTTGTCCCGACTGGGGCGGTGCCCCGCTGGTGGGAGAGTCCTGGTTAGGGGAAAACCCCACTAACCAATGACCGAAGCAGTTGACGCGCCCGGAAACACGAAAAAATCAATCAATTTTCCTTCCTGCCTTGTCCTATACTCACCCTTTACGTACTTACACTTACACTTTACCATCATACACATCGAGAGAGCAGTCGGGAGCGTAGAGCTTGCCTCGGCTGGGGTGGTGCCACGCGCTGATAGTCCCTGCACAACACTTACGGGACTAATGACCTTAGCAGTTGACGAGCGGGGACTCACTAATCGATCAATCAAGTAATTTGCTCGACGAATGAAGGGAAACTACAAAAAACCTGATCGAGTAGGGAATGCTTCTGGAATCCCCGTTGGGAATTCTTTGTTTGCTATGAGTTTGCATGAAAGAGTGAGATGAGTGATAAATTGGGAACAAATTTTTATGTAATTACATTTTACAGGAACAAGGTACCCGCTTTCAATGATATTTTTAGAAGTTTTAAGACACTCTGAAAGAATTAGAACCATTTTTATTTTACAAATTTGTCATATTTTGTAGTATAACTACATATAGTAGCAACAGATGTAATATAGTATGTAGAATTCTGTAGTAGAATTACTATTTTTACATATTTTACCCATTACTACATATTTCTACATATCCCGTTACATTTTAGAATACTTAAATGACGAAACGGAACATTTCGTCGCCTTTGCGTTACGGAATCATCTTTTTACTTTCTCTATACCGCTTACGTAGTAGAGAGAAAGTTATGTAATGCTGCACGAAAAAACAGCGAATTTTCGGAAAAAAATACTCTTATCACTGGGTCCGGGTAACGAAAAAGTGGAAAGTCCAGTTGCAAAATTTAGAAAACAAATCGTAACACGTAGAGTAGCAAGAATCCATGTTTTGTGGGAACTTGATAGAGAAAAATCGAATGATGGCCAAACGTCTGTCCGTCCGTCCTTCCTTTCGTCCGTCCGTCAGTCCGCCTGTCCCTCGGTCTGGAAACAACGCTAGCGGCTAAACCCTTCAGCCAATTTTCTCCAATATTGATATTCCCCAGTCGACCTGGCCGATGCGCGTCCCTTGAATTTGAAACCGATATTTTAATTTTGAGTGTACTTTAGATGAAGCCCCTGGGACTCTTTCAAAATTTTCAAAAAATGGCACCATAATTTTTAATTAAATTTTGATATTGGATAGTGTGAAGGCAGTTTAAGAGAATGGTGTAGGTCACATGTTCGTTTAAAACCCTGATTTTTCAAAAATTGAATCTGAAATTTTTTCGGTGTCTTCCTACAACTACAATTATGAAAATAGAGATTTTCCCTCAATAAAATCTGTTTTTCAAAGATTTTGAAATAAGGTCAAGTACACTTTTTTCGAAAATTGAGTATTTTTTGGGCAATTTTATGTGAAAATATGGGCGAGAAAGTATGTGTTATTATAGCACCACTAGTTGACAAGGTAACGAAATGCGTCTCTATGACCACCAGACCTTCTTCATGACTTGTCAAACTTACTGCACCCCCCCCCTGCTTCATGGAAACTGCGTACTCTCAGTCAAAGATGAGGGATATTTGTGAAGTGGAAGTAATTCCAAACACGTGGTTGTTCATGTTTCAAACACCATATTCTCAAACTAACACTTATTGTTTACATAATTATATCGCGTTGTATTTAAAAAGGGTATATATTCCATTTAATTCCCTGCTCTCCTCCGAGATCCTTCACCTGCTACACAAAATTACTATTCAGATAGTCACCGTCTTCTCGTAAATTACATTATATATACTACGAACGTATTTTCCATTACGAATAAAATTATTTTGTGGTGGAGACTAATATGAGTACTACTAAAATACTACGAACGTATTTTCTATTACGAATAAAATTATTTTGTGTGGTGGAGACTAATATGAGTACCAGTACTACTAAAACAGGTACAAGTACAAGTACTTCTTTAGAGGTAAAACTTTCTTACAGCTGTTCCGAATCCGTGTTAAGATCTGATCGGCGACGTTCTTTGCTCTGAAAATGCTTGTGTATAGCAATTTTAATCATTATGATATTCTTTTATTTTACATGTTTTAATAATTTTCTTAAATATTTCCTAAAAAATAAATGCATATACTATACGTAAACATTTTGTTTTAAAAAAATTCCTTTCCTAGAGCAGTTTTAATCATTAAAATAAATTTTTATTTTACATGTTTTATTTATTTTCTTAAATATTGTCTAATTAAAAAATAAATGCATATACTATACGTAAACATTTTGCTTTTTTATTATAAGAAATTCCGTTTCCTCGCGATAAAAAACGCAATAATTTGCGAACGAATTTTCTTGAGTGACCCCGTTCATTATTTGTTCCTTCGGCCCACTGTGCGCATGTGCCGCTGGAGGGGGTCGCAGCTGGAGCCGCGGCGGCGCGAGCGTCGCCTCGGAGTCTTAAAAAAACGAGGAGCGCCAGCCGCCGTTGGATGTTCCTCTGGGATGCTCGTTAGACCCGCTGCGGGAACGGCATAAGCAGTGCTGTACCCGGAATTTTCTTTAGGGGAACACGAAAAGTGAACATTTGCAGGGGGCGCCCAGAGAAAAGCAGGGAACTGGAGCAGTTGGTCAAAAGGGGGCCCCTTATTTCAAACAAATTTTTTTTCCTCCTCCCCCAATTCACTTGTAGAATTTATTTCTCCATGCAGCAGAAATAACTTTGAGCGTTAAATTTTGATTACAGATAAATTAAGTTGGGGCCTGGGGTAAATTGTTCTAGCTGTTCCCCTTCCCCTTCTAGACGCCCCAGAACATTTGACATTAGAACATTCAAAACTAAAGAGCTCGGAAACAAAGAAACAAAAGCCACAACAGCCGATTCCGTGGCCGAGATCGCTAAGGGAGTAGTGTCGTAGCGATCTCGGATCAAGGGTCGCGGATCAAGGTCGTCGACTCCTGCCTTGTACATGGTTGTATTTGTGTTCGTCCTTTCACCCCTTATCATCACCATATCGTTTCATCTTCACAGGTGTCATAACGTTAACTCCAATTGTGGACGCTAATGACCTAGGTGTTGATGCGACCTTAAATACCCCCCCCCCAAAAAAAAGCCACAACACATAATCGAACCAAGGGCTTCTCCCGCATGTAAAATTTGAGGGAGCTCCGCAAGCGAGCATGAGACGTAAACCATTAAAGACTATGGAGCACATAAATAAAGAAACAGAAACAGAAGCAGAAGCTGAAGCATGCAATCGAACTTTTAAATGGACATATTTGGCACGTAAATTTTGAGAGGGGTGAAAATGAAAGAAAATTATTGAAAAGCTAGTACCTCCGCGGAATTTTAAGCCACTTTCTTCATTGATGCCCAATCGTCAATGACCTTCAATCTCGATCAGATTTTTTTGGCCAATTTTCATGAGCAAATGATGAGAGGGCCCCTTGTTTCGCTTCTGGACATAAATGTAACTTCATTATCTGTACACGTCTTCTAGAATGTTTTTTCTGGGGCTTTTATCCAGCTAACAGCCTTTACGTCCCGATGAGATCCATATTCGACCATACACTAGACGAACACACTTGCGGGCTCCTCTGATCTGGGGGTCAGCAGAACGCGAGACCCCTTGCGACAACACATACAAAGACAAGGGACAAACAACCATGCCCAAGGCGGGACTCGATCCCACCACCCTTCGGACCGAAGCGCTGAGTCGGTACTCGCTCTTAGCCACCTCGGACATCCAGGTCGGTCTTCTAGAATTCAGAGAGAAATATAATTATTCAAATGATCGTTCTCCATGTTGTCGCGGCAGGAAGTATTATTCCTTGACGAAGGACGTGATGAGGGATAAGAGCTCAAATTTATTGCTGATTTACCCTTAAAAATATATTTTATTACATCGGAGCGAATACTTTTGTTAACAATCCTGGCAAAAAACCTGCATTTTTTCTGTATTCAAATTTCAAGTCGTATATGGCTTAGGGTAGGAATCACAGAATTTTGAAAATGTGCACACAATTCACATTTCCCCATAGCACGTCATACGCAGTTTTTAATTGTTTTTTTACGTAAAATAAATAAATAAATAAATAAATTTAAATGTAAGGGTTGTACTAATGCTACGGAGTGACAGTATACGTTGATTGATTGATTCCCCAGCAAAAGAAGGAGCCGATGTACAATTTGCACAAGAAAAGAAAGTACTGTAACTACTATTAGATGCTGTAAGTGCCATCATTGTCTTTGTTTGAAAAAACATTCTTCCATTGTTTGCCAAAATGTTTTGAATACTAATATAGTTAATACACAAGAGGATAGTGAGTAATATGTTTAAGCACTTAAAAATAAAATAATATATTCTCAAGTTAAAAACAGTTTTTTAATTCCATTCTTCAATGCATGCAATATTCCAGGCATATTTTCTAAATAAATAAATATTAAAATACGTATACCATTGATGTAATATTTTGTAGAACTTCCAATACTTAGTGAATTGATGCCTTTTCAATAATTATTGAAAAAAATTATTTAAAAAATGCATACATGGAAGTCGATGGTTGACGGAGTCAACCACGCGACCGCCCATATTCCCCAAAGAGGCGCGACGGCTCGAGGGTTAAATGCTTCAAGATTCATTATTCATTTTTGTATTTATTATTCACAATGTTAGGCACCAAATAACTGACGTAATTACAAAGGCGTGTAGTCTACTGGACGACGCGTGTTGGCGTACATCGGAAATAGGCACGCGCACAAGGCTACGTGTATTTCACTGCTTAGTCACACAACGATGTTGACACTGAGTTTCAGAAACGAGAAGTGAGGGGAAGGGGGTGGGGGAAGCTTTCGGCACTGGGGTTAAAAAGTCGAGTATTTAACGCGCTGTTTTTTATATAAGTAACCACTTTAATACATAGTTTTAATCGATTGATTTGTTCGTGTCTCCGGGCGCGTCAACTGCTTCGGTCATTAGTCCCGTTAGTGTAGTGCATGTTTTTTTCTCGTGAGATGGCGGTGATCTTCCCCCGCTAAATGGCGAGATCCGGCACCGTCCTGCCGTCGGCTTGCGGAGTTTCCCCGGAGAATATTGCGAGTAATGCTCATTGAGTGGGCACAGGGGGCGAGAAGAACTATTACATGATTACGATAAATAAAATACGGGCAACGCTGGATATTCCGCTGGTCACCGAATAAAATAGAAGAAAACGGCGAATACTTACTTTGCCTACGCAGTGCGATGTGGATAAAGTGCGATCCACAATTAGTCGATTAATGTTTTCATTACCGAAAATGGGTGGATAACTTTCGTAGTAGGAAACGTTTCGAAGCATACTTCAGACATTGTCTGAATGAAGTTCACAGAAGACAAATCGAGGTGCATGGGGCAGGTGAAGTATGTCACAGAAGCGAGGAATAACAGATATATGATAAACAGTAATCAGTTTGCCATTGAGAAGGGTCTAAGGCAGGCAAATCAAGGTCGCGGGCAAGGTAATATGCTTACTAGAGCTCGCGGGCACTGCGTCCACAGAAAATGGCGTCATATTTCCGGGTCAATAACCCCCATCTCGATCAGGTTTTTCGTCCAGTTTCCCTGATCCATTGAGCAAATGCTGAGATGATCCATTGAGCAAATGCTTTTGCTTCTGGACATAAATGTAACTTCATTTTCTGTGCACGTCTTCTAGAATTCAGTGGGAAATACAATTATTCAAATTATCGTTTCCATGTTGTCGCGGCAGGAAGTAATAAGAGCCAAAATTTATGGGTAATTTATCCTTGAAAATAGATTTTATGACATGGGAGTTTTTGTTTTTTTTCTCCCTTGCAAAATTCAAAATTTAAGTAGTATATGACTTAGTGTAGGGATCACAGAATTTTGAAAATGTGCACACAATTCACATTTCCCCATAGCACGTCATACGCAGTTTTTAACTGTTTTTTTTACGTAAAATAAATAAATAAATAAATAAATTTAAATGTAAGGGTTGTACTAATGCTACGGAGTGACAGTATACGTTGATTGATTGATTTTTTCGTGTTTCCGGGCGCGTCAACTGCTTCGGTCATTAGTCCCGTTAGTGTAGTGCATGTTTTTCCTTCTCGGGAGATGGCGGTGATCTTCCCCCGCTGGATGGCGAGATCCGGCGCCGACCTACCGTCGGCTAGTGGGGTTTCCCCCTAACCAGGACTCTCCCACCAACGGGGCACCGCCCCAATCGGGACAAGCTCTAAGCTGACGACCGGTCTCCCGGAATATGTGGTAGTGTAGTGCATGTTAGTGTAAGTGTGTGTGTAAGAGGAGAGGATAGAACAAGGAAGAGGAAGGACAGATCGCGCGCGGTCCGTGGCCCGTTTGGTAGGGTACTGCTCCGGCATTCGCCTGGTGTTGTTCGGAGAAACCACGGAAAACTACCGATCAGAGCAGCCGGTCGCTAGAATTCTCCTCCAGACAGCAGCTGAATTCAACCTAGCTGAAAAGCTAGTGTCGAAAATCCTGCCTCCGTCAGGATTCGAACCTAGGACCTCCCGGTTAGAGGCGCTGCTGGACAGTATACGTCACTGGATACCTGGCTCATAACAGACTTTGGGAGAAGTTACTTGACAATTGTTGTCGTAAATTTACGTATATTAATTTCTCTTTAAGGCAAAGAAATGAACCATTAAAATAAAATAATACATCAGTCAGATTTCAAATTGTCAATTGAGAGTTTTTTTTTTTTTTAATAATCAAAAGTATCTTGATTTTGTAATTCTGTTTACTTAACTGAGATATAAAAGCATGCACTTTTTGTGTTCAAGTTAGGTTTAACAGACAAGACATTCTTGTCTGTTAAAAGCGCTGTCCGTTCGTAAGCGAGAACTGTTAACTCATAGAGACTTGTTCATTTATTTTACATTATTGTTAAACAAATAACTGAATGATTTAATTACACAACATAAAACGAAAACAAGGAAAGAATTCGCCATTCTAACATATTCCTGTCACTTAGCACAGATGTTTATATAAGGGAGAATTCGGTAAGAAAATAAACATCCAATAGTAATAAGTAGTGAAGTATATGAGCATACAATTCTCGGTTATTTGATAGAAAAAAATCTATCAAATATATTTTCGTACGAAGCGACTATTCAATGCCTCGCCCCGCTCCAGCTTGTGCATGTACAAACCTTCGTGAATTTGATGGGGAAATGAGTGCGGAGTCAGGGGAAGTAGGAGTGCCGGGCTCCCCAAGCGGGCAAGTAACTCGTGCGGGGGCGGTTTGTCGTGCCTGGTCTAAGGCTAGTGATAATCACTAGGCAAGATGTGTAGTTTTGAGTATTTTCTTAGAAACTGCCAGGTAATGTACTAACAGTTGACTGGAATTTAAACTTGGTTCCAAAGAACTATGGTAAAACTAACAAAATAAACGCACTGTGTTAATGTTTTACAGTTTTTAACTTAATTTTCTGTTTGAAAATAATTTATAAGCAGTTAGGATTGCAGTTGAAAACAAACGAAAGTAGTGAAATGAAACAGATGAAATAATATAATACTACATAGAAAACTGTCTTGATACTTTTGATTCATATGCCTAAAGTAATTTATTACTTTCTGCAACATAATATGACTTGGTTATTCGCCGTTTCTTCGTACAGCATTACTTAACTTTCTCTCTATCGCGGTAGCGGTAGCCAGAAAGTAAAAAAGACATTCCTTTAAAATCTGCTGCCATCTGTCTCCGCTCAAAGTACTTTTTTTTCTTCAAATTCTCTCAACTTTTCGGCTTCCTAATAGTAGAAGCGACTTATTACTTTAAGAATATTAAGAAGAGTAAAATCTCGTCATAAATGGCAATTTTCATTGAAAAAGTTAGAGACGTTTTTTAAATGTTTTTATTTTTTTTTTATTTAGAAAATGGCATTTAAGCATTACTGTAAATGCAAAATGTGAAGTTCGGTTTTACAGGAAACTACTGAGTTTTCAAAAACTTCATTTGATGTAATTTAAAACAAAAAATACAAATCGATGGAAATTAAAGGGAGGGATATTTCAAAAAAATTAAACTTGTGTAATTTTTTTAAGAAAAAAGAATACATCAAAGAATCGTATTAAACAGTGCAATTACCACTATCCATTGGAAAATTTTGAAGACAAATTTGGAGCCATTTTAGAGAAAATGGTGTTTTTGAGCATTTCTGAAAATGTGGAATTTTGAGCTTATTTTAACACAAAACTGTTTAGGTTTTGAGAAACTTTATGATTTTATTTAAAGCGCATGTACTCATAAATGCAATGATGTGAAGAAATAGCATTTAATCTAAATATTAGCGGCGTGAGAGGCAAGTCAAAAAAATTACATTTTTGTAATTTTTGAAAAACAAAAGAATAGGGAAATACGGCGTTTGTGTCATAATATAGAGCGCATTTAGCAGTATCCCTTCCAAAAGTTTAAGAAAACATTTGATACTGTTTTTGAGAAAATCTTGTTTTTGTAATTTTTTTCAAATGCAAATATTGCATGCGCTACTGCACGAACACTACTAAAATTCTCAAAAAATCTACATTATTTTAATAAAAGAACTATGAACAACAAATGTGATTGAGAGAAAAATCTCCCTCTTCATTTTGTAATTGTAAGAAGACGTCGAAACAAATTCAAACTGTTGCAACATTCGAAAATTCAGAGTTAACCACGAAAATGGAACCTATGCCACCTTTATAAGTTTATTTTACTCTAATCTCACAGGAAATTTAAAGAAAATATCTGGAGCCGTTTTTGAGAAAATTTTCAAAATGCCCGGGGTAGCTTCATGTAAAATACCCCAAAATTTGAAAGAACGCTTTTAAAAATTCCAAAGCTTCAACTAGAGTCAGATGAACAGGGGTTTCTTCAATTTCGAAATATCAAACGCATTGTTTAGGCGCTAGTTTTCACAGACGAACGGGCGTTTTTAAAAAAGAAGAGCACATTTTCGGTTGGTTAGTGATTCTGGGGGCGTCAACAGCTTAGGTTATTAGTCCCGTAGGTGAAGTGCATGTTTCTTACTCGGGAGATGGCGGTGATCTTCCCCCGCTAAACGGCGAGATCCGGCACCGTCCTACCGTCGGCTTGCAGAGTTTCCCCCTAACTAGGACTCTCCCACCAGCGGGGCACCCCCACAGCCGGGACAAGGTCTAAGCTCCCGACTGGTCTCCCAGCATGTGTGGTAGTGTAGGGCATATTAGTGTAAGTGTGTGTTTAAGGATAGGACAAGGAAGAGGAAGGAAAGATTGCGCGTGGTCCGTTTGTTTGGGTACTGCTGCGGCATTCGGCTGGTGTTGATTGGAGAAACCACGGAAAACTACCGATCAGAGCAGCCGGCCGCTAGAATTCTCCTCCTGACAGCGAATGATATCGACTTAGCTGAAAAGCTAGTGTCGAAAATCCTGCCGTGGTCAGGACTCGAACCAAGGACCTCCCGGTCAGATTCGCTGTCGTGACAGCAGTTGATGCACTGAGCTACCGCTCCCGGCCACAGTTTCGGTTTTAGGTGACCTCAACGTGTATTTCCGTTCGTCGCCCAAGGATTACTTTTTCACATTTGCTCTATTGTTCGCTTTCTTAATGGCAGAAATGAAAAATTACTTTAAGATTACAAAAAAGAGTAAAACCTCATCCTATATGGAAATTTTCGTTGAAAAATTTGGAGCCGTTTTTATGAAAATGGCGTTTAAGTAAATGCGAAATTTGAAGCTTTTTTTCACATAAAAAGTTTGAGTTATCGAAAAATACTATTGGAAGTTATTTGAAGCGCTTCTACTCACAAAAGCACTAATGTATACATATTGCTGGAATTGTCGGTATTAAAGACAATTTTTTAAAAAACAAAAGGATACATTTAAATTTATTTTAGGTCATCTTAAACAGTGCAAGTAGCACATCCGTACGAAAAGTTTGAAGAAAAAATTTAGAGATTCTTTGAGAAAATGGTGTTTAGGCGTTTCTGAAAATGCAGAAATTTGAGCTCGTTTTCACAGGCAACTTGAGAGTTTTCCAGAAACTTTATATGACATTACTTAAAGAACAAGTACTCATAAATGCAATAATGAGGAAAATTCGCTGGTAATATAAATATTAACGACGTGAGAGACAAGTGAAAAAAATTACATTTTTGTAAAAACAAAAGAATAGGCAAAATGGCTTTTATATAATCTAATAGAGTACATTTAGCACTATTCCTACCAAACTTCTAAAGAAAAAATTGGAGCCGTTTTTGAGATTTTTAAAATTTTCCAATTAAAAAAATTTAAAAATGTCCTTATGAAATAACTAATTATGGAGAACAATTTTCATTTTAGAGAAAAATCTCTGTCTTCAATTTCATTATTGTAGGAAGACGCCGGAAAAAAGGTCAAACTTTTGCAATTTTCAAAAGTTCAGAGTTAACCATCAAAATCGTACCTATGCCACCTTTATAAGTGAATGTTACTCCATTCTTACAAAAAATTTAAAGAAAAAATTTGGAGCCGTTTTTGAGAAAATTTTGAAAATGTCACAGGGGATTCATGTAAAGTACCTCCATATTTCAAAGAATGTTTTTCAAATTCCTAAAGCTTCGATTCGAACCAGATGGACAGGATTTTCTTCAATTTAGAAAAAAAATCCTATATCCTACGCGCTAGGAGTGTTCACAGACAGACGGACGTTTGCCGTCAATTGGCTTTTCGATATTAAGGACCCACAAAACAGGGATTCTGGCTACATCACTTGTTAGAGGATTGTTTTTTCTTAATTTAGCAACTGGATTGATTAACTTATTCGTTATAAGGGGTACGGCAATTATTTTTTTCTGCCGTTTTTTCGCGCAGCATTACATAACTTTCTCTATTCTGTGAAGGTCTATTAAGACCCGTCCTACATTTATTTTTTTTATTAGAAAAAGGACGCTTAATTTGCTATGCAAGTGCATGGACAAACAAATGAAGGTGCATTAGTGAAAATTAATAAATCGTAATTATTCACATTATCGGAAGCGAAGATTAAAATAGACTATAGGGACGGCAACAAATAAAACTACGGGAATTTTTGACGATAAAAACACGTCACCAAGTTGTACCGTTCAATAGGAAATAGATTTCGTAATGATAAAAGTACTTGAGAGAAACCGTCAGATGTTATAAAAAGGTGACGAAAAAACTGTATTTATTTATTAAAAGGAAACCAGTATTTTAAAAAACCACGCAATTCATTAATTGGGAACATTTTAAAACCGAGGTTTATTGAATGAGATTAACGTAAATAATAGTAGAAAAACGAAAGAACATTATAATGAATAAGTCGTTCTTTGTTTTTAAAACAACGCGGTCAGAAGATATAACTTCTTCAGACGGAGTCGAGCCGAGTTACGAGACGGATCGGTAGTTAAGTCGCGGATGATGGAAGTGTCGAAATTCGAATGTTGGAATACAGCACAAAATGGAGGATGTTCTTGTTTACGATTAGTGTAGATTAGTGATATGGATGGTGAAGATCGCGTGGTCGCAGAACTACTGCAAAGTGAAGTGCAAACAAACATTTATTATTCTATTGTTTACAAATTATAACAAGGCCAAGAATGTCATTTTATTTTAAGGTATTGAGAGAATATGGATCATGGATTATTCAGGATTCAATTAATTGTTGTTTTAATAAATGACAAAGCACTTGCTTAATGATGAGAATTTCGATTGATGCACCAATCGAAATTCTCATCATTCATTGATGAGACTCATGCATTCATGAATGAAAAAAAAAATAATTGTAAATATTATTGTTAGGGTATTGTGAAAAGGGTTATTTTTGTCTGTTATTATTTGTTAAATTGAAGAGTTACAAGTAGCGAGAAGTTTCTCGCCAACATTTTAGAAGAAAAAAAGAAAGTACGGAATAAATTCAGAAAAAAAGTTATTTGGTTTTAATTAGAAAACTTATGAGTTATTATTTCCGACGGAATTATTCCAGCAAAATACGGAATAAATTTGAATTCATACCTCTTCCCAAAGCAGTAATATTATTATTTTCGATTTCCTGTATACGATCGATTCGCGTGTCCACGACTTCAAAGAAATTTGTTTGAATGGTGCTTCGAATCCCATGGGTAAATAATTACATACGGGTTTATTTATTTGTGTAATTTCAGGAAGGGATATTTTAGAAGGCGTTGTGGGGATATATATTTATGATAGTTATACAAAAACCATGACAATATTACGTATATTATTCCGTATATGCGTACGTATACGAGAAAGTAAAAAGAATAAACTGCCTGTAGACAATTGGTTCAAAAAATTCAATATTAAACACAGACATAAATCTATTTAGAGAAAAAAACACATTTGCTCAAAAACCGCTCCAATTTTTTTCCTCTGATAAAACAATGGACGCTCAAAAGAATGGCACTTAAAAGACATCTCATTTTCGTTGACCGCTCTGAATTCTGAACCGCTCGAAAATTCCGAAAAAAAAGTTTTCCGACGACATGGATAGTCAATGTGGCTAAAGTGTGTCCCGTCGAAGCGCCGCGGTCGGAAGGGTCGCAGGATCGCGTCCCGCCGGTGGGGATGGTTGTTAGTCCTTTCTTTCATATACGTGTGTTTTCGCGGAATGTCTTGTGAGTCTGCTGAGCAGAGACCGAGGAACCCGCAAATGTGTCAATGTTTAGTGTACAGGTTAATGTGTGTCCCCATGAGGGACAATGTGAGTACTCGGCACGGATAGATGAAAATCGGTATCCCCTGGAAAAAGCACCGGAAGAAAGAATAAAGTTCGTTATGAGGGCCCGGAAATTAGAGTTTTTCTTTCGAAAAATCGCCGGGTTTTCCCCAGCAGTACAATATTTTTCTATTACTGCGTAAGCAAACCACGAGAAAGTAAAAATATGCTCTTCAAAAACTGAGATCCAATAGGACAAGCGAGTTTCATTTTTAAATTTGGTTTTAATAAATATTTTATTAAATTAATTTCGAGTTGGAAACATTTATTTACTGTTTGTAAATACTTTATAAAATAATAATAATAATAATAATAATAATAATAATAATAATAATAATAATAATAATAATAATAATAATAATAATAATAATAATAATATCTATTAGTCACATTTACAATTTCAATCAAAGATTCTTGTACAGTCTTAGTGAACTAAATGTTTTTTTACTGAATTTTGATCTTACTTATATCCGATTGTACATATTTGTTACATATTCTTACCGTTTTCTTTGCATGATTATACACATATTTCGCGATTTCATAGACTTTTTCGAACTCACCACGAGCGAGAGCTGTATTAGAAGTTCTTTGTTTCCAATTAAAGTATTTTAGTGATGTACCTGACTGTTTACTTAAGTATGTTGAAAGTAGTGGTCAGATACAGACGCCATGAATGTTAGTGGATTCACGAGAAGCAATCATTTGTAGAGACTTTTGAAATGAGTTTATTTTCACATTTTCGTGCATAATTGTCTGATTGGCCGGGCATACCAAAGCCACTTGCCGTTTGGTGTAAGTGAATGCGTCACGCTACGTGCAACTCCCCGCGTTTTTTCCCTGTAGATTTCCTCAAGTCTGTCAGTCGTCACGTGAGGAAATTCGTTCGAATGGTTCCTTCGAACGAATCATTCAGTCATATTCTTTCTTTGGCACTTCGCATTGACAGCGTGAGTGAGGAGGAGTGTGAGTTGTAAACAAGGATCATGAAGGCGCGTGTTATTGTGTTTCGCTGAATGCATTATTTCGTCGAAGGACATGCCAAGTTACCATGAGTGAACGTCACACAATTTTTATTCATTTAAGTTGTATAAAGTGAAAGTTATGTTATTAGTGAACTAATTTTACCACGCTGAAAAATACTAGTCGAAATGTCATCTGCAGAAAGACAGCCTTTGATAAGACCGGAAGAAGAAATTATTTCTTACGGTGTTAATGTTGTAAGTTGTCACGTAATTACCTTGTGTTTATGGAATTACCGTGTGACAAGACATTCTATTTGAGTACTTTTAATAAAAATATTTTTGATTTCTTATTGGCCAGCAAGTGATTATATTTCTGCTTTTCAGGCGGATGGCACTGGGTCAATAAATAATGAAGATGATGTTACTCAGGAAAGTGAATGCAGGACTGATTGTGCACCTGAAACTGTTGAAGTTGGAAATTTAAACCTTTTATCCGCAAAATTTGAGGTATTTGGTCTTCACTTTGCCTTGAGTAAATTGTATCATACATGACAGAATAGAGTAAAATGTCTTTATGGCCCTATATGATTTGAGTATTTGTGACTACTTTGTTTAGCTTCAGCTGTCAAAATAAATGAATATCTAGTGTAGAATGTTTTATAAAGTTAAATAATAACTAAATTGAAAGGTTTTCTATTATTTTATACACATTTGAAAATTTAGATATCTTAAAAGTATTTAAAAATAAAAAATAGACCTGCATTTTTAAAAACTTTTCATGTTGCAGTAGTTTTTTATCACCTTCATTATTCTATTTTATTTATGTGTGAGAAAGTGAATTTGCAGCTGGTAAAGGATTCTTTTCCAGCTGCTTGCACTTTATGAAATTCATTACTATGCCTTTTATAAAACGTGAAAAGTAATCATATATGTCTTTTAGGAGTTGTCTTACCACATTTATTTTAATGTCCAGAATGAAGTGACGTGTTTTGTGAATATTTTATAGATCTTTCATATTATGTCAACTAGTTGAAATTTGCTAAAAAATGTTTCCTGAGGAAAATAAGCTTCATTTTGAAAAAGAAGCTTTGATATCACAAATTTGAAGTGAAATTTCTTCACAGTTTCATACAGTATCCTCGATATCTCGCATTCCAACTATCTTTCCTGTAAATACCTCTTTAGTGTTTTTCAGTGCTTGCAGTGTCAAAAATTTTTATATTTTTGAGATCTTCATTTTAGTGGCTGAATTTGCTCTTGAGTGTTTGTGATTGCAGAGTTTGGATTATGATACCTGTGAAAATCATTTACTGTTGGATGAAGAACGGAGTAAAGGTTATAAATTTATTATGAAGAAAAGTTTGGCACGGTGGATTATATTTTTATTGATAGGAATATTCACAGCTCTCATAGCATGCTTCATTGATATAATGATTGAAGTACTCTCTGATCTCAAGTACAATTGTCTTCAGTTCTGTATCCTTTTTGAAAGCTTTTGGCAAAAAAAAAAAAAGTTTAATTAATTTGAGAGCAAATTCTTGTATAAAATTAACATAAATATGGAGCTTTTTCCTTAACATGTGATGTAGATGTTGACTCGTGTGTATGGAATTATTGCCTGGTAACACCATACCTGTTGTGGATGGCTCTCAACATCGTTCCTGTTGTAATAGGCTCTGTGTTAGTTACATATTTAGAGGTAAGTTCAAACTTTTTTTTTTTTCCTCTCTCTTTTTTTCTTTTCCTTCTTATGTTTTATGTGACTTCTGTTTTGTAGCCTGTTGCAGCAGGCAGCGGTATACCGCAAGTTAAATGCTATTTAAATGGAGTTAAAATTCCCAGAGTTGTTCGTATAAAAACTTTGCTGGTCAAAGTTTTTGGTGTTATTAGTTCAGTTGTTGGCGGACTCGCAGTGGGGAAGGTAAATATTTACAAGATTATTACATTTGGTATTGTAATACATTGCAATCATTCAGTATTGTATTTTTAATCTTTTTTGTGGAAGGAATCTTTTTTGTGAAACTTTGCTAACAAATATGGCAATGAGACCTTTGTTCAATTATTACTCATATTATTTGAAGATTAAAATATATAAGATCCTAAAAAGTGGGTATAGAAATAGATGTTAGTGTTAGTTCTGTGTCTGTAGGAAGGTCCAATGATTCATTCGGGTGCAGTCGTAGCTGCAGGTATTTCTCAAGGGAAAAGTACTACCCTGAAAGTAGACCTGCGGATATTGGACTACTTCCGGGAGGATCATGAGAAACGTGATTTTGTATCTGGAGGTGCAGCAGCAGGTGTTGCAGCTGCTTTTGGAGCTCCTGTTGGTTGGTAAAATTTTCCCCAGCTGGAATGGGTCCCCAAGAATTAGTAAAATCCTATGATAAACTGTTACTTCCTCGGAGACCCTAAATCCCATGGCTTCATAACTTCATTACTAATCACCCAATTGAGATCATTTTTGTTAAGTTAACGCAAATTACAAGGATGGAAAGGGAAGTCTTGGACAGATATTTATGAAAGAATAGCCTATTAAAACAAGTATTAAGATAAAATTGTAAAGCATGGACATGTTGGCATTAAAAAGATGGTTGGAAGTTATCTTTTCCATTAGCAAGGGTAATAACTGATGAGGATACAATGCATATAATGAAATTAAAGGTACGCAGTTCAAAGAAAATACTTAGAAAAAAATTATTGTAATCATCTTACAAAGAAATAGTTGCGATTTTCTAATGTCTAACATAGAATAAACATATATTGTTAATCTTTGTATTTTTAAATTGTTTGCAAAATATTCTTATACTTTTATATCATTAGAAACTTTTAGGGAATAATTAATCCTCAGCTATTTGAGCTTGTTATTGTTGGGTATAACAATAAATTTAAGAAGTTTCTGTTAACATAATGACATCAAGGAGTAAAATATTTATTGCATAAAAGGATTTGAAATTCATCATTTTATGTTTGTTTTGTAGGTGGTGTTCTTTTTAGTCTTGAAGAAGGTACTAGTTTTTGGAATCAGAGTCTAACTTGGAGAATATTTTTTGCGTCAATGGTTAGCACATTTACTTTAAACAGTGTCCTTAGTACCTACCATGGAAGACCTGGTAAGTCTTGTGTACTAGTAACACAATGTTCAAGAGTTGTCACTTTCTGTATAACAAAATGCTTTTTATAGGTGATTTGTCTTACTGTGGCCTGCTAAATTTTGGAAAATTTGAAAATATTGTTTACAACTTCAGTGAATTGTTTATATTTATTTTGATGGGAATGGCTGGTGGATTACTTGGTGCTCTTTTTAATCACATCAATTACAAGCTTACAGTATTTCGCCTTCGGTAAGTTCTGAAATCATTCAGTACTTTGTGAAACTGAATTTGTCAAAATCTCATAAGACTTTATTTTATAGATATATTCAAGCCAAGTGGTTGAAAGTATTTGAAGCAGCAATGGTTGCTGCTCTCACTTGCACAGTTGGTTTCAGCATGATTTATAGCATGGATGACTGCAAACCTTTAGGGCAAGATCCCACAAAATATCCTGTGCAGGTTAGCAATTTGCTTGTAATTTCTTATTTTGATACTTTCAACTCCTTTAGAATTTACATTAATAATTCTTTTAGTATTTTGACACAAACTAAGAAATAAGTAAGAGATACTCATCAGTGACATTGATACTGAGAGATATAACTCAATTAGTTTTGGTAAACAAGTAAATCAATGGAGGACCTAGGAAATAGTTCAGGTTTTTCTTTCGCCATTTGCTGAGAAAATGGAAACCCATTACACTAAAAAGGAAGAAAGGCATTGTGGAATGCTCAACTTTAAAGACAAAAATTGTGAATAATGGTAGCTTGCATAACACTAAATTATTTAACATTGCACTAAATGCAGTGGTTCTCAAACCTTTCTTGTGGCTCACACTTTGTCTTGGGGAACACTGAGGCACACCTGTGAAGTAGAAGCAAACCTGTCTGCATTAGGACTAAAACACTCAGATGCTGTCTGTACTACATACTTCAGTTATTAATTAACCTGCACAAACAAGGATTTCCAGCATTGGCTCACATTAAAAATAAAAACATTTTTGTGCAAAAGTGATGAAGCTCATGCTTTCCTTTAAATATAAAAAGTGTAACTATTGACAACAAATTTATCAACTTGTAACACAATTGTGTGGTCTTAATGTCTCAAAGCTATCATGTTTATATTTTCCTTATTAAATAATTTTTGCAGTAAACTGAAAATAATAATTGCTTAAGATATTAAAAATTTAATGTAATATTATTGATTTATTTATTTTCAAAAAAGGTGAAGAAACATCGTAGCATTTATTTTCAAATTTTTTTAACCCCAAATGTTTAATCAGGATGTTTGGTCTGTTGCTGTCAACATTATGAACACTGCACAAGAGACTAAATATAATTGATGACCTGAATTCACTCCCAATAAAATTTCTTGATGGTTTCTATTATGTATATTTGTGTTCTGTTTACTTTTCCAATAAGTTATACTAATTCCTTTGCTACCTGACATGTACCTTGAAGAAACAAATATTACTGATAATAACCTTCCTGCATAACCTCATAATGTGGTTAATAAGACATTTTGAAACGTGCTTTATTCATGAGAGGCCATGTATAATAATATTCTAATTTCTGTTGTAATAATTGAAGTTTCAAAATCTTCTTTTCTAGATGTTGTGGAGATGGCCAATACAATGTTTTAGGTTCAATTTGGTTTCAAACACCTGAAGCAAGTGTAAGATCTCTCTTCCATGATCCACCAGGTTAAGACCAGATTTTATATTAAGAAAGAAAATAAATGTTCTCGGTGCCTTGCATAGTTCCTTTTTCAGTGTTTATATAGTTGTTCTGTTTATTGGGAACTGTTGGAAAAATGAACTCAGCTTTCCATCCTTGTCAAAGGTTTGGACAGTATAATTATTTGTTGTTTTTTTTCCTCATATACTGTTATTCACCTATTAAGGAAGCTTCAAGAACATTTATTTTTTATGTTCCAAACTATTTGATATTTTTTGCAAAAGTACTTTTAATTAATTTATGTCTATTTCATTGCAGGTTCTCATAAAGTATTATCTGTTGCTGTATTTTTTATTGGTTATTTCATATTATCTTGTTGGACATATGGTTTAAGTGTGTCTAGTGGCCTTTTTATTCCATCCTTGTTAACTGGAGCTGCATGGGGCCGGTTAGTGGGCATGGGTCTTGAGGTCCTTTTGCCTGGTTGGGTAAGTTACAACAAATTGATCTCTCAATATTTTGATGTCAACTACTCATTTTTTAATGCTAAGGTGAGTTGTGTGTGCCAAAGTGAGTGCTTCAGGTTTGCTTCATTTCCTCTCAGTGCAAACTGAGCATTTTTTAACATTGATTATGTGTGGTAACAGGGTGGCCACTTTCTGGAAAACCAGGAAAAATCAGGGAACTTCATTGCTCTGGAAAGCTCATGGAAAAATCAGGGAATTTGTAGAAGAATCATTAGAAGTTCAGGAAAATTTTGAGGGTTATAAAACTAGATATTACAATAAAATGTGTCTAAACCGAAACCTCAGCAGGCCAGACACCTGCCTTAACCGGAAACTTTCTGCAGTCTGTGAAGTTAAATGGCATTTTACACAGCATAAAACGGAAACTCATCAATGCGGAAACAGAACTCTTTTTCATGTCCTGGGAGGAGGAATCTTTATAAAATGGAGTTCTATGAATTTAATGCAATTGGCAGAGAGATGCAAGTTGTTTTTAATGAACTGAATGCATCTGCAAGCTTGTTTTAAATTCTCTATCCCTGTCGCACACAATTTAGATGTGGCTGTTGGCCATTGAAGGAGAGGGCTTCTGCTGTCAACATAAGAATTTGACCTGGGAGTCACTTGTTGCTCAAGGCATAGACCGTAACGGAATTCCCTCCCTACTCTCTGAGCGTGGGAAGGTGTACGGGCATGGTTTCTATTCATGCTTCTCCCTCCCCGTGTTGAAAATCATAACCTCTCAAACAGATACACATTGCTGAAGGTTAGGCGAAGATATCAGAAAGTCATAATACTGGGATGCAATGCATTGTGCATTGAAAGAGACAGCAAGCAGTGTGAATTCAGCCAGTAAGGTTTATATTTTTCAACCTAGAAGCTGTCAATGAAAAGTATATAATATTCATTTAATGGTGATTTGTTCCATAAATATGTTATGTTAATATTTTGATGATTATAATAAAGCCATGTATTTTATTGCTTTCAGGGCAGAAACGTAATTATCACAATAGTCATAAAATGGACCACCTTGCTTCAAATGGAAACTTCCCTAAATGGAATTTTTTTTGTGTCCCAATCAATTCCAGCTTAGACAGATTTTACTGTATTCCTTAAAAATATTACAACATTACAACAACCACCTTTTTTTTTTTTCTTTGGTTCATTTTTATTTCGTGAAACAGTATTGTTAATTTGAATTTTGTGACTGAAATCAAAGAGCTGACCAATTAGTATCATGGTAGCTTTAATATTATTTACTTAAAGTAATGTGAAATTATAAATCTTATTAAGAAAAAAATCACTGTAAAAATGGGAAAATCAGGGAAATATGTTCCAGGAAATGAGTGGCCCCCCTGAGTAATAATATTACTAAATAGTTGAGAGCATGTAAATACATTAAACATTATTGTTCTTTGGAATGTTAAAACTTAAGATTTTCTTGTAAGGAATAAATATGGATTTCTAAATTTAATTTGCAGAGAGAAAGAATTCTTATATTTGATGTCCCTGAAGAAAAAAAAAAAAAGTTTTGTATCACATAAAGCAATTTTTAATTTGTCATTCAGTCATTATTATTATTATTATTATTATTATTATTATTATTATTATTATTATTATTATTTGGTCAGTAGGAATTATAATTAACAGGCCTACATTTAGAAGACTTTTCAACTCTTAGAGCATTGTTATAAGACACAGATCCAAATCATGTACAATAATTTTTATTGGTAAATGCCTTTTTGGCCAGTTTCTTTATAATTTTATGCAAAAATTTAATTTTAGGATTTTAACAAAAATGCAGTTTGGAGATGCTAGATAAAAAATCAACCATTTATTTTGTTCAAAGTACAAGTCTAGACTCGTGAACAACCCTAACTCCTAAATTATTTTGTGGGATTATTTATTGCAATTGTTATGCCATTTTCATTATTTAATTTTGGGAGTCCTGGTAATAAAGTAGTCTTTTCAAAATTTGTTTTATTTTGAGAAATATCCCATGTTTTTAATTTCTATATAACAAAGAGCTCTTTTGGGTAAAAATGACCTACGTTCATTGCAATTTTTCAACTTTTTAAAATTACAGGTTTTCTATCCTCCTGTGCATTTTCAATACCTACTTTATTTACTTCCACATTTCGTGAATTAATTAATTTTGTGAATCTCATACAACTTAGCTTTGAAAAATCTTGAAATTTGTATAGCTTTTACAAAAACTATAGCTAAAATGCCACGCAATTCCAAAAATGTTTATTTGTATTTTTTCAGAAGCTAGATTTTGTTTTAAAATTGGTACGCAGTAATTTGAGGCTCTACTAAAGAACTGCATACTTTCATAAGCCAGATATTGTCCAATTAAGTTTTACGGAATGAAGAAAAGGATGACGAAATTTGATGTTTTGATTGACATTCATTGCAAATTTTATGCATTCTAAATCTGCAAATAAAACTGAACACGATCTGAGCTGTCTGAGTGATGCTGCGTCAAAGGCTGGGGTGCCGACGTTTCGACCTACTTATCGCGGTTCTCTTCAGGGCTGTACAGCCATGTACGGCAGTACAGCCCTGGAGAGGATCGCGATATGTCGGTCAAAATGTCGGCACCCCAGCCTTCGATGCAGCGTCACCCGGACAGCCCAGATCATGACTCTGGCCGCGGAAGCCTACGATATCAAAACTGAACACTTCCAAAAACTATTAGAAAGTATGTGTAATTACATAACTTGTGAAAGTATATGTATCAACATTGGTGTTAATTTCTTCTTCAATATTAATCCCTCATAGCTTTTCATCTTGTTGTTGATGGGTGTTAGTGACCATTTCAATATTAGTCATTTGAATACCAAAAAGTAATTTTCAAGAGTATTGCAAATTTTTTCTCCATTTGTGAATAGGTTTTCATACGACTGAACTTTTTCTAACATTGTATAACAATTTCTCTTAAAACGTTAGCTTACAATTTATTTAATATGATACAGTAGTTCACTAATAAGTAAGTAATTGTTTACTTTGTGAATGCAGAAGGTGGATCCAGGAAAGTATGCTCTGGTAGGAGCAGCGGCTCAGTTGGGAGGTGTTGTGCGTATGACTATCAGTCTAACTGTCATTCTTATAGAAGCCACTGGTAGTATTTCCTTTGGACTACCCTTAATGATCACACTCATAATGGCCAAATGGGTTGGAGATTTTTTCAATGAGGTAATGAATTTTTTTTATGGATTATTGTTTTTTACGTTCATAGAATTATTTCAATAAAATAAGCAAATAAAGAGCAGAACCTTTACTCGATTAAGCCTTACACTGCAAAGAGTCAATGCACTGTTCCCCTTGCCATGAGCCAATTAGGGCTTTGTGTTTTAACCTTTTAAATTTTCAGCTACAAAAAGTGTAGCATGCCTCTTGGTTAAAGTTATAACTATTAAAATTTCTTTTTATTGTTTTAAGTCAAAAACTGTATTTAAAACAGTATTTTAAATGGCGCAAACAGCTGACAAGCGCAATATGGCATTTGGTAAGAAACCAAAAAGATCACACATCTATAAAAAAAAAAATAAAAAAAAATACAGTTGTGACAATAATGCATTGTGGATTTGGAAAATGTGAAAACCTTAGTATTAATTTTTTTAGAGGAGCATAACTAGTAAACAGATTAAATGTACATATTTCTCTTCTCCTTTCAAAAAAGTTTTGAAGATATCTTCAAAAATGTTGATGCTGTGTTAAAATAGATGTTAAGAGGTATAGAAATATTGGAACATTTTCTTAAAATCCTCTGTGGCTGTTTCCATAGCAGGTGACATGAATTCCTTGGCAGTGTAAGGATTAATATAGCTTCCTATGTAATAATGAAGGCCCTACTTAATGTCAAGTACATCTTAGTTCTCTTTTAATGTTCCTAGTAAAAGCATTGTGAAAAATGTTATTGGATCAGTGGAACAATAAACTCTGTTTTACAGGGCATATACGATATTCACATTCAGTTGGCTGGTGTGCCACTCTTGCCATGGGAACCACCACCTCTTTCCAACAATATCTATGCTAGTGGTATAATGAGTCATCCTGTTGTAACCTTTAATGCTGTTGAAAATGTTGGACATATCATCGATGTTCTGCGCTCAGAGACTCACAACGGCTTTCCAATAGTAGATCCACAGTGTCAAGATGCGGTAAATCATAAAATGTTTAATAAACACCATCTGTCAATATTAGTGAATTGAGTTAAAATCTTTCTTTGTTCACTTTTAGGATGGTGTGAGAACTTGTGGAACCTTCCGAGGAATTATTTTAAGGTCTCAATTGATTGTTCTGTTACAAAATAAGATATTTAATGAATCTGTAGAAATTTGGAATCCTAAACAAGTGTCAATTAAAATGTTTTGGAAGGCTTATCCGCGCTATCCAAGTATTAAGGTGAAGAGAAATTGTTTTGCTTTTTTAATTTATCACATATATTTTCCCGGATTATTTTTATAAATGTATTTCTAAATTCATTCATAGGATGTAAGTGTTACCCAAGAAGAACGCTCATTCACAATTGATCTGAGACCTTTTATGAATCCAGCATCATACACACTTCAACATGTAAGTAAAATAAAATGTTTAATATTTTACTTGCTAATTGTAATGTTGATATTAAGAGGAGGAATTCTTTTGTAGTCTGCATCACTGCCCCGGGTGTTCCGTTTATTCAGAGGCCTTGGTTTAAGGCATTTAGTCATTGTTAATGATTCAAATGAGGTTAGTTCCTTGTTTCTTCAAGATGTATTCAATATTTTATTAACATGTTCTGGTATTCATAAAATAATCTAACTGTCCTTATTTTTTAGGTCATAGGCATTGTCACTCGTAAAGATCTTGCAAGATTTAGAGTTTGGAAACATAGAGGCAGAATGGGTATGATAGAATTAATGATTTCAGAAAAACTCTGAAGAAAACAACGTGCCATTCACTTCAGTTTTTATCAGTTATTTTTGAAAAGCTCCCAGCCCATCCATGCCCAAAGTGAGAAAAATAGTTTGACAGGTAGTATTACCAGCATGAGGAGGAAGTAATACTCTGTTTGACTAATTTCTATATACGTCATTATTGAGTTGAACCGTCTTCACCACCACAGTTGTTGGTCTGGCCTTCAGTTCCTGCAAAATGTGAAATCGGCATTTAATATTGTAAGTTTGAAATTGTGTAAATATAAATAGCACATGACAATAAATTTTATATTGAAAAACAAAATGTTTTGTCTGTTAGAAAAAATGCATCCAAACCTTAATTCCTAGATAATTCACTAAAAATTATTAAATATAAAAGTTAATTTGGCGTTCTACATCACACTCCAATGAGTCAATTTTAAAATTTGCTCCTCACCAGGAGGCACATATTAATAATGTGAATTTACAGCAGAAATTTAATTTTAAGTTAATACAATTCATGTGGCTTTTGACTTCCGGTCCATGATTGTAGCGTTTGTAATCGAAATTTACAACGCGTTTTATCTACGTAGAACCTGTGACGAAGGTCACAAATTCTCAATAGAGGTTGTAATCACGGTAACATTGGGATCGCACCCAAACAAGTAAAATTATTGTATTGCCGCCTCCGTACATCTAAATCACAGAATATACAATCATAGGAAATGAACAAATGTACTTTTCGGCGTTAGTCAAATTTTATTTAGAACGAAGTAAAAAAAAAAAAAGGAAAGATAATGTAAACAATCTTAAACAAATGTTTGACACGTTTCCTATCGATAAAACGTACGTGAAATCTTGAAATTTATATTTTAGACATTCTTTGTAAGTACCTAGAGATAAAATTGATTTTTCATAAAGATTTATGATAATTTTATGTAATTACTTGATGTCACGGCATTACTGTCACGCAGCCTACGTATCCATTGAATGGATTCCATTCCACATCTCTCCCTCCACCACGGAGTATTCTTTCAGGACTCCACCTTCCACCATGGATGCAAGTTCTGCGACAGTTGCATCCACGACCAGCCACTGTCTCTGTGTCTTATTAGTTCTACAATTGTATCTTCAGATTTTCTCGCAAGACTTTTTCTACATACGTGATTATATCATTCATGTAGTCTATAAAATATAGGCCTTCATTCATTAATGCAAGTGAAAAATGGCATCACTTTGTCTCTGAAATTTTCGTATCTTTAAGAGAAGCTCAGTGGCGTATCTGAGTGAAGTTGGAAACCTAGTGACCTGTGAACGTGTCAAGTTGGCAAGAAAGTGTGCTTCCATCTACAGCAGGGCATGTGAACTAGTGCAGACGCTGCTAGTGATATTGCACAGAGGTTAAGCTAAAGGTATTAACATAAAATTAGCTTTTTTAGCAAAATGTTTTGGAAATGCAACTATCTGTCATCACCGCATATAGAAGTTTTATTGAACAAAGAAGATGTGTCTTTGCACGAGGTCATGGATGAAGAAAATGTGTTGGAAGAATGTCGAATACAGAACAAAAAATTGATTGATTACTTGTCGAGACCAGATGTGATGGAAGAGTTGGTGACCCTTACAACAGTGGAGCCATCTGGCGAAATGGATGAACGTGCTCGTTACAAATATTCAAACATTGCATGTGAACTTTTGACCTGTGACGTTCCCGCTCTTAACGAGCGTCTAGCTGGTGATGAAGCTTTGTTGGGCAAGCTGTACTCGTTTTTGGAAGCAGACTGCCCTCTAAACCCCCTATTGGCTTCGTTTTTCAGCAAAACAATTGGTGTATTGGTTGCTCGCAAAAGTGAACAAAACTGGTATTCATATCAGTTTACTTGCTTACAAGTTTTGGAATTTCTTAAGTCTAAAGAAAATTGCATTAGCCTGTTAATGAAACATTTGGGTACATCAGCCATTATGGACCTGGTACTGAAACTTATAATTCATGTTCAGGGACCCGAGATGAAACAGAACATTTTGAATTGGCTTGATAGTCAGCAGGTTGTGCAGTGTCTTGTGGGATTATTGGACCCCTCTGTAGATGCTCAACGTCATGCAAATGCTTCCCAATTATTGTGTGATGTAATAAAAATGTCAAGGGAGAAACAGCTCACAGCAGATCGCCCAGAACCTGACCCAATACTCAATACACTGGAATCACCAGAGACTGTAACACAACTTCTGGAACATATTTTGAGTACTGAGAAATGTGAAACTGCTATTGTGGGGGGCATATCAGTACTTCTGGCATTATTGGATTGCAACAAACCGAATGGATCAAGCGTTGAAATTAATAAAACATTTGGTGTTGGTGATCAAGCTGAAGAAACGTCGGGAGAAAAAGAGCAACCATCAAAAATTGTGCTCAGCACAAGTCACGCTATTCTACCTTACTTAAAGGATTTACACAATTTACTTCTAGACCCCCCTCAGAAACCTTCTGTCAAAACAACAGCAGGTGCTTTGGACCCTCCATTAGGTAATACAAGACTGCATATTGCCAAATTACTTGCTGCTTTACTTGCCACAAACTCTGGGGAAGTAAATAAAGAATTGGCAAATCTAGGAACCTTAGAAGTATTGTTGGATTTGTTTTTCAAGTATACATGGAATAATTTTCTGCATACTCAAGTTGAACAGTGTTTATATTATGCTTTGGAATCAGAGTTAAATAATACTTCTGATGAAACAGCCACCCACACTTTGTTGAAGCATGTATTTGTTCAATGTCAGTTATTGGAGAAAATATTAAAAGCATGGGAAGAAAATGAAACACAACAATCCAAACCTGGAGGTCGTCGTCATGGCTACATGGGTCATCTTATCAAAATAGCGAATCATATAGTAGATCATGCTTGTAAAGGTCCTCTTGCAGACTTTATTAAAGAACATGTGCCAGAAGAAACTGCGTCTGCTTGGGATGCTTTTGTTACCAATACGTTATCAGAAATAAATAAAAAACATAACATTGTTTTGGGTGGAACCCCTCCAGTTGATTCAAATGCAGAAGATGACACTGCATATCAAGAAATTGCATTCCAGCAACCTCAAATGTATCGAATGTTTAGTGCTGATTTTCAGTTACCACAAATGTCACCCCAGTTCATTGACAATTATGATATTCATGATGATGAATTTGGTGATGGTGATGAAAATTTGCATGTGGATCGAATGAATAACAAAACATTTGATTATTCCAATGAAAAAGTTTTTAAGCGTGTATGTGCTCAGAAGTCTAATGCTTTTGATGGAGAAGATGAAGCATGGAATGACCATGATGATGACGATACTCCCACTTTTAAAAACCTTGCAAAGATGACAAAGAAGATATGATAACAATGACGACATAATGCTGATAATGATGATCATGATAATAATGATAATGATGATAGTAAAAGCAGTTCTGAAAAGAAAGAAGTAGAGATGGAGGTGGACACAATGGATCCATGGACCTCACCTGATGTCACAAGTGAAGGAGCTGCAGCACCTGTTGCTGTTGATGCTGTCAACCCATGGGCTTGCAGTTCTGAACCATCTACAGCTCCAGCTCCTTCTGGAGATGATGGAGGTTGGGCAGATTTTGGAAATGCAGGTTTCGCTGATTTTGAAGCTAACTTTTCATCACAAGATGTGAGTGAAAACAAAGAAACTGACAATAATGTTCCTCCAAGTGCTTTAGGGGATTCTGAAAATGTAACAACAAATGTACCAACTACATCAGAATATAATTTTTCAGTGGTTTTATAGTCAATGTGTTACAGCTTAGAGTCCATAACAAACAATTGAGACATACCTATACACATTCTCATTCAATGAGAAAATAATACTTTGAATATACCCATGTTATAATATAAATTGCTTTAAACACTGTTGTTAATGCTTTATTGGATATTTTCAGTGTGAACTTCAAAGTGCTATATTTAAGTATGTTTGTAGGTATGTTATTATAATTCCAATGTTTAGTATTTTGTTCAATTTAAAAATCATAGTAATTAAAACGAAGTAGGTGTGTAAAGTGAACTGCTTTATTAAGAGATCTTAGGGAACTCCTTTTTAATGAATTTTCACCAGAGCAACTGGACTTGGCCATAAGAGAAGTGCAACATGACACCTTTTTTAAGAGTTGTGTATCATGCCTATAGAAAATCATGTGAATGTAGATAATTTATTATCAATGGAAGATGGACAATTAATTAAATTAGTTTTAATATTGTTATATACGAGCGAATTGATTAGTTTGGAATCTGTGTATACATTGGTGATAATAGGTTGCTGTTGACGCGTGAGAAATGGCCGCCGATGTTACCCGAACTTGCTTACCCCCACAATGTAATATGACGCCTTAAGTATTTTTAGGATTATAATGTTGGTTTTTGAGTTTACTGTAAGAAATTATTTTATTGTTCTTCATTCCCATGGTCAACATCCTTTTCCCTCCCGATAGTTACTTCCTGTCTTTTCCGTGCAACCATTGCTACCACGCGTACGCAAGGAATGTTCAACTGAAGTAACTAAAACGATGCGGCCCCTGTGGACGAAACCAAAGAGAAATTGGGTATTAGCCACTGTTGCGATCTCCGCTGGAAAGTGACAAAAGAGTTCGACAAGGATTATTTTGGAAGCACTGTTTGGAAGGGTGCAAGTCATGTACAATTGAATTGTATTAATTTTATTGTATTGTTGAAAAGTCGAGGAAATATAATGAGCAATAACTAACAGGAACTGCATTCTATGTTAATTCTTAACCTCACCTTAGCATTAAGATGTTGGAAATAGGATGTGAAAGAATTGTTTTATTAGATTTCACGGTTCAGTACCGGGCTAGGCAATTACGAAAATAATATTAGGAAGGCGTCGTTTGTGTAAATGTTTTATTCCTTCAGTAGTTATAAAAGAGATAGTAATCGTGTAAAGATTCTAAGAAATATGGTTTAATTTTAATTTCTAGATTCATTGATAGATTCGATATATCGTTCAATGACTCGAGCAGTCGATTTAGTTTAGAATTCATGGTGCATGGCCATGCATGGTTAACATGGGATGACTGACGGCGTCATGCACGTGGAGTAGGACGGAAAATGAATAGTGAAGTCGTCGAAGTATAAGAATATTCTTTTGTGTGTTTAGTGTTGATGTTGTGTTTTATTACACTTTATTTGTGTTTTAACAAGCAAAGGAGCAAATTTTCAGAACTTTCAATTAATGGAAGTATTGTAGTTTTGAAATTTAGGTGCTATTTGTCATTTACTTAGAATTATTGTAGCTTAATTCTTGTTTCTATCAAGAAGCAATGGGGAAACCAAAGGCTAAACGCAAAGGTCTTTCGGAAAGTGCTTCTTCAAAAGGAGCTGTGCCAAAAAAGACACTTAACCCATTTGAAATTCATGTGAACAGACAGAAGTTTAATGTTATTGGTCGAAAATTGAAGTCTGAAAGAGGCTTGCCAGGAATTTCTCGCTCTAGAGCTATGGCAAAGGTAAGAGAACATTTTTCTCTGTGTATTTTAAGTATTAATGATGATCCTGTGTTGTGATATAACAAAGGGTTTTGGTTTTCATGTAATTGTGTTCTTTCTTGTAGAGAAAAGCTACACTTCTTCAAGAATATAAAGTAAAAGATAAATCAAATAAATTCTTTGATAGGAGAATAGGAGAAAAAAATAGAGAAATGACAAATGAAGATAAAGTTATCGCACGATTTACTGCAGAGAGAATGAAATCGTTCAAAAAGGTATGATTGGTGACTCCTAATATTATGTATCAAGATCCTTTGTGATCTTTTAATGTCATTTGATCACAGTGGTGTATGGACCGATGCACAAGACCTGTAGTTTGCAAATTCTTAACACCGCACATGTTCTCTGATTAGAAGTATGAAATTGTAATTTGTTAAATATGGTTCCAGGCTTAAAGTGTGACTTCCAGTAAATAAAAGTTGCTTTACTTTAATCAAAAAACAATTTTAATGTTTCATTAGGTGTATTTATTACTTTGTTTTATCTTGTAGAAACAAATATTCAACTTGGCAGAGGATGAAGTTCTTACTCATCGTGGGCAAACATTAAGTGAAATTGAAAAATTTGAAGATTTTCATAGTGATGATGATGATGATGTCAATGATACTGGCAAACTTGGTGGTAAGTTAAAGCATTTAGTAACTAGATATGGCCTGTAAATTTGTTGCCAGTTCAGGAGAAAGTTAACTTGTTGTATGTATTAGTGATGGAAAGCCAATTAAAAGTTCATTGTAAATTTGTTACATAATTTTTTAAATAACTACAATTGTTTGGCAGATCATTGTACCCTTACTACTATTAGTTAAGAAAATTGCATTAGAGTAACAAGACGCTTGAAGAAGTGGAAATTAGTATTAAATGACTCTCCCACAAGTGCATTTAAAGCTTTGTTTCTGTGGACAGAATGGCTATATGCAATCAAATAGTGATGCAATTCATTTGTAGTTTTGACAGTGCCATGAAGAATGCAATTGTCAAGGGTGGCGAAAGGAAGATATGCTTATCCAATTGTGAAATCGACAAGGGCATTTGAGTTGTTGTTGATAATTTTGTCTAGCTGGGAGTATAGAAAGGTAAAAAGGTATAGTCAGTCAAGAAAGCTGGCAGAAGCCACTGAACGAATGATTTTGCAAGAAGCAAAAGTTTGTAAAATGCTTTCTTCTTAAATTGCAAGTGAGAATGTGGCATCTTCTCACCCAGCAACCAAATGTTCTTTTTGATTTTTCTGTCTAAATACTAGTGTAAAGTTCTAATCTTAAAGATTTGGCACTGAATGTGCAGTTCTCAGACCACCTAAGAAAATAGTGACTCATTCAAAACCTTTAGGAATAGGTGAAAGTTAAAAGTAGGGCCCCACCTCATCTCTTCTGCTAGCTCAGATTGTAAGATTGCACCAGCCTGCTGCTGCTGTGTGTAGCAGTGTTCTACCCATGTCTGACCCTCTGGTGTGACCTTGCCTACCAGTGACTCTCCACCCATCGCACATTCTTCTGGTTCAAAAAAGAAGCCAGTAGATACTAGTTCAAGGGAGGAAATTCTCCCCTTGTGTGATACAGCTTCAGTAAAAAACATTTCCTCTCCTTGCCATAGGAACGATAAGAGATAGGTCAATTAACATGCAAGAGGAGGAAAGGCCGAGAGTTCCTTTGCAGAGCAACTTCAATTGATTGCAATTGTTTTTGCGTAGTTTAAAAGCTCACATAGGTTAAACATTTGGTTTTAAAAGCTCACATAGATTAAACATTTGGTTTTAAAAGCTCACATAGGTTAAACATTTGGTTTTAAAAGCTCACATAGGTTAAACATTTATCAACTCGGAAATTCTACATTTTCCCTCTTCCATCAAAGCAAATATTTTGTTTCGTAGTTCCATCTGTTTTATCGAGAAAATGAATGAGGACGATGTTCCCTTGCCTGACAAACCACTACTGCACAGCAGGTAGAAATTCTTTGTTAATTATATAATGTGTTTTATTTCATGTCCTCTCACAATGTCTAATTTGATGAGCTATTAAAACATATTTAAAATAAAATTAGGTGAAATCATTTGTTACTAGAACTTTGATGGTACAGGAGAAAAGGAAAACGGTGTTGCAATGTGTAAGGTGCATTATAAAGAAAATAAATCTATACATTTGAAGGTGATTAATAATAGACAAAAGGAAAAGCAAATTATGTTTAGAAATATGAGATTTTGTAATGTATTTAATGTAGTTTCAAGTGATATCTTAAATTTTTAATTTATGTCAATGAAGTGCAGTCTTGTTAATTTTCGGAATTTCTGTTGGCATTTTGTACACACTAATTTGAAATCCAAGAAGAAAGTTGCTAAATTATTCTAACTTTTTTCATGAAAGTATCTAAAATTTTCTTTTGTTAAAATGGGTTTTAAACTGCTTGCTTTTAAAATTTCAGCCAGCTTTGTCGAAGATGCTCATTTTGGTGGGGGCCCAGAAGATAGAGACAAGAGAAGTCGTAAAGATTTAATTGCACAATTAATAGCTGAATCTAAGAAACGAAAAGCAGAAAAACAGAACATTCGAGAACAAACATTGGATTTGACTGAGAAGTTGGATACAGAATGGCATGATCTCCTACCCATTGTAGCATCGTCGAAAAAGAAACCCACAGATCCTGTAGAAGTTGAAAAACCAGATTCTTACGATGTGATGATGAGAGAATTGAAATTTGAAGCAAGGGTTAAAGTAAGTAGTTTTTGTTTTTATTCAGTTTTACAAGATATCATTTTAACCTATTTTAAATTGAAATCGGTATTGTTTATGAATTTGATGCACCAAAAAACAGTAACTACTGTGCAAGATGTTAGGGGCTGGGATGCTTCATTTATTGCTTTGATGCAATACAAGATGCTTGCTCAGCATTTACTGTGTAGATTGCTAGAAAACTGATCAGAAAATCCTAATCAAAAGTTTGAATTATTGACAAAAAAATTACAAAAGTTTATTTGTCTGTGACTGGTCCAGGACTCCAGGGAAATGTTTTGCTACAGTCTCTTCTTAAAAAAATAGGGGCTATGTGTTCAGATAAAGAATACTTGTACTTTACATCTTTCTACTGTAGGAATAAAATAAATATTGTGGATTTTATAGCGGTTATGCAAATCATTTCTGAACACTGCAAGTTTGAAAAATTCCATTGGTTTGTGAAACAGTGGAAGCATTAGGAAAGCTCTTGCATTCATCTTCTAGGAGTTGAATGTTAATATATTGTTTTCATTTGGAACCGGTTATTCCTTACTAAAACCATCAAATGTATGAAAAGTTTGTTGAAAATATTTAGCCAATGTGAACTAATCATTTTTAAAAAGATGACTCTTTTGTATATAAAAACTAACTCCTTACACACACTTATACTTCCATGCACCACACTACTACACATCTCGGGAGACCAGTCTTGATCTTAAAGCTTGTTGTGGTTTAGGAGATACTTGGTTGGGGAAATCCTCACAGGCGGACATGTAGATCGGCACCAGATCTTATCACCCAGCAAAAAAAATCACCACCACCACCTATGTGAAAAGCATGCACTATACTTATGGGACTAATGACCTTAGCCATTTACACACCCAGAAATGCTCATCAATCAGTCATTTGCTTTGTACAATTTGTTTTAGGTAGCAGGTCATTACTCTAAACTTAAAATCTAAATAAGTTGTGTATAAATTTGATTTGGTTTGTTTTACTCAGTTACATGTATAATTTGGAGTGCTGAAAAACATTCAGCCAAACAGTATGTGGAAGTAATTTTCCAGCCACAAGCTGTGATAATGAGTCAAGGAGACACTTTCCAGAATATAATATTTTCTGCTTTTGGAGTATTTTTGAGTTTATTTGATTACAAATTCCTAATAATACAATCCATAATCTTCTCCATCCATAATTGCTGTTTGTGATCAGGGGCTTTTTTCCTTGTGAAATAATATATGGGAATAACCGGATTGTTTCAGTATATTCATTTGAGATAGTATTGTGGTGATTCAAGCAAACTGTTTGCTTGCAGCAAAATAAAGTGTTTGGAGATTAGCATGTCATGCCATTGCATGTCATTGTCTGTTTTCTATTATTATTATTATTATTATTATTATTATTATTATTATTATTATTATTATTATTATTATTATTACTTTTTTTTATTTATTTTTTTTTTTCCTCTCTCTTGCTTTCTTTCTTTCTTTCTCTCTCTAGCCAAACTGCTGGAACTATCCTATTGCAAATATAATGTCAAATGTTTAGTGTCAAAATAATGCTATATCAAGACCCCAAAATGTACTATTGAAGATCTACTAATGTGTAATCAAATATCTTTCTTATAGGCATCTGACCCTCTGAAAACAGAAGAGGAAATACAAGAGGAAGAAAGAAAGAAACGAGCTGAACTTGAAGCAGAAAGAGAGAAGAGAATGTTTGGGGGTGAAGAAAATGAACAGTTGTATAAGCATCGAAGTGCTGATGATTTAGATGATGGGTATTGTTGTTCTTGAAAATGTAATTTATCTCAACTCCTGTTTCATTAATAGATATTTTCAATGGTTTTCTTTTGCTTTTACAGATTTGCAATTGATGTAGAGCCTGATGTTACTCTCACTTATGATTTGGAAGGTAACATTATGCTACAAGAGATGGAAACCACTGAAATGGAGGAAGGTATTGAAAAAATTAACTGAATGATTGGTTGAGAGTTATTCATTCTGCACAGATCTTGATTTTATTTGCTAAATTGGGACTTATTTCAGAAAGTTCAAGTTCTGCTAACCAGCTAGATAAGGTGAATGAAAATCAAGAAGATTGCAATGATGGTGGTAGTGATAGTGAAAAAGAAGATAATAGTGGTAGAGAAGAAGAAGAAGATGATGATGATGATGATGATGATGATGATGATGAAGAAACTGATGATTCTTTGTCTGACTTAAGACCGTCATCAGGGAATGAATCATCTGAGGAGGATGTAAAAGACAATCAATGCAAGTATTTTCTTTTATTGTGTTTGCTCTTAGAAACACATTCTGTAAATAAATATGCACGTGTTAAAATATTTCCAATTGATTTGCATTATGAGCTGTACTGCAGTAAGGTTCCTTATGCTAAAGTAAATAGTTCTTTGTGATTTCATTTCTCTGCCACCTTTTGTAAATTTAACTAGGTGACAAAGCCAGTAATGTATTAGCTAAAGAAAACTTGTAATTCAAATCTTGAACTGGGCAATGAAAGTTAAAGAGATGTCCATGCAGCAATTGCATGAACATGCTCTTTAGTTCATGTGATGTAGCTGGAGCTCATCTGTCAGTACTCATGAAAGTGTAAGACTACTTTTGAGTGTTAGGTTATCCATCAGACTGTCAGTAATTTACTATTTCATAGGTATTTGTCCAGACAGTTTTTTAGACTGCCAGTTACTACTAAAAAAATTAGAAACACACACACCTTGAATACAAAAATCTCATATTTTCTGATAAAATTATGTTTTCTCTTAAATGTGTGTGGGTTTAAGTTTTTTAATAACTGTCTAAAAAATGTCTGGACAAAAACCTATGAAATGGTAATTTCTATATTATTTTATAAGTATGCTGAATACAATGAAGGTAATTGACCGAGTCTTTGGTGTGGTGAAAAATATGGTGTTCTCAATGTTTTCAATTCATTAATGAATAGAAGCCCATCATTACTGGTGAAATAAATCACTGAACTTGCAACATAGTTCATTAGAATCATCTAATCCAGTATAGAGTACCTCTAATTGTAAGAAACAACCCTCTGTCAAGAGACAACCACAAATCCGTGATTAAATGACATTTGCTACAACAGCACACACTCTTTCATCTTTGAAATATTTACATAATATCATAATATTGTTACTTGTATCCTACTAATTCTTCAGCCATTTCTTAAAAACTCTTTTAGCAAAAAAGTACAGAACATTTAAATTTAAAGTTTTTGAAAGTTAAGAGGTTTTACTGAAAATTGGACCTATACCATATTATTTTAGAAGTATGCCTAATACAATGAAGGTAATTAATCAAGTCATAAGTAACAAAACCTCTTCTCAGTTATGAAATCACAACTAAAGAATTAAGATAAGTGACCACAATGTACGAATTCTTACCGTTGCAAAAAATTCCAGTATTGACACATTAAACCCTATACATTTTTGTAAGTTTTCACTAAAAGTTATATAAAATAGTTCATTGTCTTGTCCAGGTTAAAGACCTGGACTTAATCCTTTCTTTCTTCTAGCTCTTTCTTTTCACATTAATTTGTTTTTTCCTCTTTAAAAAAAGAAAATTAAATATTTCACATAAAAACAATACTTGGATAACTCAAGAGATTATAACATCATGTAAAAGTTAAAGAAATTTATATTTCATTTCTAAACATCATTTCATGGTATTACATAACTTACCACCTAAACTTTCAGAAAAGAAATTGTTAAGAAAAGTCAAAGGCAGACTAAAATCACGAAGCATGAAAAAGTTTCCAAGTAATTTTCAAGTTAGTCATGAATGCTATGTTTAATTCCATAGTTCAGTTGGTTAGAGTTTCTGTTTGATAAGTGAAAGCTCTAGGGTCAGATCCTGGTGGGATCAAATATTTGCACTTCATGACAATCTATTTTTGAATTTGAGTTAAATCGTGAAAATTTTGTTAAGCTCCCTCTATCCCTCTATCCTGTAAATACCAGTTTAAAGATCTTGATATGCAAATGTTCCATAGTCAAATGGATAATGTGCTGGTCTCAGAAGCCGAAGTATTAGATTCAAATCCTTGACTGAGTAAACATTATTGTTGTTTCTTTAAACTTTTTGCCAGGATAAAGTAGCATACATTGGATTCAATGCAGAGTGCAATTTTCATTTAAACTTTTAAAACTAAAAATATGTTTAAAAATTTAACTGGTATGTATTTTTCAAACTTCTCTCACTTTGTTGATTAGTAGTTTTCTAAGTGTTACTGAAAAGATACGTGGATAGAAATTGCAATACTGTAATATTATTTAACTTTAATAAATGATACAAGAAAGTGTGTACTGTTGCAGCATCACAAGTTTAATCCTCTGAGAACGGTCTTGAGAAGTAATATTCCTTTCACCTCTCATTGTGAACCTATATGTAATGGGATTTTCCTTTCTGTGACAGTATGTCACAAGGAGGCTAGGAGTAGCTCTAATGCTACTTGGAGCTGCACCTGCTACTGCAGCGCGGCACGCATTCCCATTAATTTTCCTTTTTTAAGAATGTTTTATGCTACTGGAATGAATTCTACTTCACCCAAACTAGGTTCCATATTTTTATTTCAACTACAACCACAACTTCTCTTGATTCCACATTAGCATGTTAGCTGTCTCTAGTTACTTTTATTGATTAATTTAATTATAACTAAGGAGCATGTCTATGCAGGACTATGGTGTGAGTGGATATTCAATGTTTGGAACCCAATTTGAAAAGAAAGAAAGAAAAAAAAAAAAAAGAAGCAACACTTTTAAAATGGATGTAAAAAAAAACACTGGAATTAAACAGAATTACATTTTCTAATGCTATTATTAATTTCAAAGAAAACCAATTAAACTATTTTTTCATGTGAAAAGATATTTTCATGTAATATATGATGTGTATTCAATACATGAGATTTTCTTGACTAAACAGATAGGTATTGTAGTTTCTGTTCATGTTTACATGGTGTTTGGGCTGTTTCAGTGAGTCAGAACAATCAGAAAGAAGTGAAGCAAGAAAGAGAAGAACAAAAAGAAAGAATTAAAAATGAACATAGTGTGGAAATCATGACTAATCAATTAGCTGGTGAAAAACTTCTAATAGTTCCTAGTTTGTTGACAGAAAAAGATAAAAGTGTATTTTTACATAATGTTAAAATAAAATTTCCAAATTTCTCCAGTGGTAAGTCTTACTTTCTTATGAATGTAAATTGTTTCTCTAATGTTTTAATTATTGTTCTGTTTTTTGTGGTTTGGTGTATCTTTAGTGTGTTGTTTTTGAGAAAAAAATATATTATTTCTTGCTGTTTATTATACAGTTCCTGAAACATACCAAGCCCTCCACAAAATTTTGAAATGTTATAATGCTGAAGAGCAGGGTGTAATAATAGATCACATAATAACCAAAAACCATATTAGTTTAAATGAAGTCAATAGATCACGACTAGAAACTCTGTTTCAGTTCCTTCTACAACATATTGATCATTCAGCTTCAAAGGTTTGTTTGATTTTATCCTGTTTATAATGATTCTCTAACATGCAGTCTTGTTACTTAAAATGTCTTTATCATCAACATTTATCTTTCAGGATGCTGGACAAGGTTTAAAAGTTCTCAATTATCTAGCACCATCACTTTATGATTTAGCTCATATGTCACCAGAGTGTGTATCTCGTAGTGTCCTAGAAATAATCAAAGAGAAACAACAGGCCTTCCAGAATCGTCAGCAGAAATATCCTACCTTTGATTCTGTAGGTATTTTGAAGATTAGTTTGAAGGATATTTTACTGCTTTGCGTTTCAAGATTTTTATAAATTTTATTTTATTTTATTTTTTCAGTTAATTTTCTTCAAAGTGGTGTCTTTGTTATTTCCAACATCAGATTTCCAACATCCAGTTGTCACTCCATCAATTGTTTTCATGTGTCAGATGCTCTTTCAGTGTCGTGTGAAATCTAGAAGAGACATTTCTGCAGGATTATTTCTTGTTACCATGGTTTTAGAGGTAAATAAATTAATAATGTATTTGCTAGAACCTTTGTTCTGAGAGAACATATTGTAATTATCAAAATCGTGAAGTTCACAGTTCTTTCAAAGAGATTTTCTCCAGCTGCTATAAATTTCTTGTGTGGAGTGCTGCACCTAGCAATTCCCAAGAGGCTAGTTCAAGTTCATAGTGTGCTGCCTATTCCTCCTTTCCGAAGAGTTGGTGAATATAGCGACTTGCTTTTATTGGAAGATAAAGTGTAAGTTAATTATTCTCTCCTTCTCACATTATTTTTTCAATGAAATGACTATTTTGTTAAATTTCTATACATTATTTGGAGCCATTTTTGGGAAAATTTCGAAAACATTTTGGGATTCATATAAAGTACCTGCAAAAATCAAAAGATAATTTTGATTTTATTTATTTATTTATTTATTTTTATCTCATTTGAAAAATACTGGGTCGTGTTAGTTTTGCAAATTAAGCCTAATGTGGTAGAATTTATTTTCTTACATTGCTGTTCCATGAAACATAAATGTTGGCATAACAAGATGATGCAAAGATGATAAAAATATTACGTGTAAATATAATACTTAATTATTTGTGGAAGTTTTCTTGGCATCGCTGCTTATTTGCCAGGCAATTCAGTTTGAATTTTTAAATGCGCAGGTAAAGAGAGAATCTGAAATGAATAGAATTTTATCAAATAAAATAGATAAATAAAGAGAAAACAAATCGTTTGGTGCAGTCATATAATGCAAATGACAGACAAAAGATTACCAAAATGAGTCCTGCAATGGGTACCGAGCGAAAGACAGAAAAGAGGAAGACCCAGACTTGCATGGCAGCAAGGAGTGCGAGAGGCCATGACGGCAAGAGAAATCCAGGAAGATCTATGGTCAAATAGAGAGGCATGGAGACTGAGAGCCGAGACACAGCGACAGCTGTAGAGCAACTCTGTATTATATATAGATAAACAGATAATTTTTAATTAGCTTTGGGCAGTAAGTCTGGTGACAAATTCTTCACTTACACTAATACAATAAAGAGCACTCAAATATATTCACTTCTACCTGGTTCAATTTTATTTCACTTTGAGCATGCTGCCTAAATGCAGGGGCTCTTGATCTATAGTCTTCACAGACTATTGATCTTATCATTATTACTAGAATATAACCTTATCCTAAAAGTCTTGCAGATTGTGGAAAAAGCCTTTATTGATGCTGCAGGCAAGCTATACCTTGATTCTGTAGTTCTATTTACAAATGCAAAATGCAATTGCAATAAAATCTGTCTAAACCGGAATCGATCAGGACAAAAAAAAAAAAAAAAAATTCCGGTTTAGGAAGGTTTCCGTTTTGTGCAGGGTTTCTATTTTATGGCATATTTCCATCCTGAAACTAGTAAATTTATTGTAATTATTAAAATAAAGTAATGTAGGCCTACAACCTATATATAGAAATCAACAAAAAAAAGGATTAAACATATTTCTGAAAATGGAGAGAAAAAAATTACAATTTGTGCTCTAAATAGTATTTTTTCCAACACTCATCCAAAGTTTTTTGCTTTTTGACTTTCCCACTAACTATCACTTTTTCAATTATAATTTGTGCAGTTGAAAAATTCTGAAATAGTTCTGGATTATTAGAAGTGAGTGCGAACGTTTTTAACTTCAGAACACGTTGCAGGGCTTCAGAATAGTTATGTACAGAGGGATTTGTTTCCATTGCCGTGTCTTCTTCAGTTTCTGATTCAGAAATGATATTGCCACTTTCAGTTTCAATATCTCCATCTGTAAATACATCTTTATCGATATATATTACATCTTCAGTACTCTTCCCCCATGATTGCGCATAACGTATTTACATCTCGGATTGCATCTTGAGTGTCATCATCTGCTGGCAACTCGTCTACATTGGAAATTGTTGAAAAACCTGCCTGTCTGAAACACTTTTGAATGGTCTGAGGCTTTATAGATTTTACAGCTTTGTCTATCCACTGAATTGCATCCAGAACTGTAAAAGACTTCGACAATTCAGTTACATTAATAGTCTTCCATTTTTCCAATTAGGCACTGCATCAAAAACCTGCGATAATGAGTCTTCATGGAATAAATTATACCTTGGTCCATAGGTTGCGTAATGGCTGTTGTATTGGCAGTGAACCACGCCAATTTTACATTAGATAGAATTAAGTGCGAATGGCATGTTGCGTTGTCCAGAAATAACAACACGTTTCTTTTCTTCAGTTTCATTCGGTTGTTGAACGAAACAAGCCATTCATCCTCCAACGAGGCTGTCATCCACGCCTGGTAACTGGTAACGAGCACACGTTCAAGTTCCTAAAGTATCTCGGCTTTTGTGACTTTCCGATTACTAGAGGTCATTCATATTCCCTTCCATAATCCCACATAATTACACTGTTAATCTCTCTTTCGAATGCTTGCCTCCTTTGCATTTTTTCCCCTTTAAATTTAGTGTTTTATTTGGTAATGTCCGAAAAAATAATCCAGTTTCGTCGCTGTTGACTATATCTTTTGGTTTGTAGCCTTCAGTTATACTGGCAATTTTTATTTTCCACTCCTGAACTTTTTCTACGTCAACATCTTTGGACTCTCCACAGATTTCATTCCACACTATTCCATGGCGGTTTTTAAAACTTACCAACCATCCATTAGAGGCCTTAAACAAAAAATCACAGAGTTGTTCTGCAAGTTCTTTAGCTTTAGCTTGTACCATTGGACCAGATATGGGAATATTCTTCGATCTAGCTTGCACAAACCATTCCCGTGTAAGTCAGTTGATTTCTTCCTTCTTCGCTTTAATTTTCCTTTTCATCGACCCATGTCCTACAGAGTAATGTTAACGATCAGTGCGTGTCAAAAATAGAGACAAGTGTTCAACATTAATTTTAAAAAAACCTACGAAGTGAATGAAGTAAGAGACTGGATATCTTTACATACCTTTCATCCAGTTCTCCTTTATTTCAGCTTTTCATTTGAGTGTTTCGTAAATCTGTCTTCCCGCACTTGAATAACTCTTGAAGAGCTTTCACTGAGAGCTTCTGAGTTTCACTTGCTTCGATTAGTTTTACCTTTTCATCTAAAGTTATAGTTTTTTTTCCCCAGCCATTGTTAAACTTGTAACACTACACACCTCACTGTCTAGTAGTTGTAGATGGACTGATCGCTGACTTTCAAAGCACAATGCGTCACAGCCCTGAGTATGTCTTTCTGATACCCTCGCATGGCCTTGAGCAATTCGTCTCTGGCCAAAGGGTTACGATTTTCAACATGGGGCGGAGGACGTGTGAACAGAAGCCATGCTTGACCACCTTCCCACGCGCAGAGAGTTGGGAAGGGAATTCCCCTTCGTCCTTACTGCCTGGAGAGACAAGCGACCCCAAGGTCGAATTCTATGCTGACTGCTAAAGTTCCTCTCCCTCACCGTGCGGCTGGGCCATGACGAAATTGCATGTCACAGAGATAGAGCATTTAAAACAGATTTACAGATGCATTCATTCCATTAAGAATATTTTGCGTGTCTCTGCCGATTGCAATAAATTCACAGGAATTCCGTTTTATGAAGGTTTATTTTTCCTATAGGACATAAATCTGTTCTTTTTCCGCGTTGGGCAGATTCCATTTTATGCTGTGTAAAATACCCTATTAACTTCACGGACCGGAGAAATTTTCTGGTTAAGGCAGATTTCCAGCTTGTACAGATTCCGGTTTAGACAGATTTTACTGTATAATAAATTGCAATAAGGTTCAGGTTCAATTTTCATTAAAATTTCTCAATCTTCAATTTTTCATCATGTCCTAGAGTACCGGTACTTTTTAGTACATTATGTTAAACTCTGAGGCTTTTTTTAATTGGAAAGCATTTTTAAGATGAAAATTTTGTAAGGCAAATTTCCAGCTTGTTCACAGAATCAACAAACTTCTTGACAAATCTGCTATTAAAATGTGAATGAATGATTTTGAAACATTTTGTGCTTCACTATGAGCACACCTAATTTTATTTCCACTTTTCTTCAATCCCTTGTCTTTAACCCCCTCTACCCACACACCATCACCATTATCATTATCATCATCATCGTCATTTCCTTGGGATAAATTGAAAGTAAATTACTGGAAAATCTGAAATCATTATTTTTGTCATCTTCACTTTGCTACTCATTTTGAACTGAAATCTACATGGTCTACCTTCTTAGGAAGTAATTAGAACATCAGGTTGCTAATGAATTTGTTAATTTGATTTTCAGTGAAGATGTCGATGCACCTTTTCAAATGAAGGTGGCGGATTTATCTGAAGAGACAATTGACACAAGCTTCAAAATCCGGGCTCTAGCAAGTGCAGTGACTATGCTTGGTGAATTTGTGTCAAATCTTAGTTACCTCCAAGCAAGTCCTAGCATGTTTGATTGTGCTTCAGTTTTGTTGTCCAAAGTGCCAATTCATCATTATCCTACCAAAGTTCAAACTGAAATAGAAAAATTATCAACAGCCTTCCAGAAATTGAAGGAGAAGACACTGCAATTCCTGGTTGTTGAAAGGAAAAGACCAAAAGCATTGAGACTCTACGAACCCAAAATTGAAACTGTGTAAGTAGAATGATATTTAATAGCAAATGCCTGTCTAATTAATCACCAAATAGAATTTAATAATCTGGTTTTGACCTTTTCTGTTAACTGTTATTTGCTTAACTTCTTGGTATATGGTAATGATTTTGAAGTTCATTTGAAGGGAGTTGCAAAGTGGTAGCTGTTTTTGGAAAATTTGTGATGGGTTTCTTCTAATAATTCTTAAGCAATAATGTTAATGATTGAAACAGTTCTTACAAATATACACTCTTTCTAGACATTGAAGTTCATTGAGATAACGTATTCAACACATGTTATCCATTGCTTCAAAATATCCTATTAACGTGATATCTGTTGAGTATGTTTTAGATTTTTTGGTATTTAGTAAGATTCTTTGTAGTTAGCAAGTTTTAGCTAAATTCAACTTCGATTTGTGTGTGTGTTTGATGTAAATGTGGCTTAGAAGTATACCTCAGATTTCTTGCATCATGAAAGACCTAATTAGATAGGCCTAATAGGTGAAAGACCTATTATACCTTATGAAAGACCTAATAGGTCATAATGCCTATAAGTTTGTTTCTATTATTTTGGGCACATCTTTTGCCCACCTCCTTTGCTGGCATCCTCTTGAGCTAAACCTTTTCGTATGAACCTGAATCATATCTGTTTCTTGAGCGCTTTTTTTCGCAATCGTACACACCAAAGATTTGGAAGGGGGGATCAATCCTGGCTGGATGTGATGAATTTGTTTAACATCAGTGGCACCTGCCGAAATCAAATTCATAGATCAAACTATTGTGTCAAAAGTTTTCCTGCTCACTTTCAGCTGAGTGCTAGTACACCACCTTAATTCCTTACGGCGAGTGTGACAATACATCTATTACAGCTTTTTAATGTGATCTGTGAACTGTGGAAGTAGTATGAAGATTTCTCTGCTTAGTCAGAGCTTATTCTCACTCTTTTAATTATCTTATTTTGTGAGAGCAATATTGCAAGCATGATTATATATCCTGCATAGGAGTTTTTATTTGAAGAGACACTTGTACAATTTGGACATTATCATTCTGTTGTACTGTTTTGTATCATGAAAGTTTCAGTGTGAAAGTGAATGAGATTTTATCAATAATTGAAGTGGATAAGGAAAGGAAAATGATGATTGTGAGGGGAGAGAAATTTAAAAAGTTTGCAAAATATTTTTGATCATAAAAAACTACACTCAGTGTAATTTGAATTGTTATTCAGACAAAACTGCTGATTTCATAGTTATATCAGATCAACATTTATGCAGGGTATATACTGAAAGTGTCTCATTTCCCATGTTTGCAGAAATTAAAAGTAAACTATGAGAGTTTCCCCATGCTTTTTGAGAGGTGTCTTTGGTTTCATTAGATACCCAGGAATTTCAGGGGAAATTCAGAAACATTTATATTACTAAGAGACTAAATTTTCACAGCCAGAGTCAGTAACTACTGGAAGATCTTGTGTCCTAGACACAGGTGCCAACGTTTGGCATTTCACCAAATGTTGGCACCTGTGTGGCAACTGGCCCTGGCAAAAGTACCATTGTTGGTGCTGAGGAAGGTTGCATAATGACAGCCGAAACTTTGGCACCTGTACCTAAGAAGCAGCATTTCTCGAACAGCCAAGTATGTTACGAATTTCCAATATGTGCAGAAATTGAATGAAAATTATGCAGACTCTGGCCATGTGAGAGGTGTGTATGGTTTCGTTGGATACCCAGAACCTTTTGAAAAATGCTAGTCAATGAAAGTTTTGATTTTGACAAAAAAATGTATATATTCCACCTATTCTCATTCTACATTCATCACTGCTTATGACACATTGTGTGACAGCAAGGATTCAATCAATTTTCTATTCACATATTGCATTTTGGAACGGTAGCTGTTTTTATATTCTTGGAATGAAACTGATACTACATTATCTTATTGCAGAATTCTTGAAGACCATTTGTGTGTTGTGTTTTGCTTCTTACTTTCTTGTATATATACATATATATGGAGTAATATACAAAGTATTGAGGAAGTTATAATTGTCCCAAACCTAAAATCAAATTCTAAAAATCCTTATTTTTGCTGTCTTCCAAGTATGTAATATTTTGCCTTATAACTCCCAATTGCAAGGAATTTTTCGTTTTAATTGGGTGAGTTGTGGTAGTTGATATTTAGGCTTTTTCTGAACTTCTAGCTCCACTCAAAACAATACAGAACTTGATAGCCAGAATTTATTTAATTTGTGGTAATTGTAATTAAACCTCGTAATTAAGTCATCTCGTGGTGGAGAGCGAAGTCTCTCGCCTTTCATCAAGGAGATCCAGATTTGATTCCCGTCGAATCTCATGTGAAATTTGTTCCAACAAAATGAGTTTGGCTGCTTCCCAAGGGCTAGTCCAACCCCTGTCAAGTGTCCTAAACCCTACCCCTATCCTTATTCCTTCCCAATTCTGGCCACTGACTAGCAACGCAGGAGCACATGGTGGGAGGCGCATTCGCAGAGATGCTACCTGGCGGTTCTCTTGATAACTGACTGCGACAAGACGTGACAGACATAAATATACAGTAACAGAAGATTACTCCTCTCTCTCTCTCTCTCTCTCTCTCTCTTCTCTTCTCTCTCTTTTTGTGGTGGTGGTGGTGGTAAATGGCACAGGTTATTAAAAATGGTACAAATTCTGCAATGAATGATTTCAGCTCTGATGGAAGGCGAATACGCCCAATGGGTCTTGAAAAAATGGAAAGAGAGAGACTTTTACACAAAATTAAGCGAGAGAAAAAAGCTGCCTTGCGTGAGATTCGCCGTGATAATGCGTTCCTATCAAAATTGAAGTTTAAGGAAACTATTCAGAGGTGTGTATTAAAAATCTTTCAGAAACAAAACTACATTAATGTCCATGTTGTATTCTGTTAATGGTAAAATGTCAAATTAATTTATTTTATCTTACTTTTTAGTGACAAGGAACGATTCCAGAAAGTTAAGGAAATATTTGGAAGCGCTGCTACTCAACTTGGTGAAATTCGTGCATTGGAGAGGAAGAAGAATCGTCTGAAAAAATAGTGACTTAAGTAAATAAATTAATTGTACAAACTATATAATATAAAATAGCCATATTTATTTTTAATATTGGCTTGTAAATATTGTTTTTTATGAAATAAAAATAATTTTTCATAATCTTTATATAAAGAAAACATTTTCCTTCTGTTCTTTCAAAATTTTAAATGTTTGAATAGCGGCATCCATGCACTTCAGAAATTTCTCTGTGAACAACCTGTTGTATTTTCGCATTTTTCTCAATAATTCTAGAAAAATTAATATTTGCTGAGTATCTTCTACCATCATGCATACTAGGCTGGTGCAAACCCATCTATAATTTAACTAGTGGTGCTTCAACAGCACATACTTGGGCACAAGCATTTTCTAACCTGTGCAATTTTCAAACATTCAGTGAATTCAAGGAAACAGACCTGCACCATTCTTTGAAGTGTCTGATGTTCTAGACATGGAAACAAATTCAAAGAAAAACTTAGAGATTTAAATATATATAAAATTCACGATTACTTCAAGCAGAAATTACTCTTAAACTACACATTTTTTTAAAATAATTGTACAGCACCATATTAAAAGATCTGACATTTTAAGACAAAGGTGTATTACCCACATTGTGTTTTCGCAATTTTCGAAAATTCTGAGTTCGCTGTGACTAGGACTTTAACCATTCTTTTTATACGTAAGAGGAGAAAATTTAACTAATATGGAGCCATTTTTGAAAAAATAATCATAGATCAAAAATATGTTTAATTTGCTTGCGGGGATCACGCGTTGAAAGCTATAAAACGTGCGTTATAGCTTACGTTGTAATTTGAGTTGCGGGCACAACGCTCGTCCCAAAGTGCATTCGTGTGCCATCACGCAAAGATAGTGTTAATCTACGATGCGCCTGGGACTTGAATACATCGAAGTGAATGTCCAATTTTTGAATACCGTAATCAGCAATCAAAACTTCTTAAAGTAAAAGACGTGTATTTGTTATTTCCAAGTTAAATTAATTAACTTCCTTGCATCTTTTACCTTTTATAAGAATATTACATACTACTCGCGCAACTTTTCTTGAACGATAGATTGAAGAAATTCGAGCGGAGTGGGGGGTATTAGTTACAAAGTCGGCAACTAGAGTATTTGCAATAATGCTAACCTCTGGAAAATTGAAGCCAAGCCAGCTAAGTGTGAGGCCAGTCATTCCTCTGGGTAGGCAACAGTAGGGAGACTAGATGGGAGTTTTAGGTGCCTCCCTTGAAGGACTTGGACCTGCCTCAGCCATTTCTTTAAATAATGGCAATAATGCTGAACAGAAGTTCTCGACTATGAAAGCAATTAGCTTCTGTTTCGCGCCAACGAAATTTTAATGCTTAGAATGTTGTCATCAGTGCTCGTTGCGAGCTTTTGCCTTCAACTGTTCATTGCTCAAGGGAGGGGGAAGCAAGGTCATCATTCAAGAAAAGTTGTGTGAGTAGTACATAATACGATTAACACGACCGGCAACAACGACAAAAAAAACAAGAAATTCTATATGCTGTGTTGCCGTTTTGTGAACTGCTAGCGCGAGAAGTTCGAATTTTTCATTTCGATTCTTTCAATTTTCGAAAATATAGAGTGAACCAAAAATGGGACCAGCACCACATTCTTTACCGTTCTTTGCTACATACATGGAAAAAAATGGAGCCGTTTTTGAGAAAATAATTGCTTAAAATTGCCTACGTTTCACGTAGATACACAAAAAAGATACTCACACTTTCGATTGATTGATTCTTTTCGTTTGCGGGCGCGTCAACTGCTTTGGTCATTAGTCCCGTTAGTGTAGTGCATGTTTTTTTCTCGGGAGATGGCGGTGATCTTCCCCCGCTGGATGGCGATATCCGGCGCCGACCTACCGTCGGCTAGTAGGGTTTCCCCCTAACCAGGACTCTCCCACCAGCGGGGCACCGCCCCAGCCGGGACAAGCTCGAAGCTCCCTACCGGTCTCCCGGAATATGTGGTATTGTAGTGCATGTTAGTGTAAGTGTGTGTGTAAGGGGGAGAGGATAGGACAAGGAAGAGGAAGGAAAGATCGCGCGCGGTCCGTTTGGTAGGGTATTGCTCCGGCATTCGCCTGGTGTTGATCGGAGAAACCACGGAAAACTACCGATCAGAACAGCCGGCCGCTAGAATTCTCCTCCAGGCAGCGACTGAATTCGACCTAGCTGAAAAGCTAGTACCGAAAATCCTGCCGCCGCCAGGACTCGAACCTAGGACCTCCCGGTCAGAGGCGCTGCAGTGGCATCAGTTGATGCATTGAGCTACCGCACCCGGTCACACTTTCGAAAAAATGGCCTTATTTAAAGACCTGTTTGTGATCAACACATTTCATTAGGGGAAAAGATTCATTTGTAGGATGACGAAAAAATATTACCTTTTTGCAGTTTTCAAAAACAGCGATTTTGACGAAAATGAGACCTGCACTCAAAGACTCTTAAGCGTCTTTTACGCTATTCGACTTCCAAAGTTAATTTCTGCCATATTTTTGAAAATGTCCCAGTGTTTTCATGTAAAGTACCCCCAAAATTAAAATATCGGACTCAAATTCACGGGGCCTACGGGAAGTGCTAATTCCACAGTTTGAATTTACATAAAGTTCATTTTAGGGTATTCTCTTGTTTTTTCAAAACTTACACATTTTTTTAATAGCTCTCGCGCCATTAATATGCACATTTTCAGCGATTTGTAAACACAATTGCATTTTTGAGTTAAAGTTCTTCAAAGACTTTAAGTTTTTGGAAAAGTCAAAAATTCTCTGTGAAAAAGTTTCGAATTTCGCATTTACAGTTACGTTTAAACGCTATTCTTTTTAAAAGAGCTCCAAATTTTTCAATAAAAATTGCCATTTATGACGAGGTTTTAATCTTCTTTATCATTCTTAAAGTAATATTTCGGTTCTACTATTAGGAAACCGAAAATTTGAGAAAATGTAAAAAAAATTACATTGGGCGGCGATAGATGACAGCTGGCAAGAGGATGGGGCCAGACGTAAAGTCAATCCACACCAAAGAAATTTGAAAACTTCACTACGAGAAAGTATGTGCCATTCTGTAGCACTACTAATTTCATATTTTCTCAGCACCAAATTAAAAAGCAAAAACTTTTTTGAAAAAAACAACAACAATAATTTTCACTGTCCGAGAACCCTGGAATAGCCTTGAAAAGGTCTCAAAAGTTCCTCTCAAAACACCAATCATTGTGACTTTTTTTTTTAGATTTTTACTTTCTCGCTATCGCTTATGCGGTAAAGAGACAGTTCTATAATGTTGCGAGATAGAACTACGAATTTTCGGCTGAAAAACTCTTATTGCAGAACCCTAATAACGAAATACCCTTGCTAAATTTAGAAAATAAATCCTCTAACACGTGGTATAGCCAGAATCCATGCTCTGTGGGTCCTTGATACACAAAATTCCATTGACGGCAAAACTTTCTTCCGTCTGGTGTATGTGAACAACACTAGCGCCTCAGTCCGTGCTTAGCTCTCGCCGGGGCAACACCTCAGAGCGCTCCGCGCGATAAGCAGTCGCAGCTAGTGAAAGTGTCGAGTTAGAGATAACGTGCAGTAAGGCTAAGTGGCGTGAAATACGCAACTCGGTTTGCCGTTATTAAGAACTGCCAGCTTTTCACTCAAAAAAGCGGTAGTTTTCTTCATTATTTGCATAGTTAATGCAAAATGAAGCTGATCCATCCACGGGGTTTGTACTTTCGCAGGCCCTATTAACCCTACACAATGTAGACAACAACAGTTATTTTACCAGCAGTGCAGTGCATCAGGTTCAAGGTATAACTACCAGTGAATCGATGGAAACAAGTGGTCAGGAAACACAGAATCCGACCCCCGCCGAAGGCAACATGGAAGCACGCTTCGCACCAGGTTCATCTGATGTGCTTCCCGACGGAGGCAAAGCGAACTCCACCGACAGCATGGAATACTCCGACATTCCGGGCCATCTCCAACCCAATGCAAGCAACAACAATCGATTCGGGACCGGATTACCAGGCCAGCTCGAGCAACAAATGCAGTCACAACAGACTGCTGCTTCAACCCAACTGCATCAGAACAAGGTAACGCCGCAAGGAAAGCGAGCCAGCGATAACGACAGTGATAACAGAGACTTAAAACGTGTATCCATAGACAGTCAGCCTTCGGCAGGGTCGAACTTACAAAGTCAGTACAATGTAGAAATCAAAAACAGATTTAGTTGGTTAAATGAAGAGATCCCACAGGATCTAAGTGAAAACATAAAATCCCACCTTTTTTGTCACAAACTTTGAAAATCAAGTTACCCTTGTGAATGAAATAAAAACTAACGTCTCATGCAACTTCATCACAGAATTCAAGAATCAAAAGATTAGAATCCAATTTCAGTCAGTGACCGACTTCCGAAAAGCAGTTAAATATTTTCTGGCCACCAAAAAACAATTTCACACGTATTCGGATAAAATTAGTAAAAAATACTCAATAGTGATAAAAAATATTCATCCTTCAATCACAGAAAATGAAATCTTAGCTGAAATCAATAGCAAAATACTATACAAAAACAATTCTCCCATACCAGTAGTGGCAGTAGACTTTGATGGAACTCACAAAATCGAGGACGTTCTAGAAATAAAATAGGTAATAACTTAGTGAAACCAGAAAGAAGAAAGAAATCCAAAGGCCCCCTTCAATGTTACCGGTGTTTAGACTTTGGACACAGTAAAAACAACTGTAATCATACAATTTCGTGCGTGTTTTGTGCAGGTGACCACCTATCAGCAAACTGTGAACAAAAGAACTCCCCCCCAACTTGTAAACTTTGTCTAGGGAAGCATAGGGCTGACCTCAGATCAGTAGAATATCCATACTATCGAAAAATGTTGGAAAGTAAAAGAAATAATCCAAATGTTAGACATAGGGACAATCCTACTCCCCCGCAATTCAATACAACAGATTTTCCAATACTACCTCCAACCAACAATATACCTAATTTCGCAAAGGCGACGAATACCAACCACCAACGTAAAACACCAAACACAAACCAGCATCAACAGCAACAACATAACAACCAACACGCAAATAGAAATTACAATAACTTCAATATTGGTCAACCATTCATACAAAACATCACTCAGTTTATAACCTACCACATTATTAATTTTATAAATTCACTAATACCAACAATTATACAGAATATCCAACATTCAATTGCTGTATCATTAAACAACAATTATGGATCACCATAATGATTTAATTATACTAAATTGGAATGCCAACGGCATTATCAACAAAAAAACCGAATTACAACACTTCCTACATGCTAACAGAATTGATATAGCATCACAGAATCGCATCTCAACCCAGAATCCCCATTTTTTCTACAGGGATACAAAATTCGAAAGGAGGAGGGGTCATAATATTAATAAAAACAGCATACCAGATTACCAGATTACTCTACCACACACGCCCGGACTCGAAAAAGTAGGAATAAATGTAAAGTATAATAATAACAGGATATTAACAATAGTGACTGCATATAAACCTCCAAATATAAAAATCAATAGCAGCAACTTCTCCACATTATTACAACTACCATACCCATTCATTATTGCTGGTGATCTAAACTCCAAACATACCTCATGGGGATGTCGGTCTACGAATCCCGCCGGCAGATACTTATACAACATAAAAAGGAACCAAAATCTTGACATATTAGCACCAACTGAACCTACGTACTACCCATACGATCCAAACAAAAGTCCAGACATACTTGACATAGCAGTCACAAATATTAAAACACAATTCATATCTACAACGTATCATGAACTAGAATCAGATCATTTACCAGTAATAATATCAACTCGCGTAGAAAAACCTCCCCCATCTCCCCCACCAACCTTAAATACATACAACATTAATTGGAAGTACTTTAAAGAAACTGTAAAAAAGTCCATACCTTCATTTCACAATCTGAATTCTCCTCAAGAAATTAACCAAGCCATTACGACCGTCAACAACATAATAATCAGTACAATTAACAACAGTCACATTGAAAAAATCTTAGATACTAACAAGATACTACATAAACCGCTCCCATCTAATATAATTAACTTAATCCGTATTAAAAACAACTCACTATGGCAATTTACCAAGAAACTCTTAAAAAAAGAACAAATATTCCCCCATTAGCAACTAGTGATGGTAAAAAATACTCCCCAAGGGAAAAGGCTGAAGTACTGGCCTCCCACTTTGTTGACACATTTACCCCTAACAATTCCCCTAAAGATCCCAAACACGATGAAATTCTGAAAATGTTCATGCTCCCCTATATAATGTTCCCCACCCAATACAATTCATATCCCCCAATGAAATAAGAAAAATAATAAAGGATATGCCAAATAAAAAAGCACCAGGCCACGATCGGATCAATACAATCATTTTAAAAAATCTACCGGAAAACGCCATTGCCTTTCTAAATAATATTTACAATTCTGTTTTGAGGACAGGGTATTTTCCTCAAATATGGAAACACTCGGTCATACACCCAATAGCTAAACCAAACAAGAATCACTCAAAAGCAGAAAATTACAGACCTATCAGCCTGCTACCTATAATGTCAAAAATCTTAGAGAAATTAATACTCATCAGATTGAACAAATATATCAAGAAAACAAATAGTATACCTCAGCATCAGTTCGGCTTCAAATCACAATACTCTACCACCCACCAACTACTAAGGCTTACGGAACACATTCACACTGCATTCCAAAAGGGACAACATACCATAGCTGCTTTTGTAGACGTCTCGCAAGCATTTGACAGTATATGGCATCCAGGTCTCTATTTTAAATTTATTTCAATAGGTACACCTAAATATCTATTATTTGTAATTCGTAGCTATATCACAAATAGAACTTTTTCAGTGTCAGCCGAAGGCCACTGCTCTAATCCAAGGAAAATTGCTGCTGGGGTTCCCCAAGGTTCACCACTTTCTCCCTTGTTGTTTAATATATACACCGCAGATATTCCCACTTCAACACGAATCAACACTGCTCAATTTGCCGATGACACTGCACTCTACATTTCAGGGAACTCTTTAACAACTCTTCAAACACAACTTCAAAATCATTTAAATTTACTTGCAAACTGGGCTAATATCTGGAAAATAAAGTTAAACCCTACAAAATCTGTATCAAAAATATTCACATTAAAACCATTCACACACCCTCTTCCACTATCCATAAATAACGATACCATTAATTGAACACCAACAAACAAAACAATAAAATACTTGGGCTTAAACTTCGATACTCGACTCAACTGGAAGGTACATATACAGGTAAAATCTCAGCAGGCCAAAACTAAACTAATTCAACTACGACCCTTACTGAATCAACACAGCCACCTCTCCACATCTAATGCACTATTACTCTATAAATCAATAATCCGGCCGACTCTACTTTATGCTTGCCCCATCTGGACCAACGCTGCCAATACAAATCTAAACAAAATGCAAGTGATCCAAAATAAAATATTAAGATTAATCACAAAAGCACCTTGGTTCATCAGTAACAACCAACTACACAATGATTTGAATATAAACACAATAAAAAATCAAATAGCCTATCTAGCACACAACTTCTACACAAACCTTCCCCAAATACAAGCATCATCCTTCTATAAACTGGGCAAAAACCCCAATTATCGAACAAGAATTAAAAACAGATATCCACTTCACTCATTCTATAAAATTTCGCAAACCTGGAATAATACTTTCTGAGGTGCTTCCTGCTTCCTCTCCCGCTTTATATTTTTAAAATAATTGTAATGTGTATAATTTTAAGTTAGATTAAGTTAGGATAAGATAGATTAAGTCCATCAAACATTTGCACAGTTAAAATGTAAACTGAACAATGTAATGTCAAACAATACAAAAATAAAAAAAATACTAATAAAAAATAAAAAAAACACTAGCGCCTAAACCATGTGTAAGATTGTCCATAGCGGGTTGGGGGATGAGTTTGACCATACTACACATACTTCCGGGTATTATTGTTAGAGCAAGCAATGCACAATTAGCAATTCTCAAAGAAGGTACAGTATGTATTACGTCGTAATATGGATAGACACGTTAATTGGTCTACCTTGTTTAATCCGTAAAACTGATCGCATCCCCATGATCACTGAGCAGGAGACGCCACTGACTAATAGAGACAATTTTTATGTTCACTTGCGTTACTTTGCATATAAACAATATCTCGTAACTTGGTCGTAATTACCGCGTATTGAGAAAATACCACTGGCACCGTATCAGTCGACTCCACAGTTGAAACATTATATGCTGCAGCAGGGCAGTTTCCAGCTATGTCACCATCCTTTCCACATCCGGACCACATCAGGGGGTTAGGCGCACGCGTAACAGGTGCGGAGCCCTCGACACTGCTGGGAACTCAAACAGGATGTTTCCTTTCTCGTATACTTACATATATACGTAGTATAGAGAAAGTTTGTAATGCTGCGGAAAATCGGTAAAGGAAATTTAACCAAAAATTTTTTTTTTTAGTAGTAATAAGAGTATAGAGAAAGTTATGTAATGCTCCGCGAAAAAACGGCGGATTTTTGGCGGAAAAAAATTCATTGCCGGCCTCTGTGGCGAAAAAGTGCATTAAGCCAGTTGCTCAACTAAGAGAAAAAATCCTCTAACATGTGGTGTAGCCAGAATCCCTGTTTTGTAAGTCCTTGATGCCGGAAAACCAATTGGAAGCAAAACATCGTCCGTCCGTCTGTGAACACTCCTAGCGCTTAAACCATTCGTACGATCTACTCCAAATTGAAAAATTCCCTGTGTATCTGGCTCTAGTTGAAGCTTTGAAATTTCGAAAAACATTCTTTAACATTTGGGGTACTTTACATAAAACCCCCGGACATTTTCAAAATTGTCTCTCGGCTCTAAATTTTTTTCATTAAATTTCTTGTAAGAAAAGAGCAAAATATACTTGTAAAGGTGGCATAGGTCAGAATATCACGGTTAACTCTGAATTTTCGAAAATTGCAAAAGTTTGATTTTTTTCGGCGTCTTCCTACAACTACAAAATTGAAGACATGGATTTTTCCTTCAAATGAAATTTGTTGTGATTAAATAGTTCTTTCAATTAGGTCATGTAATTTTTTTGGAAATTTTTGTTGTTTTCTTGCAATAGTGTGACCAAAATTTGCAATTTTAAAAAATAACAAAAACATGATTTACTCAAAAGGACTCCGAATTTTTTCTTTAAATTTTTGGTAGGATTACCTCCAAATCAATACTATACGATAATATAAACACATAGCTATATTCTTTTGTTTTTCAAAAACTATAAAATTGGATTTTTTTACTTTCCCGTCTCCCGTCGGTAATATTTACATTAGAGGCAATTTCTTCACATTATTATATTTATGAAAAAATGTGCTTTAAATAATTTCAAATTAAGTTTCTCGAAAACTGAACACTTTTTGTTAAAATGTGCTCAAAGTTACCCGTTTTCAGAAACGCCCAAGCGTCATTTTCTCAAAAGTGGCTCCAAATGTTTTCTTCAAACTTTTCCAACGGATCGTGGTGATGACACTATTCAATACGTCGTAAAGTCCATTTTGGTGTATGCTTTTGTTGGTTTTTTAAATTACACAAATGTATTTTTTTAAATCTCTCACGCCCTTAATATACACATTTCAATGAACTTGTATACATTATTGCATTTGTGAGAAGTTCTTTAAATGACTTCAAATGGATTTTTTCGAATTCTCAATAGATTTCTATGAAAAAGAGCTTCGAATTTCGCATTTACAATAACGCGTAACACCATTTGCTTTAAAATGGCTGAATTTTTTCAATGAAAATTGCAATTTAGTACGAGGTTTCAGCCTTCTTTAGTATTCTTAAATTAATATTTGTTTTCTACTATTTGAAAACCGAAAAGTCGAGAAATTTTCAAAAAAAAATGTGATTTGGGCGGCGATGGATGGCAGCAGGCAAGAAGGAGGGGCAAAACTGTACAGTATCAGTTCAAACCAAGGAAATTAGAGAACTTTACTACGAGAAAGTCTGTTTCATTCTGTAACATCTCTAGTTACTTTCTCGAATACATAGTTTATACGGGAGTAATATACGTAGTATAGAGAGAGTAATGTAATGCTGCAGAAATTTCGAGGCTTCAACAGAAATATACGTTTTGCTTTTTTTTTTTTTTTTTTTCCTTTTTTTTCTTCTTTTTTTTCCACCGTCCGTTTTTTTCCCCAACGTCCATCTGTCCGTCTGTCTGTCTATCCGTCTGTCCGTCCATATGTGAACACTACTAGCGTCTAAACCATTCGAATGATGTTTTCCATTTCTTTTCTTCAAAAATTACAAAAATGTATTTTTTTACTTGTCTCTCGTGCCGGTAATATTTACATTAAGGCAATTTTTTCACGTTATTGTATTTATGAGTACTTGTGCTTTAAATAATGTCAAGTAAAGTTTCTCGAAAACAACAGTTTTCTGTGAACATGAGCTCAGAATTCCGCATTTTCAGAAACGCTCAAACGCCGTTTTCTCAAAAATGGCTCCAAATGTTTTCTTCAAATTTTACCAACGGATAATGCTAATTGCACTGTTTAATATGACGCGAAGTTCATTTTGGCATATTCTTTAATTTTTTCAAAAATACAAAAATGTAATTTTTTTCAATATCTCTCACGTCGTTAATATGCACATTTCCATCGATTTTAATTATTACATTTGTGAGTAAACGTACTACAAATGACTAGATTATGTTTATCGAAACCTCAATACATTTCTGTGAAAGAGCTTCAAATTTCGTATTTGCAGTAATGCTTAATCACCATTCTCTTAAAAACGGCTTCAAATTTTTCAATGAAAATTCATACTTAGGAGAAATGATATTGAAGCAATATCTTAAAGCCAGTCTACACCAAGGAAATTATAAATAATTGCTACGAGAAAGTCTGCGCCATTCTGTAGCACCTCTAGGTTTTTTTAGGTGGGTGGCGGCAGCCGGTGCATTTCTTCTAAAATTTGCTTTACTTTGCAGAGCAATTTGACAACTAAGAGCTGATTCTTCCTCCAAAGCAATCTCTATAGCATGCACTAAGTTGTTTTTATCGCGGCTGCGAACTACGGTTTGAATTCGCGTATTTACCGAGTCTTGTGTGAACGATGCTCCGCTGAGCTGTTCGGTAAAGTAGCGGATTACGTTTCGAGGTTCAATCAGTCACGAGTCTAAACTTACTTGACGTAAATTTCCTAACGGGGCCTCAATTCGATTAGCCCACGCCCCTATTTTCTCCTACACGTTCTCCAACTCCCCTCTCCTATAACCTAAGCCAAAGGGCAAAATCAATCTAACTACAAGGACTTACTACAATCAACAGACTTAACTTGCTAAAGACGCCGTCGACAATCTCCGCCGCTTCCTTTCTCTACCCCCTTGGTCACCCCCCTTCCACTCTCACCCAACCCCCATATCACTCATCCACATTCCTCCCCTCCCCCGTCATCCAAAAATCCTCTAATAAAATAACCCGTCTACCCACTATCCAGACTACCGATCTCCGTCCCCGTACGGGGAAGACGAGTCCAGAAACTTAAAACGCGAACCCAACAAAGATGTCTCCAGTTCGAACAGACTCAGCAGGGGGTCATACGAACACAACAAAACATCTGCATCGTTCAGTCGGCACGGCTGCCTCGCTCTGACGCTGCGGCGCCTGCGGAACGCAACCCAAGCGACACCGACGTATTACATTCCAGCAGGAGAAGGAATCTTTTCTTCTTGCCTGCACACTTACATAAACACTTCCGTTCAACAAATCAGAGAGGGGTCTATCGCTATATGAATCAGAACCTTCATTAACCGCCGATATATTTAACCTCGCAGCCTCTGCACAAGTCCAGTGTAGTTGGGAATCAACTGAACGAAAGTAACCTTCCTAATTACCCACTCCCGCGATTCCTGATCCAAACCTGACTCGTCCTACCGGCTGAGCCACGAAACGAAGTTTCCTTGTTATGAATTAACAAAAGAAACTTGTGGGTAGGAATTAGTCGGCTTGAGAACGCAGAGTAATTTTCGTATGACAGTAGAGTATTTTCAAAAGTTGATGATTGAACAAAAAATGCATTCCTCTGCTACCCTCTGCAGTGCCTCTGATCGAGAGGTGTTAGCTTCGAGTCCCGATAGAATTTTCCAAACTAGCTTGTCTGTTGGTTCGGTTTCCGCGGTTTCTCCGATCAACACCAGGCAAATGACAGAGCAGTGCCCTAACAAGCGAGCCACGGACCGCGCGCGATCTTTCCTTCCTCTTCCTTGTCCCCTTACTTACACACACCAATGCCATGCACTACACTACCGCACATATCGGGTCACCGGCCGAGAGCTTAGAGCTCGTCCTGATTGGGGCGGTGCCCCGACGGTGGGAGATACTTGGTTGGGGAAAACCCGGCTAGCCGACGGTAGATCGGGATCTCGCCAAGCAGCGGAGGAAGATCACAGCCACCTCCCGAGGGAAAAATATGCACTACATTTACGGGACTAATAACCTTAACATTACATTAACATTGTATCACAGTTTTAAAATCGTTTTTGATGTTAAATCAAAAATTTTAAGTAAATAACTTAAAAAATAAAAGAAGCATCCACTTGTTTGGTTCTAAAAGACTTTTTTCTGTGGAAAAATAGTCGTTTTTCGCTGCAGCGATACAGTTTTCTCTGTAAGCCTACTACGTGTGTAGAATGGGAGAAAGAAACTAGGAGTGTCACAGAATGACACAGACTTTCTCGTATTGGTTTTCTATTTTCTTTGGTCTGGGCTAGCCCTTCGGACTTGCCACATACTCATGCTAGATGCCATCTGTCGCCACCCAAAGTACTTTTTTGAAATTTTCTGGATTTTTTGGTTTCGTAATAGAACCGAAATACATAGTATGTCTCAAACGTAATGCGTCACGTTTTTAAAACAAATTGATTAATTAGATAGGCGCAGCAACTTAAAGTTCTTGGAAGTATGATCCTTGTGAATCGATACATTTTTGCCAGCACGATTTCCATGCCTCGTGCACTCCCAGGAAGTCTTCGGAGAAGAAATGCTTTAGAGCCCTCTTCGTACTTGCTTCGATGTTGTCTAAAGTCTTGAAAATGCGTTCTCTTCATGACCCTTTTCAGCCGAAGGAACAAAAATAAGTCCTCCGGAGTAAGGAGGGAGATATAGGGTGGTTATGGAAGCGTTGCCTCAAAAATGCGAATCAGGCAGTCCGCGACAACGAAGGCAATATGAGCCGCATGTTGTAGCGAAGCTTCCTCGAAGCACTGATCTTTCCCACTCGAGTGTCCCTATATTTCGGGCTCTGGAGCCCTTGTTTGTAGAACTAGGCGTATACGGTCAGTCCAGGAGGTACTAACTCACTGTGCATTGTACCCTTTGCGTCAAAAAAGACAAGGAGTAAGACTTCCACGCGCGATGTGCTGATGCGAACCTTCTTGAGGCGCGAAGATGCTGAGGTGTGCCATTCCGCACTCTGCGCCTTTGTTTCCGGATCTAACTTTACGATCCACGTTTCATGCCCGGTGATAATAGTGTTCAAACAATTAGAATGAAATCACGAAAGCGTCCAGTGGCGTCTTTTTCAGATTCACGCAGAACTTGATCGCGTAACTGTGATTCAAAGATTTCTCCATGTAAGTACGATGCGACTACTATACAGGAGCTCAGAAACGGAGACTTTCTAACCTCCCCAGAGCACGGAGACAACTGAGCATGGAAAGCTAAACGTCTCCTTACCTTATCCAAACCAGTCTGCCCGCTCTCTGACTTATGGCCTCGTCAGAAAAAAATGCGACGCATTTCTTTTGGGACAAGCCTTGTATTACTTAAAGAATATTAAAAAGGAGTAAAAACTCGTCCTAAATGGCAATTTTCATTGAAAAATGGGAGCCGTATATTTAAGAAAATTGCTTTTAAGCGTTACTGTAAATGCGAAATTTGAAGCTCTTTTGTCACAGAAAAGTTTTCGAAAAACTTCATTGGACGCCATTTGAAACACTTCCACTCACAAATGCAATACCCAAATCGCTGGAAATGTGCATACTAACGGCAAAATGAATTTTATGTCATCATAAACAGTGTAATTAGCACTATCCGTACGAAAAGATTGAAGAAAAAATTTGTAGCCGTTTTTGAGAAAATAGCGCTTGAGCTTTTCTGAAAAGGCAGAATTTTGATCTCGTTTTCACCGAAATCTATCGAGGTTTTGAGAACATGTATATAACCTCATTTAAAGCACATGTACTCGCAAATGCAATAATGTGAAGAAATCACCGGTAATATAAATATTAACGACGTGAGAGACCAGTAAAAAAATACACTTTTATGTAATTTTGAAAGAACAAAACAAAGAATAGATCAATATGACATGTATGTCATCTTATAGAGTACATTTACCAAATAATTTAAAGACAAAGTTTGAAGCCATTTTTGAGAAAATCTGGTTTTTGTTATTTTTAAAATTGCGTATATTACACGCAATATTGCATGAAAACTACTGAAGTTTCAAAAAATTGTGCGTGACCTTAATGAAAGAAGTAATTATGGACCACAAATATCTTTTGAAGGAAAATCCCTATCTCCAATATTATAGTTGTAGGAAGACGCCGAAAAAAATATTTTGCTATCGAAAATTCAGAGTTAACAGTGAAATTTGGACCTGTGCCACCTTTATAAGGATGTTTTACTCTATTCTTACAAGAAGTTTAGATAGAAACTTTGGAGCCATTTTTTAGGAGATTTTGAAAATGTTCCTGGGGCTTCATAGCTTATTCATAAAATCGCAGGGCTTCGACTCAGGCCAGATCGACAGGAATTTCTTCAATTTGGAAAAAAATACTACGCATGATTTAGGCGCTAGTGTTTCCAGAAGGATAAACAGATGGACGGACGTTAAAAACCGCGGATTCGGTATCAGGAGACACCAAAACGTGTATTTCCGTTGAAATCGATTTTCCTCAGCATTTCGTAACTTTATAGAACGTACTTATATACATACGTATACGAGCAAGTTAAAATGGCACATTACTTAAAGATCAGATGTAATTAAGAAATGAACTATCTTCGAAATTGCATTGCTGGGAGAGGTTGCAGAACTTTTGACAAATTGGGAGGTTTTCTGAAAATCGAGTCAACGCCATTTTGCGCGTTCTTTTAAAAAAAATTCGAATAAATATTTGAAAAATTCCGAAAATATGGTTAAGGCTGAGAAAAGAAATCGTACTGGTACGTTTGCCGAACTGCTTAACCACGTTCCGTGAAGTTACGGAGATTAAGCAACTCCGACACTGACACAGAGGGTCCCTGGACAGGCCAGTCTAAGAACTTGGAACAGTGAACCCCTGGCCCATCGGCAATGACGTGACAGAAAACGACTATGTTCTGGGAGAATTATTCCACACGACTTATAACTGACTACATTAAAGGAGAATTGCTCCAGACTGGCAGTTTTGTGTTTTCATCAGGTGTTGAATAAGGCAATCTTTTTGAAGCTTCTACGAACAGGAAGGGCTATAGTGTCAATAATTTGATTGAGGCCTCATAAATAATAAACAGTTTAACTTTCTTAAATAGTATTTTCAATCCCTGATTTCCCCTCTTTTTATCTACCTGACAATTTGGGGAAGAGGCTCTCCAAGCCTTGTGGCAACACTGTATGGTTCAAGATACAATCAACTGTATTTATTGTCACTAAAGTTAGTTTTGTATCCTCAAATGAACTTCTGTTAGATTTAAAACAATAAAATGTTATGTTGAAGCATCACTATTGTTTACTGCATCCTTCCTATGTAATAGATTTGGAAAATTTGAAGAAAAATTTAATTTGAGACTAAAGAGGTCCAGAGCAATTTGCTCATATGCTTATTTGTTGGTCTTGGAAATGTGTGCTGGCAGGAATAATGTAACCAAATAAATATTAAAATATTTTATTTACAATTTTCACTAATCATTTGTCTTCTTTCATTTCTGTATCTTTCTCAGACACACTACTGTTATCTGAAGAATTTGATATATTTTCAGTCATATTTTTTTTATGAATTTCAGGACTTTTTGAATGTGATCTACTGCGCTTTCTTTGCTTCCCACTATGCTTTCCTTGATTCCGAATGCTTTTTTCCATTTTCTGATCCTGAAAACTGAAAAAATATTTTCATTAGCATACTTTACAATGTCATATTAGAATGCACATTACATTAACATTCTTATATCATGTACTGGAAATTTGTTTCAAGCTGCATGTTAAGTAAGAAAACTGTTAAACAAAAACAAAAAATCATCAAATTTAAATTTTAGCAATTTAATTTAATTTCACAGAAGTAAATAAATAAATAGGTTAATATTAATAAGTTTTTTTAAATGTTTTTTAAAATTTGTACACAAGCTCCCCATCCCTGTCCGGCGCTGAATGGCATAGCTCAATGCAAAACTTAGATCCAATTCAGAATGACACACCAATGCTGCCAACATCCACCTCCTACCTTCAAAACAATCATATTATTTCAACAATCATAATAGCTTTGGCATGAATAAATTTAGTTCACAACAACAGTTGGTGTGCGCTTTAAGGTGTGACCCAACCAGAGGCCTCCTCTCCCTGCACTCCTGCAGTGGAATATCAAGAAAACTTGCATATAAAGTACAAGTGAAAAACAATAAACAACTTACTTCGTTTTTGCACGCGTCCCAGGGCCCCAAAAAGGTCGTGGATTTTCCTGGAATCGCACAAGACCCATTTGCCGAGAATTGGGGTTTGCATCGGGATGTTTTTCCATGGACACTATTGTTGTTGGTGATTTTGCTAAGATAGCAGAACCAGCGTTAGATAGTCTTTCAGTTTTGACAGGGTGAGAGAGCTGCCATGTTCGTACCACATCCCAAACCACATTTGCTGGAGCATCTGTTTTTATAGAGTACTTGCTGGCATGAGACAATGACACTCGATAACCTGCATTCAGTAAAGCTGACCTGCAAAAATTGTTGCAAGGTAAACTAAATTTCCTTATAAATAATAGAAAACAATGTGTCAATATATCATAGTACCTAAATAACATCATTGACATTATTTCACATCGAATTGTGGAAAAGAGTTTATCCACTGAATAGTACAATGGAACGTCAGGTAACTCCTCTTGTATCACTGTTAACACTCCTTCCATACGTCGTGCTGTTCTAAATCGCTCTGGATCAGTGATGCTGATTAACTCCGATACAAAAGATTCATCGTGCAGAGGACCATTCCAAATGGGACCACCTATCTGAAACATTAAAAGATAAACAAATTTGAAATGCCGAAGTTGGATAATGTGTAAAGACGGATTTAAAGAAACAACATACATGAAATTTATGTCCACAATGCTCACAAACTCCATTAACCGGGGCATGTGGTAGTGAGAACTTGTACTGATTAACTTTCTCACCAAATTTATGTGCTACTCCTAAGGGATGAAAAACATGTGTTTCACAACCAACACATTGGAAAACAAGAGACAGCTTGCTGAAAATAAATATAGATACAATTTGAACAATTGTAAATTCAAAAATATTTTTACTACGTAACAAGAAAATAAATGACACAACAAAACATACCTTGTAGATCTCTTACACATGGCTGCTCCTGAATATATTTTAACAAAAACTCTAATATAGAAATCTGCACTGACAGACAGCATTGGCACTATATACCGTCCATAACGATTTGCATGAGTCTCAATACACTGTAATATTATCCTCAGACCCTAGACCCGAAAGGAGAGAGAACCAGGTTAAAAATATGCTGTGTAACTATCATATGAGGAAAGGCAAAAAATGCAAGACAGAACCAACCATTTCATGGCAAGCCTTGGTTCTCAATGAAATAGCACCGTACTTTGAATGACATGTTTCAGGAGCATTACCCGCTAAAACTGCCATGTCAGTACACGTAACAAGGAGAAGGCCACCATCAGTTACACACTGCACAGCTGCATCAAGAAACTGTGTTGGACAACCATATGGGTCCAAGTCAATGGCATGGACACGTTTGGACGGGTGGCGATGGGCATACATCAGCATGCTAAACATCAAATAAGAATACATTACAGGACTGTTACATTTTAACTACTCCAGGTTAATGCTATCCAAGTACTACGGCAAATATTAAAATATACTTCAATATAAGTATTTTTACTTTTGTAGATGCTAACATAAAAGTAAGTCATTCTTTCATTTCATATGGGGTTATATACAGGCCCAATAAACTGGAGCATTGGTTATCTCAACTGTTTCGAGGTAAAATCAACTGGCTTGAATTTCCTAATGAGGTGACAATTTGAAGTAATTAATTTATTCTCATTAATTTTGGAAAACAAAATTAATACTTACACTGCATCGTCATGACTCACAGTCACCAAAGAATCTACTTCATTATGTGTTACATTTTCCTTAATACTTTTAACAGCAGTTTCAGATATATCATTGGCTATCACCTGCTTAACACCACTTATTTCCTTTGCATATCGAATACTTCGTAAACCAGTGGCAGACAGGGCTTCAATAATAACAATTCCATCCTGTAAAATATTCAGAAAGTAGTAAAAAATGGCACAGCCCTAAATTCTTACATTCTCCTAGCTACAAAAATTAAGGAAAGTAGTTATCCAAAATGTACTATAGAGATAAATAAGAAAATATAGTATGTGCACAACTGCCATGTGCTTAATGCTGTAACAGCATGCCGTAACAACACACACACACACACACACACACACACACACACAAAAAGAATATTGTTCGACTTGTCACTACTTTTTGAAATTTTGGGGAACTACAACTACCAAAATTTATGCCCCCAGCAGCAAGCCTACCTTGTGTACTTCAACATCTATTTCATTAGGCTTTTCTGTCTTAGTACTGTCTTCCTTGTTGATTTTCTTTTCTTCCAATTTCTGGAAATGTTCCTTGGCAAGGACAGTGAGAGCAGCTATGCTAAAATATTGTTAAAAGTAATGTTACATCCATGGGTCTATGGTAAAGCCAAGAACATTCAAACTGACAATGTACCTCAAGTCTCTGTTAAATTCCTGAACAGGATTGTAGAATACATTTTTGGATTCTGGTATGAGGATTTCCGCTTTGCCTTCTTGAATTACAGAAGAATCACCATCACGTGTTTGGGAGGTTTCATTTTCACGAGTTCCACAGACGTCGTTTTCAGCAAATGAACTCATTCTCATAACAGAGGCACGTGCTACTAACCTAGAGAATGAGCACCACGAACGTCCAACTGAATTCATGCAGAATAACAGCCTCGCACTACTGTCGATGTACCAGAACCGGGAACTAACCGAGGCTACTTTGGTTCTATAATCCTTTTTGGTTCCCTTGGTACTCGAGTGCTAAAACTACTTCTAGGCACCGTGATATTTTGTTTGCTACATAAATCACTTCTGATCATACTAAGCAATAGCACCAAACATCTGCTTTTTAGAACTGTTTAGAACAAACGTGAATGCATAAAGGTTATTACTGCTTTACTTAACTTTTATTCGTGTTTTCACGAAACTAACGAAAGGAAAATGACGTAAAATAACTAGACAAAACGTCTGGACGATGACATATCAGGCGATTTACACCTTTGACAGTGGTTTATCAAACTTGTTTTATTACAATTAGTGGATTATCATGGAATAGTATTCTTCTTTGAACTTCTCATCTCTTCGGCGTTCAAACAAATCACCGCCCAGCACTTCACAGCACTTCACTTCTTGGCTCCGTGATTCCCTGCATCACCCTGCATACACGAGGTGAGTTGGTGTGAAGTGGTATATACTCTTTGGTATGAATGATCTGTAGTTGCTCCTATGCTCTTCGTTACACTGGTAGTATACTCTCTGACTGGTTCGTTTTCTCACAACTTCCATACTTCAAGTTTCAACTGCTCGCCACCGCCCATATCCCCGTCCTGCACCATCTTGCAGTTTATATCAATGTTCTTTGGGATTCGCCAATGGCCGCTTGTTACAACTGTTGTGAAATTTACTTTGGTTATGTGTTCGTGTTCAACGTGTTCAGTTTCTTACACGTTGGTGCTAGTCTTATTGATTTTCTCTCCTTCGTTCTTCTACATTTGATTTAAGTGTAAACTCAGATTAATTGAAGATATGTACGTTTTGATATAATTAGTTTGCCTTATAGTAATGACGTTGGTGTAATGTGATGTAGCGTAATGTTTCTTTTCATCAGAAGCAAGATCACGACTCAGGCACAGTGTTTTCTCTCAATATAGACAATTCATTTCAGAAAGGAGCATAAGAATTCGTTTGTGTTTCCATATTAATAACAATACTTAAAAATGTCTCTGTACGATGATGTGGATACCAAGCAGAAGAGCGAACAAGTTGCCGGCTGGTCTTCGGGAATTAAATTGTTACAATCCCAAATGCAGTTAAGAAAGGCAGCACAGACACAGGTATAATATATTTTTCCTTTTTATTATCTCAATGAATGTTGATTATTTGTTAGTAGTTGCACATTCCGCTTTGCTTCATTTAGCCAAGAAGAGATGCACTTCGGAAGGCTGGTACTAGTCTTGCACCTGTGATTGACCTAAAATCCAGGAAAGATGAAGAAGATTCAAATTCTAATTCAAGTTTTGGGAGCTATAATTCAGGAAAGGTAATGAGATAGTGATGACACATCAATGAACTGCAGCTACAAGAATGTTTTACATCTTCAAAACTTGGGATGATTATTGAGATTATGCATGTAATATGGTTTTCTTAATTGGTCTATTTGTGTCCAAAACGCATATCATTAGAAGTTACCTCTTGAAGTCGATAACGTTCTAATTCAGGAAGGAAAAGGGTCTCTTTTGACGAATGTACCACCACGAGATTCTGATTGGAATGTTGAAGGTGAATATGACCCAATGTGGCCAAACGACTATGAGAAGGTTGTCAAAGGTATTGTTTAAAATTACCAAATTCTGCTTAATTCTTATTCATTGCATTATTGTCATTAATGTATGTATTGTTTAGATCTGAGAGAAATGAGGGAAAGAGAAAAAGAAAGAGAAGAAGAAGAAAAACGTAGGAAAAATAAAGAAGATAGGGAAAAAAGAGCACGTGAAAGGTAATATCAAGTACAAAGGGGATCATAATGAAGTGTTTTGTAATGTAATCAATAAAATAAATAAATTTATGTTAACATATATTGTAGATTTGAAAATACAGATGATCGTCGTAAATCTGGGTTTGCTGGGCGACGAGAAAGTGATGATGAAGAGGAAGAGAAGGAGAAGCCTGTGACCCCTCGAGCCAGTGGAGTTGCAATTGCTCCACCTCCTTCTCTTCATGAAGGGGCATCAACAGGGGAGGCATCCAAAACTCCTGTGTCAGGAGAGAAATACGGTTTATCATTTGGTGGTTCTGTAGCAGCTAAGATAATGGCAAAATATGGTTTTAAGGTACCTAATAGGTTAAATTGCTTAATGTAAATAATTAATATAGAATTTTATTTCATAATTGAGTGGTTATTCAATGTTGAGACAATATGTTTACATCAGCTAGGTTATGAATTGTTTTTGTAATATGTCTAACATTTTCCTTTTTCATGGGTCCAATTTGTCTTGGTAGTGTTAGAGCAGAAAAGGAAATGAGAAAGAGAGTACTAATATTGGTCAAATTCAGGGCTTTTGAATACAAAGTGTATGTTATTTCATGTTAGACAACATTTATGTATTTAATTATTAAGAGAGAATCATTTTCAGGAGGGCCAAGGTCTGGGAAAACAAGAGCAGGGAATTTCTATGGCTCTTCAAGTAGAAAAAACCAGCAAACGTGGAGGGCGAATCATTAGTGAGAAAGAAATAATGCCACCTCCTCCAGCAGGAACGACAATTGGCTCACCAGTGTTAAATTCCCAGATAGCAGTACCTCCAAAACCAGAGCCATCAATTACGGAAATTATGAAAACACCAGCTAAAGTGGTTCTCTTAAGGGTAATTTATCTCTTTAATCTTTTGTAACATATTTCCAGTCTTCCAGAGGGAAAGTTTTCTTCCTCTAATACATAATACCTTTGCAGAGTATTATGTATTTCTACATGCATAATCTTCGAATCAAGTTTGTTTTGTAACAGGCTCTTTTTTTAATTTGTACACAATAACGGTTAGATTTTTCAGGACATTTGATAATAGGAGAACTTGTGTATATATTATTATTTTTTCATTGGGAAATGAAATAACTTAAGGAAACATAGACTGTGTATTTTAGGAAAGTTAATATTGTTTGAGATGTACCTTGAATGGTGTCTACTGTACAAAACAATTCAATTTTTGCTTTGTGTGACTTTGGAGTAGCATCTAACTGTTGAGGGACTTGAATGCTTGGAAAGATTAGAAGAATCCCATTTAATTCTTAAGAGTAAGGGGAATGTTTCCATGATACATAAACTCAGTGCTGAATTTATTGCAAAATTAGTACTTGCCAAGTAAAGATGTGCTCTTTTATTTTCTGAAATACTGCATAACTATTTACTGTGAATCAGTCTTCAATATTGCCTTTGATAGAAAAGTGACTTGAGTAAAAAAATTGCCATTTTTGTAATAATTAGTGAACATGTGCCCAAAAAGTCAATACATTAGTGAGGGGAAAATGATACAACTGTTCTAGTTTACTAATTTTACCACCTGAGAACATAAAGATCACTTAACTATTTATGGAGATAACCAATCTATCTTGTGGAAAACTGACTAACTACTAGCAAGTTAAAACACTCAAGTACTTTCTGAAAGTTGTGTATATCTATGTAGACATATTTTTGGATTGGAAGGTGTCAACCCAGGCACTATGCATCCCAGCCCTCCCCAAACCCTCGCAAGTCTGCTTAGGGTGTGAGTTCCCAGGAGAATGGCCCATCTCTTTGTTTTAATTATCCATGGTACTGAAGGATCCACCTTCTCATTGACTTTCACGGTAGCACTGAGGACTATCCCCATTTTTTATTTCATGATTGTTGGGAGCTTGGCCCCATAGATCCATCTCAACTAAGCTAGCTTTTATCTGGTAGTGGGGTGTCCCAGAGAGGGAAGGACTAAGGCATGTAGGGCTTTGCATGTCTGTTGGATCTGTCCCACTATGTCTTAACTCGAATGGAATAAGGATCTCAGAGTGCCCTGTGATCATGCCTTACCCACATGCACACACACCACCCGAACAGGCCATGAACAGGCAAGAATGAAGGTATATTGTTGGAAAAGTTTTGCATAGTAAAGGGTAAAGTCAACCAACCATCCTCCATCACACATGCCCGAGTCTAAGAAGTGGTACTCAAACTCGTATACCACATTCACTTCAAGGACATGCCTTAGTGACCACGTTTTCACAGCCATCTTCCTGAAAGGACAAATGTGAATAAATTACTTGGTAATAGATGATGTTATTACTCTTTATATCCAACCATTTCCCTCATTCTAAGCACCCTTTTGCCACTTTTGCTACATCAGTACTTTCTCAATCCACCAGTTTTTCAAAATTTCTTTCCATTCCCACTTCATTCATCTCTGACACAATTGCCTTCCACATTACTTCCCAAATTAATAGTAGCTATAATTTCGCCTATGTTACAGGCCTTAACTCACCCCAAAAGTTTTTGCAAAGGCATATTCTGTTTTAATTGTTACTCAGAAAATCAAGAAATTTTTATATGAATGAGCAAATTTATGTGCTCAAAAAATTTATTTTGCATTCTTGAAGGTGTGTGTATATGTTAGAAAATTGTTTGTAAATATACAAAAAAACTTGACTATAATTTTTGTATTTGTCACCTGCAGAATAAGTCACAACATTTTAGCAAATAATAAAAAATTTAAAATTAATTTATTGTTGATCTTTTAAACTATTATCTACAATAGTTATTTTCTCCATGGCAATCCTTACATTACAAACCATAATTTGTTTAATTGCTAGTCTTTGCAGTGTCATCAAAGCACCAGGCAATCTTCATGAATGATCCCCTTTCTCAATCTCACCAATAAGAATTTCATTTGTGTGTGTGTGAAAATATTAAACTGTGGAACTGTTAATTTATATGGTACAAATGGAAACATTAACGAAACAAATATTGTCCAAAAAATTTGCTTGTTTTAGAACATAACTTCTGACTCTTATTTGAGAAGATCTTACGGATGACTATATCATGTATTTATATTTTCAGAACATGGTTGGCCCAGGAGAAGTAGATGAAGATCTTGAGCCAGAAGTTAAAGATGAATGTAATTCAAAATATGGAGAAGTGGTGAAAGTTATTATCTTTGAACAACCTAACGTAGAACCTGATGAGGCTGTGAGAATATTTGTAGAATTTAAAAGAATTGAATCGGCGATAAAAGGTATGAAATATTGTCCATGTAATCTGATCCATGTTGGTACTTAATGTTCAAATTATTTACAACTTCTATTACTATTGCAGCTGTTGTTGATTTGAATGGCCGTTTCTTTGGTGGCAGACAAGTGAAAGCGGGCTTTTACAGTTGGGAAAAACTTAACAATCTGCAGCTGTTGGATTGAATATGTGAATGTCTTGTTATTAATAAACGTTTATTCAATAAACAAATTTGTGTTTAATGCTTGTTGCCAATCACTTAATCATGATGAGAGGAGGAGGAGGAGAGTTTCCTGTCTACAAGTAAGTTGGAAGAATGCTCATAAGCTTCAATGAAAAATGAAAACCATGACCTTTCTTTTTTATTTGTTCTGAATAGGGGATTAGTTAGAATTTGGGGGGAGGGGTGGCAGTAATCAGGAAAAATTTATAACTAATCCCAAAATTCAGAAAAATAAAAAAGAAAGTTCATGTTGACAGTGTTCTTCCAACTTACTTGTAAAATTTTTTAAGTCTACCAAATATAATAGCAAAATTTGGTAGATACAGATAATAAAGTTCATATGTTCATACTTAGAAAGAAGCTGTATTCTACCATAACCTACCTTTGGATTTTGAAAAGAATTCTTTGAATTTTGGGGGTGCCTTTACTTGAAGCCGTTGGAACATTATCAACATTTTTTCAAAAACGGATCCAAATTTTTTGTAAGAGTAGAGTGAAATATAAATAAGAGAATGGAAGTTTCCAAGCTTATTATGAGCAATAAAAAATTAAGCGTTCTCAGTACATGATTTTTATTCTTATTAAAAAACAGTATGCTGTTTCATGGTTTAATGTATCCACATCTGCTGGTGGAGGTTCTAAAATTTGCAATAAAAATGCATGCCTTGAAGCATTTTATGCATACAAGCGCTTCAAATGATTTCTTATGAAGTTTCTTGAAAACTAAAAACTTTTCAGTGAAAATGAGCTCACATTTTCATTCTACTATTATTGGACAAGAAAATTTTTAAAACAATTTTAAAGTTGAATTTTTTTATGTAAACCCATTTCCTCTATAAATATTACCTGAAAGTAAAGAAAACTATTAAGTTAACTGATATGTGCTTTAAATATTTTGTTGTAAATTTTTTGTAGAGTTAATTTTGATATAATTGTTCTTACTGAATGCAATAATGCGATTTTGATGCAAAAGTGACTTTGTTGCTTGGAAACAAATGGTGTCCAAGTATTTAAAATAAATAGTTCTGCAAAGAACATTTAAGGTCTCATGCTTAAAAATGTCAGATTTAGTTGTATCATTGATTTTAACTCATTATGACATAAAGCTCTAACACATTTTCAATTAATATGATTAAGTCACAGGAGCTTGGGGCTGATGGGTCTGCGAGTTTAAAATCTGTGCAGGGCATGACTATAATTTGTGTGGGGCATTCCCTCATACATTACACCTATATATCTTAATCTTTTCACGAACTTTTGACTTCCCTGGCAACTGTGTATGTAATTGTAGAGGAATTGGAACCCCTACACCCAGAACAAATGTATAAGCACCAAGATTGGGCTAAGGGATATTACGGGGAAATATATTGGTACAGACCCAAGGTAAACCTTGGCTTTGTCTCCAGAGGGGTGGTAGATACCATTTCCATGGTCGTTTAGGTGCTAATAGATGGCAGCTGAGAAGAGGGTGAGACAAAACCAAAATGCTAGCCCAGACTGAAGAGAATAGGAAATTAACTCAAATGAAAAAGTCTGTGCTGTTCTGCAACACCATTACTTCATTTCAAAAGTACATTTGGAATATACTTTTAATGTGATGTGGTGAGCAGGTTTTGAATTTTTAATATTGTGTGCATCAGTATTGTACCTCTTTTGTGTTACCAGTGACAAAAATATTTCTCCCCCTATTCTTTCCTCTACTGTTATCTGGAACACAGCTAATCATGCAAAGCCTGCATTACAGCAAAAACCGAACAGTTATTTACATGAACAATCTGATTCTGGAAATGTGGAAAATTCCAAAGTATTTGAAAAATGGATGCCAGTAAGGTTTCAAGTTTTACAACAGTTCCTCATTCCCTCCAGCTCTTTCAGTTCCACAGTTTTTAAATTTAGATAATAAAAAAATACTGATTTTTATTATTCAAAACATCAAATTGAAGCACTATCAGTAAGTGTATATAAGGTGCATCGAGGTATTACCCCCCCCCCCCCTTGTTTTAAGATTTCAAAATCTTATAATCATTACAGGTAACATACATTTTTGTTAACATGTATGTTGGGGGGTAAAAAGTAACAAATGCATCGCGTAAAGCAATGGTACGTCGTCCTGTAAGTAATTTTGTACTTGTGTTGACTTTATATTTGCTTGTGTGATTGATGTTTCCAGTCACATTTTCTATGATCATTAGTCTTAGTGTAGTGAATGTTTCTTTCCTGGGCAGAGGCAGTGTTCTTTCCTTATTGGATGGTGAGATCCAGTACAGATGTATAAGTTGGCGTGCAAGGGACTTCCCCATCCAGGTATCTCCCTCTAGGCACCACCCCATCTGGGCCAAGCTCTTTAAGCTTGTTACTGGTCTCGTGACAGTGGTATAGTGCATGCAGGTTTCAGGGGAGAAACGAAGATGAGGAAGGGTAGATTGTGCACAGTCCACAGCCCATTTATTAGGGCACTTACCCAAAATCTGATAGTGATTGGAGAACCATGGAAAACAATCAGCACAGCCACCTGTTAAAATTCTGCTCCAGTCAGTGGCTAAATTTGTCCTAGCTATAGAGCTAGTAGTGAAAATCTGCTACCTAATATCAGGTTTTGAACCTAGTACTACTTCTCAGTCAGAGTTGCTGAAAACAGCAATGATGGTGCTTAGCTAACTCAGCTGGTTTTGTGATGAAATTAGGGTTGACTTGTGAATTTTTAATTAATATTTCAATAAATAAAATTGTAAATTTTGTTATTTTATTCGAGATAATTGAAAAAAATAATTAAAAATGTTTATTGTCTGGTTAAAAAATGTAAAAGTTTTTTTTTTACTCGAAAGAATTTAGCCAACCTTGATTTGTATCAACATCAACTTCAGGTGATTCTCCTCTGGACTGTGGCAGCTTATAAAACTCTTTGTTCTGTTCCTTCTTAGTCTTTTTGGTCTTCTAGCTGGCATGTAATGTATTGCTATCTCAACCATTATGGATTTTGGCATCCTTGCAGGATCTAACATATTACCATGTTCATCATTAGTGTCTGTTGTATCTACCATTCTGCTCTTTGTATACCAAATAGCTTAAAAAGGGACAATTCAGTGGGGATCATGGTGAATTCATTGTGAAACAATATGTACAAATTTAAGTCATCTTTGTGATCACTGCCAGCATATAGCATACTTACAATGCGCATTTTGTCATTGTCGTGTATGTTGGTTGACACTAGGTTGGTAAGAAGATGGCCTTATTTTGACCACTAATACCCAATATGAAATTAGTTAACTTTTTGGGAATGTTTAATTTATTTTTATTTTGTAATTACCTTTGAGTATAAAAAACTGGAAAGGAAGGAAAATGAAAACAGGAGGAAGGAATGTTAGCATTTACATTGAAGGTGAAGTTTATCTTTTGGTCTGTTTATTTTCACTTTCTACTTGTGTAGTACTATTTATAATTACTGGAAAGTGAGTTTTATAGTTAAAAAGGTTCCTTTATTTCAAGGTGAGACATTTTTTGCAACCTTTAGATTATGTCCAAGTTATCATTCTTGGTCATTTTAATTGCTAATCGCAATAATTCATCAGACTTCTTTAGACAGTATATTTTAATCATTTCAACATGAACAATTTGAAGTGAAGACAAAATTCTGCAAAATATTTATTAAATTGTCTAGTGAAGTATTTAAATCAAAGAAGTTATTTTCTAATAATTGTAACATCTTTTGCATTAATATTTGTACTTTATATTTGATAAGAGAAAACTACACCTAAACAATCTACCTCATCTACTCGTTTCTACACTTAAGACTTCGATATTGAAGAGATCATTAGTTGGTAGTATTCTATTAACATCTTCCATTGCACTTTGAACATCCTGGAAGGATCTGCAGACATCTTATTCCTTTAGTCAGAGTATACATCAATATTGCCAAAGATGATTTGCTGTATTGTACAAACGTTAGCCAAGTTTAGTTAAACGATTTGCTTACACAAATGTGCAATGTAAACCATTAATTAAATATTCCTAGTTCATTAATATTCCTAGTTAGGAATATTAAAAATGGGCAAAAAAATCTATTGGAGAAGGTAAACAAATTATTTCTGGTCAATGTTAAAAGAAATTAGTATATATTACAAGAACGAACAACTTATACAAGCTTTCCTTCTAGATATGAAAATATGTTAAAATACAATAACAAGAGAATAGTAGACCATACCAACAACCAAAAATTATAGTTTTCGTTATAAATGCAGAGATGAGCTTCATCTTCCACTGTAATCAGAATATCCAATATGAATCATTCCTGAACAACGAAGTACAGGCAAGAACAATAATTGACATTCACTAACCTTCAACTGATAAAGTATATAAACATATTTCCATTGCAACTCAAATGAAAACTATTATCCCATATCCTACCCTACCCTATCACAGGTCAGAAGACTTCCACTTAATAACATCTTTCAAAGGAACCCAAAGGAATCCAAATTTAGTAAGTCACAAATATGTAAATTCTCTTCAAAGATCCTTTAAAAAACGACTTAAACTAATTTGCAATATCAACAAGCATTTCAGTAACTGTCATGTCCATTGCACAGAACAACTGAGAAGCACCATTGCATTTTTTTCATCTTAAAGTGTATTTTGAGATGGATAAAATGACTAGACTACTAAGAAGTTAAAATCATTATACTAGGTGATATACCTTCCCAGAGTCATAATCAAAAAAAGAAAAATAATTTGTACAAAAACATTGAACAATAACAAATTTAGGAATTAGTTCTTAGTTGTACCGCAACAGAAGTAAAATCTAGTATAACAGTGAAGCAAAAAGGAAAAAAAACATGTCAGTTTTAATATTATGTCAATAATTGATTTTTTTAAAATTATGAAACATCTTTTATACACAATTCTTCCCAAAATAAGTAAGAAAGGTTTAAGATCATGTTTTCCAAGGGCACATACTAATTGTGAATGACTAACTTTTAAAAAAGATCTGCACCTGTAAGCAGCAAAATTTCAAAGACATTCCATGGTATTTTCATATATCATACTTGTGTGATATGCTTCTCTACTATATTACAAGGACATTGTACACAATGTTTATATAGTGTGGAAGAACCAGTTATGTACAAAAGCATTTTAAATCGTAGGCTTAAGTTTGTGGACAGTGCTATTTCAAATTCATGATACAAAATGAATTAGTCTTTATAACTAGTCATTCTTTTAGATTCTCTATTGGCCCCCTGAAATATTTTGCTGCTGGCTCCTGAAGTGGCATCCTTTAATCAGCTGCACTCTTCTGGTTTTGGATACTGCAACATATATATATACACAAGTATAATTATAAAAATGAAATGAAATTATTTTCTTTAACTGTGCATTTGATCCAACTCTCCTGCCATGCAGCTAATAAAATAGCCCGCCACATATCTCAAGATTCATCAATGAACATTTTGAACCACTTATGCCAGATATTATACAGTTCTCTATGAATGAATTATTTGATTCAGTTATTGGTCTAGGTGATTCCATGTTGGGTTACATTTTTAAAATTGGAACAGGATTACACACAATGCACAAGTTATTGACCTTTTGTGATTCTTTCAACTGACTGGGATTTCATGTTGAGAAATAATCTATACAAATTTAGCTGAAGTGTCTGTTTGATTTCGAAATAGGTGGCTCTTTCATATTTCATATGCTTATTTAGATGATTTAGAAGCATGACTTTTACTGTGTCTTTCCAGGGTTACCTCTGGAATGTTTTAACAAATTTCAATGCTGTTTTCCTTGAAAAGTAGAGTGCTTAGCTAGACATAACTGGACTGCTTTTTTTTTCCAAATTATTTTTACTTTATCATACAGATATGTACATACAAAATAAGATTCCTAGTATAGAGAAAGTTATGTAATGCTGCAGAAAATTGATTCAGAGATTTTCACAGAAAGACACTTTTTGGGGTGCCCTTGTACCAAAAAATAGTTTTTCCAAAACTTTCATCTGTACATCCATGAACAAAACTAGCACCTACACTATTCACAGAATTTTTCTGAAAATGAATATTTCGCTATCAATTTGTCTTGACCTGAAGAAGCCCTGCAATTTTGAGATGAATTCTTTAATTTGGGGGGGGGGGGGTACTTTACATGAAGTCCCTGGGACATTTTCAAAATTTTCTGAATAGTTCCAGTTTTTTGCATCCCTGCGCAAGAAAAGAAAGTATTGCCATCATTGCCAGAAAACTGCAATTTTCTGACAGCAAAACCTATCGCTGGGTCCTGGCAACAAAAAAGTTGATAAATTTGGTTCCCGTATTTAGTAAATTACTTCCTTTAACATGGGTATGATCTTGGCTGCACAGGGCAGACCAGCCCTGAGGAAGACCACGAAAAGATGGTTGAAACATAGGCAACACAGCCTTTGACACGGCATCACCCGGACAGCCAAGATCATACACATACAGCCTATGACTTCACTTCCTTTAACATGTGAAGTAAGAAACCATGTTTTGTGGGTTCTTGTTACTGAAAAATCAATTCATGACAAAACGTTCTTGTTGACATTCGTCCAACAACACTAATGCCTAAACCCTTCAGCCGATTTTCTCCAAAATTGATATTCCCAGATCAATTTAAAGGAACTCTAGACCCTGTGAATTTGAAATGGATATTTTGATTTTTTGGGAATATTTTACATGATCCTCAACATTCTCAAATTTTTTTCATTAATCTTTGTCCTCAGCATAAAATATCTAGTGAAGCTATAGAATGGCACATTTCTTGGACTAGGTAGTTTTCTAATTTTTTTGCTCTGAGCTAGCTTTTCGATCTTGCCAGCTGCTACCTATTACCACCCAAAGAACATTTTTTTGAAATTATCTCAATTTTAGACTTTCTAATGGTAGAAGAAATAATAATTTAAGAATCTTGCAGACGAATAAAACCTCAGCTTATGCAGAAATTTTCATTGAAAAAATTTTGAGCTGTTTTTAAAAAAGTGGTGTTTAAGCATTACTGTAAACGCAAAATTTGAAGCTCTTTTCACACTAAACTTTTTCAGTGTTCGAAAAACCTTGTTGGAAAACATTTGAAGCACTTCCAAAAAAAACATTAATTAAAAAAAATTAATACATTTAATTAAAAAAATTAATACATTTAATTTAAAAAAATGTATACAGTTAATTTTTGAAGAAAAAAACAACAACAACAAAATACAGCAAAATGGATTTATGTCATCTTAAACAGTGCAATTAGCACTATCCTTATGAAAAGTTTGAAGAAATTTGGAGCTGTTTTTGAGAAAATAACACTTGAAACTTTCTGAAAATGCGGAAATTTGAGCTCATCACAAAAGCCCTTCGGTTTTCGAGAATTATTTATGACTTCATTTAAAGCACAAGTTCTCATAAATGCAATAACATAAACAGATTGTCACTAATATAAATATTAATGACATGAGAAGTATATCTAAGAAAATATATTTGTGTAATTTTTTAAAAAAGCAAAAAAATAATTTCATACATACCGAGTACTGATTGCATACTTCTTGTAGAAGGTTCTTCAATATTGCAGCCTGATTATCTTGGCTCTGCATTAAAAGATAAATATTAGAACGTTACAATAAATCATAAGCAAAGCTAATATTAGATTTCTCATTAAACTTACCCCATTCAATAAGATTGTGGGAATGAAAGAGACTGCAGGCGATAAGTCATGAGTCTCTTCACCATAATTTTTCAACAAAAGATCTCCTTGTTTATCTTGAGAACATTTTAAAATTGGGTCCCATGATATTCCATATGTTTCAGCACACTATAAAGGGATTTTATGGTATGAAATTTATGTAACAATCGTTTATACTAAATAAATTATAGCATTTACATTACTTACTGATAATCCTATTGCTTCGGGATTCATATTGTCACTTATCATACAAGCAATATATTTTAACTGCACTTCTTTATCTTTAATATTAGCAATACCACATGCATGGACTTTGTTTCCTTGACATTCTAGCGGTCCATGCTGGCATGTAAATCGGTAACTTCCATCAGGCAATTCTTGCGTCTGAAATAATGAAACTTTAATTCAATTATCCTTTATCAAATGAAGTAGAAACTTATCATTTCATCATGCAAGTACAGAAGTTCACAAATGGCAAACTCATTCTTCTAGATTATGCATACCACACTAAGGGATCACCAAGGGGAGGCAAGAAAAAGCATTACTTTATCTCCATAATTTGAAGACTATTTTTTCAAGTTCACTACAACTTTTCACCAAAATAACATTTGAATATACAAATGTATTAAAGGAATTGTATAAAATGATACAGAATTAAAAAAAGGATAGAATTGATGGAAACCAAGACAACAATAAAAAAACTTCTAAAGATGTTCTCTAGTCCAAATAAAAGAAATTAAACTAATAATAAATAATTTGAATTGCAGAGTAAAAATGAAGTCTTGTTAACAATGCTAAGATTAATCAACACTTTTGATTTACTCGTGCCTTATACAGTTACATCTAGTAGCATTCATTTTTTTATAATTGTGATTGGCATTTTCATTTCTTTGCTTTCAATTAAAAGTACATCATTGATTTCAAGATACAAAACTTGAGATAAAGAAACTGTAGGAAACGTTCAACACTTTTCCTACTCAAAAATTAGATTAAGACCAAGACATTCATTTTCACAAAAAGAAAGAAAATAGGAAGACACCAGTCATTAAGATTAAACAAATAATAATTATTACAAACACTAAAACAGAAATATTAAGTAAAAGTTTTTATTACCTCAGCTTTCCCATATGGTACTAAAACTGGATCAATTAACCGAGGAGCTTTTTCAAAACTTGGAAGCAGTTGTTTGATAATAAAGCTTCGAGAATCAGGGCACAATGATTCATAGAAGACAGTAACTTTCACTGGCACAATGGATCCTTGTGCACCAGGTACTACCTCATCATATTTTCTATCACCAATCTAGAATAGACATACATTATCATTAATCACAAAAATGAAATTAAACAAAATTCTTGTGTGATACCCACAATCTTCAATCTGAAGTTATAGAGCCACTCTTTCTTACATTTTTCAAGCAACAGTGGCAGTGTAAAAGTTTGTCAATTTAGAAATTACAATGTGGGACATTTTCAATTGGGTTTGTACTATTCTTTACGAGTTAAAGCACTCTACTAATGACAGGAACAAGCTAAACATTCAACTTTAATCGACGCAGCAGTGGTAAAATATGGCTTCAAAGACAACACTAATATAATCAGTTACATATTACCAAAAAAAGTTGCTTTTTCCGGTACTATTCCACACGAACTCACCGCATCCGTAAATGGAGTAGAACTTGGGACAGTGCGTATTGCTTGCCATAAAACGAAACATATGACAGCAAATATGATAAGTTTAACTCGAACAACAGGGGACAAAACCATCGTTTACAGGCGTCGATCTATCTTTAGAGCTGACAGCTGATTTCACTGATGGGCGCACGCCTCTTCGTGATCATTAACGTCAGTTTCTTCGACAGTCCCCTCGCTTCATCTGCTCGGTGCCTCCTCCACGATGTCTCTGGTCTGGACGTCTCCGGGACGTCTCTTCCTTCTCGCTCAGAAATCCCCTCCACTACAGTTTTCTCAGCCCTGCTCTCAGACTGCTCTGCAGCCAGTAGAGTTGTCAGAAATGGGTGTCGAAACTTTCGTTCGACTCGACTCGAAAGCGATTCATGAATACATCACGACTATCTCAAATGTTTTCCTGAGCTTAAGAGCTATTTAGAAATGGAGAGATGGATGTGATAAATTTTATTGCGTCTCACAATAGGGAACCCCATAATCTAACAATTAAATCAGAGATTCCCGATTACGATAAATTTGTAGAAATCATGCTACCGCAAGTCACCACGCCAGCGAGGGACTCGACATTTCCAAATAATAGTATGGCGCTCTTAGTTCCTTAACAGAGAAAACAACAATGATTTGTATGTAATGACTGTTTTCTTTTTTTTGGGGAGGGGGCAGGGAGGGATGCAGAGCTAATTAATATCTTGAAGGCACTAAGCGTGACCAAACTATGAAGTCTCCTAATAATATTTTTAAAAAATGAACGAAAGTAGTCAATTTGTACAGGAAAATATACTTTAGTCTTAACATTTTTAAAAATTAATATTAAAGTACTTTTAATATTTATGAACAATTTTAATTGTTGGCGATTAGCTGGCGTCGCTGACTGCACCTAGAAATAAGATTGGGGACAATAATGCTTGAGAGAAGGAAGGACGCTTAGGCGAGAAAATTACTGACAAACCGTGCACCTGCCGTCGTGGATGATGCATAGGCAAGAATGTACTGTACCAATGTAATGGGATTCTAGAATATATATTAGGTGCATATCAGTTTTGAATCATTTCTTCATAATCTAACAGATTTAATAGTACATCAAGGGTGAAAAAATAAATACAATAATTTTTTCAGCAAATTTTGAAAAAAAAACAATCAACGATATGTATTAAACAGTAATAGAAAAACCCTCCTATCCCTACCGTGCGTAAGCTGCCAAATCGTAATGCTCCCTCAAACTCCATCCGGCTCTCTTTAGTGTTACGTAATTTGTGGATGACTTCTTAGAATTATTACAACACCAGAGTTCTAATAATCCAAGGTCCATTATTGCCCACAACTAACAACTGCAACTCACTTTTTTAATAATTATAATAGGAACAGAAATGTTCTAATAATCCATCTCGTCCTATCAATCATTATCAACCCCAGTCTATCACATTTCGCAGGATAATAGTCAAATTTAAACAAATATTATAGTACATTGAGAGTTAATATCTTGTTAATTCGCAACTTAATGGTTTGTTTTCGATGTATTTAATTGTTTGTTAATTCCCCACTTTCATGAAAGTCTGGAAAAGGTTGGAGCGTGTCGCTCACTTTTTGAATTGCTGTTACGTCAAAACACAAAGTGGAAAACTGCACGAATTCTCCTGTTTTTCGTGCACCGTGTATCTTGATATGTATAAATTATATTCTGTGAGCGCTCGACCAGCCTTTAAATTAACTGGCTATTGCGAGTATCACAATAAATTTGTGTTAGGTCTACATTTTTTCTTTGAATTTTTTTTTGTATTTCGCTTTTTTTTTTTTTTTCTTTCTTTCTTTCTTTCTTTTTTTTCTCGATGGTTGGCAAGAGTTGTTACTAACTTGTTAGTGGGAGAACATAAAATTTTCGATCTCACCGCGAATTAGAATAATACATTCTTCGTTTCTTGTTTGTTTCTGGGTTGTGATGTAATTGCATGAACTAGTAGCTATTACATAATTCAGGTGATATAAAGGAGGTAAAAAGGGTTAATAAATGGAGCTTTCGAAAGAAGACAGATTTTACAAAGTGTTGACCATAACACTGCAGCATCCTATGTCTTTATGTTGTGTTGAAGTTTCCGTTAATTTAAGCGAAAAACGAGACTCCTCTGCGAAATCATTGTATCATTGGAGAATATTAAAGTGCAGGTGTGCTTGATATTTTAAATAAATACCATTTCATTAAATGTATAATTCCTATCACTGCACCAATTTTCTTTTACTTTCAGACAATTGATATTCAGTGATTCTCAAATAATTGCTTCACCAATTTTAGGCCAGGAGAGTCGAATTTATGTTGTGTTGGACAGAATACATTATGACAAGTGTTTCACAGAATTGCTTGATAAGTTACAACTATCTGTATGTAAATTTTCAAATACCATTCAACATACTCAACAGTTTTATCATCTCCAACAGAAAACTTGTCATACTTCCAGGCAAAAGAACCGGTTCCTGTTTCAAAATCTATTTATGAGAGTTGTTTGCATTACACAATAATAGCAAAAATTGCACCCCTTTGGAATCAAGTTGGAAAGTATTTAGTAAATGGTAGAAATTTTTTAGAATGTTCTCAATTTCTTCCTGCAGTGAAAATGGATATCTATATAAAAGGTAAAAATGCATCTTCAATACACTCTCAAAATTATCATTATTTTCATCAGTCTTCATCTACAATATTATATGTTTTAGTTTTTCTCTTATAAATTAAATAATAATACTTTTAGATGATAATCTTTTCATAATGTTACGATCTCTACGAGTGAAGTTATGGCCTACAAAACTGGAAGACTTCAATATACCAGCCAATACAATTAACAACTTTGCATCAAAGTCCATCTCAACTATTTCAGAAATTGAGCTTGAATCTCAATGGGTTCATGTTCTTCCTAGGTATGTAATAATTAATTTTAAGTAAAGTAATTTTTTTGTTAATTACTGAAATATATATCACTAAAAATGTTTTGATATATGTATCATGTAGCCTTAAAAAGGGGAAAATTGTTTACATCAATCAACGTATACCAGCCTCTTGTCCATACAAGACCTACAAAGAGCTTCGACGTCACTGGAAAAATATGGTTTAATTTTTTTACTTTTTGGACTTTTTTAATAGTTAGAACATAACTTTTTAAGTAATTAATGCAACCTTCTCTTTTGTAGTATGGCTATCGAATACCAGAAGAAGAAAACAATTCACCATATTACACCATTTCTTTTAGTTTAACGAACCGCACATTATATACATATCCTTCAGCATGTGTCAAAATTCATGACATATCCATTTTTGATAGTATTAAGGAAAATGATATTCTTAACTGCTTTCATAATGATTTATTAAAAAAATTTCCTAAAGTATTTGGTCACTTTACTTTCATGGACCGAAATAGCAAGACATCAGAGACTTTAAGAGACTTCAATAAACCATATTTGGTAAGAACATATTGGACACAAATTGTCATTCAAGAATATTAAGTATTCTTAGCATGAAATAGTTTAAAAATTAGAGTACAAATTTATTGACTTGAAAAGTATTTTATTTGAAATTCCATTCAAATGAAAAAATTCAAATAAGGCCACATTGGAGGACCCAAAATATCTTGTGCCTGCTGTAGAAGGTGTGTGGGCTTATGGTACAGATATGGTAATATAACCAAATTCAATAACTTGTATTTGCATATTCAATAACAATTGCATTTATTCTTGCATTAGAATACGTTGATGCTAAAATTATATTAAGGTTTGTTGGGGTCTATGTTGGAATAGAGCCATTCCATGTCATATCGCACAAGAGTTGACGTGACTTTTTTTCAAATGTATAATATTTTTTTTCTTAAATATGGACATCAAAAAAGCGACACATGTTTTTTTATTTGACTGAAAATTGATTATTTGTGTAGATATGCCTATATTAAATTTTGGGAATTATGTGTACTTCACAAAATATAATCAATTCTTGCTCCGAATGCACTTAATATAAAAATTCTTGTTTTGTTTCACTGAATACTTTGAAATATATATTTTATTCCTCTGTAAATCAATTTTTCAAAAATTAAATATTCCGTGTAATTTTTAATGTATATAAAATGTATTTTTTTAAAATGAAAATTTCTATATAAACTTGATGAGATAAAATGTGAAAAAAATATAGGCATATTTCTTGTTCAATTTTCTATAAAATAGAACAAGAAAAAAGTGGGTACTCAACATATTCAGTTCTAAAAAATCAATTGCAAGTATTAAATGTGTTAAGTAATTTGAGGATGCGCTCTACCTACCTATGCACTAACGAATTGTGTCCGGTTAGGTTTTATCCAAGTGCTAAAGAACTATAAAAAGAATGACTGCCTGATTAGGATTTCAATAGTTAGTAGTATTTCAGATGTTCACTCTGCCCCCAATAAGGATGGTTGACAGCGAAACCAATTCTCCTACTGCTTTTCGTGTCAGCGAAACGAATTTTAATGCCTGGTCCCTTTGCGTCCTAGGGAGCGGGTGCCCTCCTGATCTTGCTTGTGAAATACAACAGACAACTTGTCAAGGGCCTTGAGTAAAATTTTCTGAACATCAGTCGCAATACGCACCTTATAAAGAGAAGAGTGCTAGAATTTGTTCTGTGAATCGTGTGTACTCTGTGCAACATGAGTGGCGATCATCGTATGAGATACGACAGATGATTCAATCCATTTAATCTTTCTGATCACGATTTTTAGAAAAGGAAATTTCCAAGACGCGTAAACTCCAATTTAATAGTGTATCTCGATTTAGAGGAGTCATGATATTGGCGAGTTTGTGATTGATGTCGAAAAAAGAGAGTCGGCTTCCAACAGGTTTTTTGTTAGTGAAGAGAGCGTCATTTTTAGCTAGTGGTGCGCGTCATTTTTAGCAAATTTCAATATGAAATATTTCCGAAAGTAATAAAATTAGACAAAAATACACGTGCCAAGTTATTTGATCCATATAATAAATAGAAAAATTAGAAACTAATTAAAAATATGAAGGTTAAATTTTTGTCTTTTTTGTGCGGTTTGATGTGGAATGGCTCAATTATGTGATGATGCGTTTTTCTTATTTGTATCGTGCCCATTTGTTTAACAAAGTGGCCATGTGTGATTGAGTAATTTTCTCTACACATTCCCAAGTTCTTGAGAAGTAATGCTGCAATGTTATTAATAATAGTATAACATGTTTTCACAACTGTTTTAACAATTGGCCCACTACGGACTGAAATACAATAAGTTTCGCAACAACTTGGATAGGCAAGTATTTGACAACCCGCTGTGTTGTTGATCGAGTCTCTTTAACCCATTTCTGGACCTCAAGATTCGATTGGTGGACCAAGTAGGATGGTTCATGACAACAGCTTGACGCTGCGGCGTTTGTCATGAAGGTCGTAGTGTTTTCGACTCTAGGTCGAATTCAGCCGCAATTTGGCGGAGAATTGTAGCGGCCGGCTACTCTGATTGGTATTTTCCGTAGATTCTTCGATCAATACTAGATCATAGCCTCCTCTAGTTAAGAACTAAAGGGGGCTATGTACCAGGCGAATGCCGGAACAGGACCGTAACACGGACCTCGCGATTTTTCTTTTCCATGTCCCATCCTCTCCCCTTACACGCACTTAACACTTACATCACATTTTGGGAGATCAATGAGGAGCTGAATGTCCCGGTTTCAGTGGTGTCCCGCTGGCAGGGATATCGGAAGAGGGAAAACCTGCTGGCCGACGAGTAGATCGGCGCCACAACTCCGGTTCTAGCGGAGAGGAACAGCGCCAGCCCCGAGATATATCATGCACTACATTTACCGACATAGATGTGCGCACAGGAGGGGAGCGTGGTCCCTTTAAAAAATTGAAAAGGGCTCTCCACCCTATGTAATCGTTTTATTTTTGTAAAAATGTATTCCTTTTCTCTCTCTTTTTAAGTTGGTATTTTGGGGGAATTAATTGACGTGTAGTTAAGCAGCTCCCAAACCACCCGTCAATCCTGTAAAGCAGGCCTGCACAGCATTTTGCACTTTGACCTCTGAAGCCGCGTGTAACTTGAGTGCAAAAACAGGCCGCATGGCAGGGTGGGGATATGACATTCTAGGAGTAGGAACCGCCAGTGAGAATGCGCAATTCGATCCGTAGCGCGTAAATTGAAAGAGCGATTTCGGAAATACCGACGGACTGTTACATACAATTCAAGTTTCATTACTTTTATTTTGGAAATATTTGTTGTCGATATATGACAATGTACAGTATGAACCTAAAACGAATTAGACATAAATATTTGATTTGAATACCTTAAGAATTATAATTGCGTGTAGGGTAGAAAATGTAATTCGCTTTGCTATGATGTAATCGCAATTTTAGCGTGCTGCTAAATAGCAAATTGTAATATTGAATATCTTTTGTTTGATGATGAGTAATGAATTATTTTTTCATTCACTATGTTTAATTGAATAAGACAGTTCTATCGTAGCTAAAAAATCTTATTCTTAAAAAATTATGATTACTTTCAGATCTAATTCTCTAAATCCCGACAAGAGTACATTATATATTTCTAATTTCATATCAATGAACACTTTATTCATAATCGTTTACGACACCGTTTAAAAAAGATTAAGCCCACTGCGTTCTATTTAACAAGACATAATAATTTCATGACTGCCCATAAAATAGCGTAAAAGATATTTACTCTTTCGTACTTTTTATTTAGCTTCATAGTGAAGGGAAATGGTCACAAATGTGTGCTGCTAAACATCCTTCTTGGATCCTCTATTTCATTTTTATATCAATATCGATGTGAGAGGCTGCCCTCAATTTCCTCTGTTATGCTATCATTTGGAAATTATAACATTCTTGGTGAAAAATAAATGATTAAATTGTAATTTTTTGTTGGTTAAATGACATAATACATTTTTAAAAGAGGCCACTGTTTTAAAATTTTGTTTATAAGTTACAATGAGCGCAAAAAATAAAAATATGTCAATACATAGTAGTGCACAGAAGAACACTGAAAGTGAAATATGGCCCTTGTAACCAAAAATATGGTAGATTGCCCCAAAAATAATTTCACGGCATGGATAATTGCATTAGACGCCCAGGCATTCAATCTACGCGCCGCGTCGACCTCGCTCCAACTTCCCTTCCCGCAAAGATGACAACTCCCCACTACTTGCACTTTCGCCGCTCTCGCGTGCTGACGGCTGGCTCATAAGTGCAGAATGCCCACGGGAGCAGGTGTTGTGCAGACCTGATATAAACCTACCACTTCTCGAATTGACAAACGTATTGCCGAGCTACTCCTCTGTGAAGGTCACGCGCCACTTTAAGCCCTCATTGCGTCGTCTGTGAAGTGCGCGATGTAAATTTGAGTAATGACTTCGATTGAATAATGGCTTCGTTCTTGTACAAAACGATTCCAAAGGCGCGCTGGGTAAACGGTAGAAAATATTCACACATTTTAGCTAATGATCACCAACCGACCGAAATGAAGTTCCGCGTTAAAAAGGGGGAGAGTGTTACCATCCCTTGGTCTTGCTACCGAAATCATCTTTCGTGGGCCGAAGATTTGAATGCTAGGGCGCTGTGATCCAGCCAGGTTTGTGCAAAAAAATTGCATACATGTATGTCCTAAAATTCCTCACGAGCAACTGCTTCAGTTTGCTGGGTCAAATCCACCCCAAATTGGCCTGGGAGAAGGGGGCGACGGTGCCTTCTCTCGCGCCCACCCACAAAATTAAACTTAGAAAAACTAATAAAAATATCCATATAAAAACTTATATCATAAAATAGCCAATATAAAACTTATAGCCATCACGAGGTGAATACCTTAGGTAGGTGAAATACGTTGCAGTGACGAGAAAGAACACATCTTACATTGTAAACAGAAATCGGACTATAGATGGGACAGTAGCTGCTTGGCTGTCCGGGAGACGTCTAGGCACAGGTGCCGAGTCCTTGACACCTGTGCCTAGTTTCGAGGTCCTCTGATTTTAGTCGTAATTTCTGATTGCACGAAATCACCTAACCATAGCCTATACCTCATTTAACCCTTCGCTACGCCTTTTCGAGTTCGGGGCGATGCGTCTCCAACCTTCACGATTTACATAAACCTTAAGCCAGTGTAACGCGCTTCATACTAGAAATCTCGTCTTACTTCACCCAGCGCTCTGTGACTTCTGCCAACATTAACTAGATGAAGTCTGATGTGCCGCATTTATTCAAATTGTCTGGTTAATATTATTATACAACCCTAAGCAAAATAGTAAAGATTTAGGCAGAAAATATGCAAAGAATGTAACATTATAAAACATTTGACGTTCTTTCATTGTAATTTCCTTAAATTTTTTTTTCTTCGTCCTAATAATTATTACAGATCCAGTTATTTTAGCAGAGTTTCGAGTAAAATGTAACTTTTCTTCTGTTCACTTTTAGAACCCAAGTTCAAAATATCTGAATTTTTCCACGCTGGAAGAAAAACACGTTGATGAAAGTAATAATGGAAGAAATTTGACCCTGTCATCTCCATCATTTACTTCTACACAAAGAGATGTATTTGCTGATCTTTCTTCACAAATAACGTGCAGCAGAAACATAAGTTTGATGACTCCAAATTCAAAGTTATCTGTTCAAATGTCAAACACTGATGTTTTTAATCAGTCTTCTTGCAGTTATAATTCATGTGACTTGAACACTGCTCAACAATTTCCTGGAGCATCTTACCCGTTTACCGTATCAAATTGGGATCAAACCATGAATAAGGAACAATTAAATGTGAAGAAATATTTTTCGCCTGATAACATCGACACAAGAAAGCAAATTAAAGATTGTGATTTATCTTTGCTACATCTTAAACATTTCTGTAATTCTAAAAATACATTGAAAATTGATGCACATTTAGAACAGTCTACTGGAGTATGTCCCAAAGAAATATGCACTACAGTTTTTCCAAATTCAAAGGTAAGACTTTAGAATGTTGTTTAAAATTAAGAAATTTATATTGATTTATAATAATGTTACAGACAGTGCTTGCTCCAGAAACTGAGGTACTTAAAACTTCTCAGCTCCCTGAAGTATTGCTGAAAAATAACCAGATATGTAATCTTAAAAGAATTGATGCCCATGGAGATTACAATGATATGGTGAGTAAGAAAAAATCCCAAATACTTATATTCAATTTTTTACTTTCTGGAAATGTACCAAAGCGCAGAGTGTGTATTATACATAATACAAAGCGCCTAATATAAAGCAATGTATTATAATACACATTTAGAAAAAGTTATGTAATGCTGCGGAAAATCGATTTTGAGGTTTTAACAGAAATATATGTTTTGAGGTCTATTGAATTGAATTATTTTTCTTTCTTTTTCAAAAGTATGTTATATTTAAAGAACACTAGATCCTAATCCGTTCATAGAATTATTGCTAAATCGAATTTTCCTCGAATGATCTAGCTTGTTTCGAAGCTCTGCGATTTCGAAAATCATTCTTTCAATTTTGGAGGTACTTAACATGGAGCTCCTGGGACATTTTCAAAATGTTCCAAAAAATGGCTCTTTTTTTTTAAATTTCTTGTAACAATACAGTGAAATACACCTATAAAGATCGCATTGAATTTTGAGTGCTAACTCTGAATTTTTTGAAACTTGCAAAAGTTTGGAATTTTTTAAACTCCTTTTCTCGACTATAATATTAAAGGTAGAGATTTTTCATCAAAAAAATTCATTCTCCACATCTAGTTCATCAATTAATATCATGTACATATTTTTTAAAAAATATTTGTAGTTTTCGCATAATTTTCAGTGAAATATGGGCAATTTCAAAACATTTTCTCAAAAACGGCACTTTTACTTTCTCTACTCATAGTACTTACACAAAACGTGGATTCTGACTATACAACGTGAAAGGAAGCAATTTACTACGTATTGGTACAAGATTTATCCAGTTTTTCGGTATCAGGGCCCCACAATACGAGTTTTTTTGTCAAATGTTCGCCGTTTTTTGCCTGAGTTTTACAATACTTTTTCTCTACGGCATTCATAAAATGCGAGGAAGTAAAAACCCGCGATGATTCCTGCATTTGCGGTTTCTAGCCTTGGAAATGTATCGAAATCGATCGTGCCGGAAATGTGTACCTTCATGTGAATTCTCTCTAGAACACCTAATAGCAGCCCCCGTGGCAGAAACGCAAAAGTGAGACCATGTTCCGTTGAGTAAATGTCTATATTTAAGTTGGGAGGGTACCGTTGGTGGAGTGCCCAGGCATCACGCAACATGATTCTTTCCTCGATGATATACTTTCTATGCAGCACAAATGACCATTCTAAAGAAAGCGTATGTTGAAAATATCTCTTCAGTTCATCCTGTGTAGTAATGTGCCGGTTTTATTTACAGAGGCTCACGAAATAGTTGAAATACGGACACTTACGGAATGCTACTCTTATATACGGAGATCCCTATATTTCGTATATACGTATGTACGGAGTAAAGTAAGTCGTAGAGAAAAGTGTATACTGTTGAGGGAAAAATTGAGATTTTAACGGAATTGCACGTTTTTTGGGGTCTCCTGATACCGAAAAGGTGTTCTTTTGTGTTAAAAAACATCGTTCACCCTTCCGCCTGTGAACAACACAAGCAACTAAATTATTCAGAGTAGTTTTTCAAAAATTTATTTTTTCTGAACGTCTAGCTCGATTCGAAGCTCTGCGTTTTTGAAAATAATTCTCGCAATTTTAAAGATACTTCACGTGAAACCCCTGGGACATATTCAATTTCTTCCAAAAATTGTTAAAATTTAAAAAAAATTATCTTGAAAATTGAGAAAAACTTTTATAACGATGGCGTAGATCCAATAACCACTGAAAATTCGAAAAATCTACAAGTTTGACATTTTTTGAACTTCCTTGTACAACTAAATTATTGAAGAAAAATATTTTTTCTCGCGGTAAATTTGTGCTCCGCAATTTGTTATTTAATTAATATCAGGCCCTCTGGTTAGGATATATTAATACATTTCACGTAAGCTTGAGTGAAATATGATCAATATTAAAAAAAAGGATTTTCTCAAAAAGCGTCTCCAAATTGTTTTCTTCTAACTTTTTGCATGGATAGTGCTAAATGCCCTGAATAACATAAACGACATTTTGATTTTTTTATTGAAACAATACTCAAAATAATTCATTGAGTATCTCTCTCGTTAATGTTTATATTACGGGCGTTCTTTACACATTTTGGCACTTGTGGGAAAATGTGCTTCAAATGATTTCTGAAGAAGTTTTGCTAAATCTCGAAACGTTTCAGTGAAAAGGAGCTCATTTTAAGAACCTTCAAACATTTTCTCAAAAACAGCGTCAAATGTTTCTTTGAAAATTTGCATATAGAAGCAAGTTTTACTGTTTTATAATATTCTTAAAATCATATTTCAATTCTACAATTAGAGGGCCAAAAAATGAGAAAATGTGAAAAAATAAACGTGTTTATTTGACAAAGCATGATTTCCTCAGTATAAAAACTACATGGAAGTAAACAAACTGTTGTGTTAACTGATATGTGCAGTAGATATTACGATCTAGAGTATTTTATGTATAGTTAGTTAATTTTGTGAAAGTTATTCATTAGTGTGCTATGTTAATAGACTTTAATGCTGATAAGTGACTTCGCTTCAATTTTTGCTATGAAAACGAGTTGTGTCAAATTCGTGAAATAAATTAAGTAGGTACTACAAATGTAATTTCAGCTACAGAATTACTTTAGATGCTACAGAATTAGTTATATTACTGCATTTATAAAGTTTATATTGTTACATAACCGTAAACGTTTAATTTGATTTTAATTTATTTTGTCAAAGTACGGTAAAAACTGTATGCGACGTTTACGTATAGTACCGTCAAATGAGTCGACATGAGACAAGCTTGGAGCAAGTGAGCCGAAGAACGTGGACACTAGACTGAGGACACAATGCAAGAAAGTTTTTCTTGGCGTGGGACATTCCGAGATCTTCGTGGATTACATCTATACTATAATCTCTTGGCTTGTCAGACAACTAAGTGTGTGATATGTGTAATTCAAGAACTACATCTCTACACCCAGAACAACCCACAAGATCACCCAGAACCCGAGATGGTGCCAAAGGTTACCATGGGCAAATGCGAAAAGGTACAGAACAGCAATAGACGTATGAGATGTTTGGGGAGCGCAAAAGCGCCCTTGAGAGTTATGCCGGCGGTAGCGTAGCCTCCCTTGCCTATTGCCCTTATAGGGCCTCCCTTGCCGGACAGGTCAAAGGGTAGGGATGTACTCCAGAAGAGGAAGCAGTGCATGCTTCCCAGAACGGGAGGATACCAACGAGGAAGGCCAACGACTGGAAAGACGACACCTCAAGCCTCCTCTAATCCCAGGGTAGATGTGGTCCAATATCTTCGGTATTGCAACGAACGCGGTGAAAGCAATGCATCTAGGATGGTGCTTCGAACAACGCACTCTGCCAGCTTGGAGGCAGTTAAGATGGCAGCCCCATCACCAAGCTAGTCCCGCGCAGTGCTAGTAACACGGCCGGGAAACAAACCCTTACTGATAACCGTCAAGAGAATAGCCGGACTAATCAAATGACGACCCATACAAAGAAAAGGAATAGAAAAAGGAATTTGGAGAACTCAAACCTAGTTACTTGGAACGTAAAAGGATTGACGCAAAAAGACGAAATACTACAAAAAGAATTAGAAAACTTTAATGTAGATATACGTCTCATTACTGAAACAAAGAAAAAATTAAAAGGCGCATTGGAATACCTAAATTACGTACTTTTATATAGTGGAGTCCCTCAAAATAAAAGAGCATCATCAGGGGTAGGAATAATGATTAAATCTTCCTTAAAAAATAGAATCTAGAGCTATAACTTTGTAAGCGACCGAATAATAAATGTGTCACTAAAAACAGCTAGAGGATATCTTACGATTATCTGCATTTATGCACCTGAAGAGGGACGTAAAGAAGAAAGAATCTATTTTTATGAATCCCTCCAGTCCCATTTAAACACTAGAAATAAGACAGATTTCATAGCAATTGGAGGTGATTTTAATGCACGTGTTGGACAACAAATTATGGGAAATCTAATTGGAGATAATGGAGAACAAATTTTAAATGAGAATGGCATAGCCCTGAGAAATTTTGTTAGTTTTAATGAGTTTAAAACAACTAATACCCTCTTCCGCCATAAAGATATACATAAATACACATGGTCAGCAAGAGGCACGAGATCAATAATCGACTACATCCTATCCAACAAGAAACTTTCCCCATACGTGAATGATACACGAGTATATAGGAGCTGTGACGTTAGTACAGATCACTTCTTAGTTATTTGTAAACTTAAAAGCCCTAAGAAATGGATCTACAGGAAAGAAACTAGTATCACGCAAAATAAAATAAAAATTTTAAAGTATACCTGCTACAACAAGAGAGTATAAGAAGACTTTACTGTTCATAATTGCTAACTTCTCTAGATCAAAGAGCAATAAGTATCTAAACTCGACAGAAAGAGATACATGAACATCTCCGAGAAAGAATGATTTACATACTATCAGTCTTTATGGATAAATACAGAGTCTCCCGAAAACCCCTTATCAGAAACAATAATAAAAGCGGACCCCATTGAACTCGACGAATTGAATGACATACTTAAAACGTTCAAGAATAAGAATCATCAGGAACTCACTGCATGAATGCTGAACTACTAAAGGATGCACCGAGTGAAATAAGGAGATTCCTCGAATTAATTAATTTGTGTTGGAGGATATTTACCATTCCCCAAGATTGGAGGAAAGGAATTATATGTCCTATCTTCAAGAAAGGTAGCAGACAGGATTACCAAAATTTTGAGGAATGTCTTCTCAACATAGCCTATACGATATACGTTAAGATGGTGACTCGGAGATTAAATATAATTAATGAGCATATGTTATTGGAGGAACAGTGCGGTTTTAGGAAAGGTCGCTTATGTTCCGACTACATATTTGTAGTGGGACAGCTAATACAGAAGAGGCGAGAATTTAACTTACATATATACTATTTATAGACTATGTAAAAACCTTCGACAAAGTGTCGCGAAGGAAACTCTGGGAGATAATGCATAAAAAAGGATTCCCAGTCCTCCTAATAAGAGGAATATAAAGCCTCTACTTCGACACTAAAATATGCATTGATAAAGAATCTCAAGGAAGTAATAAATTTGTAGAAATAAATCAAGGAGTCAAACAAAGGTGCCCACTTTCACCAGCACTATTTAGTATTTATATAGACGAGATTGTCCGGCAATGGCAAGGGCAATTGAAACACATTTTAAAATAAATGACAAATCTCTGTAAATACCATATTCTTTGCAGACGACGAAGTTATTTTTAGTAACTCAGAAGATTAATTACAAATTGCAGCACACAAACTAAACGAACAGGCAATCAAATATAATATGCAAATCTCCACTAGGAAACCAAAATCAGTGGACTTTGAGAGAACAAACCACATTAGATGTAAAATTGTGATTATTAATGAACCAATAGAACCGACAAAAAATGTTACCTATTTAGGCTTCAATATGTCTTACTGCCAGAAAAATGGCATAAGTCGAAAATTAAATAGATTCTATAACATGTGTGGGACAATAAGAAGACCATTAAAAAACAAGCCTTTAAAAACCGGGCAACTCAAATTCTACAAAGCAGTGACAGTACCCGTGCTAACTTATGCATGCCAAAACTGGACAATAAATAGAACAGACAGAAGGAAAATAGAAAGCACCGAAATGAAATTCTTACGTTGAGTAGCAGCTTACAATATCTTAGGTAGACAATATAATGATGACATCAGAACCGAACTGAATATATTCAATCTGATGGACAGAATTTAATCATTAAGGAGCAACTGGGATGATCATATTCAATACATGCCTCCAAACAGATTTCCCGTAATAGTGTACAAGTATAATCCTAAAGGAAGAAAAAAAATTGGCCACCCGTTAACAAGATGGAGAGACGCCCTATTGATGTGGAAACAGGCCTTAAGGCTGGATTATCCATGAAGCAGAAGAAAAGTGCCCTTCATTGGGAATGGCCCCGGAGAATTGATAGGTACCGCGAAAGACCCTTTTACATCTTTTATGCGCGACAGAATAGGGTAGGGTAAGACCGAAAAGCTTGCCCACACTCATGAGAATGGGAAACTAGTACGAGAGAGTCTGTGCCATTGTAGCACCACTAGTTATTTTGTGCAAATGAAAGGAAATGTGGTCATGCATATAAATAGAGCAATTGTGTTGGCAGGGATGGGCAGTCTTTAAATACCTGTATTTGAAATACGTACTTTAAATACAGATGAAGATAACGAGTGTAGTTTCTTTTTTTCTGCTATGAATGAACCTTATTGAAACAAAAATAAAAGCCCCTTGCACCTGTTGAATTTGAATTCTCCTCATTTTTAAATTATAAATCTAAAGCATTAAAAATTCTGGACAATTATTTGACGACAAGAAATGCGTTTATTCCTTATAACTAGAGCCCGGACAATGCCCTTTTTATCTTTTTTATTTCTTTGAATGTATTCTTAGGCAACTTACCCCACTATGAAAGTTTACCTCAGAAATGACTTCTGCGAGGTTTTTATAATGCCATTTTAAAGATAATTGGTAATAGAGCGTTAAGAGCCTGCAAGTGCCTATATTGAATTTTCAGCATTTTTAATATTTTTGTTCACTATATTTTGTTTTTTACATTCATTTTTTGAGAAACCATTGATGGGAAATTATTTTACCAAACAAGTAACAACCGCGTAAAATCTACCAGGGCGTCGTCCAATCGAGAAGCTCTATGCCCTGTGTGTTCTTGCCTGTAACGCGTCGAGCAGGGACACCGCTTAGAGACGTATGAGAATTTGACACCGTGCGGGTTACCTTATCTACTTCGACGAAGCCTGTCAGGGCGCTCCAGAGAACAGGAAATTGCTCTTGTCTTTCCGATCTTCAGAATTATTAATGGGTTATCTAAACCCATCTAATTCAACAGCAAAAATATTCTCATTAAAAACAATTTCAACACCACCACCTCTCACACTCAACAATAACATCATTCCTTGGACTCCACAAAACAAAACAGTGAAATATCTAGGTCTGCACCTAGACACTAAACTCAACTGAAAAGAACATATAAACATTAAAACACAACAAACAAAAGTCAAAGTATTTCAATTAAAGCCATTAATAAACAACCACAGCAAAATAACAATAGAAAATGCCAAACTCATATATACAGCCATAATTAGACCCTTAATGCTATATGCTTGCCCTGTCTGGATCAGTGCAGCAAAAACCAATATACATAAAATACAGGTCATACAGAACAAATTCCTTCGAACAATAACCAAAGCACCCTCGTTCATTTCTAACAAACAGCTTCATAAAGAAATTCAAATAAAACCTATCATTCACCACATCACTAAGTTATCCAATAATTTTTAAAATAATATGTCAACAATTACACAACTATCCCATTACAATCTAGGCAAAGCACCCATAAACCCCACCAGAATAAAAAATAGATTTCCCAAACATTATTTTACATCCAATTTGCAGATTTAGATGATTCTTTGTGAGGTGCCCAGTGGGTTTCCTCTCCCTAAGTAATAATTGTAAAGTAATAATAGTTTAGTTTTTTAAAATAAATCATAAGCTTCAAAAACCCGTGAAAGAGTTTGTATTGTAAAACTGAACCATGTATACCATTCAAAATAATAAAGTAATTGAAAAAAAAGATTCCTCACTCTGGACCTAGAGCGTTGGCAGCGGAAGAAAGTGTTATCCCCCACACTACTATTTTCGCTTACATATTTAGAGTAAAATTGAATTGTGCAAACAAAATCCTTATTCATTTTAAATTATAATGTTGGAAGAATGAGAAAAAGATAGTCGTAAAATAACAACAATGAGGATGTTGTATTTTCTGTTGCAAAGATTGGAATTATACATTTTAAAGTATTTAAAAGGAAAGGTTCAACGCTTTTCCCATTATTCGGTTCTCGTTTTAAAACTTAAATATCACAATGAATACTATCCGGTTAGGACGCGATCGCCCATTACTCAGTTACTTGTTTCTTTTCTTCATACGAAAGGGAAGGAAAGTAATGACTTAAAACTATTGTTCCACCTTTTCAGTATCCTTATTAAAAAATAACACTGATTTTATGAGCATCGCTAAAGGCTGCAACGCACAACTGAGAATATCACAATTACGGATGCTCGCTCTCCAGCAGGCAGTTAAATCAAAATCCAACGCCTTGGCACGCTTTGTCTTTGAATGGAGGGGACGTCGCACGCCTGCCGATCCGACCTGAAGACGTTGGAGGCAATCGCCAACGGCCTGAGCTGCGCTCACGCACTGCCTGCATTGCATGGAAGCGCTGGACCTGATGTATGACGCTGAGTGCACGGTAGACCGAGCAAATGAAAAAAATATAAATAAATTCAAAGGAAAAAAATATTTTTTAACATTTTCTTCGGCGTTGACACACGGCTTGCACACCCAAAGAAAACGCCATTGCTATATCTGTTCCTTCCCAAGAACATAGCTGTCTTAAAAAATAACGCCATTGCTATATTTGTTCCTTACCAAGAACATAGCTGTCTTCACAAATAGCGCTCTCCGCATCTTTCGCTTTTAGAAGGTAGAAGTACACAAGATTCTTCGATAATTTTGTATTGGTTTCGACGTTTCCTTGAAGTTCAAGCTTGCTTGCTATTATGCCAAAAGAGAAAGTTTCAAGAAGTGCGAAAAGATTTTGGAAAAGATTCACGGCGGACTGGAAATGTACTTTTTTCAGTGTTGTGAAAAGCTAGTAAACTGTGCAAAAAATATTTCTTACTACATAAAAACACTGCAACGCATGTAAAAAATGCGAAAAAAGCGAGAAAAACTATCAATTACAGTCAAAAGACAAAAACAAGAAAGACTTTCAATCCCTTGCCTATTGACTTGTGCCATGCGGCAAACATTCCATTTTCAAATCTTGAATATCCAACATTTATCCAGTTTAACCAACAAAATATAAAATTTCACACGAGTTAACACTTTGGAAATATTATCTAAGTCCGTAATATGTTTTTACACCCTAATAAATTCGATTTGATTTTAGAGAATTGTGTTCATCCTTTATGTAGTACGTATCACGTATACATTTTAATATTATTCAACCCCTTTCCCTTTTTAATTTTTTTCCAATTCCTATTGTCACGTATAATGCCCATTTCCCTGCCTATTTTTAAGTATATAAGTGCCTATTTTCGACCTCTTTAGTGCCTTCACGTCCGACCTCTACTTAACTTTACGTTGTTGGCCTTAACGACCAGCAGGTTCTGATTTCTTTACTGCTTTTATACATTCGTCAAATAGGGGTTTATTGTCTGATAATTTGTTTGAAAAACTGGTCGCTTTAAAAGGAAATTCGGGGGGAGAGAGGGCAAAAAATTTAAAGATACAAATCTGAATTAATATTCCAAAAGATAACAACAAATAAACCTTACATACCGCAACAGTGAGTGCGCGCAACAGAGTTGTATATATGTAGGTCAAGCTGTGGAACGTTTGATCGTTATCTAATATCATGACGTAATTATAGAGAGTGGCCCTATCCGCATTGCTGAGCAGCTAATAAGAACGCACCAGTCATTGCTAAGCAGAATGGGGAATTCTTATGTAGCGATTGAGTAACGTATTCGGTCTAACGTAACTTTCGGTCCAACAAAATGGATCCAAATGAGGCGGCTCGGTTTCCTGGTGGGGAACTGATCATTTTTTACGGATCCATCCAGAAAATTCTATGAAATCTATCTAAAAAACGTGATTTTCTATTTTAAGTAACTAAAACGTGTTTCGGTGACGTATGGTACATACAGAGATGATCAGTAGCTCATTTGATTACTCTCGACAAGACCAATGATTGACTCAGTTCTTAACAGGTTCCTTCTAGGATACTCGGGAAGAATTCTAGAAAACATGTTTTTGATGGTTTCAATGTAACTACTAGTTCATTGGTGAAATGCGGTGCATTACTGTACTATCCTTCTGACATTTACTTGAATCGTTATTTCATCGACGATAATTAATTAATTTTGTAACGAAACAAAAATTTAAACAACTCTATTAATCAATGTTTTTCCAGTAACTTTCTACGCTCGAAAATGGACGAGCCGGACAACTATAATATATTTCATATATTATTTTACATTATTTTACATACATATATTATTCATATATACCTTGCAAAGGAAAAAAATAAAACTTTTGAACGCGAAAACACCCTCCAAAGGCCGCACGCTAAGTTAGTATTAAAATTATTCAGGCAAGTGTGGAGGCACCGCCATTTTATTATTTCATATTATTGCATGTTTCTATTTTTACATTCTCGCTACCGTTTGCGTGGTAGAGAGAAAGTTATGCAATGCTGCGCGAAAAAACGGCGAATTTTCGGCAGAAAAACTCTTTCTACAGAGCCCTAGCAACGAAAAAGTGGATAAATCTAGATGTTAAATTTAGGAAAAAATCCTCAAATATGTGGTGTAGCCGAAATCTATGTTTTGTCCATGATACTAAAAAATTGATTGACGGCCAAACGTCCATCTGTCCGTCCGTCTGCGAACAACTCTTGCGGTTAAACCGTCCTGCCGATTTTCTCCAAAAGTGATAATCCCTAATCGATCTGCCTGATGTCACAGCCCCTTGAATTTGAAACTGATATTTTAATTTTGGGTGTTACTTTACATGAAGCCTCTTCGACATATTCGAACTTTAAAAAAAGGCTCCATCGTTTTTCATTAATTTTTGTTGTTGGGTAGTGTGAATGACGTTTAAGAGAATGGTGTATGTCTGATGTTCGTTAAAAACCCTGATATTTCGAAAATTGAAGAAGTTCAAAATATTAAAGATAGATAATTTTTCCCTAATGAAATCTGTTCCTTGAAGATAGATTTTCAAATAAGGTTGTGTACAATTTTTCAAAAATGTAAGTACTTTTCGTGTAATTTTGCGTGAAAATACGGACGAGAAAGTACGTGCTGTTTCAGTACTAGTTATGTAGAGCAGTGGCGTAATTTGGTAAGATAGCGTCCAGGACAAAACTTTCCAATTTTCCCCTCCCCCAACATGGACATTTCGGGACACTAACCCAATTCTCTTTGGTTAGTGTTATTCGTAAGTGACCTGCAACGTCCCTGCCACCGTCGGCACTCGAACCTAGGACCTCCCGGTCAGAGGCACTGCAGATGCCATGAGCCACCTCTCCCGGGCCCCGCCTGATGTTCATAGACTTCATGTGTCACGCAACGAAGAAGGGAGAGGTCTCAGACAAATTGAATTCTCCAGGCACAATGTCATTATCGGATAGGGAAAGGTTGTGGTCAGCATTAGGAAGACCCACTTTTAAGGCAGGTCATTATCTTTGAACGGAAGTGTGGGAATAAAGGCACGAATGTGGAGCGATAAATACTTCGAAGAAAACTACGCAACTTACGCAAAATAACAGACACTGAACTACTGATGTTTGACATATGTGAGACAGAATTGTTAAAGAAATTGAGGAGCAAACTACTACATGGGCAATATCAAAAAAGAATGGATAAGATACAAGCAAACAAAGGACAAAGACCGAACTCCGTACAAACAAAGGAACAAAGACCAATATTTTAAGTGTCTTAAAAGTGGAAGAATGAAGTCAGAATGGGAAGCAGTAGTAATAGCTCTTCAAGATCAGGCATGAAAACACGTTACAATAAATAATGTATTTCTCAAAATTTCCCAGGATGATAAACGCTGTATTAATCAGGAACTGGTAGAAACCACCGACAATAACGTCTCAGCTTGTCAAACTGTAGCAAAGTCCGAATGAATGAAAATGCACAATAGCGTCTGTAGTTACCTCCACTGGCAGAGCTGCTACGCCCTGTAAGTCCCAAACACATGTTCTAAAGGGTGCGAATACTCATCAAAACCTGTGATTAATGTTGGGCTGCATCAAACTCAATCAAGTTTAATTTACTCGTAGCTCTCAATGAAAAATTGTATATTTTCCTTAAACATTAAAACAAATATTTTGTGAGGTAATTTCATCCAAAAAAATAAAATGCGAGAGTAGAACTTTCCTCCTTTTTCTTCCCCTGATAAGCTACCAGTGATTTCAAATTAATGTAGTTACAAAGATCTTTGGCTGCCGAACTTACGTTGGTTGGGGTCTCTCCAACAGGAGCGTGTTCTCCGATGCCTCGGTCGTTGGAAGCCCCTAGATTGAAGAGAAATATGAGACACGAAACGACAAAGAAGCGACAAAAGAAATAAAATAAAAGGGAGCGTACGTATTATGAAGAGGCTAACGGATGATATTAATTATTGATTATTAATAACAAAAACAAGTGTTGAATAAGCTGCCAAAATTATCCAGGAAAATTCTGATACAATCATGTGCAATCTTATCAAATTCATTGCATGCACGCACATTACCAGAAATTTTTCAGTGTTTATTTTTAGATTATCTTTTAGCTTTTCTATTAGATCTTAATTTCGTGTTGTAGCATCAGTTTTATCAGTTAGTGATGAAAATGACGTCTTTTCTATTTGATCTAGAGAACGCTTGGTAGGTTTTCCTGATGCTACAGATTAATATTGGTTCTTGATTTCTGTCGGAACGCGACGGAACGGCGTTCCGGTACCTCCGGAATAATAATTCACGTTTATTATAAATATATAACTAATACTATTAAATTAATAATTTGTGGCGCGTTCCGGTATCTAAAATTCTAGAAATCAAGCAATATACGCGAATATTGAACAGATATACATTTATAATGGATATAATACAACGATAAAAACTAGTGTATTGAAACCATGTTTATCAAAATGTATGTTGAAATTTTATTATAAAGTTTTTCCTAATATAAATTGTTTCCATTGTCTATAAACACAATTTTTTTTATTTATACAATATTATACTTGATAGACACCATCATACCGAGATTTACCACCTTCCAACTTAGAGCAATGATTATTAAAATTACTTCTGATGATACTTACCGAAACAGGCAACAGCACAAAGAAGGATCAACCCAATTTTGTACATTTTGGCGAAAGGATATCTCATCATCGAGACTGGGACCTTATATATACTTTTTGAAGTGAACTACGTTTAGTTATTGAGATATGATAAGTGTCAAGTAGTCTTTGTCAAAGAGATGATACCATCACATTATTTGAATTATCTCTTGTGGAGTGATGTCTCTTGAAGCCATGACAGGCATGTGCGTGATGTGCTTACTCTCTTCGGGGAGTGGATGAGCGGACAAAGCACCTTTTAGACTCGTTGGAAAGGGGGTCCTAAATAATATTTAAACCCAACAATATTTAAACAAACTAGTGGTGCTGCAGAATAGCACAGACTTTCTCGTACTAGTTAGTTTTCTAATTTCTTTCATATGGACCAGCTTTACAATCTTGCCCCATCCTCTTGCCAGCTGCATCTATCACCGCCCAAGGTCATTTCTTTCAAAGTTGTTGATTTCGTAATGGTAGAACCGAAATATTACTTTAAAAATATTGAAGAAGAGTAAAACCTCGTCCTATAAGGAGTTTTTTGTTGGAAACTTTGAGCCGCTTTTAAGAAAATGGCGTTCAAGCTTGATTGTAAATGCGAAATTTGAAACTCTTTTTCAAAACATTTTGACGTTTTGAAAAACTTCATTGGATGTCATTTGAAGCTATTTCACTCACAAATGCAACAGTTTATACAAATAGCTGGATACGAGCTTATGCGACTGGAGTTTCTTTAATTTGGAAAAAATCCTACGCATGGTTTAGGTGCTAGGGGTGTTCACAGTCACCAGACAGACGGACGGACAGCAAAAAACGGTGATTTTTTAACAGAAAAATTAGTTTTGTTAGTTTCCTGGCACCAAAAAAGTGGTTTTGGCAAAATTTGGTTTACGGCAAAACTTTCTTCCTTCAATAAACAACTCTAGCGGTTACGCGTCATTTTCACCAAAATTTGAATTCCATGATTAATCTCGCTGATATTGCGGATCCTTGAATTTTTTTTATTGTTCCCAATTTTTTCTTCATTTTTATGAGAAAGAGCGCAGGACGCTTATAAGAACGTCGCACATCCGATTTTCGTTAAATTATTTAAATGTTCGAAAATTGGAAAAGTTTCAATTTTTTAGGCAGCTTCCGACAACAACAATATTGAAGGTTAAGATACGGATTTATTGGGAATGAAATATATTCGACAGAATGAGGTCTTTAAATAAGATTTTTTTTTAAATACGAGCATGTTTTGCGTAATTTTGTGTGTTCACGAACATGTTCACAATGTTAAAAACTAGATTTTGTCAAAAATGGCTCCAAATATTTTGCCTAAACGTTTTGAATGGATAACTCTATCCATAAATCCATCCATATGCACTCAGTAACATGATATAAACGTTATTTTGATGTAGTGTTTTATTTTTTCAAAAATTACACAAGTGTACGATCACGTAATAATATAATATTACGTAACTGATAAAACAATGCGAAAAAGCCTTCGCTGTTGGAGCACTCCTACCTTTTTTTTTAATTCTAAAGAATACAATTTTATTTTTGTATCCATTTTGATTCCTTATCTTCAGTATTTCAGTGTCATTCGGGGGCCCTTAGTTTTCGTCGTGCTTAATACACCCGGAGATGTTAATTTGCCCTTCTCTGCCCCATCAGAAAGCAGCGTATCATGTTTCAACGAATGGTATCTCTAAAAAAAATCACATGAATCACACCCTACGGGTAGAAATAAAAATATCAGCTCTAATAAAATCACAAATACGTAGGCTGCAGGTAAAAATAAAATAAAATCGTATATTATTATAATACAGTGTATAGTGGTATAGGGTGTTCGGTTAATAGTCCGGCTCCACTTGCAATGTTAGAAAATACTTGTTTTTACAAATTCATTTTTCACCTTGGGACGTTGGTTTATTGGCAGTTATGATTTTTAACGTTCGAAATATCGACGTCACGCTGTAAACAGCTTACATTTTATTTCCTCTATAACTTAATCCAAATTTACCTCTTCATTTTAATTTGCGATACTCTCGAGAATGTTAGTATACATTTTTTGAATTTGATCACGATGAACTGACAAATGGCCTCGGAGTAGCAGCTTTTCAATATTATTATAATGTTATCTTAAAAAGAAGCCTGAGACGAAGTTTTATACATTTAAGCATTTTTTATGTTCATCAATTCTCTAGTGAATATCTCTTCTAACAAATTCGTCTTCGATGAAAGGATTTGTCTCTGAATGTTGGAAAACGTTAAGTACTTTATACGAAAGTAAATATTTTGATTGTAGCCATTGACGATTAGTTCCATCCTTTCTTACGAAAGCTCTCTTGGTGATTTCATCAATTGCGTCTTCCTTTGGGAGATACTTGAAAGTGCAAAGTCTGCAGAATTCGAACCTTTAATAGTACAATATGAAACGATTATGTAATCTTCTTCTTTCTAGGGTTTTTATCCAGCCGACAGCCGGTTACCATTTACGTCCCAATGGGACGCATATTCGACCATACACTAGACCAACACACTTGCGGGGTCCTCTGACCTGGGATCAGCAGAACGCGAGGCCCTCCGCGACAACACATACACACAAAGACAAGGGACAAACAACCATGCCCAAGGCGGGACTCGAACCCGCGACCCTTCGGACCGAAGCGCTGAGTCGATACTCGCTCTTAGCCACCTCGGCCATCCAGGTCGGCCGATTATGTAATGATGGGTATTAATATACGAATGTGATATTACGATACGAGCGAGTATTGTAAACTTCACACGAGTGTATTAATAACCATTACATCGAGTTTCATACGGTACTTTTTCTACAACTTTTATAAGTTAAACTTTCATACTGAATCGTTTCGTGGCAGTTGTCATGCAGGATGCAGCCAAGGCCATCTAGCGGACAGCTACCTTACCTGCAGCAGCTGGCTTTGGTTTACCAGTCCGCCTGCGAGAGTGTACAAAAGTTACGGCTATAATTCCGAGGTCACCATTTTTGCTTTTGCTTTTATTTCTGGAGGTAACAACTCATCCTCTGAGTCACTAGACATTTCAAATTAAAGAATTTACCGGTTTTAAGGACAAATACACGGCAGCAACATATAACACAAAATAACTTGCGTTCTGATCTTAACGTCAATCAAATGTTCGCTCTATCCAACCACTATGCTAGTCAAATAGGATCAAAGTGAAATTACGATCCAATTAATTTTAAATAATATTCTACGTAAAAATTACTGATAATAAAATAAATTAAACTGACAAACATAATATAATATTAAATGCAATTTTAATGCACACAATCGAACAACACCTTTATTATATAGATTCTAGATGATTAAATGTCAATATATGGTTTGTAAACTACTCTGTGATTGGTCAAGAACCTGTATAAATGAATGAGAATCATTATGCAATTGGTTGCAGCCATCAAATGACAGAATTATACAATGAGGTTAGAAAAGTAGTACATTATGAAACGATGATGTAATTATGAGGTACCAATACACGAGTGTGATATTACGATACGAGCGAGGAACAAGTGAGTATCGTAACCATCACAAGGGTGTATTAATACCCATTACATTGAGTTTCAAACTGTACTTTTTCTACGACTTATGGTAAATTTTATGAAACTATTACACTGAACCGTTTCGAGGCAGTTGACATGCAGGATTCGGTCAAGACCACCTAGCCGACGACTACCCTAACCAGCCGCAGGTGGATTTGGTTTACCAGCCAGCCTACGAGAGAGTACAAAAGTTGCAGCAATAATTCCAAGGTCACCATATCCGCTTTTTCTCTTATTTCTGAAGGTGCCAACTCAACCTATGGATTCACTAGACATTTTAAATTAAAGGATTTGCCGCTTTTTTAGGGCAACTACACGGCAGCAACATATAACACAAAATGACTTGCTTTCTGATCGTAGTCATTCAAATGTTACCACTACCACTGCGCTAATCAGATAGGATCAATGTGAAATTACGATCCAATTTATTTTCAATATTGAACGTAAATATTACTAGTAATAAAAGAAAAAACTGACAAACATAATATAGTATTAAATGCAATTTTAATGTACACGTACGAAACATTTGCTAGAACGATTTTCAAAGATTTATTGTCAATATTTGGTTTTTAACTTCTCTGTGATTGGTCAATAACCTATAACAATGAAATCTGTATCGTAATGAGTATCATTATGCAACGGGTTGCAGCCATCAAAATAGAGAATTATACAATGGGAGTAGAAAATTATTATCATGGTCTACTTACTCTAATTCAGTATTGTGATTCAGTGACGCACTTTCTTAGTTTACTGTAATTCTAATTAACAGTCGTTCCTTGAGAGACTTATGTTTTCACTACATCGTTTACATCGGTGAAAATGGAAACTGAATCTTAATTTAATGTTCTTTTTAGGTGGCCATCCAAGCTAACAACAATATTACACTGCAAGAAGTGCTTTAAAACCTACTTACCCTGCCCCGCTTCACCTCGCTCTGCATCACTTGCCCCCTGCCATTTTTGCTACAAAAACGTTGCTACCATAGTCGTTGCTGTAAGTTGCTGTAAACATGCTTTGTTAGATATCATCACCAAACTTCCACTAACAATTTAGACCTTAAATTTCCCAAAGACAAATTACGATACCGAAATTAATGAAAATGTCTTTAGTAGGAAATTTCACTGGGTTGAAAGAAACGTCTAATTCACTTTAGTCAATTTACCCACCGTTTTCGAAGTATTCGCGATAACCTGAGTGCCCACTTAGATTTTATTTTAAGGGGTAGGAAAGGGAGATGGGGCTAGTTCTACGAGACATTATATCGACGGTAACCCTTGTCTTGCTTGGAAGTTTATGTGCACAGAATTTCATTAAGATCGGAGTAAAACTGTAATTTGTACAAAAATCAACAAAAAATGTTATTCTTTGGGAAATGAAAAAATATAGCCTAAATTATGCCCGATAAAATAATAGCCTAAATTATGCCCCCATCAAAATTGGTGTAGCCTTTCGCGAGACAAGCTCAGACAAACAGAGGGACAAACAAATACTGTAAAGGCAATAGAATTAGTTTTTATGTCGTGTAAAATAGAGAAGTCACTCTAAGAAGGGGCCAATTTGATAGGTCGTGAACAAATGAACGTCAAGTCGGCAGATCGAATTGCAAGAGGTACGAAGCCATTTACTTGGGAATCAACTGCAAAAGAACGAATTACCGAATTGAGTGCAAGGACATAACTAGCAATAGCCTAACAGCAGCGTCAAATCGGTTTCTTCGTAGAATAATCTCTCCGTAACCGTATGCGATCATAAAAAAGCAATTATTTACTTTCTCGCCCTTAAGATGGTACTTCTTAAGCAGAGAGGCGAATTTTCGGCAGAAAAACTCTTATTGCCGGGCCCTTGTAACGAAAAAGTTAATAAATCCAGTTACTAAAATTAGATAAAAATCCTCTAGAACGTAGTGTAGCCAGAATCAATGTTTTGTGGGTCCTTGATACCGAAAAATCGAATGACGACAAAACGTGTCTTTCTATCCGTTTATGAATAACGCTAGCGGCTAAACCGTTCAGCTGATTTGCTCCAAAATTGATATTCCCCAGTCGATCTGATGGAACACGTCACATGCAGTTTTTAACTGTTTTTTGGCATTAAATAGATTTTTAAAAACTTTCTTTCGAAAAATCGACGATTTTCGACTTAATACTGCAATACTTTCTCTTTACTACGGACCAGGGTGGCCAGCGAACCTGGAATCCTTGAAAACCGAAAAAAACGGGAATTTGATTTGAAAACCTGGATTTTTCCTTATTTTCTGATTTTTTCCTATTATTTAGCACAAATTCATATACGGCATCGTATTCAGTAAAGTGCAGAATTCAACTCAGTACATGATAACGGCGAGTATTAAAATCGAAGTAGGTATGAGAAGTGTCACATGTTTGCTTGAGGATCGCGAAGTTCTTGACTCGTGCATAACACAACTTCAAACACTACCCCTTGCGTAGGTGCAACATGGGTAGAGGTTACCTGTGAGTTACACGTGCATGGACGAGATATTTGCGGAACAAACGTCTCACTCTGAATTTCGGTTATTGTCGCGCCTCCTTTTTGATAACTTGGGCGGCACCACATTGCTATTTTTCCGATCGAAACGACCATGTTATCACGTCCATGATATATTCAAAGGGAAATTTAACATCTTTTGTAGAAGAGCGCAGTCAAAGCTATCTTCGCTTATAGTCTATGCGGAGATTATGAGTGACAGTGTCCGAATTGACAGGGAGCACGAAGAAAATGAACATGCGGTGATCTTGACGGGGTTGCGCGCCAGGAAATACGAGTAGAACCTATTTCCTTCGTTGCATTGTTCTTCAAGGCAGCGCAGGTAGTAATATGAAATTAAAGTTAAAATGTTGGTACAAATTTATGGTTCTCAATTTTTTCCATTTTTCTTTCATGTAAAGTATTAGAAATAATGCTAATATAATCCAAACCCAACCAATTCAAACTAAGCGCCTATTTTGATAGCCAAGAACAGTAGTCATTTCAAACTTTTACATATGAAACATACCATAATTAGCGATCAAAATTTCTTGAAGTAAAGAAGTAATTTGTTAGTTCGAAGTTAATTTTATGGCCTTTCATCAATCTACTTTCTTTTATAAGAATAGCAATAGCTTCCAAAAGCGTCTCAAATTATGTACGAAGTCCAGGACATTCGAAACGCGCGACTATGTTTTATGTCAAATTACACAAAAAGCTCTCATATTTTCGAAAAATTTATCATGAACTTATTTGAAGATCTGTTTTTGATGAACACATTTCATTAAGAAAAAATTGTATCTTTACAATTGAAGTTATAACAAGACCAGAACATTCTCTTAAGACAGACCATTCTCTTAAGCGTCCTTTACGCTATTTAAGGTCAAAATTAAATCAAAAATAATTTTTCCGTTTTTTAAGAAAAAATGTTTAAAAAATGTCAATGTTTGACCCAATGTTTCGCAAAAAGTACTCAAATTTTCGAAAAATAGAACATGAAATTATATGAGAAGAAATAAAAGAGGTCATCTTCGTTAACATATTAGTTTTATTAAGATAGCCGGCTTTCGACGGCTTTGCCGTCATCGTCAGTCTACAAGATACAGAAAGATATAACAAAATTATAAATAAATACAAAATAAGATAGAAAATGAAATTACAATTAATGGATACATTTAAAGTTTTTTTTACAGATAGCAGATACAATTTCAAAAAAAGAAATGCAACGGGAGGATTAGTATGATTGCAAAAGATAAGGAACATATAGCAGATCAAATTTCAGATTATAAATATATATAAAAATATACATTCTCATATTCAAAAAAAGAAAAAAAAATTAAAATACATATCAAAATAAATTTAAATATATATATATATATATATATATATATATATATGTGTGTGTGTGTGCGTGTGCGTGTGTGTGTGTGTGTGTGTGTGTGAAATGGGGGATAGTAATAATAATTAATAGCAAATGTTATTAGAAAGATGGGGAAATAATTGAATAATAAAGTTGAGCCGCTTTACTTACCTCGCTACTTTCGGCAAAAGTCGGTAGACTGTGCCCAGAGGAAACGACAGGAGGTTTTTATTGCTTTCCGAAGATCCGGCGAGGGGTCGGAGGAGGTCTGTTTAGTGTTCTCTTGGAAATGGCTTAGGAGGCGGGGGAGTCAGTGAGGTCGGGCTGTGTAAAATTATTTGTAGAGGGGACAGAGGGAAATTAGTTTGTTCGTTGAGAAGGGTCTCAGATTTCTACTTGGCTTGAAATATTTGAAAGATTTCTAAAGCGCTTCTGTTCCAGAATTTATTTTCTATTTCAAGAATTTTAATGTCTGAGTCTGGGTGGAAAGTGTGGCCTGCGTTTATAAGATGTGTACCAAAGTTTGATTTGTTTGTATTGTGCTTCCATGCATGTAAATGTTCTTTAACTCTGGCATTGAAGCTTCTACCTGTTTGGCCGATATATTTAGCCTCGCAATTGTGGCAGTGGAGTTCATAAACTCCTGATTTCGCCATGAGTGGGGTAGTGTTGAGAGGTGAGAGTAGGTGTTTGAGGGATTCGTGTGTGGTAAAGGAAACGTGAAAATTGTATTTGTGAAGAATATGGGCTACCTTCTGGGATATTTCCCCAAAGAACGGAATAGAAATAAATTTTGATGGTTTGTGGGTGAATGGACTGAGGCTTGTCTACGTTTTCAGGTTTTTCTTATTTAATTTGCGGCGTAGTATGTTGTCAACGAGAATGGTACTGTATCCATTAGCGATAGCTATGTATTTAATGGCGCGTGTTTCTTTTTGAAAATTGTCTTGCGATATGGGAAGGCTGACAAGTCTGTGAATCATGACATGGAAAGCTGCGTGTTTGTGGGCAGATGGATGTTGGGATGTGTTGTGGATGACAGTGTCTGTGTGTGTGTGGGTTTTCTAAAAACATTGAAGATGTGTTTGTTGTCCAACCTAGAGATGGTTAGGTCTAAGAAATTAATTGATTGATTTTAATTTTCTAGTTCTTTAGTGAATTTTATGGATGGGTGTCTGGAGTTAAGGAACTCGAGGAAGATGTCGAGTTGTCTTGTTGTACCCGTCCATAGAGCTAAGATGTCATCAACGTAGCGGTACCAGTACGTTAAATTTTAAAGAAGGGGATGTTGTGTTTCAAACAAGAGTGTTTCAAAATTGTCCATGAACATGTCTGCAAGAAGTGGTGACAGTGGTGATCCTATCCGAAGACCAGAATTTTGTTTGTAGAAAGAATTATTAAACATAAAGTAGTTAGTGTCCATGCAGAGTGATATCAAATTGTACAATTCTGTTCGTATTGGTACGGGGCATGTAGCTTTGTCCAGGATATTTTGTAAAATTAATTTACAGTCTTGAGTCGGGGTGCTAGGGAATAAATTTGTATCGTCAAAGGATATCAGTTTGGCATTGGCCGGTATGTGTATGTCTTGAAGTTTGGTCACAAGTTCCAAACTGTTCTTGATGGTATGGACGGGTTTAAAACGTACGTGTTCATGAAAGAGGTTGTTCAGTCAGTGAGCGAGTCTGTGGGTAATAGTGTTGGTGTAGGAAACAACAGGCCTAATAGGTATGTTTTCTTTGTGGATTTTAGGGAGGCCGTAGAGACGAGGGGAGGCGGGATTAGAGGGAATAAAATATCTGGGTTTAGTGAATAAGGCGGGGGAGTCCTTGAGTTCTGTTCTCAACTTAACAAGAAATTTACTCGTAGGGTCCTTAGGAATTTGTTCAATTTTCTCCTCATTCAGGAAATCATCTATTTTGTCATTGTACTCGGGTGTTGAGTATGACGACCGTATTCCCTTTGTCAGCTTTTGTAATGGTCAAGTTGTTTTCTGTGGCTTTCTTGAGAAGCTGTTTGGCAGTAGTAATTTCATGGTGTATATTTTTGATGTGGCAGGCTATGGTTTTGTCGCGGGACAAACAGACACAAACATTCCTTCTTCTAACAACATGCTTGAAACTAAATATATTGCCAGCGCTCTTTCCCGCAAAAATCGGCTGAACTGTTTAGCCGCTAGCGTTGTTCACAGACGATGTTTTGCCGTCAATCGATTTTTCGGTATCAAAGACCCATAAAACAAGAATTCTGACTACACCACCTGTTAGAGGATTTTTTCTATATTTAGCAACTGCATTTAACCACATTATCATTACCAGGGCCCTATAATAAGACTTTTTCTGACGAAAATTCACCATTTTTCGTGCAGCATTACATAACTTTCTCGTCTTAAGCGCGACAAAGTCAAAATCTTCATAATTGTAAGTGTAGAAAAACAGCGAAAAACTTTAGAATTTTTCCAATTTTCAAAAATCAGAATTTTCAAGGAACATGACACCTGCAAAATTTTTATGCTGAATAAAATTGTTTATGATTAAATTTATATATATTATAATTGTAGGAAGACACCGAAAAAATGATGATTTTTGCAATTTTCGAAGAAATCATGGTTTTCAACGAATATGAGATCTACACCATTCTCATACACGGCCTTCATACTATCCAAAAACAAAATTTAATCAAAAGCGTTGGAGCCATTTCCTTGAAAATGTCCCAGGGGATCATGTAAACTGCCCCCTCCCCCAAAAATTAAAATATTGGTTTCAAATATAAGGGTCATTCAATGTAATCGCCAGATCGATTAAGGAATATGAATTTTGAAGAATATCGGCTAAACGGTTTAGCCGCTAGCGTTGTTCACTGGACAGATGGTCCGACGTTTTGCCGTCAACAGAGTTTTCGGTATCAAGGACCTACAAAACGTGGATTCTACACCAATTGGTTAGATTTTTCCCCCTAAATTTAGCAACTGGATTTATCCACTTTTTCGTTTACAGGGTCCGGTAATAAGAGTTTTTCGACCGAAAATTCGCTGCTTTTTCCCGCAATATTACATAATTTTCTGTTTAGCGCGTAAGCGGTAGAAGGTACGAATGTGCTGTAATGTGCGAAAAAGAACCTGGAAAATTTATATTCCCAGATCTGGAAAACCGGGAAAAAAAATTTGAATTTCAAAAGCCTAGATCGCTGGCCACCCTGGTACGTTGTAAGATGAGAAAGTAAAATTAGATTTAATAGGAATTGATGATCACCTTATTAAAATATTTTCCACAATTCTGTGTGAGTTGGCCTAGAAATCATTAATATTGATGCATTTCGGATTAATTGTAAGAAATTTCACATCTAAATGACTGTGTGCTTGTGTAACTGGCATTTAGCAGATATGACCCATTCTTTGAAGACGCACAGGAGACGAGTTATGAGTGGCGCAAATTGTGATCAAAGCGTGCAAGAAAGTATTCGATTGTAAAAATAATATTACAAATTCTGTAAGGAATAATGACTTCGTTTTCGCAGCAAGTGATGACTGGAGAAAGAAAAATTGCCGTATGGAGGCACCCAGCCTATTGTCTCGTGTGAGAATTATTCGTCGTATTTAGAAGCCGTGGAACAAAGAATTTTAGAGCCAGACTTTATAAATTCATTGTGAATTCGACAAACGAATTCTTGAAAGTCTTTTACAAGCTATATACTAACTACAATACTATTTAATCGACTTGCTAGTTTTCACCCACTGTGCGAAATATATATATATATATATATATATATATATATATATATATATACACACACACACACACACACATACTAAAATGACGAACCATTTTTATTATGGAAATGTCATTTTATTTGACGTAGAATATAGGGATGTCAATAGACGATCCCGAGGACAAATGTGACAATGTGACAAATAAACAACCGGTGTTAAGGATCATTTTCGTTAGGTTGACATGACAGAGCAGAGGCGGAATAAGCATTGTTTTGAGAGACAAAAGAAAAATATATATAAAAAAATTCGGATGCTTCCGAGTTTTTAGAACAACACTCATTCGCTTGAGCAACGCGGTGACGAGCGGTTCGGCTCTTGATATATTTTACTAGATCGAGGAATGACTGTAATTGACAGTTGTATAAAGGTAACTATCGTTTCTTATATTAGGATAGAGCGTTCTTGTAAGAAGAAAAATACGTATCTAGGCGTCCACCCGAGACGTGAGGGAAGTCACGGATTATAATAGTATCGCCGAGAGAATTTAGAACCAGACACGGACATTAGGCAAGGATTTTATGCAGAAGCAATTCTGCTGCGTCGACGGAGAAGATTCTTCGGGGCGCCAACGAACGAAGAAGTGAAGAGCCACGAATGAATAAAAAGGTTTTATAACTATTGTAATATAGAGAAAAGTGGTCATGGCCAAAGATTAATTCATTTTGATTATCAATATAATAAACTATACGAGTATAGAGTAAATGTAATGATACAATTCACTGAAGATAGTGACAACCTAAATGAATATAAAAATGTTTCTGAAGCGAATAGTTTTTCGTTGTTTTTGAGGTATATTATTTTTTCATTTTATTCACACAGCATTTATACTACATTTACAAGTCATTCATTCGAGCCGTTTACTGGCACTACACAGAAATACTATCTTCATGTTCGCCACGTCGCCGACTTACAGCAATCGGGGTCGGACAGGCGGCCGTCAAAGATTCAATCCCTGATTTGCCCTTTTTTAGCGTAATCATTTGAAAAGAAATATGTTACGACATTTGGAGAAAGGGCTCTCCAACTCTCCTGGCGATCGGATAATTAATTTTACATAAAATTGAATTTAATAATTGTCACATTTAAGTTTTAATTTCATTCTCATTCCCATGCGGTATTTGAGCAACTCCGAGTATGCGGATGTGCGGTTCCGTCACTCACGCTTGACCACTTCCCGTACACCAGTCGACACATATGAGGTATCATTCGAAGCTACTCAGTCTCCTGGATAAGTAATTTTCACTTCCGGCCATAAGATTCAAAGAAATTTACAAATACGTGTTTTGGCGCTGCGATCTTAGTATGACGGAAATTAAATCAACGCCACCTTAATAGTTCTATGTAGGTGGGCGTTGATTAAACTCCAGTAACCAAAGGCATTTTTCGCTCAATCTCCATAATTTTCTTGCGCGGAATTGGCAACACTGATGTTGACATCTTTCAGTGAACAAGTGAAGTTAATTTGAACAAGTGAATTGCGCGGCGTATTTTATTTTAATTTTTATCCCTAGGCCTATTGCATATTTTTAAAAATAAATTTGCAAAAACCCACGAATAGTATTGCCTTGGAACTTATTAAATTTGAAGAATTTCAGGTGACTACGGAGAAAACAAAAAACGTGAGTAATGTTAGAGAAGGAACAATCGTTCTTACGTCTAACTTCTCACGTTTACGTTCCTAAGTGTACAAATACCGACTTTGAAATGAATGTAACCGAAAACTTATTTTTTTTTTAATTTAACTAACACTATATTATCATAAACATACAAAACAGAAGCCTTTTAATGTTAAGATAGATTCGCATACAAAACTATTAATAAAGCAATTGCAGAAGTGGAAGTAAACACAAACGATCGAGTTTGTGGAGTTTAATCTCCTCAAAATTGTGGGACAAAAACATGAAAGCGTTAAGCAAATCCGTGGAAGAATCAGATATTGTTGCGGCATTTGCGACAGAATGTTTGGAACTAATTGAGAATGATATTAGGATTAGAGAATAACCCAGAAGAACAGCTTTAAGTTGATTTTGTGCATTATTGTGCTATTAGCGAAAATCGTAATAAAGTACTGTTCTAAACTAATTATTCGCATCATCAATACTTTCAAGTACGTTTTAAGGCAATTATAATTTTGAAATTGCAATATTATCAGTTAAAATTAACACAGAAATAAAAAAGCATCCAACTTACACAGTTTGCCTGCTTTTTTATTTCTCGGTTAATTTTTCTTTCAGAACAAATATATTCATTTCTTTTGTAAATAATGAACAATTTACATGATTCTGGAGTATTTCTATGCTTCTATAATTCAAATGTTTTGCCTAGAAAACATTTTTCAACTTGTGAGGGTTTTTTTTCGGATCACCCAATTAGAATATCCAAGTACTCTATGAGACAAAATATGCTTAAAATTGTCTTAAGAGCTTATTTTCGAATTTTCGACGTTTCTTTCCCAGACATTGTATATTTAGTTAAGGCTTAGTACATCCTTCGGCACTCAGCTGTTTAAGTATTGTAGTTCGCTTTCCTAGATTCGCGTTTTTTTAGAAAGTAACGTAATACACACTGACTTGCGCGTGATTTTAATTTAAACTAGACGTGCTACAGAATGGCACACACTTTCTCGTAGTATAGTTTTCAAATTTCCTTCGTGTGGTTTTGCTCCATTCTCTGGCCAACTGCCATCTATCGTCGAAATTTTCATTGAAAAATTCGAAGGGTTTTTAAGAAATGGGTTTTTACTGTAAATACGACATTTGATGCTCTTTTTCACAGTAATCTATTGAGTTTTCGAAAAACTTCATTTGAAATCATTTGAAGCACTTCCACTCACAATTGTAATAATGCATACAAATCAATGACGTATTAACGGAGTGAGAGTATACGTACGTAGTAATATAGTAATATACGGAGTAATATACTTAGTTTAGAGAAAGTTATGTAATGCTGCGCGAAAAAACGGTGGACTTTTGGCGGAAAAAAATTCATTGCCGGGCTCTGGTGGCGAAAGTGCAGAAAACCAGTGTCTAAATTAAGAGAAAAAAATCCTCTAACACGTGGTGTAGACGGAATCCCTGTTTTGTGGGTCCTTGGAAGCCGAAAAACCAATTGGAAGCAAAACATCCGCCCGTCTGTCTGTCCGTACACACTACTAGCGCCTAAACCAAAATTAGAATATTTTCCAAATTGAATTGTACTTTACATGAAGTCCCCCAGACATTTTTAAATTTTCTCAACAACGGCTCTAAATTTTTTCTTTAAATTTGTTCTAACATAAGAGCAAAATACACTTATAAAGGCATTTGTCAGAATTTCACGGTTAACTCTGCATTTTCGACAATTGAAAAACTTTGAATTGTTTCCGGCGCCTTCCTACTACTACAAAATTGAAAACATTTTTTTCTTCAAATGAAATTTGCTGTGCATAAATAGTTCTTTCAATTAGGTCATGTAGATTTTTTCTGACATTTTAGTAGTTTTCGTGTAAAAGTGCGTGCAAGATTTTCAATTTTGAAAAATAACAAAAACATTATTTTTCTTAAAAAGACTCCAAATTTTTTCTTCAATTTTTTGGTAGGATTAGCTTTAAACAAACCCTATGCCATAAACGCCATATTTCTATATTCTTTTGTTTTTTGAAAAATTATTTTTCTATTGGTCTCTCACGTCTGTAAAATTTACATTAAAGGCGATTTCTTCACATTACTATATTTATGAGTACATGTGCTTTAAATAATGTGAAATAAAGTTTCTGGAAAACTCAACAGTTTTCTGTTAAAATGAGCACAAAATTCGGCATTTTCAGAAACGCTTCAACCCCATTTCTCAAAAATGGCTCCAAATTTTTTCTTCAAAATTTTCCAATACATAGTGCTAATTGCACAGTTTATTATGACGTTAAGTTGATTTTGGTGCATTCCTTTGTTTTTTCAAATATTACACAAATGTATTTTTTTAATATCTCTCACGCCGTTAATATGCATATTTCCATCGATTTGTATACATTATTAAATTTGTGAGTACAAGTTCTTGAAATTACTTCAAAGGGTTTCGAAAAATCAATAGATTCCTGTGAAAAATAGCTTCAAATTACGCATTTACAGTAACGCTTATCGCCGTTTTCTTAAAGACGGCCCCAAATTTAGCAATGAAAATAGCTATTTAGGACCAGATTATCTACAGATATAATCTTCTTTAATATTCTTAAAATAATATTTCGGTTCTACTGTCTAACCGAAAAGTCAAGAAAATTTCAAAAAAGCATACATTGGGCGGGCGGCGATAGATGGTAACTGGCAAGAAGGAAGGGCAAGACTGTACAGTACCAGTTCACAAAAAGAAAATTAGAAAACTTTACTACGAGAAACTGTTTGCAACTCTGTAACACCTCTAGTTACTTTCTCGTTTACGTACGTATATACGGAGTAATATACGTAGTACAGAGAAAGTTGTAAGAGAATGTAATGCTGCGCGAAAAAACAGTGAATGTTCGGCGGCAAAAAATCATTGCCGTGCTCTGTTGTCGAAAGAGTGCATAAAACCAGATGCTAAATTAAGAGAAAAATCCTCTAACACGTGGTATAGACAGAATCCCTGTTTTGTGGGTCTTTGATGCCGAAAAACCAATTAGAAGCAAAACGTCCATTCACCTGTCCGTTAACACTACTAGCGCCTAAACCACACGTACGATCTTTTCCAAACTGAAGAATCCCCAGTGGATCTGACTCTAGTTGAAGCTTTGAAATTTTGAGAAATATTCTTTAAAATTTGGAGGTACTTTACATGAAGCCCTCCGGACATTTTCAAATTTTCTCAAAATCGGCTCCAAATTTTTTCTTCAAATTTCTTGTAAGAATAGAGTAAAATACATTTATAAAGGTGGCGTTGGTCTGATTTTGACCGTTAACTCTGAATTTTTGAAAATTGCAAACGTTTGCATTATTTCGGCGTCTTACTATAAAAAGACAGAGATTTTTCCTTCAAATGAAATTTGTGCATAAATAGTTCTTTCAATAAGGTCACGTACATTGTTTCGGAAATTTTAGTTGTTTTCGTAAAATAGTGCGTGCAATATTTGCAATTTTAAAAAAGTTACCAAAACAAGATTTTCACAAAAACGGCTTCAATTTTATTTACATTTTTGGTAGGATTAGTGTCAAACGAACCCTATACGATGACATAAACACCATATTGCTATTTTTTTTTTCAAAAAATTTAAATATGATTTTTTTGGCTTGTCTCTGACGTCGGTAATATTTACATTAAATGCAATTTCTTCACATTATTATATTTATAAATACATGTGCTTTAAATAATGTCAAACAAAGTTTCTCAAAAACTCAACCGTTTTCTGTACAAATTAGCTCAAAATTCAACATTTTCAGAAACGCTTAAACGATTAAATTCAATAGAAAAGTTTAAATCCCAAGTGAAATCGTTTCTGCTGCATAACTGTTTCTATACAATTAGAGACTATACTGAGCATCACAAGAAAAGGAACATTAATTTTTAACAATGATACATAATGCATTATTTACCATTTGGACTGTATAAATGAGTATAAACAACCTGTAACAACTATTGTACTACAGCTTCCGGGTCAATGACCCCCATCTCGATCAGGTTTTTCGTCCAGTTTCCCTGATCCATTGAGCAAATGCTGAGATGGCCCCTTGTTTTGCTTCTGGACATAAATGTAACTTCATTTCTGTGCACGTCTTCTAGAATTCAGTGGAAATACAATTATTCAAATTATCGTTTCCATGTTGTCGCGGCAGGAAGTAATAAGAGCCAAAATTTATTGCTTATTTTCTTTGAAAATAGATTTTATTACATGGGAGTTTTTTGTTTTTTTTTCTCCCTTTCAAAATTCAAAATTTATTGCTTGTTTATCCTTGAAAATAGGTTTTATTACATGGGAGTTTTTTGTTTGTTTTTTCTCCCTTTCAAAAATTCAAAATTTAAGTAGTATATGACTTGGTGTAGGGATTGCAGAATTTTGAAAATGTGCACACAATTCACTTTTCCCCATAGCACGTCATACGCAGTTTTTAACTGTTTTTTTTACGTAAATAAATAAATAAATAAATAAACACCATTTTCTCAAAAATAGCTCCAATTTTTTTCTTCAAATTTTTATAATATATGTGGTTTAATACGACGTAAAGTTCATTTTCGTATATTCATTTGTTTTTTCATAAATTACACAATGTATTTTTTTTAAATACCTCTCACTCCGTTCATATGGACATTTTTGTCGATTTTATGCATTATTATAATTGTGAGTGGAAGTGCTTTAAGTTATTTTAAATGAAGTTTTTCGAAAAGATTTTCCTGTTTCAATATATTTCATTTCCATTTCTATAGATCCATTGTCATCACAGGAAACATTTCAATATATTCCTGTGGAAAAGAACATCAAATTTCGCATTTACAGTACCGCTTAATCTTCATTTTCTTAAAAACCTCTTCAAATTTTTCAATGAAAATTTCTATTTATGACGAGCTTTTTCTCTTCTTTAATATTCTCGAAGAAATATTTCGGTTGTACTACTAGGAAAGCAAAAGGTTGAGAAAATGTTTAAAAAATGTACTTTGGGCGACGATAGATGGCAGCTGGCCAGAGAATGGAGCAAAACCTTAAAGCCAGTTCACACCAAGGGAATTAGAAAACTATACTACGAGAAAGTCTGTGCCATTCTGTGGCACCTCAGGTACTCTTTGGTTTACAAGTATTTGCGTAGTAAATAGAAAAGAAAAATTACTGCAAAAATCATGCCGAGATATTGGCAGTGATACAAACTTTTTTATGGTACCTGACCGAAATAAATGATTTTTTTCAAAACGGTTTTTTTCTTTCCATCTCGTCCCCACCCCGGCAATTCCTGCCCGCTCCACTAATCATGTGTTCACATGTATTCGAACTGCAGTAAACGAAATTAAAACACATTTTATTTTAAGAAATTGTGGTAAGATTTTGATTCGTGTTCTTATGTTTCTTAGGTCTCCTAAAAGTATTCGAGCAAAAGTTTAAATTGCCTCAAGCATTCCAGAACTAGTATACGGGAACAAGGACACATTTTCATATAATAAGATAGAACTACACGTACTAAGGGAAAGTCTGTGCTTTATTGTCGCATCACATGTTTTTTTTATATCAGTCGATTACATAGTAAAAATCGTTGTGTGCTAGTTAGTAGGGATAAAATTTACATTTCTTGTCCTTTGTGTTATAGGAACCATCTTCCAAGAAGAGTTGCTATCACCAGTCACATCTTTCAGACAAAGATTCAAAACATTTCAAAGAATAAATTTTCTGAACCCGCGGGATAAAATATAACTGAATCTTTTGACAAGATGAACACCAAAGTGCAAGGTTGTGATATCTTTACAAAAATAATTTTAATAGCAATAATATAAGTTTTCAAGAAAGTGGTTCCATTAATCATTATTTATAATATTTCATTTCATTAAACATTACGTTACTTGTAAAATTTTTTAATTTTTTTCAAAACAATGTAATGTAAAATCTTCACATATTATCATTCAACTGTCTTCTTGAAAATTCATTATTATTTCAAGTAATTTACTTTTGCTTTGGGGGCTGCAAATCCCCATTTCTTCCATATCTTCTTCACGTAACATCAAAAAGGAGTCCATATCCACCTAAAAACAGTAGAAAAAATTGTTAGGAACTAATATTCTTTTAAAATGTGTTATGTAAAATGTACGTATTTATTCTGAACTTTTCAGAAATATGCAGGTTTTAAAGTTTAATTATGTATAAATGATCAATAAATTGTCATATTGAATCCATGTGAACAATTTTATTGTTTCTTTCTGAATTACAACTACACTGCGTGTTACAAAATTCTACAGCATGTACGGGACAACGAAGATTATTACTTCGCCACTGAACTCGTGTTGGGAAATCTCACTGGGATAACGCATGTGAAATGTTTGATATTGTGCCCCTGATCGATAGGCAACTCATCCTGCACTGGAGCGTGGCGGGTCAGCTTCTCTGCCCCCCCCCCTCCTACTACTTCGTGGACCTTGTAAATAAGTAACATCTTACGATAAAGCATGTTGCGTTTTGCATTCTTCCCAACGTTCTTTTCCGAGCAGCGATGGCAGCTTTACGTTTGCGAGTATATTTAAACATACTGTTTACGGGATGGCTGAGTGCTGTGGCAAAGCTGCTCGAAGATTGTACGGGGAGCTTTCAGTACTAGCCTGTCTGGGATGGGCCGCGTCACAGTCGGTCGAGCTGGCATTTCAGCCATCGTGTTTTGGCCTTCTTCAGAGCTATTTCGCCTCAACATGATGGCCTTCTTCTGAGTTATTGTCACTACATGATGTGACAAACAGGCTCAACAACAAACGTCAGCTCGACAGACTGTAACGCGGCTTGCAGATGACAGCAAAGTCCCAAATGATTTCGGCTGCGAAAGTCTACGAATCCACCATTGTAGGCTGAGCGTTTCCCTGGCCTAGTGCACTCTGACTTCACGAGTGGACCAGCGGTTCTGTGACACGGGTTCTGTTTAAGTATACCAAGGTGCGTGCAGGACAGATAGGGCCGTCCGCTCTCAACAATGCGAAGAAGTTTTGCCGCTATGAGTGAGGTACTGCCCACCGAAGTAACGTGTTTCGGCGTCTTCAGGACGAGCAACTATAAAAATAGTTCCTTCTATTTGCAAAATGTTCAACACTTCTGCCCAAAAGAATTTGCTCCACGTGAGTAGTACTCTGGAAGGTCTTTGCGGTGTACGTTTAATAACCTGGAGTGCTCTCATTAAATCCTTTTCAGTGACGAATTCACATTTTACAAATCTGGCAATTTGAACTCCATAAACCGTCACGTGTGAGCCTATGAGAATCTTCACAGCACGTTTACCAGCGGACATCGGGTGCATAATTGTGGAGACAGATCATGGCTCGGTTGATTGGCCTGTTCAGAGTTTGATTTCTAGCGGAAAGCGAGGGAACGGCGTTTCGGTCCCTCAGGAACAAAATAAGAAAGAACAATGGAAAAGCAGATAAATACTGGGCAGCTTCGATTTGTAGACTAATTTTCCTAAACTCAAAGTTACGTAATTTTCCATTTAACTGCATCATTTCTACGAATGTAATAAAATTGGTAAAAAGCAAAAAAATATCGATATGAAAATTAATTTTCAATTACCTGTTATATTCATTATTCACATAGAGCCAGTCCTACCACTAAGTATGATTTACAATTATTAAATTATATTATAAGTATATAACAAATATTTCTACTAATTAATAATTAATTTAGGGAGCGTTCCTGTACCTACAGTTTTACAAATCAAGCATTGGGCCTGTCCATCTTGCCGCCTGCCTCAGCGCCTCCTTGTTTCTACAGAAAACGCAGCCTACTCTCCTGGAGGATATGCCTCTTGTTGTGAGGCATCCCATTTGGCTACAACGTGGAGCACCGGCACACTTTTGCGCCACCGTTCGGGAGTTCCGGTTTCACATACACAGTGGTCGAATAATTAGCAGAGGTGGGGCCTATTGTATGACCTCGAAGGTCGGCAAATTTTGCAACCCTAGATTTTGACGGTTGAGCCAAATGAAATCCCTGGAATTTGAAACGCCTGTGGCGGCTAAGGAAAATCTGATGGCCAGAATTCTAGATGCAGGCTTCTGCATCCAGTCTACTCAAGGGATTTTCGGAGGGGGTTGCATCAGAACGTACACCTTCAAAAACACGCATCCATCGAACTTCTTGGTCAATTCGAGCATCTTTTTTTTAAGAACAGCTAAAGAATACAATGAGATAAGTCTCAGCATCTCATTTTCATTGCCAATGTTCTGAACTCTTCGCTTCCCGAAAGTTCATACATACACATACCGGGTGATCAATATAAAACGCAACCCACAGCAGGCAGAGCGAAATGCACTGGCAACCATGTTTGAACGAGTCGGATAGCGGCTGGTGGTTTCAAGCAGGTAAACTGACGGGAAGTGCGCTTAATCCCTTCTCCCACTAACATCACCCTGAGGAGGAGAGCAGGTAACCGCGGAGTTCAAAGAAAAAGGCACGCGCCTGCTTGTTTGGCGTCGAAAGAAATTGAATCGTCAAGAACAACGATTCCTTCGTATATTGTTTAAAAGTGCAATGCACTTGCCATGTGTTGCCATGTGCTTACATTGAGATAATTTACGAGTAAACTTTGCTTATTTTAGTTTTATAACAAGACACATACGCTCCAGAACATATGCTCCAGAAATGTATATGTTAAACTTTTTAGTTTTAAATAAATATTAATAAAATGTAAATATTTGATTTTATTATTATTATTATTATTATTATTATTGAATAAGGTTACTTTAAAAATAATTAACTAATTAAAATATAAAAACTAATTTCTCAATTTATTCTGATACGTAACCGCCGTTACTATTTCTTTGAAAAAAACACACCAATTAATCTGCGTCGACTCCCTACTCCAATTTTTTTTTTTTAAAGCAATGGTTTCTCTACTGTTTCCTGTGGTCTCTCAGAACCGCAGAGTCTACTGTTTTGCCGGTTAACGTATTCATCCAGACGAAACCAAGCATCATCACTAAAAAATACGTTATCAAGTGCCTCAAGGCCTTCGCTAACGAATCGACGTATCCAATTCATGCGAGCAGCCCGATCAGGAATCTTACGCTCTTGAGATGTCCCCAGTTTGAACGCGCGCATTTTCAATTTTCTGGTGGCACAGTGCGCACTTCCAAAAGAAAGATTACATTGTTGCTGAAGTTTCCTTAATGTTTTCGGGGAAGTTAAAAGAACATCCCGAACATCCTGTAGTTTTCGTGGGAACTGTAATTCGGCGACTGCGTTTCCGATGAAACACACCACCTGTCTCACGATAGCACTTCACTAACCGAAATAAGGTACTCTTGTTCGAAATATACTCAGATGAAATTTTTTCTCTGAAAGTTGCCCGGCACTCTTTGAAAGATTGCGTTCCGAAATATTGCACCACAAAACTGCGTTGCTCTACGCAGAGGCTCATCGTAAGTTAACTGTGAAAGAAGGAAACAATAAAAACGCGGCCTGTTTTGTATTAAGCAGGTATGATCCACACCACAGGAAGAGGGTGGTGGTGGTGGTGAATGGAGTCATAGAGTAAAGATGCCTCTTTAGTCTATGATGGAGTGTCGCTGAAAAGCGGTCGAAGGAGCTGTCCCAGAAGCAGTGTTGCAAAACTTTCACTTTTCTCTCAGTGCCTTGAACAGCAGGGTTGCGTTTTATACTGATCACTCTGTGTGTGTGTGTGGGTGTGTGTGTGTGTGTTTGTGTGTGTGTGTGTGTGTGTGTGGGCGTGGGCGTGCGCGTGGGCGTGCGCGTGAGCGTGCGCGCGCGCGCGTGTGGGTGGGTGGGTGGTGGGTGTACGGTGTGTGTGTCTATATGGCAAATTTCTTGAATTTTATTACTATTCTTAATATTTATTCTTCTACATTTTCCGTTAGGAAACAACAAATTATGCTAACATCAGAAATTTAAAAACATTCTTATGTGAACATAACAAGAAAAAACTTTCAATTCTTATGTCAACTTAAGAATTTGTAGGCATTCATCTTAATAATAATAATAATAATAATAATAATAATAATAATAATAATAATAATTATTATTATTATTATTATTATTATTATTATTATTAAGATGATAACTTTACTGTTATGTATATTAAGGTAAGTACTATATATATATATATATATATATATATATATATATATATATATATATATATTAAATTAATGGTACCTCATGTTCCACAAATAATGGAATGAATGTTTGTAATTTATGACTTCTTAAAAGATTTTTCAATGAAGAAGTAGGTGAACAAAAATTATAATTAATTCTTGTATGTCTTGCATTGATTTGTGTCCTGGATGAGGTATCTCCTTCATATGAATATTCACATTCTTCGGAATTTTCTTTTGGGTTGAACGTCTTCTTTTGGGAATGAGAACTTTTATTCTTGGAATTTGCCTTCTTTTGCCATGAAGTGAAAATAATGTGAAACCTATAATAAGATCAGGATTAAAAATGAAGAAAACAAAAAAGTTGCATACCAATAATTGCCATAAAGAATAACAAAGACATCTTTATAACTTACCACTTTTCAAATTTACTTCTTCCTTGAAGCTTTCCGTTTGATTCCTGAAGAGAATTATTCTCTTCTCTTGTAGAATATTTGAGTCTTTGTTTTTCATGATGTGGGTAATTCAAGCTACTTAAGGAATGGTGTTTTTTGGGGGTAGCAATTTGAGGAAAGTGAAAAGGAGATGAGGAACAATTATATGGAGATAGAGGTGGTACAGGTACACAAGTTGCATTTGTCTCTGCACATTCATATTTTTTCAAACTTGTATTAATGGCAACTTCTGGGAATTCATTCAGGGGCAAATAAACTGGAGTAAATAATGATGATCTATCCTCATTTATATGAGAGGGAATATTAGAATTTCTTGGTGTTATTTGATAAGTGGGAAAATTGAATGTATTCTCTTTAGGTGTGTCGCTATGCCATGTATAGCTCCTTGGTTTTGGGGTACAAACTGATGACCAACCATATTGTTCTATTAAATCAAACCCGACTTCTGGAGATTGAACATTTTTACCTTTCTTAGTTTTATCTGCCAATAGATGAACAATGCTCTTGAATCTCTTTGTAGAAGCAATATCAAGAGCAGTACATTGATGAGAATTATAGAGATTAGTATCAGCACCAAAATCTAAAAGGATTTTTATGACCTCTTCATGGCCACCAGCAACAGCCAGCATTAAAGGTGTAATACCTGAAAAAACAAAGAGAAAACAAATTATATCTATCGAGGATCTCATAATTTTTAATCTTTCTTCCATGCCATAAATATTCTAGTGGCATATTTTCATCACTTGTGTTTGTCAAAAGTATCAATTTACATGCCATTTGGTGATCTTAACTGAAAAAACATTTTTGAACTTTTGCCACTATGCATTTCAACAGGCCCAGTAGATACTGAAGATGAAAACTAAAGAAAACAGATAAGTTGTGAAGGGAGGGAAGTGCTGATGTAGATTTTCACAATTTTATTCCCATTCTCATTTCCCAATTTTATTCTCACATCTGGTCAATCATCTTCATCAATCGTAAAAACAATCGTAAAAAAAAATATAGATTACAATCTTCTTACCATGTTTATCACTTTTATTTATTAGATGAATCTGAGAGCCAAGTAATGATGGCAAAATATCGATGTGATCCAGCAAAGCAGTTATATGAAGAGGAGAAATAATATTTTCAGATAATAATTCTCTTTGTTCTACTTGCAGAAGGATTTCAACCAGTTCTTTATTTCCACTTGCAGTGGCCATACTTAGCACACTGACTCCTAAAAATAAACAAAAGTTTTTGATGTACAAGAATGATTATATTAGAATAGAATTATACTGTATTTAATAATTCTAAAATAGAATAGAATAGAATAGAATTATATTCAGTATTTCTAGGAAGTTTCCCTATTATCAGATTTTCAACAACTTGAATTTCTTTTTTTGGATAAAATATTACAGTTGAATAAGTGAGTTGGAAAAGGTGTACATTCCAAAAACTTTAACTTTCTTCCACTTTTCTATTATGTTTTTCATAAATTTTCAATATATTTTGTTGAATTTACAATTTATTTCTTTAAGAAAGAAGAATTCTCTCCAGCAATGTAAACAATTTTATATCAAATTTGTAGCATAAACATAGTAAACATTTCTGTTGTTAATATTCTGTTAAATTACTTGATATTTGGTTACATTAGTTGAGTTACGTTGATCAGATTAGCTTAAAAACAAACTAATAGTTCACCAAAGGAAGATATTTTGTTTTAATAAATTTTAATTCAACATATCAAATGCTTTTTTATTCTTTCTTTTTAAAATGTAAGTTATTATTGAAGTAAACAGCAGTGTTGTCAGTATCTTCAGAGTTTTAGGTTGGCCAGAAAGTCTTTCTAGCTCTGATTTGAGAATTTTCAGAATTTGGTTTTTAAAGCTCACTGGTGTAGACAGGCCAGCATATAATAAACCATGGCTGAATCAGTTTACTTTGCAAATAAAAAAAAAGCACTTTCTTTCAATTCACTCATTCAATTTTAGAAAAAAATTGATGTCAAGGTGTTCTTGTTTTTTCACGATTCATTTTATTTTAAAATTATTTATCTTAATGAAGTTAACAACATACAATGTAGCACAAAATGTTAGCATTCTTCGAGACATTCCATTTGCAACGTTCAAACGAGAGATCATTCAGGTGATACTTGAATGTCAAAAGATACTCACCATATTTACATTCTAGACTTTCTCAAATTAAAATGCTTTTCAAAAATCTGTTGTTAACTCAAATGAAATATGTATTCAATTAGATATATGGCAGGTTCATATGTAATAAAAGAAGTTTTGTTTGGATGTGCAATTAAATACCATCTGCATATTACTTTGGAGATAAATTTAAAAATAATCCTAAAGCATTTTCTTTGAACAATCAGGAAAAATAAATAATTAATAATTAAAATAATAATTAATAACACACACACGCACACACGCGCGCGCACACACACACACGCGCGCGCGCGCGCGCACGCACGCACGCACGCACGCACGCCCACGCCCACGCCCACGCCCACGCCCACGCGCACGCGCACGCGCACGCCCACGCGCACGCACACGCACACACACACATTTAACTTTATTATAATGTTGAAGTAATATTTATTAAATTATACCAAATTTATTCATGTGGTGTATATTTGCCCCATGACCAATTAGCAGCTGAATGCATTTTGAATGTCCATTTCTGGCAGAATACATGATGGGTGTCCATCCTAAATTTGTAGATTTTTCAATATCAGCAACTTCACTATATTTTCTGCACCTACAGCCGAAGCAACATGAAGAGGTGTGATTCCATTTTCATCTGAATCATCGACGAAGACACCTGGATGAAAAATAACTCTCCAATATATTTTGTAAAATTTAGTTCTACATTATTGTTTATTCTAAAAGAATATACTTTAATACATTTTACTAACATGATTTGTTGTCAACAAGGCATAAGATTATCATTTAAAAAATGGCTATGACAAGAGGAAATTAAGAATAAATTATTAGTAAAATGTATGTTGGTCAAAGCTTACTGATCAAGGGATGTTCATTTAATAACCATATTTAGCTCCCTCTTGTGAAATCTTTGCATTTATTGTGCTTTAGAACAACTTACTAAACCAAACAGGTTGTTTGATAAACTTAAGAAAGAATCAGTATTTGAAATAGTCCTTTTTCGTAAATAAAGGGTTGAAAATAAATGTTTGTTTACTTTTAACCAATGTTCCCATTATTTTGAACCATAATACATTCATATGTGTTTATTCACATTCATGTATCATCTCTAACTGCTTAAGATATTATATTAAACATTTTTGCTTTGGCACTTGAAAGAATAGAGGTCTAACAGCAATTATTCAGACATTGTGTAAATAGAACCATTAAATCTCATTTATGAGTATCTTTAATTTTTATATAAACACAATATTTCATATCTTGAGAAAAAGTGGGATGTATAGAGCTGGGAATTTTCTACCCCTGAAATATGCATTCAAAAATGTTGAAACTTACAGAAACATTTAAAATATCCACATTTTTTTACAAAAATATGAATTTGCTAATAATACTCTTTCAGTCACCTAGAGAGAGAGGGAATGTGCAAATTAAAAGTAGATTACCTTCTTCTGCAAATTTAACTTCTCTTTAAGTACACACAGCACCATACAAATTTTGTTAAAAAGTTTCTGTTCTTAGGAAGAGTCTCCTGTCAGAAAATACAGTTTTTTGTTTGGGAAAAAACCTTTCTAAATTTTATAAAGTGTTGTGTGCACATTCCCATTTTGACACATTTGTGCTAAACACATTATCTGAAATGTAGATACTCAGGGAATATATTTTTCTCATTTGAGAATCATCTCACTTTATCCATTACCCATTATCCACTTTACCCATTCTATATTTATTCGATATCTCAACAAATTTTACTTGGCTGGCCCTGGCCATCAGTTATCTAAGAGTTTTTGAACGTCTGTTTGAATCATCAAGAAACATTATGCTTTACCTTAATCATTTTCACTTAAAAATAAATATTCTTTTTAGCAAAGAATATCCCAATATTTTTTTATGAACCAAAAACCTCTAAGATACGCATTATAAACAAAATGTTTTCTATCTCAAGATTCAACATTTTAACCTGGAACAAAATTTTAAGTTTCTGACAGATATGACCATCAACAAAATGCATATAATTGCATGAACTCCCCAGTTTTAGTAATAAGAATATTGAGAATTACCTACCTTCTTCAAGAAGTTGTAGAACTGTATTTTCGTCTCTCATTTTACAAAAATGAATGATATCTTCAAAACTCTTTCTTGAAGGTTTCATGTTTTTATTTGATGTTACTTGTTGTGGTATGAGTTTCACAAATGACAAGGTGGTGCTACTGTAATGGGAACCTTTTGACCGTTAATTCATATTTTTGCATTATTATATTTTAAGCCATTGATTCTCATTAAAACCACGACGTGCCCGTAATAGAGTATTATTTATTAATTAAACAGTGATATTCAGTATAAAACCCGTACTCATAAAGTGACTCGTAAAATGGCCATCACCGCAGACACCCACAGAGATGTGAGCGGAGTTGAGTGAAATAACCGATTGTTTTGTAGATGGCACCAGACGCGACCGCACGGAGCATACTTTCGGCAGTTTTGGGCAACTTCTGATTTCATATTTTTGCGGGTTTGCAAGGACACGCCTCGCGAGTTCGATACAAAAATCGAAAGTGTCGATGTTGTCCTCGACAGTCGATAAAATTTCTCCAGATTCTGTTTCGTGTTGTTCCCTCGCCAGTTATTAAATGCCTCTATGGCAGATGGCGAGAAAAATTCAAGTTGTCTTGAGAAGTTTTCATGCTCCCGTGGATGAAAGAAAAACTGTCTGGCAGTCGTCAAAGGTTGATAAACATTTGGAACAGGCGTTGTGATAGCGAAACCAAAGAATTTACCCGAAACGACATGTTTGTTTCTGACACCACTAGTTTATTTGAAAGTGATTCTGTGAGGTTGAGTGTCATAAGTATAGAAGGAAATGTGTGGAATATCGACGCCGCCCCGGATTTCACTGTCGAAAAGATAAAAACCATGGCACTATGTCATTTTTATAATCCTTTGGAAACTGTTAAGGTTACCCCTAATTACAAACTTGTTCTTGTAACAGGGAAAAGACTGTTAGTGAATGATAATTCAGTTGTGCAAGAAGGTTTAAAAGATAATGGTAATTTGTAATTTTAACACGTTTATATGATTTATACATTGTTATGATTGTATTGCATTTGACTATTCTATTTACACTTCTCAGATGAACTGCTCTTGGTAGAAAAACGACAGCCTTCTGCCAAAGAAAATTTGAATGAAGATACTTTGAGAGCCCCAACTGAAGAAGAAATACATGGTGCCACAAAGGGATTAGAACCAAAAAACACATTAAAAATGTACCCACCTCATGAATGCTCAGCAGATGTAAGCCCTTGAAATATCTCCTTTTCTTTGGAAAACTATGTAGTATTAGTTTTAGGTAAAAGCTCTTCTTTGTCAGCTATTGGTTAAGCTGAGTGACAACTCTTTCAATACCTAAAATTTGTCATTAAAATATATGAAATCTCAAAACAGTGCAGTGTTTGCAAGAATTAAGTTCTGATTACCATCATTCACTATTATATGTTAATTCTCATTTTCTTTTCTGTCGTGTATTACATATTAATGTACCATTTCTTTATTCCATTACTTATTAAGGAATCTGGCATGATATTTAAAAGCTATTTTAACTAATTTAATCGAAACAAAACACTTTTTCTTGTGCAAGAACGAGTTTATAAAGTGCAACTTAGTGTGCAATTTTTAATAAGGTTGTGATCTGGGCTGTCTGGGTCACCCGGACAGCCAAAATCATGACTCTGGCTGCGGAAGCCTACGATACCTTTTAATAAGGCTGACAAGGTTAATAAGAACTGCTTTGTAAAGGTGAAGGTTTATGTAATCTTTTGATACAGAATGAGATTATTTAAAACTATTTTTCATTCAGTTTCAGAGTGAAATACGTAAAATACTCATTTCATTGGTAGAAGCTTCAGCAAGAATTTTGACACCAAGCCCTAACGCAGAGGAAGTTTTTCAGTTAATTCGAGAACGATTAGATAGTAAAGGAAAACCCCAGCCTGATCCTCGATCTGTGAAACAGCTTGTTGATATGGGCTTTTCAGAACAAATTGCTGCTAAAGCACTGAGAATGAACAGGTGCGCTTCTAATTCAATTTTTTACTGTTATATGTGCCCACCCACTTTGTAAAATAGAGCATTGAAAATTACTGATTAATAGCTTGAACCAGAGAGATGCTTTGGATTGGTTGCTGGAACATGGAAAGAATGCAGAAAATGTTTCTGAAGCTCTGGAAGAGAGTGCTGATGATTTAGTAAGTGGTAAGGCAGGATCACAGAGTACTTCAGGTATGGTTAGTTTCATTAATTTTCTTATTTGAAAATATTTTTTAATATATTCCTTAAGTGAATTCTGAATTGTATTCCAGCATCCAAAAAGGGGCATATCAAAAAATCAGTTACTCAGACTGTAGCTTCTCTCTTGGATTCTTTTCGTGCATTCAAACGCCAGGATTTTAAACCAAATACAAAAGCTCTAAATAATTTAATGGAGATGGGTTTCGATGAAGATGATGCCATCGATGCATTACGAATAACAGGAAATAACCAAGCATCTGCAGTATGTTTAATTCATATGTTTGGGTAATTTACTTTCTTATTCAAACAGCTCTTAAGCTACAAACTTGTTTTACATTTCTATTTTAGTGTGAGTGGCTACTTGGTGAACGAAGGCCAAGCTTGGAAGATTTGGATACAGGACTTGATCCAGAAGGACCTATATATAAGGCAATAATGTCTAATCCTGCTATTCAACTAAGCCTTACTAGCCCAAAGATGTTATATGGTATGTTATATTCAAATGTATTGTTCCTTAAATTTTAGAGGCATAGCATGCAACTACTTAAATAAATGTGCATTGAGAGTTCAGTGGAACTTCTGTAAGCCACTTATGAGACTCTTGTTTTCCATATCCCATGATTTTGAAAGGAGGAAAGTTCAATAATTCTGCAAGGAAACAACCTACAATTTGAAGCAATCTGGATACCTCAGAAGCCTCTATATAATAAGAACTGTGGAAAATAACTTCTGTTCCAATATCATTCTACAGAAGATTTTACAATACACAACTTTCTAACCATTTGATTCCACTGATTCATGGTCCTTGGTTCTCCTTACAATCATGATTGCATGTGTATTAGGACCCACTGAGAATAAATGTAGCACTGCAATTCAAAATGTATACTATACACTGGATAAAATGCACACCTGTACAATAATTATTACGGTGTTTCAAGCTTCTGTAGTTTCATGTTTTAATCCTCAGACCGTAAGACAATGTAACAGTTTTCTTTTGATTTGGCTAATCGAGGTTTGACTGAATTAATTATCCTGAAGAGTTTTCCTCTAACACAGTTACCAAATAGGTAGGTTATTTCAGATCTATTAGAAAAGCTGGGTGGTGATTAATGAACAGCATCAAGTTTCTAGTTCAAATATAATAAATAAATTAAATGTATAGTTTAAAATGTGATTAGAAAGGGCACAAGATACTGCAATTGATCCTGTAAAGAAAAAGCTAGTTCTGGACCAAAAGCAAGTGCAGTGGGAATTGTTTCTAATAAACTGAGAAGAGCATGCAATACCTAAAATATTTTGTTTTCAGCATTTGCAAAGCCAGTAAATCATGAATTTTATTTATTATTGGTTGAATGTTTGGTTGAAATTACTTTCCATTCTGTAACAAAAATATAAAAAAGTTCAGAAGGTACGGGGACATACATTTTAAGTTTAGTAATTGAAATAGTCTTTAGGAAAGTATGTGTGATAAGGTTGATGTTATTGGAAGTCCATGGGCAAAATATTTTCTGATCTAACTGAAGAGCTTTTGGAAGGAATTATTGAGTCACGGGAGATGCATGGTGCAATAAACACTAGCACTGGAGAAAGTTTAAAATAATACATAATCATCCCTCTTGAACAGATATGTTATTATAAGAACAGAATGAGAGACAGTGTGAACTTTGTCTGCACATTGAGGAAATGTTCAATAAAACTTGGCATATAAATTTTCATAGAACTTCAATTCTGAGTTTTCAAAATCGAATACAGAAGTCACCATACTACCACACTGCCATGCCAAGACTGTGTGGAGAAACTTAGGGGCCTCAGGAAACACACATCATGACAGATTTTTTAGAAATTCGTATTTAAAGTGATTATTGGAAACTGTTAGTTAACCAATAATGTTTTGAATATAAGGTTGATGTCTACTCAATGACTACATTTAACAAGGTTGGTTAAATGTTCAACTCAAGAAAACCCACCTTTAAATAAAACAACTTGGAAAAACTCTTGTAAATGTTTTACTGATTTTTTAAATTATTTCAAATTTAAAAAGACATTTAATTTTGTGTGCAAATATTCATTACAAACTCAAATTTAATTGCAAGTCCAAACAAACAAATTCGAAAACCAACCCATGTACAAAATAAAGGAAACTGACTATAAAATAGGTAGTATTTCATCACAGCAACTTCGAATTAATCCCAACAAACACACAGAAACAAATACAAATACTACACACATATGAAATAAACTCAGGAAACTTGTTTTGCAGCTTTGCTACTTTATGAATTTGTAACTTTCTTACCCTCTTGTAATAATAGGAGTGAAAATTATGTTATTAGTAATGATTAATGAGTTAAATCTTAAACTGGGAGGGGAGGGGGAGTAATTCTGGGAACCTACATATACTTGGCAAAACTGAATATGTTTCAGTTTGAGTGATGAAAAGAAACAAATAAATAAAATAAATTTAAAAAACAATTATTTTTTTTCCGTGACATTTAAACATAATGTGCCTTTTAGGGTTATGAATTTCACTCTGGAGGAAATAATAATTTTCATCTTTGCTTGATTATTGCAATGGCTGGACAAGATTATTCAGTTTTGAATTGTTCTTTTGCTTTTGCAGCATTCCTTTCAATGTTGGAAAATCCAAATAGTGCAAATGTATGGATTAACGACCCTGACGCTTCTCCTGTATTAAGTCAGATTTTTAAGACTTATCATTCAGAGAAGCATGCCATTCAAATGAATCGTTATGTGGAACAGCAACATCAGAACCAACTTCAGAGAGATCAGAGGCGGCAGACTGGCCAGATGCAACAACAATAGGAATAAAAGTAATTCAAGAAACTTAAACAAGTACAGATGTTTATATAATGGAGAAATGAAATCTTCAGTGTTATACTACTTTGATAAATTTATTGGTAATACTCACAGCTCAAGGACTCAACTGTTTTGTTAAAATAAGAAAAAGTGCAAAATTGGAAGAAAAGAAAGAAAAGAAAAAAAAAGTACACAGAAAAACATGAACGAACAAGTTGTTTTATTCCTCTGGTCCTTAATTTGCGAATATCATAATATATATTATTTATAATGTATTTTACAAAAAGTAATTATATTTTGAGATGAGGATTTTCAGTAATTATTGTGTTGGTTTGGATATTTGGAATGTTTTGTTTGGATAAAAACAGTAAAAAAATTTTTAAAAATGATCTGGTCAAATCTGTTTTAGGTGAAATGCTTTGATAATTTTTAGTCTGATGAATTTATAAGCCTAGAAAGGCACAGTCCTCAAAAGTGAATATATATTAATATTTTAAATATTAGTTGAAGTTTAACGATAATGGCTCGAAATATTTTCTCTTTGAGCTTTAAAAATACTGTGCACATATTGTTTTATGTGTGCTTTAAGTCAAATTCCTAGAAAGCAGTTTGAAGGGAACTGATATATAAAATTTAAAGAGTTTGAAATCTAATTGCCAAAGTGGTTATGAGTGAAATATTAACCAAATCTGTGAAAATAAAATATTTATTTGATAGAAGCATTACTCTAGAATGAATGCTTTGAAAAGATTTTAACAACTATGCAACTTAAATACAGCTTTTCATTAACTTTGGAATATATGTAATAAAATATTGAATAGATTTTTGTATTTTCATGTAATCAAGCTAACAAATTATTTTAATTTTTATTACAATTTTTGGAATTGTGAGGTAGATTAAAATTATCCATTGAACAGCAGGTGTGTTACCAGAACAACCTTCTTGAATTAAAAAAATGTTCTTAATATTGAAAGATAAACTTTTTTTGTTTAGAATTAATCATATTCCTTGTAAAGGATTTTGGATTTTTACACAAAAATCTCTTTTAACGATAAGTGTTTTTAATGAATTACAGTTCCTGTTCTGCAACCTTCAGTACATTTTAAAAACTTTATTTTGAAAACTAAATGAATTTGTGAAATCTGTCTAATTTTTCACATGTACTTGTGGAAAGTTTAAAAGTTCCCCACAATGTGTTAATATTTTGGGTAGCAACAATATTGGACATAGAATAAGTTGTGTTTGTCTCCCAGATTTTATGACTATACTAGCATTAAATTCTGCTGGTCAGTGATGAAAAAATTCTTTTAGTTTAATTATCCACTTTTGGTTTTAACACCATGTAAATTAAAAAAAAAAAAACCTTTAAAATTTGTTGTTCCCAAGGAAAAAAAAAGGCCAAGCAACTTTTTTTAAAAAAAAACAGTTGGAAATTTAAACTTCTTATCTGATGGAATCGGACAGTGCTCACAATTCCATAAAACATTAGCTCTATGTATAAGAAAAAGTACAGGTAAAAGTCCATCCTCAGTCACCAGGGACACTAATATAGTTGATTTTCAAAAATTGGCACTAAATTTTTGTTGAATAATGCTGTTCAATTGATGACCTTTAGTTACATGTTTCGTGGCATTAAGCTTAATCCTTAAAATAATTGAATGGTGATGTTTCTAGTCAATAATGGACTTTGTGACTTGCATAGTACTATTAATAAATACTATTTTTATTACGTTTTTTTTTTTATGTTTATTTCAATATTTAAAATTTTATGTGCAATGATTGTATTGGAAATGAAGATGCAAGTAAAAGGAAATAGACGGAATGTATTTTGTTATTAATATAACGAAGCCAAACAGTATTTACTGCAAAAGTATGGGTGGTGTCAGGTGTTTCCAAGGGAAAGTGTGATTAGAAAGATCTCCTGGAGAAAAAGATCATTTCCACTTGTAATAATTTTTTGTGCTATCTACTGTGATATGTTCTTATAATTCCAATTTTTTGAAGGAAGGATTATTAAAATTCAAATAAAATATAACAGACTGTATTATGTCTACAATACAATAAAATATAATGGAAGTCTATTACACTGTAAATCTCATTTGATACAAATATATTAAATTAATCCACTGCAAATGTAACAGGAGTATTTTATACTCTTTCTTCTTAATTTTTTTGGCATCCTTCAGAAATCAGTAAGAATTGTTCAAAGGCCAAGAAATGTAAACACCTGAATATTCTGAAACAGTAATCATTACTGAATGAGTTGCCATCATTTTGACTGCTTCTGGTTAGAATGCATCTTAAACAAATTTTCATATCAAAAATCTAAATCCATATCTGAGGTTTTGTAAATTTGCCTGAAATATTTTATTGATCCTTAAAGATCTGCAATTTGTTTACTTTCTCACCTTTATATAAGAAGAGAAAGTATTGTAATCATGCACAGGAAATCAACAATTTTTCATTAGAACTCTCCTTACTCAGCCCCGGTAATGACTTGACAGATAAATCTAGTTCTCTGTAAGAAATTACATCCTTGAACACATTGTGAAGTCAGAATCAACATTTTCTGGGTCCTTGATTCTGAAAAATTTATTGATGGCAAAACATGTCTGCCTATGGTCAATACTAGTGTCTAAAACATTCAGATGATTTTCTCCAAAATTGATATTCCATGACTGATCTGAACAAACTCAAGATCCTGCAAGTTTGAAATGGATATTTTGGCTTTTAGGAATACTTTACATTCCTGAATTTTTCTAAATTTTTGTAATTAAAAGTTTGGCGTATATATTACATTGAAATATTATTACATATATTACATTGTATTATATATTTGGCATATATATTACATTGTAAAATTGGTTTGGAAGATTTGTTCAGTGCAAGGTGTAAACTCTACCCTGAGAAACAAAATTGTATTAATGTTTTCTTCCAATGAGAGCTAAAACGAATAAATATCTTTGCTGTAATAATTCATTTGTCTGCAGTTCATTATTACAGAAAAGAGATAGACTGTGATGCAGAGATTGTTTACACTTTGCAGAGTTTTTCTTCATTTGATGAATTAACACCTAGTTGACATTAAATATTATGCAAAATATTGTAATTTTCAACATATCTGTCAGAAAACTCTCAAAACGTTTCTGGGACATAATTTACAATCACAAAAGTTTACCTTCTTGCATTACCCTCATTAATTAGAAAAAAAGGGTATTTATGGGTAAGTTAAGCTTTGCTTCATGTATTGTTTGCTTTTCCACTCCTCTCTGTTTGTAAAGAAAAAATTAAACAATAAATACAAATATTGTGATACTCGTTTTGCTGGTTGTTATTTCTGACAGGAAATTTGGAAAAATCTGTGATATAAATGTTAATTAGTCTGAAATCATGTGTTTATGTTCTATAACTACGCTTGAAATGCATGTTTGTAAACTGTACTTTGTATGTTAAATATGTTTTAACTTAGTGAATACAAAAATCCATAACAGTTCTGCTTGTACTGTATTAATGCACTGTCCTCTTTTGAGGAAATCTCATATCATCCAAGAGAGGCATTAAAAATGCTTATAGTTATAAGTACTTGTAAAGCTAATAGATATATTTATCCAATAAAGGAGATAATCTCTTTACAAATATTGTATACAAAAAATCACATATCATACACAAAAATTCTTCCCTGAAGGTAATGCATAAAATGCAGAGGCGCATCCAGGATTTTTCTTGGGGAGAGGTTAAAGGTAGCATCCATCCGATTTTTAATTTATTCTGAACATAATATAAATTTTTATGTGTTAACTTACAATTAATATTATAATGAAAACAACTGATACAATGAATAACTTTCATTAGTATAGAAAATGAGTAAATGATGTATTTTTTAAACGTATCATTTTGGGGGAGGAGGGGGGGACTAAAGCCCCATGCTCCCACACCCACTAATTATAATTATAGAATCAATTAAAGTACAATTTTTATGGAATGAATACACTAAAACTATGTAAAAACTCAAGTGTACCAGGGGTTGCATACAGCAATTTCTTGTTTTGTGAAAGCTTACTTGACGGGGGCTGAAAAAGTCAACATCATTGCACAATAGATTAGCAGTTTTCAGATTGTTCATTTGAAATTTTACAATTTCTAATGCAAAAGAGAAAATGATATCTATTCTCCATTGAGAAACATAATGAGTCTTCAAAACTAGTGGTGGTAAAATATCACGTACTTTCAAGCAAAATTGCGCGAAAAGTACGCGAATTTACGCAAATTACGCGAATACCAAAGATGCACAATGCGTACTTTACCCGTAAATAAAACTATTGAGTTCTATAAATGCGAAAGGAAAGGCAGCATCATTACCACCTGTTATCAGTGTGGCGTTACAACAATGGGTTAAAGCAACAACGAGCACTAATTCGTATGGGATACACATTTTACCAATTAGCATTGCTGATACAGCTAACAAGAAAATGAAAATTTATTTATTTATTTTACGTCAAAAAACAGTTAAAACTGCGTATGACGTGCTATGGGGAAAAGTGAATTGTGTGCACATTTTCAAAATTCTGTGATCCCTACACTAAGACATACTACTTAAATTTTGAAGGGAAAAAAAAGCTCCCATGTAATAAAATCTATTTTTAAGGATAAAAAGGCAATACATTTTGGCTCTTATCCATGTTGTCCTTCGGAATAATACTTCCTGCCGCGACAACATGGAAACCATAATTTGAATAGTTGTATTTCCCACTGAATTCTAGAAGACGTGCACAGAAAATGAAGTTACATTTATGTCCAGAAGCAAAACAAGGGGCCATCTCAGCATTTGCTCAATGGATCAGGGAAACTGGACGAAAAATCTGATCGAGATGGGGGTCATTGACCCGGCGGCTGCAGTACAATACTTGTTACGGGTTGTTTATACACATTTATACATTTCAAATGGTAAATAATGCATTATGTACAATTGTTAAAATTAATGTTACTTTTCTTGTGATGCTCAGTATAGTCTATAATTGTATAAAACAGTTATGCAGCAGAAACGATTTCACTTTGGATTTAAACTTTTCTATCGAATTTAATCGTTTAAGTCACTGGCAAAGTGTTGTAAAATAATGTACATGTATTGTATGTGAATTTTTTGTAATGAGCTGTTGATACTGTCACCTGATGAATATTATTTCTACGTCGAGTGTTGTAGTAATAGACATCGGCATTTTCTGAAAATATATTCCCGCCCTCAAGCAAGTTATTTTTGACAAAAGCCACTGATTCGTAAATAAATAGACAAGGTAATGGTAAAATTCCTAGATTAATGAAGAGAGGCTTACATGAATCGTGGGTGGGATTTGGTTATTATTCGTACAATTCGTTTTTGTAATCTAAAAGTCTGGGAGCTATAAGATGTATTTCCCCAGAATATTATGACATATCTCAGGCAGGAATGAACAATATACACAACGAACAGTATGAAGGCTGACTGAATTTGAAAGAATTCTGAATATATTTTTGTATACATCAAAATTACTTGGTTTTTACATTAATGGATGGAATTTAAAATAGGTTTTAAATAATTTCTATAATATAATATATATAATATTATTATATCAATTTATTACGCAACGCGTCTCTTAAACCCTCATTGGATGTTGAGCGCTTGCCCGGAATAATCCTCCTTTACATTCTTTGTCAAGCCTCGTCACGTCGCAATCAGTCGGTGCCTTTTATCCCGTCGCCCACGGGCTCGACGCCGTTAGATCCCGGGATTCCTAGCCGGTCACCCAACCAGAAACCCGCGAATCTCGAATTCGCTTAACCTCTGTGATTTCACGGAGCGCAGTAACCGAATTCGGTTAGCGACGCCAGGTTTAGTGTTTCGTGACTCACTGGCTCTCGATTTCGTAAAGCATCGAACTTCCCGGGCTTATTGTATTCCTCTCGATGATAGTTTTCTCAACTTTTATAAAGTTCAGAATAATTGAAATACATGTGGGACGTCACCTTCAAGTTTTTAAGATTTGAATTGAGAATAAATTTTATCTTTTATTCCGGTGCTTCGTTTTCGTAGGTGTAATAGGTGCGACAAAAATATGAAATGAAGTGGTACAAATTTTTACAAGATATTATAATAATATAAAATATATTATATTAATTATATTATATATAATATAATATATATTATATAATATAATTTAATATAATATATTATATATAAAATATTTACTTTAAAACTTGTAACAAAAGCTCGAAGAAGAAACGAACAAAGAATTATGATATAATATACAAATTCTAACGTATCATCCAACTGCTTAGCATCACTAATCATTTTATACGTTCAGGAAGCGTACTTAATTGGGAGCGGTTAACTACTACTCGCGCACCTTTTCTTGAACGATGACCTTGCTTTCCCCTCCCTGGAGCCATAAACAGCTGAAGGCAAAAGATCGCAGCGAGCACTGATGACAACATTCCCAGCATTAAAACTTCGTTGGCGCGAAACATAAGCTAGTAGCCATTTCATAGTAAAGAACGTCTGTTCAAGTTTATTATCAGTATCTGAATAAATGGCTGAGGTAGGTTCAGGTCCTTCAAGGGAGGCGTCTAAAACTCTCGAAAAAGTTAGGAGGACGTATCGTAGCGGCGAACGCAAAATTATAGAAAAAGTTGTGAAATCTTGTGAAGTGGAAAAGGAGAACAAGGTTTTGTTGCATCCTATCAGTCATGCTGTAGATCGGGCTTCTGCGTATACTGGTGCTAGTATTTCCACTGTACGTAGAATAAAGATGCAAAGAGCCAAAGACCCCTCACAATCCCCAGAAACGCCAGATCCCCAGAAAAAAGGTAATATTCAAGTAAACCCATTTATCATACTCTCTGTAATGATATTTTTTACATACTTTTTCCACCAACTTTACACTTTCAACGAAAGGCTGATTTATAGTATTTTAAGACTTTAATGTTTACCTTGTTAGTAACTCTTTAGATTGTCACAATTTATAAGAAGCAATTAATGCAATAAAACAAGATTTGATAAAATAAGATTCAGTGGGCAAGTGGGGAACTCGATGTGTAGAGACTTCCTAGTGGTGAGTTCTGGGTAATTTCGACAAGAATGCTTGTCAAAATTAGCAAAGATCTACACAAGCCGACCTCTTAACATTTTAATTCATCTAGTGTCCCTGCTGTTGCCTACCCACAGCGATGACTTGGCTGCAAACGTAGCAGGTTTGACTTTCATCTACCACAGGTTGGCAATAATGAAAATACTCTAGTGGCTCTCTTGGCTATCCGGGACTCTCAAATTTTGAAAAACAGATTTTAAAGTTTTATAAACCAATACATCATTAAGAACTTTTCAGTTAGACTTTCAAGAAGGGAAAAGTACTACAGATGAAATTAGTAAATAGATAAAAATATCCCAAGTACATCTTTTTAGATCTTGCAAAAGCTTTTGACACTATAAATCATTAAATCTTTTTAAAAAGCTGCCATTTCATGGATCCAGAGGGACTGTTTACAAATTAATCAAAAGCTATTTATCAAATAGAAAATAATATGAGAATAAATGGCCAATGTAGTGTTGACTGAGGTGTGTCTCAATGTACAATTCTGTGACTTCTTTGATTTATATTATGTATAAAAGATATTTTTAAAACTTTGCTTAAAGATGATTTGATTTCTTTTACTGATGACAAGAGTGTAATTATTAAGGGTATCCTAGGAGGATGTGATCGGTTGTGGTCTTTGATAGCACAATTGCTGTTGTAATTTTCTGTGAAACAGATATTTAACAAATGAATGGTAAAGTTAATAATCCGTGAGATATTGATCCTTCAGATCTGCACACAGGCGTAGCCTCCGGCAGTATTTTCTGTATGTGTTATATCTGAAATGGTTTTAACTTGAATTGTAACTGTATTCTAAATGTCTTTTGAAACTACACATAATCTTGATTAAATCTAGACATGGGTGTGCTATTATAGGAGACAAGAGGAATCTGTTCTGAATACTTTAGATGTCAATGTCAAAATGTGGTGACCAAAGAATAGAAACATACTCTAGTAACAATCTGATAAGCAAAATAAAAGACCTTACAAGTCAAAACATCAGAAAAAGTTGTTATGTAGGTTGAAATTCAAATTTTTCATGGTCTTTCTAGAAGAATTTGAAACATGTACCTTAAGAATGAGTCTGCTTTTGAAGATCAAACCCAATCTCTAATGTTGCCTGTAGATGTCAAGGGTTTTTACTTCTCACATATGTACATATATATAGAGTACTATGCGTAGTATAGAGAAAGTTATGTAATGCTGTAAATTGATTTCTAGATTTTAACGGAAATATACATTTTTGGGGTCCCCTGATACTGAAAAAGTGTTTTTACAAAATGTCTGGTCATTCATAAACACTACTAGTGCCTAAACCATGTGTAGATTTTCCAAGTTGAAGAAATCCCTATCCATCTTCACTGTATAGAGTAAGTTGCAAGTATAATGCTACAAAAATTCGAGTTTTCAAAACTACATGTTTGGGGTCCTGATATCCAGTTTCTTTTTCATCTTTTATTTAATTTTCCCCCCAAAAATGTCTGCCCTTGAACAGCCTAAAACTTGCTTTGGATTTTCAGCAATTGCTATTTCCTGATCAACTGGCTGATGTTGCTGCTACTTGATTTTTGAATTGGATCTTGCATTAAAGTTTAGGAGCTGCTACAATAATTATTACCACTTCCTTATGTGGAGTCACTAAATAATTTTTTTCACAAAGCCTCCAAATTTTGTTGCTCAAATTGAGCAAAGTATACTTATAAAACGGTGGAGGTCTTATTTTCATCAAAATATTTGTATTATCAAAATTTGCAAAAGTTTTGCAACAGACACGGGTTTCTTGATAAAATTTGACCTTTGAAATTACATTTTTTAATGTCGTGTACAATGTTTAAAAAATGAAAATTTTTTCTAAATTTTTGGTGAAATAATGATATAAAAAAAATTGTAAGCAAGATTTTCTCAAAAATAGATTGAAAGTTCAATATTGTTTTTGAATTCCTATTCCTTCAATATTACAGCTAATTTTCTTGTTACAACCTTTTCTTTAATTTTATATCTTTAAATTATTTAAAAACAGTTTTTTTTTAAATATTAGTAGCTTTCAGTTATATTGTTAAAGTTTCTTAAGTGATGGATTTAGTGTTATAAAGTAGGTTAGTGGGCGCAATATAATGTTGAGTAAATATTACCATTTATGTGCAAAAGTATGTGCGGTTATAACATCACTAGATTTATTGTTTGAGTTTTGACTTGAGGATTTGATATCTGGCATGCCACTAAAGTATTGGTTTGTAAAACTGCTTCTCCCTTCTCTACACTACTACATAATGATTAGGTTAATTTCTCTTGTGTTGCGAGAATTAAGATAGTTCTTTACCCGAAACTAGTTTACCAAGTTGGAACTTATTTCTGAAAAAAATGGCAGTATTGTGAAGTTATTAATATTGTCCAAAATGTACTTCACTATCAGTATCTAAAAAGTTTTCATTATTAAGTATTAATTTGAAAGTGTACCTGAAATGTAGAGATTTCATCATAAAATCTGTGTAAAAATTATGAATATTTCTTTTCCAGAATTATTCAGGGAATATAATTTGCAAACTCAGGTTTCAAAATGGCTGTAATTTAATTCAAAGGCTCAAAAAAATACTCAAATGAAAGAAATCTTTAGTGTTGTAATTTCTCTCCTTCAATATATGATCCTTTCTCAAAAATATTTTATAAAAAAAAATATAGTAGGTTATGACAGATTTTAAAGATTACTTGAGGATTCTAATTAGGATGGTAACTAGTGGTCTGCAGAAGCAAAAATCAGATTAGGATGGTGGTCTACAGAATATTAGACAAGTGGCTGTTTCATAATGCAACATATGAATAGCAAATATTTAATAGCAGGTGGCCGTGTCCTTGAAGCTTTCCTGTCACTTGTCAGCAGTGTCATAAGTATTGATGCAATGAATATGATAATTAAGTCAGTGCATGCAGAATGTAACTAGTTGGAATACTATAATTAAATATTTGTAAATTGAAGTCAAAATTGATATTGTTTAATTGTTTTTGGATTTTCCTTGAGTTTCTGGTTACATAATGAAACCATACACACCTCTCACTTGGGCAGAGGCTCAATTTGTGCTTGCATTGGAATTTAGTATTTGCTGCCTGCAGCAGCAAAAATGCTGCTGTACAAAACATACATAGTAGTATTCCACAAAAGTAACATGCTCATTGCTCAAGAACAAATAAAATACTCCCCTATGGCACTGCAAAAAATTAAATATTTTGAATAGTGTACTTGTATATTCAGTACAATTCTTTACAAACTAAGAGTACCAAAACGCTGTTTCACAACACAACACATAAATAAAGAGAATTTAATAATGGGTGGTCTTTCTTGAAGTCTTGTTGTCGCATTGTAACCATGTCATTAGCAGTGATGAGCAAACTCTGATTTAAATGTAGGGCCAGTTGAAATTTGATCAGTTAGGTGTGGTTATCGAAACAAAGTTCATTACATCTTAAATTTTCAAATGCTCCCAATTGGATAATGGTGTCTCAGCGATTAAATGTCAATGCACTCGACATTATAAGAATTTGCCCACATGTCATTATGGGTATAGGAGAATTACACAATCATATATTTGCATTTTTCAGCCAAAATAAAATTTTTTCATGCTTTTGGATTTTCCACAAGTTCCTGGGTTTCTAACAAAATCATAACACTTCACATGGCCTAAGGCTGCATACTTTTTTCTTCTTTCTTTCTTAAATTTTTATATGCATTGAAAAATTAGAATTGTAGGTATAGATATTTCTATATTTTCCCCCCCGAGTTCCAGGGTATCTAATGAAACTTCTTGACACATCTTTCATGGCTGGAGGCTGCATTGTTTTCTATTAATTTCTGTATGCATTGGAAATTAGTAATACAGAAATTTCCACTTGTGTGTTATGGCAGCATAATGGATAGAGAGCATGTTTGCTAACCTGAGAGACCCGTTTCAAACTTGATCAGGGGATTTTTATCTGGTATAACCTCAGGTCCAGTTACTCTCCTATAAAAACGAGTATCCATATTTACTGGTTTGATTAACATTGAATGTGTGGTTGAAGTATGGCACTTGTAAAGCCATCTTCTCCCTGCTTCTTCTAAAACTAGATCTCAAGAAGACTCATTAAAACTAGTACAGTGGGCGTGATTGCATAGGCTTCCGCAGCTAGAGTTTGTATTTTTTAGACTATCCGGGATGAGCCACGTCTCGTCGTGGTGGCTGACATTTTGGCCAATATGTGGCCTTCCTCAGAGTGTACTGCTCTGTATAGCAGTATGCTCTGAGGAAGACCATATCTGCCTCCATGACAGAGACAGCTTATCTCGGTTAGCATAGACAATACAGTACAGTGGACTCTGAAGTTGGTTGAAAAAAGCACAAAAACTACCACGATCTAAACCTCAAGAGATATGTATTTGGCACATCTTACAATAAAAATTACCACAAAATATTATTTTTGGGTCTTCTTTATTTTGACAACATATTATATTATACAAGAATTTCTATTCTCTACTCAAAAATTTCAATAAAAAATAAATGCAACAAAAGCATGTTATTGATCCATTTTGTTTCTCTTGGTTTGTTAACACAATATGTAATCTCACCATCTATGTTAAGAATGGCATTAAAGAATGAATGATCTTAAACTTTTTCTCATTTTTATTTCCAAAAATGTCAGTTATATAGACAAAATTTGAGAATCTAAAGATTATATTTTGTTTAGTTTCAATATCCATCATTTCTTAGAAAGATGTACTTCTCAAACAAACATATTTTCCTGAACATCCACCATCTTTATTCATTAGCTGTATTTGGGATAAGTTTCTTAATAAAATGAAAGACAGGTGATATCAAATTACTAGATGTTTGAATTTCAGAAGATTGTGGAGAAATAGAAAAATTGTCTCTCTCTTCAACAAAAGAATCATTTTGGGGAGAATCATTGGTCCGTAGATTCCCTCCTTCTGAATGTTGTGTGTCTTCATCACCTGGTTTTTGAGCTTCCAATGAATCATTGGCAGTTGTAACTGACCCATTTGGTTTGCAAGTTTCTTCAGTCTTCTCATCTATCTCTTTGGAAGGATATTCTTTACGTCTCTTTTCTGTGCTGTGTTCAACTGTTTTTACACCTTTACGTGTATAATATTTTGTGCCATCATGTAGGGAATATACAACTCTCTGAAGAAAGAAAGAAAGGAAAAAAAATATAAAGACTTCAGTTACGTAATGCATTTTTAAGTAACATTCAGTGTGATACTTGAAAAGAATTTTAACTTCAATGAACTGAATAAAATTGTAGTATAATCTCACCTTATGAGGATACAGTTTTAACTGTATAACATAAACATTCTTTTTAATTTGTAATAACCCATTCCTGTTTTCCAAGACTGGTAGAAATTTAATATCATAATTGGATTGTGATAAAGCTGGTCTTATAAATTTGGTCATAATTATTTCAATATCTGAAAGTACATAATTAATTTCTAAGGTAACCTTACATTATATTGGAGGAATCCACTAAAAGGCTTTTCAAAAATTCTGCATTTGATATATTCAACTAAAACTGGTTTTTAACTCACCTTTAATTAAGATTTTAAGATCACTATCTATCATTATGATACCCACTACAACAGAATCAGGAGACAGACCAATGAAGATACTTCCCTCAACATTGTTATTGAGCAGACCGCATATTACCTGGAATTAAAATACATAATGTATTAATTTAACACACAATATTTTAAATAGACAAGACATTCTACACACATTGGAGATGAGAGAAACTTACTTCAGCCATTTCTAGTGGTCTGATGTCTGTTCTATCTGTTCCTTCACAAATATGGGTGTACAGATCACTTTTAACGTTTATCACACTTTGGTATACGAAAGCAGATTCTTCTTTTGCTTTTTCTTGAGTTCATAAACAAATCATTCATTAACCACAAATCATTCTCAATTCATTTATTAACCACAAAGGAGATAAAAAAAATGTTGGAACTATTATGATGAAGTAATTTACATCTTTGTAAAATTTTAGTTTTACTCAAATTTTTTAAATTACAGTATTTATCTTAAATTGTTCTTAACAATCATGTAGAACTTCAAGTTAACTTTAATGTTCTTCAGGAATTTATGTACCCTGTCAATGCTATCAATAGACTATGAATTTGATTTTCCTCCTCATCTCCATTTGACCTTTACAGATTAGATTAAAATGATTCATTACATAATCTGATGTCTTCTTTAAATCTTTGATGATCAGTATTATTTGGCCATTAGTTCTTTAAAATCTTTCATTTTTACCTCTGAAGTTGATCTCATTTTCAGGACTTGAGTTTTCTCCATTGGTGATTGCTGTATTTTCATCTAAATTAGACTTAGTGTCCCTGTGAAGAAAATTTGCCTGAATCATACCTTATGTTTTTGATAAGAAGATAATAGATACTAAAACTATTTTCAGATGTAACGAATTAATTTGAAGTAGAGAAGGGTTTGGAAGTTTCTTGCATAGAGATTTGAAGTTTTCATTTCTCTAAACCTAGTATAAAACTGATTATCAAAATATGAACATGTTTAAATTGTATTAAAAGATTTTTACATGGGATGTTTAGAACTGATATTTGTAAATTAGGTGTTGCCAACAAATAGCCCCATTTTGTACTTGTCAGTTCCAAGCTTTCAGTCTAATATTTTTAGTGCAACTTTAAAAAATATAATTATGAGAAAGAGTGCTTAATAGTGACAAATGATGCAATTCACTCATACACAAAGATTGTGAATCACATGATTTGCAGAACTAGCGTTTAAAAATTTAAATTACTGAATATTTTCCTCATTTTTTTAATAGCATTCTTTTTATCTGTTTGTAATTGGGTATTTTGATTGTTTTTAATATCTGCACTAACTGAGTTAATCTGAAGTATTTAAAATATGAATTGTTTTGTAAATATGCTAGTATCCTAAGAGGAAATGTTAATGTTCTACCTGAATTCATGAGTGGTTTGTAATGTTCACTGCTAAATAGGGCATGAGTTTTCCTGTAAATACATATTTTCAATCAAACAAGATACCTGTATTCAATATTTTTTCAGAGTTTACAAGATACTTTGAATGAATTAGAACCATTTTTATTTTACATGTTTTGAAAGGAAGGATGTGTAGGCAAGAAAATTTCTGACAAATCATGCCCACTCCATTGTGGACGACACATTGTTCAGAGTCTATTGCACCAAGTTAATTGGATTCTAGAATAGAGTGTAGATCAGTTTTGAATATTTTCTTCACAATCGAACATTTAATCAATATATTGATGAAAAAATGTTTCCATTTATTGTAACAATTTATACATTATAACTTTTTAATTTATTTATACTTTTTAATTAAATTTGTTTATATTTTAATATTCCAGTGTAAGACTCAATATAAGGAATGATTTCAGCAAATGTTGCAAAATTATAAAAATCTTATCATTGTGTAACACTAAAATATGAGCCCCCATACCTCCAATTTAATGCAGCAAAATGCTGTCTCAAACCCCCTCCCACCCTTTTTAATATTACGTAATTTATGAATGACATCTAAAATGCTATTTGTGAGCTGTATTTTAGAAATAATGAAGAATCAGTAACATTCAAATTCTTTTTCCAACCTTAAAACATTTCTTCCTAGAAGACATATTTTTTTAATATAAATAATTACATTTAATTCATAGATTTTAAATATTCAATCAATACCCAATTCAACTGCATATGTTTAATCTGCATGTCTACTTTGTAAAATTTTACTTAAAATCTATTTTTTATTTTACAACATTCTCAGAAGAATTGTCAAAAGAGATCCTAAATTTCATAGATAAAATAGTAAAAAACATTTGTAGTTTTTGAAACAAAATAAATTGGTATTAAATTTGTGAATAAAATGCCTAACATGCAAATAACTGAAAGATTCTTAACAAAATTAATATCTTGAAATAATTAGAAATGTTCCTGTTGTGCATGCAGCAACTTAAACATCTACATATTCCATTTAAATTAGTATGTTCAGAAATTAATAAGTGTTCTGTGAGAACCAAGCATACTTTAGAAAATATATTACTAGGAAGGAAGAAAGCCCACAATTATACACACTACTTATCAACTCTTTCTAATTAAGTGAATATCATTCTTATTAATTGGTAATGGTCTCAAATACTTTGTTATGAAAGCACAGAGAATGAAAATGTACAGTTACCTTTCATCATGCTCTTCAGTTTCTTCTATTTGGTGCAATACATTTTCAAAAACTTCAGTGTGCTGATCTTGTCCAATCATTAAAATTTTTAAGGCTGCACAAAGAAAGTACTTTGAGCAAACATTAATTTAATAATCATCACATACCTTTCATTTAAATTAAAATCATTATTCACCTCTTTTTGCTTGTGTCAAACCACACCATTTATTGTCAGGATACACAGAAAAAATTGCAGAAAATATTTTCACCATTATGAATATTTCAGTTTTTATTCGTGGAAATTGTCTGAGACCTGATCTTGTAATGTGAGCCCAAAATTCCAGCTTTCCTAAAAATTTAGAAGCACATAAGAACTGGAACTGAAGCACCAAGTTTTAATACAAACATTACACAGTACCTGTGAGAAACACATCAAAACCTTTCTTGTGTAAAAACATGCATCCTTCTTTATACTTTGTCAGTATCAGAAGTATATCAAAGATGTAGCGCCTTATTGCAGAATTATGGTGCTGAAACATGAAATAAAATCCATATTATTGAAATAGTAACACCTCAGTCTTTATTTGAAAATAAAATGTTTCTTTTACTTCGTTAAACTCCATTCCACTAAAAGGAGTCTCATTTTATTTAGCTCTAGATGGATTGGTTCAAATCCATCCATTCACGAGCTCCTAGAAGATTCAGTGGAAAAGACCACATTCATTTTTGAAATTGTGGACCTTTTCATGTTATTGTCTTAGGATGTTTCTAATCTTTGCAGTTAAGAGAATATATTGGCTCTACTATCGTGCATCACATTTTCTTGAAAATACACTACCTCTGCTAGTAGAAGTAAGTTTTCCCCTGCATCTGGCATAAACACTTTCTTTCCTATCTCATTGTTTTTCAGAGCTGCGTGCCGCAATATTGACAAAGCATGAGCCAAGAAATCTTCATCAACATCACATACTGAACCTAAATAAAATAAAAAGATAAGTTACCTAATTATGTTGTAAATGTACATTATTATATTATCAGCTGTTTGTTTTGGTGAGGAAATTACATTTGTATTACAAATGTGTTAGACTTTTTTTAAATTTTTTAATTATTTTTTTTTTAGGAGTAAAGGTCCTTCAGTAATTATACCAATGAAATACATGCACATTGCTTTTACCCAAATTTTTTGGAATAGTAACTCTTTGTGGTTGAACCACCACTGCTGTTTACTAACATTTTCATTTGAAAGGTAAATAAAAAATAATATTAATATGTAAGATAAATTTTTGTATTTAATTACAAAACATGTATAGTTTTTTTTAAATACAAATTTGTATGATGAATTGGAGGAGGGTGACACCATATCTATTGCCTCGAGTGTTATCAACTCTAGTAACACTACTGCTTTGGTATGGAATGTCAGCCTAGTTTATGGTGCAAAGGATGGAAAAGGGCCCAAAATGGAAATATGAGGATTGGAAATTGTAGAATTGTCTCCTGTGGTCCTGCTTTGACAACAGGAAATTATTAAAAGCAGAAGGCTTGTAAAATTCCCCTCCAGGGTCTTAGATCATCACAACTCTTTTTAGTTACACTGAAATTCTCCAATTCTGGAGCTTAAATCTAGGATCTTTCTTACCAGAGCTTCTGTCACTGATCAGAATCCACAAATGTTGAATTTAGAAACAAATACATATTCTTATGTTTATATACTTAAATATTATCTACACATATTACCTTTCAACTGGCCAATTGAAACTAATGGCTCCAGGGAATTGAGAGGGGTATGTTTCAAACAAATCAGTTTTTCTCTCCGAGCATAAACCCACGTTCCAATGTCCATGGCCCATAAGAGGACATTGCCCTTTTGCTGTGAAACAATAAGGCCACGTAGAAATGGCACAGCCTTCAGGAATGTATTTTCAAATTCAACATCCTGAAAAAATGTATTTATTTATTTATTTGAACACTGGAAAGTATAAAGATCTAGAAGCTCATGATTTCTGTGGTAATACTTACATCATGATGAAATCCAACAACATTACCATTCCTAAAATAACTTTCTGGTTTTGTTTCAGTGATTTTTTGTATATGATCACTTATTTCTTTCAAATGTTCTTCCCACTCTTCCCCTAAATACATTAATAAGTATCTGGGTGCCTTTGTCCTTATCACTGTAATGTACTTGTTAGTGGTTCCTATTGAATTTTCTGGAAAGTTATTCTGTATACTATCTAATTTGGTGCAATCCATGTTTGGTTGAATTTTTATAATTTCTTCATTCATGTTTTTATTAGCTTCTTTCCCAACATTTCCATATAGAATAACCTCATAAGCTCCATGCACCCAGTCATCAAGTCTTAATGATATTAGGTTTGATAGCAACTGAGATGCAGCACTAGAATCCATTTCAAAAGTGTCACAAAGTAATGTTTTTCCCTGGCACAGAAGAATTATTTTTCTTTGTATGTTGTCAATATTGGATGCAATGAAAGTCACAGCATTAATTAATAAAGATACTAAATGCATTTGAAGAAATCTTGAATGTGGATAACAGGCAATACTTGCAAAGAGTTTAGTAAGGGGATTCAAAAGACACAATTCTCTAGGTGGACGAGCTTTATCTTCAATCTGTTTTACGTCCAAATACAGAACTTTCCTAACAAATAACTGTATCATTGATTTATCAAATGCTTTACGAACAATATCTCTGTTACTAACACATTCATCTTCAAGGCGTAAAATTATGAATACTTTTATTTTCAAAGGAATTTTGTGATGAAATAAAAATTCAACTAATTTTTTGGCATCTTCATATGTGAGAAACTTTAGTGTTAGAATATGTTGTAGTTCTTCTTTCACTTCTTTGGCATTTTTTGAACATTGTTTGTAATTTCATTTTTTTTTTAAAGAGTTTTGTAGATTTTCTTTAAAACTCATTTCTTCAAACAATGCTTTATGTTCAGCTATTGATTTTTGCCGGTCATTGAATTTTTCTTGTTGAATGCTGTGATATTGCAATTTCAAATTTTCATCCCCATTCAATTTTTTAGTCATTTCAATGTGAGAGGGGTTTTGAGCTTTTTCATAATCAGAAATGATGGATGACTTATTGGAAGATAACTTCTGGAATTGTGAAATATTGACATGTTTTAACATTCCTTGAATTGTTTCATAACTTGGATATTTTTCATCTCTTTCAGGGGAACATGATCTGGAGATTTTACTGAATAAATCCATCATTTTCTGATCTATTGCCCTAGAAAGATAAAATTCATATTATCAAATATTGTTCATGTTTGCCAACCATGTTTTAGCCTACATAATATAACATATCACAGAGTGGGGATTTTAATGCAAAAAATAATAAAATAAAGGAAACCGGGTTCATCATAATATTAGCAATAAATGTACTGCTGTACTGCTTTGACCCCAGAAGCATAATTCCCATAGAAAGTGGTTTTTGTAATTCTCCAATTTCGACGCAGCCTGTAATGTCATCGGAACTAAGTGTACATGTCCAAGAATCAAAGCGCTTTTGTAGACTAGGGGGGCCGTTAGATGCTTATGCTTATTCTTCTTCTTCTTCTTATTTTTTTAAATTTATTTTATGTCAAAAAACAGTTAAAACTGCGTATAACGTGCTATGGGGAAAAGTGAATTGTGTGCACATTTTCAAAATTCTGTGATCCCTACACTAAGTCATATACTACTTAAATTTTGAAGAAGAAAAGAAAGAAAGAAAGGAAAGGAAAGGAAAGGAAAGAAAGAAAAAAAAAGGGGGGGAATAAATTTTGGCTCTTATCCATGTTGTCCTTCGGAATAATACTTCCTGTCGCGACAACATGGAAACCATAATTTGAATAATTGTATTTCTCACTGAATTCTAGAAGATGTGCACAGAAAATGAAGTTACATTTATATCCAAAAGCAAAACAAGGGGCCATCTCAGCATTTGCTCAATGGATCAGGGAAACTGGACGAAAAACGTGATCGAGATGGGGGTCATTGACCCAGAGGCTGCAATACTATACTTGTTACAGGTTGTTATACATTTATACATTTCAAATGGTAAATAATGCATTATGTATCATTGTTAAAATTAATGTTACTTTTCTTGTGATGCTCAGTATAGAATTTATAGAAACAGTTATGCAGCAGAAACGTTTTTTGGTTTTTTTTTTAAAATTTTAAATTTGCATTAAGCAAGTCATTTTTGAAAAAAGCCACTGATTCGTAAATAAACAGACAAGGTAATGGTAAAATTCCTAGATCAATGAAGAGAGGCTTACATGCTTGGGGGGGGGGGGAGCGAGCGCACTGCAATTCTCACAACCGTCTGGCGAGATGAGATTCTAACGGCCTAATATCGGGCGCGATCTCATAAACTCTTTAAATAAATTTTCGTTTCTCGTGGATTGCCAAAGACTTTTTCTTCGGTAACCCAAGGAATATCTTCAGTGTTTTGCCTCACATTAAACGTAAGGAGTCTTCTGGACATTATAGAAGAGAAATCATCAAGAAATTGCTGTCCAATAACGAAGCGTTTCCCGGCTTAATTAACATCTAATTGAGGAGAAGATGGTGGAGTGTTTTTTTGCCTTAAAAACTCACCTGTATAAATTCTTGAAAAAATATCCTGTATTGATAGTTAATGTCATGAAATATGTGAGATTCCAAAAGAGAAATGAAATACCCTTGGGAATAACATTCTCAATTGTCCAAAAACCTACTTATACATTGATTTCACTAATGATTTTCATGTTAATGACTATAATTGTGCAGATGATGTAGGTACTTCCTTCTTGCCGGTCAGAGGCAGTCGCCCCATCCGAGCTCCGTTTTCGCCACCTTGCAATAGGCAAAGAAACTTTTCACTACAGCGACCACCTCCAAAGTCCGCGACGGGTCCAGTGACCAATGCAATATGGCACGCCCACAAACGGCAGCGAAAGAAAACATACATTTCCGTTCTGCGCAACCGGCGTCAAAATCCTAATTTCCGAACCATTAAAGTTTTCAAATTCAATACGGTCAAATGAACGCCAGATGTCTGCCTCTAGCAAAATATATCTACGTGAATTTGCGTAGCAGCTTAAAACATGAGTATTCGCAACAATTGTGTAACTCGCGCATGTCGGATTTTAAAATATTTGGTGACGTCTGAGCCACCTCGCATTCCCCACACGGTGGAACAGGAAGAACCATCCATGGTCTAAATGTGAATGACGGACACACACGCGTTATCCGATTAGTACAGTACGTAGGACTTGAGCAGAAAACGAAATATTTAATTTTTACTTTCTCGTATAGTACGTATGTATATACATAGTATAGAGAAAGTTATGTAATGCTGCGCAACATCGATTTCGAGATTTCAACAGAAATACACGTTTGGGGGTCCCCTGATACCGAAATAGTGTTCTTTTTCAAAACATCTGCCCGTTCGTCTGTGAACACTACTTGTGCCTAAACCATGTGTAAGAGTTTTTCCAAATTGAATAAACCCCTGTCCATTTGGATGTAGTCGAAGCTTGGAAGATTTTGAAAAATAATCTTCAAAATTTGGGGGTACGTTATTTGAAGCCCCTGGGATATGTTCAAAATTTTCTCAAATTAAAAAAAAATCTTGAAAGAACAGGATAAAAATCATTAAAAAATTATTAAATCATTAAAAAAATCTTGAAAGAACACTTATAAAGGTGGTAGGTTCGATTTTCAGGGTTATCTATGAGTTTTCAAAAATTTTAACGAAAGAACTAATTAACGAATTTTAACGAAACTTACTTAAAGAAAAAATTTTGTAGTTTGCAATATTCCGCAATATTGCCTGGAATGTGCATTATTAAAAAATTACGAAAACGGTCCCCTATAAGATAACATAAACGCCATTCTGGTTTATTCATTTGTCTTTTCAAAAAATGTAATGTTTTGACATCTATCACGTCAATATTTACATTAGGGGCGATTTGTTCAAATTATCACATTTACGAGTTCATGTGCTCTAAATGATTTCTCTATACAATTTCTCAAAAAACTCAACAATTTTCTGTAAAAATGGGCTCAAAATTCCGCATTTTCAGAAACACTCAAACGCCATTTTCTCAAAAACGACTCCAAAGTTTTTCTGTAAACTTTTCGTAAGGCTAGAGATAATTACTCTCTTTGAGATGAGATAAAATTAATTTTGCTGTATTCTTTTGTTTTTTCAAAATTACACAAATGAAATTTTTTTAATCTCTTTCCCGCCGTTAACATGCACATTTTAAACAATCTGTACACACTATTGTATTTACAAGTTAAAGCGCTTCAAATGAAATTTTTCGAAAGCTCAAAAATATTGAGAACACTTAAAGCCACTTTCTTAAAAACGGCTTAAATTTTTTCAATGAAAATCACCAAAGTTTCTTTAATATTTCGGTTCTACCGTTAGGACACCGAGAAATTGAGAAAAGTTTTTTTTTAAAAAAATGTAGTTTAGGCTGCGATAGATGGCAGCTGGCAAGAGTATTGAGCAAGACGAAAAGTTAGATGCGACCAAAGAAATTAGAAAACTAACTAGTACGAGAAAGTCTGTGCCATTCTGAAGCACCATTGATACGTTCTTGTATACGTGCGTAGTACATACGGAGTAATATACGGAGTATAGAGAAAGTTATATAATGCTGCGGAAAATCGATTTCGAGTTTTTAACGGAAATCCACGTTTTGGGGTTCCCTGGTATTTTTTTTTTTTTCGAAAACGTCCGTCCGTTTGTAAACACCACCAGCGGCTAAACCATGCATACGATTGTTACCGAACCGAATAAACTCCTGTTCTGGCTCGAGTCGAAGTTTATTTTTAAAAAAAATTCTTTACAATTACTTTACATGAGGCCTCCCACGCATTTCAAAAATGTTCTCAAAAAGACGGTTCCAAATTTTTGTTGTTAGAAAAGAGTAAAACCCACTTAGAAAGGTGGTATAGGTCCGATTTTCACTGCGAACTCGGGATTTTCGATAATTGCAAAAGTTTGAATTTTTCCGGAAAGTTCATTTCGTATTATTCTTTTGTTGTTTTTTCGTTCTTCCTAAACGATTTATGTTTAGGAAGGAATTGAAGGAATGACCTTATTTCAAAATTATCTTTAAGGGGCAGATTTTATTAAGGGAAAATCTCTATCTTTAATATTTTATTTGTAGGAAGACGTCGATTTTTTTTTAAATTAAGAGTTTTCAACGAAAATGAGATCTGTATAATTTTCTTAAACGTATTGCATTTATGTCCTTAATGTCCCTATCCAACAAAATTTAATCAAAAACGATGGAGCCATTTATTTTTGAAAATCTTGAAAATGCCCCAGGTACTTCATGTAAAGTACCCTCAAAATTAAAATATTGGTTTCAAATTCAAGGAGCCGCGACTTCAGGCAGATCGATTGAGAAATATCAATTTTCGAGAAAATGGGCTGAACGGTTTTAGCTGCTAACGTTCACTGACAGACGGACCGACTGCTTTTGCTGTCAATTTTTCGGGTTCAAGAACCCACAAACATGGATTCTGGCTGCACCGAGTGTTAAGAGTACTTTTTTTTTCTAAATTTAAATTTATGGATTTATTAACTTTTTCGTTGCCAGGGCCCTAAGAGTAAGAGTTTTCCTTCCGTTTTTTTCTCGCAGCATTACGTAACTTTGTCTCTACCGCGGTAGCGAGAAAGTAAAAATATCGCAGCGACTCCATTTAGTTCAGAGGCGCCCAGAAGAGGGGGGCAGCTATGACAACACCCCGATTTTTTTTCATTCCATGCATACAAATGTCTTTACTTCTAATTGAAATTAACCGCTTTAAGTTATTCCTGCTGCTTGGAGAGGTTAATTCTTATTGTTTTATATGCATACGTTGTTTTGAGCCCCGGAATACTTATTCCCATTCCCTATACTAACATTAGTTTAATTAAGAATAAATGTTAGTGATGAACCTTGTTGACAAGAAATGTTCGCTCCCTTGAAATAGAAATTACTTTGCATCGGAAATCGAGCTCCAGATTTGATGTAATTGTCCTTTCATCGAACTAATAAGTTCCCCACCTCCCCATATGGCGAAATGAGGGCTAAAGAAAAGTGATAATACTGAGGGGGAGGAGGATTTTGTTTAAATTAAGGGCCCCCTTGGATTACTGCCCCTTCTTGTTTTCTCTGTGTGTCTGTGTTTAGCCCTTCTGCACTTTATGTCATTGTGTGGGATTAATACAACAGCGGTTTGAGCGTTAAGGGCCCCTTCATACGTAGACACAACAGCGCGCTACCGAACACTGCGACTGGTAGCAAAGCGTTGGTTTAAATGGAGGGCTTCCCACGTGTGGCTGATTCGCCCTGCTGTGGTCATCGATGGCTGACGCTCGCCGCGAGCAACCCGGGTCGGCGTCCGGGGCCACCGCTAGCAGAGCATTGGTTTAAATGCAGGACTTCCCACTGCGCCACAGTCGCAGAGCAGAGCTCCTGTATACAACAATGCAATTACTTCTATTCTTATTTACAACAATAGACGTTTTACTTCGAATAAACAAAGGAATCCCGCTAGACGTAAACAGTGCAGCCATGAATTGCAAACATCTCGAACTTTGCAACTATCCAAAAAATTACACTTTTTTCCCCACTCTACATTCCTCCAAGTTTTACTCCGGGTTGCTACAAGGCGGTACTCCGGTTGTACTCCCACTCTTAAATGCCCTGACTACTGCAAGTTAAAACATGCATAAACTATACATCAGCATGTTCAGGAGAAGACGGAATAAAATGGCGCAAGTTATGAAAAATCAATTTCTCCCGTGTTTTTTCTATTTTTTTTTTTTTTTGAAATACATGCATTTCGCAGATTCTTTGGGGTAATGTATGGTATTTAGACATTAATTGCTCATTGATAGTTTTTCAACAATTTCTTGCTAACTTCATGCAGGTGTCAGATATCGCTGTATATTTCAAAATGCCCGAAGTTTGGAAGAAAAATAACTACGAATGGATAAATCTCGCAAAATAAAATTTTAAGAACTTAATTTTCAATTTCAAAATCGGCTCGCAAGTTTTGTACCAGCAAAGAGTATGTAACGTGATGATTGTTATAAACCTAAAGAATATTTCATTAAGTTTGATGTGAGAAAGGATTCGGTGGGGATAGCAGCATATTCAGTTTTTATCAACATTTTTTTTCTGGGCGTATGTACACCTCGTCCATGTCACCGACGCGGCGGACTTCGGAACCCGCCCTCTTGCAAGCGCAGTGGCTTGCGGCGGTGGCGGCGTGGGAAGGGCTCTGCCCCTTCTCGGAAGCGCGCGGCAATGCCCTACGTCGAAGGGGGCCTTAAGAGTGAAAAGCTCGATTACGCAGCCGCAACAGCAGATTGCCACCTGGGGCCGACTTGTGGCGGTGCTTTTGATGTCGCTGGTTGTCTGATGTGTTTTCATAAAATAGTGGGCTAGGGGGAGCGGGGTGGGTGTGATGATACACCACAAATAAATTACTTGTATTAAAATAACAATCAATATAGTTATAAACATTATCAACAATCATTGCAATAATTTGGAAACGTTGAGTTTTAAATGTGAAGTATTTGTCAGTTTGGGTTGGCATTCTCTACTTTTGTTACCATGATTGCCAAGTGTGTCCGATAAACTCTCATTATTGTGATTGGAAACTAGCCGTAGTAAATCTCAAAAGTAATTTACCCGTAAAGAATTATATAATTTCACCGGATAAGAAACTTTTACACGAATTCATTTCTAAAAAGTGAACCAATCTAAATAGTGAGAACTAGCTGCAGTGGAGGAACAGTAATGCGATATTACATCTATAAACGTAATAAAATTACAAGAAAAATATTTAACGTCAAAAATTCATTAAAACAGATTACGTCCTATTGAGAGAAGTACATTCTGTTCACATTTGCTTGAGTTTTGGCATCACTACCCTAAGTTATATACAAGTTGAACTGTAAATACAGTGAAAATTAACGTTTTGTTAAGAATTGATAAGAAACTTTTCACTGCCATATAATAAAAACTATTTACAAAGTCCAGACCGACCAGATTTTTGATATTATCCTTCATCGTGCCCTTCGTGAAGGAATCGACTTACTGCCGCGAGGACATTGAGAACGATTATTTAAAGAGCTTTATTCTCTACTGAGGTCTAGAAAATATGGACAGACATTGAAGCTACAGTCTGGAATATTCATGCACGAGTTCGATCCACAATACACTAATAAATATAACTTTAAGCTAAAATCTAACGCGAGAGCAAACGCGTCACAAAAACTAAACATGAATCAGTCTTGCAGAAAGCCTACGCATGACACAATTTCTGGTATTAGAATAGATTACGAGAGTGAGCGCATCACGAATGATGTCGCGGCAATTTTACCACCCTCGAAGTACATTTTCTCAACAAATACGTATGTCTAGTTGACATAAGGTGGCTGTAGAAAAAATACAAGTTGAATTAGATCGTTCGATTGTTCTGGAAGTAATACACGCGCACGATTTCTTGTCTCAGAATACCTACCCCCAACCCCTTTACCAATTGTTGAATTAAGAATATATGATGTTAGCAATGAGAGTAGTTGAGAAAATATGCTAACCAGAAATGTTCGCTCCCGTGTAATAGAAATTGTTTTGCACTGAGAAACGTGCTACAGATTTGATATAATATTCCTGACGTTAAAATAACCAACCTCCCCCACTCCTTTCGCATCTAGCGAAACGTGGGCTTGAGAAAACGTGTGCGGATAATACCTACCCTACACTTGGTTTTTTCTAACGTGGCATCTGTGAGTAGTATCTCCAAGATGGAACATGTGTCGCATGGATGGAATAAGGTGTCGCATGATCGCGACCGTATCAAGCAGTGCTGTTGATCAAGCGACTCTAGCGGTACGATTGACAAAGATGCGAAAAGCCGTGCCATATTCCATCTTTGAGATACCTCGTAAGAAAAACCCAAGAATATATAAAGATTGACGAATTACATTAAGAACAAATTCATCAGCAGCATCTGTACATTTCTTGCGGAATCCAATGCTAGAAAATACACTCGCCTGTGACTTCGCAACTATGTCTTTCAAAGATAACACTACTCGAATAAGATTGCCCAATATAATTGTGTTCAGGCCACTCGCGCTTGGCTCATTGTTGCAATCGGAAGAATCCTCTACCAGGAAGTGCGGCATCTGTGAGGCGAAGATTGATAAGATTACGAGAGACGGACCGTGCTGAATGCCACGAAAGGATACTCATTTTTTTATTTAACACATTTTTCTTGTCGACAATTTAAATACTACTTTTTAATATTCAGATTGGAATAATTAAAGACAACTGGATTAAAAACTTTGAATCAATGAAAAACTTAACAGCTGAAAATATGGAAAGAATTACTATTTTCGAAAAGGAAAAAGAAAGACAAATACATCTCAGCTGATACCAAACCAGGTGACAGTATTAATTTAAAAAACTCAGAATTCTAATACATGAACTTATTTTTGAGAAGCAGTCGTCCGGGGCACATGGCTTATTACCATGGAACCTTTCAAGTCCAACCTCACATTGTAGATGGCTTGTATCTTTTCATCATGCTTGTCACAATACTGACTTCCCCTTCCAGCAATACTAAATTATTGGCATATATATGCTTCTCTAAAATTAATACGAAACTGTATATTCCAATCATATATCTAACAACGTAAAGGAAGTGCAACCATATTATGGTGTTAAATTTTAGAATAAGGAATAAGTTTCTTGTGTGAAGAGCGTCGAAAAGCCACTGTGCATTCCTAGAATATTCATGAGTTTTGTTCAATGCATCGAGTTTGCTAGTTTTCCCATCGAATTTGAAGAAAATACTAGTACAAGTCTCATTAAATAACGTTTCCATACATTCTCTACTTACAAAAATCGATTTTATGTGATGTATAAGAATAACGTTATAACGGTTACTACAAAACATTCCTTGCTGCGCTCCGGTTAATTCCAATCGAACAGGAAATATGCAAAGGTCACAAAAAGAAATATGCAAAATTTCACAAAAGAAATTTAAAAAAGTCGATAAAATTGTGGTCGTCTGTTCCCGAACAGATTTCCTAAATTGAAACTATTTCATTTGCATCATCTGAATACAAAACTAACAATACATTTTCATTGTAAAATGTTTTCAAGCTAAAAATGCTGCTTTTGAAAACAAAATTAATAATACTTACCTAGGTTTCACCAAATTAGTTCATAACGTACAGCCCTGCACATTAATATTTCTCGGCTGCTCTCTTCTCGAGTTGTTAAGACCTTGAAGGCGAGAATTAGCAGAAAACTCCGTCGCAGAAGCTCTATGGAACAATTTTCCGCTTCTCTCCTTTGCCTTCCGAAGCACGACTGTTGGTTGATTACTTTGCATAGACCTCGGTGGTGCGTGTGAACTCATATCTCAAGAAACTAAGAAAAGACAATTCAACCAATCAGAGGTGTCCATTTGATTTTTAATATTTTTTGTGATTAGTTTTAGAAAACGTGCATTTTTATTTGCATTTAGAGCGAATATTCTCTTTCAAGAAAATTTCATAAATTATATGAATTATTTTGACGAGTTATTTATCATATTTTATTGTCTGCCGACTTTAAATTAAAATAATCGATTATCAATTGTAGCCTCAAAAAACAGTAGTTTATTATCTGAGCACGTTTTCTTGAGCCCTCGCTTCGCTCGTTGCGCGAGGGGTGGGGAGTTTGATTCTTTTGACGAGGAATTTTATAGCAAATTTGTAGTTCGTTTTTCGATGCAAAATAGTTTCTATTACATGGGAGCGAACATTTCATATTATCAGATTTTGTCCACCTGCTCATTCCTATAATTTATTCTTAATTTAACTAATATTGGCAAATGAGTGGGGGTAGATATTCCGGGACTCAAGAAAACGAGTACGTATTAAAAGCAATTCTGCAAAATTTTTACTTTTAGAAAAAGGAATTAGAAACAATATATTTATTACAAATTTTCGATAGAATTCGTTATTCTTATATATATAAATTACTTGCAAAACTATAATATAGTAAAAGGAAGCGCAAACTTCCGTACAGTGTGAATCGTGTATTGTGAATTTATGGTACAAAAATATGTGAAGATGTCAAATTTATAATCTAATCCCGTACAAGAAGCACTTTTTTTACCTTGAATTCTTGTTACAATAAATTGTTTACAAATTGAATTACTGAATGGGATATATCAAGAGACATCTCCGCCAGCGTTGCCAGGTTACGCGATATAAACGCTGAAAAGCTAGCTTCAAAACGTGGAGGGGGGGGGCTCTTGCGCATAGTATCTGACTTCAGCCAATCAGCTTGAGACATCAGTTTGCCTCACAATATTAGCGGGAATGTTAAATGCTGCCAGATACCACAATTATCATGTTACAAGACATTGAAACAAATTTTAAAGCATTTCTTTTACATATTGCATCTTGTATATCTTCATCGCGTTATTTTTGGTTGGTTACCGTTTAAAGTTGACATTTTGTACCACTTTTAAGATGTTTCTCAACACTACTCGCTCTCCACGCAACATGGCGACCAACGTCTGGAGTCCAGACTCTGGACTGGCTTTTCAAAGTGACCGTGTTGTGGTCACGTGGTTCTTGACGCAAACTGGTGGTGCGCAGAACCATGGTGTAAGAATAATTATACTTACGCCATGCGCAGAACGAGCAAAAATCGGTGCACCGGAGGAACTCACCCATGTATTTCCACCATGCTTCAAAAGATACTACTTTTCCCGAGTTCTTCAGCTTTTATGTACCTATTTTTATTAATATCTTTAACATGCTAAAATATACTAAAAGAAAAGCATTTGTCGAATTCAGATGCAATTATTTCTCTAGTGAAGCAATTTATGTTTTTGTGACTTTTGAGTATAGAATTTACTTTCACAAACAACATTTTACACTTTTCCTCAACCAAATAGTATTTTAAGATCATTGATGGCTAAGAATCATACTTTTATGTCCCATTTTTTAACTAAATGAATTTCTGTTTGTGTTCTATGACCCTTTCTACATGTGTACATCAAACCAAATAGTGAATATTCCACTCCATAAGCTTGAAACAAACCCATTCCATACTATCCCATTCCTTACTTACCCACTACATGCAAAAAGTTTAATTGGTTGTACTGAAAAATTTAATAAAATGGAACAGTTCGATTCCCTGCCATCGTTATGCCTTTGTCTCGTTTACTTCGTATTTTATTTATTAACCATTTAGTAAGTTCTGTAACATTAAAATATTTAAAATTAGCTGAAGGTAGCGTCCCCGACGCTTTAAACTAAAAAAAAACATATTGTCATGTGTTGATAATGTCAACTATGCAAGTTCTTAATAACAAGAAATTTTAAAACACAATAGTCATTTTATTCCTCAGGCACTCTAAGTGAAAAATTTACCAATAAATAATTAAAATCTATATAAATAAAAATGAGTCGCCGAAATGTAAGCGCGTAACTTCCGAACGACTGCACCAAATTGGATAATTCTTTTTTGTGTATGTGTTATTGTCAGGACAAGGTTTGTATAAAAGATTTTTTTTAATTGAACAGAAAATTTTAAAAAATCACATAATACGAAAAGTGGGTGAGTGAATGACAGGCAATGATGGTTATCCCCTGTATCGTCGTCACTCTGTAGAAGATAACGGGAGAACAATAAGGTTGCAAGTCAAAAATAAGGATGTCGTAGTCAACAACAGTTGGGTTGTTCCGTATTCACCGCTGTTTTCCAGAACATTTAAAGCGCATTGCAATGTTGAGTACTGCAATTCGGTCAAATCGGTTAAATATGTTTGTAAGTACGTCATGAAAGGAAACGACATAGCTGTATTTGATATTGAACTTCAAATAATAACGATGTAGTTTCACAATACCAGATAAGCTGTGTTAGTATCAATGAGGTGGTTTGGAGAATCTTTTCTTCTTCTATACATGTACGTCATCCCACCGTAGTCCATTTGACTGTTCACCTGGAGACTGGACAACGAGTTTATTTCACGGCACGAAACGCAGCAAACGACCACCAGCGACAATGCTGACAAACTTCTTCGACACATACGCAAGTGATCCATTTGCAAGAACATTGCTTTAGTCGGAAATGCCAAAATATTTTACATGAAAGGCGTCATACAAAAAATTCCAACGTCGGAAAAGGACAGGTGCGTCAAGCTGGAACAGCCAAGTCAGCACACCGACACGAAACATGTCAAATCATTTATTGCTAATTAATTGCCAATTAATTGCCACATTTTTGAATTAATTGCCACGTATTTTCGTGGAGAAAAAGGGGGGTGTGCTGGCTTGACGTCAAGCCAGCACACACATCAGTTAAATTCGAGCCAGAAATTAATTGCCAATTATGCCACAATTTGGAATTAATTCGCACGTATTTTCAGTCTCAAATAATCAAAAGTAACTGTCAAGGGGTATGACGCAACCCGCAACATAATCAATGCTACCTTGACGTCAAGCAAGCAGTTAAATTCGAGCCAGAGCTCAACGGAAACCATCTAATTATTTATTAATAATTAATTGCCAATTAATTGCCACAATTTGGAATTAATTCGCACGAATTTTTAGTCTAAAATAATCAAAGTCAATGTCAGCAGGCATGACCCAACCCGCAACATAATAAGAAAATTGTAATATAGAGAAACAAACGAGCACAATCACATAAAATTAGTGAGACAGTTTCAAGGCATATCGAACAATTGTTTTACTCTATGCATGATTTAATTACCCCTCCCTTTTATGAGATAATAACTGCGTAGTTATGCTCCCACCTACGGCATTCAAATAGATAATGCAAGAGTACCAACAAATACAATATATCTCAAATCTATTAAATAATTAAATACACATTCAATACTAGTTTACTATACTAAAGATAAATTAATAAATGTTGCCGTGTATTATATAAACATTGCTGAAAATGCGTCAGATTTATCGAACCTAGCAGCGTATTCAAATTCAAAATACAGAGAACCAGCGAGCACAATCACATCAAATTAGGAACATAGTAAATATATGTTTGAAGTATTTTTCTACTGAATACACGATTTAATTGCTCTTGTCGTTTATTACATAATAATTTTTAAAACATCATTGTTATAAAATCTTGTTGACTTTCCAACTGAAATTGCGATAGTACCAACGAGCACCAATATCTTAATTTTATTTCATAATTGAATGCACATTTATTAGTACTTAATTACACTAAAGATAAATTGATAAATGTTGCCGTGAATTATAGAGACATTATTTAAACTGCATCAGAGTTAACGAACTAAGCAGATATTAAAATTCAAAGTACAGAGAACCAGCGAGCACAATCACATAATTTTAGGAACATAGTTAGTGGATGTTTAGAACTATCTTTTTTTATATACACGATTTAATTGCTCTTTTCATTTATTAAATATACATTTTTTAAAACTTCGTTGTTATGAAACCTCATCGACAATAAAATAGGAAATATGAGAGTACCTACGAGCACTAATATGTAAAATCTATTTAAAATTTGAATGCACGTTCAATACTAGCATTATACACGAAAGTTAAATTGATAAATGTTGCCGTGAATTATATAAACATTTTGAAACTGCATGGGAGTTATCGAACAAAGCCAGATATTGAAATTCGAAAATACAGAACCAACGAGCACAATCACATAAAATTACAAACATCATTAACGGATGTTTAGAACTAGAGCCGGATATTCAAATTCGAAAATACAGAGAACGAATTTCGAATTTGAATATCAGGCTCAGTTCGATAACTCTGATGCAGTTTCAATAATGTTTATATAATTCACGGCATTATTTTTTAATTTATCTTAAGGGTAATATACTAGTATTGAATGTGTATTTAAATATCAAATAGGTTTTAGATATTCGTGCTTGTTCGAACTCTCGCATACCTTGTTCGAATGTGTTCGAATGGTTATAACAACGAAAATTTAAAAATTATTATTAATTAAATGACAGGAGCAATTAAATCGTGTATAGAGTAAAAATTAGTTCTAAATATCTATTAACTATGCTCCTATTTTTATGTGATTGTGCTCGCTGGTTCTCTGTATTTTCGAATTTGAATATCTGGCTTGGTTGGATACTTTCCATGCAGTTTCAAAATGTTTATATATTTCACGGCAACATTTATCAATTTATCTTTAGTGTAATATGCTAGTATTGAACGTGCATTGAAATTTTAAATAGATTTACATATTAGTGCACGTTGGTACTCTCGCATTTCCAGTTGGAAAGTCAACAAGAATTTATAACGACAAAGTTTTAATAAATTATTATGTAATAAACGACAAGAGCAATTAAATAGTGTATAGAATAAAAAATTAGTTCTAAACATCCGTTAATGATGTTTGTAATTTTATGTGATTGTGCTCGTTGGTTCTCTGTATTTTCGAATTTCAATATCTGGCTTTGTTCGATAACTCCATGCAGTTTCAAAATGTTTATATAATTCACGGCAACATTTATCAATTTAACTTTCGTGTATAATGCTAGTATTGAACGTGCATTCAAATTTTAAATAGATTTTACATATTAGTGCTCGTAGGTACTCTCATATTTCCTATTTTATTGTCGATGAGGTTTCATAACAACGAAGTTTTAAAAAATGTATATTTAATAAATGAAAGAGCAATTAAATCGTGTATATAAAAAAAGATAGTTCTAAACATCCACTAACTATGTTCCTAAAATTATGTGATTGTGCTCGCTGGTTCTCTGTACTTTTGAATTTTAATATCTGGCTTAGTTCGTTAACTCTGATGCAGTTTAAATAATGTCTCTATAATTCACGGCAACATTTATCAATTTATCTTTAGTGTAATTAAGTACTAATAAATGTGCATTCAATTATGAAATAAAATTTAAGATATTGGTGCTCGTTGGTACTATCGCAATTTCAGTTGGAAAGTCAACAAGATTTTATAACAATGATGTTTTAAAAAATTATTATGTAATAAACGACAAGAGCAATTAAATCGTGTATTCAGTAGAAAAATACTTCTAAACATATATTTACTATGTTCCTAATTTGATGTGATTGTGCTCGCTGGTTCTCTGTATTTTGAATTTGAATACTCTGCTAGGTTCGATAAATCTGACGCATTTTCAGCAATGTTTATATAATACACGGCAACATTTATTAATTTATCTTTAGTATAGTAAACTAGTATTGAATGTGATTTAATTATTTAATAGATTTGAGATATATTGTATTTGTTGGTACTCTTGCATTATCTATTTGAATGCCGTAGGTGGGAGCATAACTACGCAGTTATTATCTCATAAAAGGGAGGGGTAATTAAATCATGCATAGAGTAAAACAATTGTTCGATATGCCTTGAAACTGTCTCACTAATTTTATGTGATTGTGCTCGTTTGTTTTCTCTATATTACAATTTTCTTATTATGTTGCGGGTTGGGTCATGCCTGCTGACATTGACTTTGATTATTTTAGACTAAAAATTCGTGCGAATTAATTCCAAATTGTGGCAATTAATTGGCAATTAATTATTAATAAATAATTAGATGGTTTCCGTTGAGCTCTGGCTCGAATTTAACTGCTTGCTTGACGTCAAGGTAGCATGGATTATGTTGCGGGTTGCGTCATACCCCTTGACAGTTACTTTTGATTATTTGAGACTGAAAATACGTGCGAATTAATTCCAAATGGAATTAATTGGCAATTAATTAGCAATAAATGATTTGACATGTTTCGTGTCGGTGTGCTGACTTGGCTGTTCCAGCTTGACGCACCTGAAAAGGACAGCCTGCACCGGGATACGTGAATATTCAACCATGCATTGGGGCGCATTTACACAGTTCACCCAAGCAATGACGAATGTTTTTACTTACGTTTGTTATTAGTTAATGTTCGTGGACCAACTTCATTCGAATTTATACGAATGATCAATGGTGAATTGTGCGCAACATATCGAGAAGTCTGTCAACGTTTACATTTACTGGAGGATTATATTCATTGGGATCACACACTCGTTGATGCTCTTATATCCTCTACTTCGTATTAAATTCGATCACTTTTTGCCATTATAATTTCCATCGAACCCACATATTTTATGGAACATATACAAAGATAATATGGTTGAAGACATTTTGCATCGATATGTATAAGAACGGCAAATCCCGAATTTGAAATGTGCGCAGAGATGCACTATGAGGTATTGATATCTTTAGAGGATTTGTGCGTGATGATGTCCAGCAAGATGTTGCAGGAATTAGGAATGCCTGCGCCTAAACGCTCCATGCACGATCGCGAATTTGAACGAAAACAGCAATCCGATAGAAATACTTTGAGTCAATCCGTACAGACTTTTAAATCAGCAACAAAAACAGCTACGATACGGTACTATAATGAGAGTAAATGTCGGCAATGGAAGAATTCTTCTACCGGCGGAACTGGTCAAACATTCTAGATTTCATTAATTTTAGGTACAATTCGGGTACAAAGTATATAAAATATATTATATAAAATAGCCCTGGCATTAGCGTCATCTGGGATCGTTTCTAAATTGTTAGAAGGTGGACGAACCGCTCATTCTGCGCTCAAACTGCCATTGAATTTGCAAACAATAGATGAACCGACGTATAATATAATCAAAACATCAGCAATGGCGACAGTGCTACAAAATTGTAAATAAATGATTTGGGATGAGTGTGCGATGGCGTACAAATGAGCGTTAGAGGCACTCGATGGAACATTAATAGATTTGCGTAGCAATCAGAATTTCTTCGGAGGAGCCAGGATTCTACTTGGAGATTTTTGCCTAACGCTGCCAGCCATTTCCAGATCGACAGCTGGTGATGAAATAAATGCTTGCTTGAAGACATCAAATTTATGGAGATACGTAGAAAATCTCAAGTAAACAACGAATATGCGAGTGGCGTTACAAAAAGCCGGCGGCGCTAGCCGAATTCGTTTACTACGCTCCGTGAAGTCACGAAGGTTAAGCGAATTCGAGACTCGCGGGTGCGTGGTTGGGTGACCGTCCAGGAACCCCGAGATCTAACGGCGTCGAGCCCCTGGATAAAAGGCACTGACTGACTGCGACGTGACGAGACTTGACAAATATAGTAATTAACGGAGGATTACTCCATAAAATAAAGCACATTAATGGACGGAAGTGTTTTCAAATGCATTATTAGACATTGGCAATGGGAAAATTCCTGTTGACACTTCTACTGGCCACGTTTCGTTTCCACCAACTTTTTGCCAATTCAAAACGTCAAAGGAAGAATTAATATCAAAAATGTTCCGAAATATTGGTGTAAATTATAAAAACAATGCTTGGTTGAGCGAACGAGCCATTTTAGCAGCGAAAAATAAGGATGTAGATGATTTAAATATAAAAATTTAGAGTCAAATTGATGGACAAATGCATTCATTTAAGTCGATCGATTCCATTACCGATCCAAATGAAATCAAATGTGTCATCTTCATCTTCAATCTTCAAATCATCTTCAATATGTGGAATAGTCAATTATCCAACTGAATTCCTAAGTTCTTGGATTTGCCAGGATTGCCGCCACATAATTTACAGACATTTGGCTCTGTGATAATTATGTTACGCAGTCTGAATCAGCCAAAATTGTGCAACGGAACAAGACTCGCTGTTAAAAAAAATATGAAAAATTTAATTGAAGCTACTATAATCATAGGAAAGTTCAAAGGCTAGGATGTGCTTATTCCAAAAGTACCATTAATGCCAACTGGCTTTAATTTTGAATTTCAACGTGTCCAGTTTCCAGTGCGCCTTGCATTCACAATGTCAATAAATTCCAAGGTCAATCGTTACAAGTGTGTGGAAAAAAACTTGAATTGCCGTCATTTTCGCATGGGTAGTTGTACGTTGCGTGCTCGAGAGTCGGCAAACCATCGGCGTTATTTGTTTTCTCTCCGGAAGAAAAAACGAAAAATATTCTATATTACAAGGCATTACAGTGGTTATGTTCGAATTATTTGATTCTAATTTTATTTCATTACAAGGTCGTATTGTAAACGGAAGATTTTGTCTCATTTTTGTCATTAACCCTTTCAGTCCCCACGTACAGTATGCTGTACATTAACTTTGTCGCTCGGCCATTCTCGAGTCTATTGTGTTTTTTGAGAAAACATAAGTTAATAATATTCTTTGGACTTTTATTTACAAGAAACAATACACATTAGTGCCACCTGTTGGGAGTAATTAGTACTTGGAACCAAAACAAAGAAGATGGCGGAGCGTGCGCGGAATTGTGTTGGTAAGCCTACAGTATAAATACATGTTTTGTATATATTATTGCATTTTGACAAACTTATTTGTGTTTAACTTTTCAATAAATATCCCAGCTTTGTTGTTCACATGTAGTTCATTTTAAATTTTGTTTTTGAAACTTAAAAATATCGTGTGTACACTATGTTGTGTACATTATGTATTGTACATTATGTGTGTACATTATGTACACTATGCTGTACATAATGTTTCAAGTGTTGTAGTTCGTAGAAATGCACCCGGAATTTCGTTGAGTTTTTTAATATTTATTTTAATTATATCTATGATATGGGCAGTATAAATGCTGTGGAAATTAGTTTTGGTATTAGAAGTCACGGTAGCGTAGTGGTTATATCACCTCTGTGCAACTCAGAAGCCCGGGGTTCGAAACTCGGTCGGGAGGATTAACATTTTTTTTAACAAATTTATTTTTATTACTTTTAATATATTAATTTCTTTGTAAGTTTAAACAATTGTTTGTATTAGTCTTAAATATTAAAATTATAATGGATTTTTATTGGTTTTGACAGATACAAGAAAGGAAAAGCTTGATCTAAATAAACCAGAACTCATATGTGACCTGTTGGACAATATTAGTGGTTCTGATATTGATGAGCTTGATTCCGAAGAGGAAGTGGAATTTGTGGAGCCCCTAAATACAACAAGAACTTTTAGAGTTGGTGCAGATGAACTTCCTCCCAGTTGTGGTGAAATTCCCGAAATACAGTATGACGATAATCAAGAATGGACTGATAATTTGTTTCTCACTGAGAAGGAACGCATAAGATGGAGACACAAGGCCATTATTCCTTTTGAAGCCAATTTTACATGTGCGAAAACGTAGATGAGATATTCCACTTGACTATTTCAGAGGTACATACCCGAAGAAATGTATTCAAACATGGCTGAAAAAACAAATATATAGAATTCGATAAGAGTCAGCCAATAAGGTGTCAGCGGGTACAAACCAGCATCATCAGATGAAATAAAGAGTTTATTTGCTCTGCATATTGCCATAGGAGCTCTGAAAATGCCTCGACTAAGGATGTATTGGGATAAGGCATTTGGTGTTGAAATGTTTCTTCAAACTATGAATAGAAATCGCTTTTTTCAGTTGCGAAACAATCTGCATCTTGTAAATGTATTAGAAACACCAAAAGATAATGATGACAGATTTTACAAAGTGAGACCAATATATAATGTTGTTAAAAAAAGGCAAGAGTTGGTATAGAAAGAGAATTTGTATTGATGAGCAAATTGTGCCATTCCGGGGACAGTTAAATGTAAAACAATATATAAAAGGTAAACCATATCCATGGGGTATTAAAATTTTTGTTCTATGTGGGAAATCGGGTTTAGCTTATGATTTTTTGTTGTATCAAGGCAGCACGACGGAAATTAAAAACAATGTTCAAGGACTTCGTGGATTAGGTCCCTCAGTTGTCTGGCATCTCTGCCAAAGAGTGTCTTCTGGACACGAATTATATTTTGACAATTACTTTTCCTCTTATCATTTATTCCAGGCTTTGAAGGCTAGAAAAATTTATGCTGCTGGAACAGTTCGAGTGAATAGGTTTTCAAATCCACCCATTATAAGTGAAAAAGAAGTGAAACAAAAGAATAGAGGATATAGTGAAGAAGTGTGTAGTTTCGATAATGATGTTGTAATTGTAAAGTGGGTAGACAACAAAGGCGTTGTCTTGGGTTCCAATTTTGTTGGAATTGGAGACGAAGATAATGTTAGACGGTGGGACAAAAGAAATGGAAAGTATGTTGAAATTAGAAGACCAGAAATAGTCCGCAGATATAATCACGGCATGGGAGGAGTTGATTTGATGGATCAACTTATAGCCTTATACAGAATATTTATTCGTTCAAAGAAGTGGACACTAAGAATGATATTTCATGCTGTGGATTTTGCCATTGTTAATTCTTGGATAGAATACAGAAGAGACTGTAAAAATTTGGGCATTAACAATTCAAAAATGTTGGACCTTCTAGCTTTTCGACTTAGAGTAGCTGAGAGTCTTATAAAAGTAGGAAGAGAAGTAGACACACCCAAAAGGGGAAGACCTGCATCAATTTCTGGCGTATCACCAAAATGCTCGAAAAGGCAGAATATTGAAAGGAGACCTCTTCGTGAAGTTCAGTTGGACTCTGTCCATCACATTGTTGAACATGACAAGAAAAAGGAGGCAACACGTTGTAAAAACTTGGGCTGTAAACAAAGAACGCATATTTTTTGCGTCAAGTGCTCTGTTCACCTATGTGTAAATAGAGAGAGAAATTGTTTTTTCTGAATTTCATTCAAAATAATAATAATAATAATGTAAATATGTTTATTGTATGTAATATCTGTATCTTTAAAATGTTAAAATTCATAATTTGAAATATCCCTACATGTATATTATTTTAATTTAAAAATACTTGCCTCCTAAAATAAAACCAAACGGAAAGCACTATGGAAGATGTGACAACACTTGAGCCATAATGTACAGTATACTGTACATATCGTATTTTCTATAATTATTAACATATTCATTTCAAATTTGGTACACATATTTCTGAAAAGGTTAATAATAATAATAAATAACAAAAAATTTTTTTTCTTCCGAAAATAAAATTCGGGACTGAAGGGGTTAACGAAGAAACGTGCAACACTTCTGGTACTTTCTAATTTGACGGGTTAATCACTTTCGATACATCAAACGTGTCAATATGTGGAATTGTTGATAATCCGACTCATTTGAATTTACCGGAAGTGTTACATTTCCTTGGTTCTCGACTGTACATCACCTGTGTGAAACCGAGACCGACAAATGGTAAAAGACGTCTTTCAGAATTTTCGAAAATATTTACGAACAAAAAAATATGACGGTACGAAGTTCATCGGGTCAGTAATTTATAGAATATAAATATAGAACATAAATTTAGAGAAAAAAATTGAAGGGTTTTTTGAGAAAAAATTTTGAACTTCAAGCGCAAATTACGTAAAAACTCGTTTTTTTAAAAAAAATGTACTTGACCTTTTTTAATGAGCTAATTTTGCACAACAGACTTTGTCTGAGACAAAAATCTCTATCTTCAATTTAGTAGTTTTAATTTTTTGCAATTTACAAATAATTGGGGATTTCAACAAAAAGGGGACTTTTATCATGCTCTTAAAAGCTCTTTACGTGCACCATTCAACAATAAATTTAATAAAAAAAAATTGGAGCCATTTTTTTGAAAATTTTGAAAATGTCTGAGAAGCTTCATGTAAAGTACCCCCAAAAATTAAAATATATGTTTCAAATTCCAGCGACCGTGACCTCAGCAGAACGATTCAGGAATATCAATTTTGGAGAAAATCGGCTGATCGGTTTATGCGTTAGCGTTGGGCCCAAATTGTCAGACCGAGAGACAGACGTTTTGCCGACAATCGATTTTCGGTATGAAAGACGCACAAAACATGGATTCTGCCTATACCACGTGTTAGAGAAATTTGTTTCTATATTTAGCCACTGGATTTATTCACTTTTTCGTTACCATGGCCTTCTCATATTTTCGTTACCGGGAAGAGTTTTTGGGTGGAAAATTCGCCGTTTCCCGGCGCACGTTACAATACTTTCTATTCTTATGTTAATAAGTGCCAGAAAGTAAAAATCACGGAAATTTGAAATTTGAAATTTGGCATGATTGTTCGCCAAACGATTTCGATTTACCTACCGCACATTGCACTAAAAATCCTTAAGTGGCGGGAGCTGGGGGGGGGGGAGATGTTTAAAGGCGTTTTTTCTACGTGTTTTTGCATGTATAAAAATGAACTCAAGTTTGTACATTTTTCAGAAATACTCAAACGCCCTTTTCTCGCCCTCCTTAACCCATTAACTGCCTAATTAATTTTGTGCGCATAGCGCTCTTTCATTGTCGCATTCGTGCGCGCACAATCATTGTTCGGCAAAAAATGTTAAGCAAAATTTTACTTTAATTACGTCGTTTTCCTCATCATTGTAAACTGTGGATTACGAGTAATAAAATCTACGAACGGGCAACGGTCCGCGCGCGATCTTTCCTTTCTTTTCCTTGTCCTCCTCACCCCTTACTTACACTGACATGCACTACACTACCACAAATGCCCGGAAACCTGTTGGGAGACCTGTCTCAGCTGGGGGCGGTACCCGCTGGTTGGAGATACCTGGTTGAGGAAAACCCCGCTAGTTGACGGTAGGTTGGTGCCGGATCTCGCCATCCAGTGGAGGAAGATCACAGCCACCTCCCGATGAAAAACATGCACTTCACTTACGAGACCAATGTCCTTAGAAGTTGACGCGACCGGAATCACTAATCAATCAAAAAATCTTCTTCGTAGTCTTATTTTTCGTTTGTATACTTATTATTACTATTCTTCGAAGGTTATTTTAAGGGCGTGCTGAAGTATTTCTTCATCGGAGCCCTCACCATCGACCTATTCAGCATGGGTTATCCTACCAGAAGCTATGCTGTCACCGTCATCGCTCTCAGAATCACAGGGGTATTCAAGCACAACCTACCAACATGTAATTCAATGTCACGTATTCTCTAAGTGAAGTTATTATTTATTATCATATTGTTATTATTATTTGTATTGGTCTTGTTACTTCTATTTTTATAATTTTTATTTCACAATTTGTTCTATTTGGAACATTCGGTGAAATTTTTAACATATAATTGTAAATAATAACATACGTATAAAGGGAAGGGGGAATATGCACCTTTGAGTACATCTGAATTCAAACATTAATTTGACTGTTACATTAAAATAGTTTTATGTAACAATTATATATGTTAAATATAATGATTTGTATATTTTTGCTTCAATTGTTAAGCAAAATTTTACTTTAATTACGTCGTTTTCCTCATCATTGTAAACTGTGGATTACGAATGAACAAATCTGCGCCTGTTAAGTTCGATAACCATTCCATCATCTGTGTTTAGCGGGTATGTGAGTTAGGGGTACTCGTCCAAAAATAAAAATTCATTGAAAACAGGACTTTCAGAAGCCTAAATTATATTTATTTTGTATTATGAGTTTTGTATTATGAAATTTGTTTTGAAGAATTTGAAATACTGAAGAAGAGAAACTGTTATTTGATCATATGTAAATATTCATGGGAAATGGTTTACACCAAGAATACAATTTTCACTTCGATTTTCTATTATATTTGGTCGCCCAAAAAGGACCGATTCAATCAACATGCTCATTTAAGATTTTTAAAACAAAAATGGGCGGAAATAATTTAAATACTTGCTACAATTGAAATAATGTTTTATTCGGCGTCGCCTCCAAAAGGAAATTAGGAGTCAATTTATCTAATGATACTTCTTTCAACTTTTTCACATCGTGAAATATATTTCTCTAGTTGACCATACTTTCAGTTAAACACTTATTTCAATTCTCACTAAAACATGTTTCGAAATTGTATCATCCTTTTTCATCTAAGAACTGAATCGGAAATAGATCAATTTCGAAAGGTGAAAGTTGGTTGTCCTGTTGCAGCATCAAAGATGGCAGCCAGTGATGACGATAGTTATATACAAAATCCAAAATTATCGCCGGAAGACAGAATGGACTGGGTTCCGCTATCATTGACTCTAGTTGAATATCCTCAAGGTAATATTGATTGAAATTTTATCTCTGGAGTATCCTTTGAAAGTGTATTTTATGGCACCACGTACTACACTTTCGGTTGTAGAGCCGAACTTAGTGTACACGTAGGGACATTGCATGCGTGGGATGTTTCAATCAACCCAATGTGGTTATGATCGAAAGAAACAAATATTATAGTCGGCATCACTTTGCAACCATGTAATTGCGCCCTAGATATACTTTGAAAGAAATGCTAATGTTAAATGGATCCCCAATTTCATTGTAATAAAACGTATTTGACGTATAGTGTTGTAATGTTAAATCCAATTTTTATTTCAGGTGATTGGATTGGGAAGCTTTTGGCGATTGCAAGTTTACTACCCCTTGGAATTATTTCAGGTTTTGTGGCTTTGATATTATTTCGGCGAGATCTACATACAGTAAGTTGTGATTTTGCTCTGGCTGAATTTTTTAGCACCACATATTTACAATAAAATTGCAGGTTGTTTAAGCATATGTGTTACACAATGTGTTTCTAATATGAAACTGCTGTAGTCTGAAAATGAATCAGTTGTAAGCAAGGTTTTATTCATTGGTGATATTCACAAAATTATTTTTTTGACATATATAATCATACTGGTGCTTGCTTCACATGTTCAGTAAAATCTACTGTACTTACTTCCTGTTTATAAGAATTTATATACTGGAATTGAATTACACTTAATTTACATTTGACTTGAAATACATTTGAATATTTTGGAAAACCTTGCATGTTTTTTTTTGAAAAGTTTGCTTTGAGAAACTTGGCACGCCTTAAAATTTCATAACTTATACAACAAAAGTAAAAAATAAAAAAAAAGTAGTTGTATAAATTTTCTTCAAATTTCTCTCAGTTTTATGAGCTATAAAACTGAAGAATTTGAGCTAAGGGAGAGAGGATAAATGCATTTTATGCATTGTTAATTATGTTTTTGTAGTAAAATTAGTATTAATTAGCCATAATTTTTAGTAGTAAAATTTTTGAATGTTCGTGTTTTTTTTTTCTGAAATCATTATATTCTTAAAAATAAGAATTATGGCATTTGTAATATTAGTAAAAATGATAAGCATTTAAAATATGAAATTTCTAGTAATTTAGAGGAACCTGAAACATTCTTTTCTTTGAATATGCTTTTTTCCATATTTGGAACAAGGGAAGTTTGTAGAAGAAATGAACATTCAAACTTATTAAAAGTTCAGTTTATATTTTAATCAAAGAAATTGTGACCGTATTTGCGATAAAAGAAAATTGTAATTATGTTGAAATGTAATTGTATGAATGTTGAAATGTAATTATATTTTGCTTTTCAAATTAAGAAATGGCTCAAAAGAAGAAGAAAAAAGTAGTGAAATAATAATCTTGAACGTGTTGCATGGTTAAAGAGTGAATGAGTTTATTTTTACATAAAGATGTGATGGGCATTTTACAATTATAGTCTGCTTTGGAGAAGCAATGTTTAAGAATTTTAGCTGAAAATCATTTCACAACATTCAAGTTTGTATACCATTTTCAGATATCCTTCTTTTTTGGCACTACCATGAATGAACTTCTGAATGTTATATTGAAACACACATTTTGTGAGGCAAGGCCAATGCAGAGGGCAGGTCTATATACAGAATATGGAATGCCCTCATCTCACTCACAATTCATGTGGTTCTTTGCAACATATGTGATATACTTTGTATTTATCAGGTGAGTTTTTGTGGATGGGGATTTCCGGCTGGTTATTGGGTTATGTCTTATTAACTGGCGTATTTCATTTTAGGTTACATCACATGAATAATAATACTCTTTTAGAAAATTTATGGAAGACTGCTATTATTTCCTCATGTATTTTGATGGCAACAGTTGTAACAATTAGTAGGTAAGTAGGAATGTTTCTTGTAGGACGAGCTTTTATCTTCATTTGCTTAATTATTGCTGTTAAAAAAGTTTTCTTGTAATTATTGTAATTTGTCTAATGTTATCTTTATTTGAGTGTGTTAAGGGTGGTTGTTATTTTGATTATGTTAACGTTTTTAATCATTCTCTCATTTCGTATTTTTTTCTCCTGAGACAAGACTGTATGAATATTTGTATGGATGTAGTGAAAGATCTCATCTTGGACCATAATCATGTTTTTGGTTGTTTCCCCCTCACCCCCACCCCCATTGTTTTCATGAATTATTGCCATGGATATCTATATTTATATTCAAATGTCCACATATTCTTTGTATAATTTTTTTAATATTTTCCTGAGATCATGTTAAAATACTTACATTATCTGTATTGATTTATTTTGATTATTATTTATAAAGGAAATTAGGTCTGTGTGTTAGTAGCTGTATTGTATCCTTATTTTGCCCCAGGAACAATTTTTAGGTTCCCTGTCATCAAGAAAGCTGAAAATATTGATAGTAGAGAGGGAAAACAGTAATGGACATCACTGAGATGGAGTGACCAATTTGTCATGTTTCTTCATTCCCTTATACATTTTTCCCTGTTTTCACATTTTTCTTCTACAGGCCAAGAAAAACTTATAAAATGAAGCTTAAGTGAATATACATAAATATTTATTAAACATGAGAGGAAAATTGTTTTTAGTGTATAGATTTGTATTGGTTAGCATTTACCTTCCTTTTGGAAAAGCATATGGCTTCCCTTTTGTGATGCACTCATGTCAATGTTTCTCAGAGAACAATAGCAAATAAGAGTTAATATTTTTACTAATATTGATTTGTATTATTTGCAGAGTTTATCTACAGTATCACACATTAAAACAAGTTCTTAGCGGAGCTCTAGTTGGATTTATATTTGGATCTCTGTGGTTTGCTCTCACTTATTTAATTTTTACTCCAATGTTCCCACTCATTGCTTCATGGTAATTTTTGTTTACTACTTATTTGATGTGAAATTGAAGTGTTCACATGATATTTGAGTATTGTAAATGGTGTTCAATTTCAGGAGAATATCAGAACTTTTGCTACTAAGAGACACTACCCTTATTCCAAATGTTTTGTGGTTTGAATACACAAACAGTCGGCAAGAGGCCCGAGCACGCAGCCGTAAACTGGTATCCATGAAGTCCCAATGACAGCTACTGGGGCTGGGTGGAGCAATGGCTGATCGTGGTGGATTGCTCCACAGCCTCATTCATTTCTATTGGGCTCGTAAGAGATAATAGAGCTTCTGCCTTTGTGCATGACAAAGTAAGTAAATAACATGGAACACTTTCTAAGGTGACCTGATTCTAATATGTATACAACTTTTAACTTCAGATGAGGAAATTTTTCCTTCTTATTATAGAAAATGATGAAAAAGAACTAAATAATGTGGGAGATTGACTGTGTTGCTCCTGATTGTTAATTACCATGTGTGCATGGTGTAATAGAATTGAAAATACCTGTTCTTTGTGCAGAGATATTTTAAAGGAAATGCCAGCGCATTATTTTATTTGGCTGTTAAAGATCTCGTTGATAGATGCCTTCTTGCCTGTTAATATTTCAGCTTATACTAACATGGCAGTTGTAGTTACCTTGACTAAACAAAGTGCAGCTTGCGCTCTGCCTCTGTTGCAGTTTCATTGCAGTCAGCTATATCAGTTGGCAAGGAATAAGACTGCCACTTGTAGAATTTTGCAGTGAAACCTGTGCTGAACAAATGACTTTATGGTATTCGTGAGTTATTTTGTGTGTTTCAGAAGATTGTTTTCTCTTGGATATTTGTACTTGTTCAACTGCCAGGTACCTTGCTGTATGATCCCATGTCTCGTAGAATTGTCTTACTGCTGACTCGAACAAGAGTAGTTAAAAATACAGTTTAAATGTTTCTTAACTTGGAATACTAGTACATATTTTTCTACACAGATAAATGGACAATACAAGTGTCTGAAACATGCACATATTCTTTTTATAAGATTGTGATGTATTCCTGTTTTGTTCATTGATGTCACTAGGTAAATTTGAAATGTTTGGCAGCTCTTTTTATTAGCTGTAATTACTTTATATTTTTTTTAATAAACTTAAATGGAATTATAAGATGAAAAGTAGTAGGTGTAGTTCCCTGATGTAATTGGTACTTCATACTATGTAATTTCAATACTTTGAGAATACTGAAGAGTCGGTGAACCTAGCCAGTTATGGAGGTTGATCATTGCAGTGATTTCAATTATTTCATAACGATTAGGTAATATTGGTACATTAACAACAATAAGTTTTCTTAGATTGTGACTGCCACCTTTTAAATTTTGTATGTGTCTAGCCAGACAACAACCACTACTGTGTGTTAATGACAAGTTGCATTCTTTGTTATGATGAGTGTAACATATATATTGCCAGGAATTGTGAATTGGTGAAAGGACATTCTTTCCTTAGATTTTGTATTGACATTTTTCTGTGCTTGTAATAGAGCATATTCATTACTCCTTAGATAGTGTCAGGAATATTTTTTATTTGATTTTTAGCAATGTACTTAGCTTTAATAATTAAATTTTGTGAAATTACCTGTTGAAATCACATTATTGCCAGTTTTGTTTGCCTGATTTATTTTTAATTTACAAATTGTGACATTAATTTTTTTTGTGCTGGTTTATTTGGTCCCATCTTGTGCTTGGTCTAGTTAATATAAAAATTTCTTGATCTCATTTGAATGTAAAGTGGGCTATTATTAAGTGAGAGCATTTTGCAAAATTCTATAGCCTTTCTTTCAACATGCCTGTGCTTTTGTATTGTGTACTTTGAGGGAAGGAATAGGAATATGTTTTGTATTTCTTAATTTGGATGAATGAGTTTCTTATACATTGTTGTGATATTTTTAATATCATACAGGGAACAACTTGATTTTATTTGCTCATTTTCATAGTTCTTCTATGAAAGATTATGTAGTAACTAGATGTTAATTTATATAAATCATTTTTATTATGGTCTGATTCATAATAAAATAATTTTCTGAGTACGAGGTATTTCTGTCTTCGCTTTAATTTAAGCTTGTTAAGTAATGTTTAATACTGTTAATTCTAATAAGGAAAGACAAAAACTCATTATATGTGAACACTTTAATATAGATCAATGCAGTGTGCCAAAACAAAGAAGAGATATACAGGACTCTTTACTTTGAGAACTGTATGCTATAATCACAAAGAGGTACCATTCAGAGAATTAATTTACATTACAGTGGGATTGGAGTTCTTATTCCTCACCCTGCTAGGTTCCCAGTGATGAAAGCATTTATTTTGACAAATTAATCCTTAAATTTTATTCTGATTTTTCTTAATTTTTGGCACATTACATTTTCATATTTAAGGTATCCAATTGTATATGTTTTGATGAATGCTTGTTCAGTGCATTTTGCATTATGGAGAACTGATTACTGTGTATGATTGACCCAAGCCAATGTTTTAAATTTTCAATGCTAACACTGGTGAAATAAACAGGAAAGCATCTACCAGATGTTTTATTGAAATATTTGGTAATAGTATTACAACCATGTTCATGCAGTTATATTTGTAAATTTTTTTTAATTTTTGTATGTTTTAGGTTGAATTTGCTCATTTGAATTACTTTGAGATTTTTTCATATGCAGGATTTTTGTGAATCTGCTAGACGGTCTCTTGTTAAAGTTTCATTTGACAGTTGACAATACCAGTGGAAGCAATACAGACAGCTTATGAAGTTGAGAGTGAATTTTACAAATCACAACTTTATATTCCTATTGACATTTTAGATATTTAATTTTGTGTGTGTGTGTGTGTGTGTGTGTGCGCGCGTGCGTGTATGCATGTGTGTGTGTGTGTGTGTGTGTGTGTGTGAATATTTGTTATATCTTTGCATTTCAATTTAGAATGTTGTAAGAAGATATTATTCATAGTAAAAAATTAAAAATAGTAGATAAAGACAGCTTCCTTGGAATTTTTGTGGGTGATGGTCAGATTAGTTGAAAGGTTGAAAGAAACTTAAAGGAAATTATTTTAGAAAAGTGAATAGCAATTTGCAATTAAGAATTGGTGCAAGGAAATAGTGAAATATATATATAAAAGATAAGAGTTTGCCAAAAAAAAGTGTAGTTAAATGCAATTTTTTTGCTAGTGTTTTGGACATCCTGTCGATGCCAAGTGAATTCTCTTACTACAGGTGAGGTTTGAAGATTGGTGATTGTGTGGCAGTGATTTGGAAAATTTGCTATTGATAATTGTATTGATTGAAAGAATTTGTAGATTTGCAAAAGCGATTTTCCTGAATTGTCAAATGAAACTTGATATAATAGTTGCTGTATTTGTTACCAAATATAATCTTCTGAAGTTTGATTGTTGAGAAGGGAGATAATATTCTAATTAAAAGGACGTAATTCCCTTTCCTACTAATGTAATAGTGTGATTGACTTATGCTGAGAGAATATGTTGTGTTCAAAAGACCAATGAAGCTTTCTCAAAATGCTGTGAAGATTCTTAATGTCTTGTATAGTCAGTGAATGTAAATCTTATAATTGTAGTATCTTTTCAGGTCAACTGTGTTACTCTTAATGCGTGGTGATACAATCTGTGTTAGTATACTTTTCCTTTGATTCCAAAGTGCAATATTGCATTGTTCAATTGTCATTTTCTCTGACATTTGCATTAGCTATAAGCTGAACCAATATTGTTCTTGGTTTGAAAGTGAATGCGCACAAATATATTTGCTCTGATGAGAGAACTGTTTCTATAGATATTGTGCAATTTTTTTGTTTCCAATAAAAATATAGTAGATCAGTTTTTGTTTCTAAATTATTTTTTTTTTTGGTTATGTTAATTGTTTTTCACCTAATGTATTACAGATATATTTTTCAGTATCGTTCTCTGTGCTGGCTGTTTCACAATTGTCTACATTTATTTTTTGCACAACACAAATTGAAGTGATGGCTTTTATTTTGTTTCTTTTCGCTAATTTACTTCTTAATTTATGAAATTGGAATTTTGATATTCACCAGGGCAGGATTAAATTTGGTTTCTAAAAATTTGGCACTGCAAGACTCAAGAAAAACGTAACTCCCTCCAGTTATAAATTTCTCTTAATATTGAATAGCATATACAGTTGTCAAAGAAAAATGAATGGAAGTAATTTGATAAATCTGATGCTAAAGAAATCTTTTGCCAGCAAAATATATTAATGTCAGTGTCCCAATTCAGATTATTTTCCTCCCTGATTAATCTTTCCAAAAGTTTTGTTGTATGTGGCACTAGGAAAAAATATACCAAAGTAATTGCTGAAGGTATTCAGAAGATGTAAGGGATATGAATTGTTATATTCAAATGTAGTCATAGGTGAACATTTCTCATCATTATTTCATGACTGTTCTAATGTCAGTTCTAATACCAAATTCCTTACTTTTCTTGTCTCACTTAGAAGCCATGTTCTTTTATGAAGAAAGATTTCTAAAATTGTATATTTTCATGTTTTAAAACCTTTTCAATAGGAACTTGCATAAATTGACTGAAAATGCAAATGAATGATTGTGGAATTGAAACCAGTAGGTGAGTGAAATATTGGCTGAGGGATGTACAGTGAAACTATGTTTTTCACATTTATGTGTTGTTGTTGTTGTTGTTGTTGTTGTTGTGCCAGATAAATTCCTATACTTCCCATGCTAAATTATTTCAAATATGCATTTTACATTTATAACGCTTGTAAGTTCATAATGACCAAGAGATATTTTAAGACCAAGTGATAACGTCATAGGTGACTAAGTGAGAATGTTTACATTATCTTAGAGGAACCTCTCAGAATTTCTGTGTTGAATTCAGTATACAGGTTTTTAATTTCATCGCTATGCAGGACGTTTCAACTGGTTTCCACTTTCCATTTTGGAATTTTAGACAAAACTAACTAAAAAAATAGGGACACAGGTGACATCAAGTGCGGCTTTGCACAACGTTCATTGCACGATAAAAGTGAGGCGCGTTTAAAGGAACTATTGAAACTCAAGGGAATCAAAGTTTTATAATATTAAGACTTGTGTCACACGAGCGTTGCGTTCACGTGCGTCGCCTGGCGGGTAGCGCGTCATCATCTAGAAAAGCTGAAAACGCGCGTTTTATGTATGCTCTGGCATCGACGCTGCTGATGTCATTAGCGTTAGGTAATGTGTGCCAATGCAACGCTCATGTGACAGGCCTAAAGGTCTGGATACATGAAGAGCAAATATCACTACTATCTTTTCCACCGGTCCTTTGCCTACGCCTAGCTCGCGTGTCTTCCAAGTAACGGGTAATGTACTTCAGCTTCCGGTCTTCATCGGATTTTCCTGAGTTCTCTGATCCATTGAGCAAATACTGAGATGATCTCTTGTTTCGCTTCTGAACATAAACGTAGTTTCACTGTGCGCACGTTAGGTTTTCACCTTTTGCTAGTAGTACCAGAAGTAGACTCGTGTTTTTGAATAATTGAACATGACATTATTTTTAGATTTTTATGAACACATTTCATTAAGAAAAAAATGTTAATCTTCGTAATTGTAGGAAGTCTATTTCTTTTTAATTTTTGCAATTTTCGAAAATGGGTTTCAACGCACATGAGACCTGTGCCATTCGCTTGAACGAAGCCATTCGAAATTCCTTCACACTATCCAATAATAAAGTTTAATAAAAAAAACGGAGCAATTTTTTAGACATTTTTGTAATTCTCCCAGGGTCTTCATGTAAAGTACCCCACAAAATTAAAATATATGTTTCAAATTAGCGCCTCAGCCGGTTTTCTCCAAAATTGATGAATCCAATCGATGTGGCTGTTGCGGCCCTTTGAATTTGAAACCGATATTTGAATTGGGTGGGGTACGTTACTCTTGGACCCCTTGTTGCCCTTGGACATTTTCAAAAAAATTGGCCACTGGAACATTAAAAAAAATCGGTCGAATTTTTTAAAATTAAATTTTGTTGGATAGCATGCAGGTGCAGGTCGCGTGTTCTTTGAAATCCCTGATTTTTCGAAAAATGAAGAAATTCAAGTATTTTTCGGTGTGTTCGTACAACTACAATTATGAAGATAAACATTTTACTTTCTCGTATACGTACTATGTAGGGAGTAATATAGTGAGACTTGTGTAATGCTGCCGAAAATTGATTTCGAGATTTCAACAGAAATACGTTTTGGGGTGTTACATTTCAAACTTGGCTAACTTCGTGACTTGGGAATGTAACAATTACAAATGACAAGGTACGGTCGCCAGCTGCTCAAGACAGCACAAATTTTAAATGAAGCCTCGCTATAAAACAAAAAGCGAGGTGACCATGCGTTTACCTAATGAATTATTATTCAGGGCTAACACAGAGAACCCCTAAGCTATCAGATTCGTGAAGACTGTCGTCACATTCGAAACCTTTCGAAAGGACGCCCCAGGTTCTTAATAAAAACAGGATCATAAATTTTAAAGGATCTCAGTACTTGGAGATATAACAATCCAAATAACTCATAAATATAACATTTATTACAAGACCATAAATGAATACAAAATCAATTTTTCCTGCTGTGCAGATACAAAAATTGCTGCAAGAAAAACAATACAGAACTACAAATAGGAATATAAGATAGACAGACGGCGGTGCAGTCTCTATACCAAAACACTGTTATGAAACAGGAACACTATTAAACGGCGCTTCCAACAATTCGCCTATACCTAAACAGAATTACGGTATTACAAACAACCTCGACAATGCCCACTTTAGGGTGAGAAAGTTGAATACACACATGCAAAATTGACAAAGAATCCGACTTCGGTCTTCTTTCAATACAAAAAGGAATGAAAAACTGAACTACTAAGAATGAGCCATTACCTATAAGAACCAAGTTTTGTATGAGTGCATAGTTACCAAATTACATGGAAATGGATCTCTTACCATAACTTACAACCTTCTAACAAATTTAACAATGAAACAGGAATACTCCGGAATGAGAAGGAACGGTCCTCTTGCCCGCTCGTATCTCATTCAACAGAGCCGTGACCGCACACGAATGCCGATCGCCACACGGCCGAACAATGCCCGCATGTGATCAAACCAATTCGTGCCGATGACGCGCTGTTGCCCAGCCGACTTCTTAGCCGGCTACGGGACCGGATGCTTAGCGCTGCTTTCCAATGGCCGCGGTTCGAGGCTACCGCACGGGCCTAGCAGACGCCTAACCAAAGCTTCAAACTGCCGAATGCGGCCGAACGCCGTTTTACTCACGGCAAGAGCAACAATCCAAAAACTGCCGAATGCGGCCAAGCGCAGTCTTACTCACGGCAGGAACAAAAACTGCAACATTAACAATCACATAAGTAATGCACAGTACTAAAACTAGCTCTCCACGACACAATCGGAGGCCAGCATACAAACAAGTCGCTTCAAAAAGCTGCAAATACAAAACAAGAACAAAATACAGAGTAAACCTGCTTCAAACCATTAGCAAATTTACGCAACCATATGAATCAACAAATATTTCAAATGCAAGATCCAATTCCATGTCATAAAAACACTCATTCCTAAAAGTCTAGACTATTATGCACTCATACACATATTTACAATAATACAATACGGTTCTGAGGGAACCGGGCCTTTCATAAAAATACCATTAATGGCTCATAAAATTACAAAACAGCATGCACCCGTCATGCTGGTAAGAGAGAATATGCTAAAACGATGGACAAGCTTTCCTGAGAATGGTAGCAAAATTAAAAAAGACGTAAGGCTAAAAGTGGCGAAAGGCGCCGTGCGCGAGAAGCGCACGTCTTTTATACCAGACCCAGAAGGAGTAACTTTGAAATGGTGAAGAGGGGGTAACGGGGAAATATCGATATAAACATAGAGAAGTACAGAACCCTCTGTCTAAGAGCTTTTACACTTTACGCGTAGCGCGCCTGTACTAGTGGCGACTTCTAGTATCAAAGCAAAGAATCATACTAATAGATAAAGATAATATTTTGATTTGCCATAAATATCTTAATTTTAGGGCTACAAAGGCAAACGAGGTGTCCATACAACCCTAAATTTACTCTAAATTGCGGATTTGGTTGTTAGAACCCGCTACAATCGTTGGTTTTCTTACAATAAGTGAAAACCTGTTTTGAAACTAGTGAAAAGTCTTACACAAAATGCCAATTTTTTCTCAGCACTCAATAAACCAAAAAATCAGATCTTATTAACAATTTCTTAGGTTCTTGGAACCTTCTCATGGCCATGAGATCACACTTTGATTTTTGCAAGTTACCATTTTTTAGAAAATTAAAGATAAAAAATTACCCATATACTAGCATACTTAATCTAATTACAGAGCAAGAGCTTACAAGCTATGGATATAAAATCTTCTCGGTAGGTCTTCTCAGATGATCGTTGGCTTCTAATAGCTGTTTTAACACCAATATTCAACATTTGTGATCACTTAAATTTCTAAATTTTACATGGGGTCCCCTGATACCGAAAAAGTGGTTTTCTTCAAAACATTCGTCCGTCTGCGAACTCCACCAGCACATAAACCATGTACGTAGGATTTTTACCAAAATGTATATTCGTCGGTCGATTTCGAACGTTCGTCGCAACGTTAATTTCGAACAACGTCCTTTGAAATTTGAGGGTAGTTTACATGAAACCCCTTGGAAATGTTCATTTTTGTTTTCAAAAATGGCTTCAAATTATTTCTTTAAATTTTTTAAAAGAATAGAGTAAAATACATGTATGAAAATGGCATAGGTCCGTTTTCACTGTAAACTCTGAATTTTCGAAAATTGCAAAAGTTTGATTTATTCCTACACCTTTCTACAACTACAAAATCGAAGATAAATATTTTTTCTTCAAGTAAAACTTTTTCTCCATATTTATTTTTTTCATTAGGGTCATGTAATATTTTTGAAAATTTTAATATTTTTTGCGAAATATTGCGTGCAAAATGTGCAATATTAAAACAATTAAAACTTTTATGGAAAACGGCCCAAATTTATTTTAAAACTTTTGGTATGGATAGTGCTAAATGTACTCTATAAGATGACATTAATGCCTTATTGCTCTATTCTTTTGTTTTTACAATTATTACAAAAATGTAATTTTTTTGACTTGTCGCTCACGTTAATATTTACATTAGCATCGGTTTGTTCACTTTATTATATTCATGAGTACATGTACTTTAAATTATGTTATATAAAGTTTCTGAAAACTCAACAGTTTTGTATGAAAATGAGCTCCAAATTCCGCATTTTCAGAAACGTTCAATCGCAATTTTCTCAAAAAAAAATGGCTCCAATTTTTTTTCCTCACACTTTCCCGGCGGAGTGCCAATTGCACTGTTCAATATGGCATACACTTCATTTTGGGGTATTCGTTTGTTTTTCAAAAAATTACACAAATTATTTTTTTAAGTATCCCTCATGCCGTTAATAGGTACATTTCAAGCAATTGGTATACATTATTGCATTTGTGAGTGGAAGTGCTTCAAATGATATTCATTGAAATTTTTGGAAAGCTTAAAAATTTCTGTGAAAAAGAGCTCCAAATTTCGCATTACAGTAACGGTTAAACACCAGCTTCTTTAAAACGGTTCCAAATTTTTCAATAAAAATCTTGGCGGCATTGAAGAAATTAGATTTTTGACTGGTAGTAGCGGCAGCAGCCATACAGCTGTTGCAGATTCTGTGAAAAGAGCGTGTTCTTGGAGCGCATAAAGCTGAAAGTGAGCTGAAATTATATTACGCACGGAATAAAACAGAAAATAATCTTCTGATCGCCTTAGGAAACATTGAAAACAAGAATATTCCCTTGTGGCAAGCTAGGAAGTTGTGGGCAACCCAATCCAGCATTCCGTGGCTCTCCCAAAAAAATTTGCTGAAGCTATTTTGCAGCCTCAACAACAATAGTGATAGATAAAAGACGTTCAACGGAAGAGGTCATAAAGAAACTAGAGGTGCTACAGAATGGCACAGACTGATTCGTAGCAAATTTCTCTAATTTCCTTGGTGTGGACTAGCTGTCTTGCTTCATTCTCTGGCCAGCAGCCATGAATCGTCGCGGAAAGTACATTTTTTTGACATTTTCTCAACTCTTCGGTTTCCTAATTGTAGTACTGAAATATTACATAAAGAAAATAAAAGAAGAGTAAAACCTCGTCTTAAATAGAAATTTTCATTGAAACATTTGAAGCGGTTTTTAAGAAAATGGCGATTAAGCAACTGTCAATGCAAAATTTGAAGCTCCTTCTCACAGGAAAACATTGAGTTTTCGAAAAACATTATATAAAGTCATTTCAAACACTTCCACTCACAAATTCAGCTATGAATACAAATCGATGGAAATGTGCAATTAACGGCATGAAAGATATTTAAAAAAATATTTTTGTGTATTTAAAAAAAATACACCAAAATGAACTTTACGTCATATTAAATAGTGCAATTAGCACTACATATTAGAAAAAACGTAGAAAAAATTTGGAGCCATTTTTGAGAAAAAAAGCATATGAGCGTTTCTGAAAACGCGGAAATTTGAGTTCATTTCCACAGAAATCTGTTGAGTTTTCGTGAAACTTTATTTGACATTATTTAAAGCACATATACTCATAAATATAACAATATGAAGAAATAGCCTCTAATGTAAATATTACCGAGGTGAGAGACAAGTCAAAATAATTACAGTTTTGTAGTTTTTAAAAAACAAACAAAATAGAGCAATATGGTGCCTATATCATCGTATAGGGTTTGTTTGGCATTAACATTACCAAAAATTTAAATAAAAAATTTGGAGTCGTTTTTGAGAAAATCTTGTTTTTGTTATTTTTTAAAATTGCAGATATTGCATGCACAATTGTACGAAAATTACTCACTTTTTCAAAGAAAATCTACATTACCTTAATGACAGAATTATTTGAGGACAACAAATTTCATTTGAAGGCAAAGTCTCTGTCTTCAATTTTATTGTTGCAGGAAAACGGCGAAAAAATTCAAACTTTTGCAATTTTCGAAAAATCAGTTAACCGTGAAAATCGGACCTATGTCACCTTCATAAGTGTATTTTACTCTATTCTTACAAGAAATTTTATGAAAAAAATTTGGAGTCGTTTTTGAGAAAATTGTGAAAATGACCACACGGCTTCATGTAAAGTACCCCCAAATTTTAAAGAATGTTTTTTGAAAATTTCAAAGCTTGAACTAGAGCCAGGGATTTCTTCAATTTTGAAAAAAATCTACCCATGGTTTCGGCCTCAACAGTATTCACAGACGGACGGATGTTTTGCTTTCAATTGGTTTTTCGGCGTCATGGAACCATCTAACAGGGATTAGAGGATTTTTTCTCTTAATTTAGCAAGTGGATTTATCCACATTCTCGTTATCAGGGCCCGGGAACGAATTATTTTGTGCCGAAAATTCGCCGTTATTTCGCGCAGCAGTACATAACTTTCTCAATTCTTCATATATTATTCCGCATATACGTATGTATAAGAGAAAGTAACTAGGGGTGCTACAGAATGAACAAACTTTCTTGTAGCAAATTTTTCTTATTTCCTTGGTGCATGCAGTAACTAGTTTTCTCAACTAGTTAAACGTGGATTAAAGTCTTGCTCCATTCTCTGGTCAGCTGCCATCTGTCCTCGCCCAAAGTACATAGACATTTTCACTACTTTTTGGTTTCCTAATAGTAAAATGATTACTAGAATATCAAAGAAGAGTAAAACCTCTTCCTAAATGGCAATTTTCATTGAAAAATTTGAAGCCATTTTGAAGAAAATGGTGATAAAGCATAACTGCTAATGCGAAATTTAAGCTCCTTCTGACAGGAAAACATTGAGTTTTCGAAAAACATTATTTAAAGTCATTTCAAGCACTACCACTCACAAATCGATGGCATTAGACTAAATGCGAAATTTGAAGTTTTTTTCACAGGAATATAGTAAATTGAAATTAAGCTAAAAAAAAAAAAAGGGCGATTGAGCGTTTCAAGATATGCGGAATTTTTCTCACATTTTAACAGAAAACTCTTGAGTTTTCGATATACTTTATATGACATTATTTAAAGCACTTGTACTCATAAGTACAATAATGTGAAGAAATCGCATCTAAGGTAAATATTACCGACGGAGACAAGTGAAAAGAACTACAATTTTGGAATCTAGCTCGAGTTGAAGCTTTGAAATTTTGAAAAACATTCTTTAAAATTTGGGGGCATTTTAGATGATGCGCCCCGGACATTTTCAAATTTTTTTCCTAACTCAATCCGAATTTTTTCTTTTGTCTCACGCTGTTCTTGCTACTTATCCAACACGTTAAGTAGTTAGATTTGTGTCAGAAATCGTGGGTTTTTGATACTGACAAATTTTTATTTTTTTCGAAACGTCCGGCGTATGTGAACAACACTAGTTCCTAAATTTTGCGTAGGATTTTTTCCAAACAATAAACCTCTCTATCTGCATTACTCACAGCTCTGCGATTTTGAAAGCATTTATTAATTTTTTGTGGGTACTTTACCCTGCGATACTTTCAATGTTTTCTCAAAAAGGGCTCCAAATGATTTTTTTAAAAATTTATTGTAAGAATAGAGAGAAATGCACTTATAAAGGTGAAATACATCTGATTTTTACTGTTAACTCTGAATTTTCGAAAATTGCAAACGTTTGGATTTTTTTCTGCGTCTTTCTACAATATAAAATTGAATTTAGCGATTTTTCATTCATATAATATTCGTTCTCCATAATTATGTCTTTCATTAAGGTCTTTTTTTTTTTTTTTTTAATATTTTCCGTTATACGTATACCAGTTCACTAGGCGAAAGATTCAGTTCATTTGACACTGGGAAGCTGTTCTCTGCAATGTGAGCAGATGAACTTTGCGATACCAGTCAATCAACATTTACGCGATACATTGAAACGTTAGTTTTACACAAAACAAACATAGTATTATAATTTAATAGTAATTCACTTACTATATTACTAATTTATTTGAGCTCTATTGTCATCTGCCGCTCCGAAATCCCTGCTAACCCACAAAACGACTGATTTTAAATTACTAGTTGGTAAATCGGAAGATTATGGTGGGCACTCTTCCTTTGAGCCAGTGAACTGATTATTCGTATTTTTCACGTTAGACATCTAATTTTATTACCGACGCATTTTGACACCAAGCGGTCGGACGGATCCAACGTACTGCGTTCGCGAGGGCCTATTGGCCCTCGCTCTGGCGACCTGGTTCGCGCCTCCGCTCTCGCCCCGGTGCTCACGGTGTTTTATAAACCTCTCTCATTTTAAGAGAATTTATTTTGAAGGGAACACTCGCTTTTAAGAGAATTTATTTTAAAGGGTGTAGCAAATAAATCAAAAAGTAACTCACCTATTGATTCGCATAATATATTTTTGTGATGTATAGTAGGAATTGTTCATCTCGGTAGACAATACCCACCAAATAGAAGACAAATAGAGCAATCCCTACAAAAAAAGAACCATTTCTGATAAACAAGGAACCGAATCTATCGGCGAGTGAACTGGTATACGTATAACGGAAAAGATCAACAATTTTTGTAGTTTTCGCGCAATATTAAAAAATCACAAAAACAATAATTCTCCAAAACTACTCCAATTTTTTAAAACATTTTAGTAGGGATGGTGCCATATGTGCTCTATAATATGAAACAAACATCATCATACTGTTCTTTTTTTTAAATTACACAAATGTAGTTTTTTGAAACATCTGTCACGCCTTTATTATGCACATTTCCAGCAATTTGTATACATCATTGCATTTCTGAGTGGAAGTGCTTCAAATGACATTCAATAAAGTTTTTTCGAAAACTCAAACGATTTCTGTAAACGCTTCAAATTTCGCATTTACAGTAACACATACACGCCATTATCTTAAAAACGGCTCTAAAGTTTTCAACGAAAATTGCCGTATAGGCAATATTCTTAAAGTAATATTTCGGTTCTATAAATAGAAAAACCAAAAGTCGATAATTTTTTAAAAAAAAAAGTACTTTGTATTGTGAACGAATCATTTGCATTTCAATTTTCTTATAAAACATTCACTTCGATACACGAGTGTATTGGATTATCAGCACGTTTCTGGAATGAATTATGCTTGCCATCCAAATTTCTACTGTTTTTATTGACAGTCTTCGATTCTGTACGTGCAAATGCTTCAGCAAATGAACTACAGATTTTATTATATAGCTTAAAGCGCTCCGTTCCCCAGCAGCCAGGAAAAATGTGTTTTCCTTTGTTTATTATTGATTTCTTCTTATGAAACCAATTTAGAATCGTACTGCTTATTGTTTTATTTTTCAAGTGAGTACTTTTTTGGTAATTGAATATTGTGCTTTCCAGTAGCAATGTTTTCTTTCGATAGAGACGGGTTTGGGAAAGAATTCTAATGTCACAATAATGTGCTAATGTGGAGTTTCAATATGCTAAATAGGGCTTTGACCCCTTTATTTCTGCCTTATCTTTGTGAGCTGTACTTAAATGGGGTATGTAGTGCAAGGCTTAGTTGTATGGCAAAAGTTAAACAACGTACTATCTGCATTTGTTAGACTTCGTTCACCGTGTATCAAGTATTTGATGATAACCGATAATTACTATCTCTATTCATTGTTTTTCCCTAGTCAATTTCACTTTGTCTTGGGAATGCATCTTATCGGCCACCCATTCATTTCTACCTAATGACCTGGATAGATCCAAAGCCGTCATTTTATTCAAGACTGGCTGATGTACCCCCAATCCCCAGATACATATTACAATTGTGAATCTGGAAGGGCCAAATGCGTCTTTTTATTCTACTGGATGATGTATCCCACATGCAGATATTTCTTACAATTAAATATCTGGATAGGGCCAAAGCCGTCTTTTTAGTCAAGACTGACAGATCTAACCCACAATCCTGATATTTATTAAAATTACGTATTAGAAAGGAAAATGAATGAATCCTACCTAAACATGGTGTATCCTAAATTAGACTCGTGGGTTGCAACAGCAAAAATGCTGCTGTCGAGTGTGGAAAATTCGGACCGGGAGCACAAAAACGGGCTTGTCCTGTAACGGCACTTGTGAATCCCAAAGGATCCAAATGAAATCCAAAAGCTCTGTTGTAAGCATTGACGCACTGGGTATGAAAATACAATCGGTATGCGCGGTATGAAACAATCAATTATTTGCATTATCATGTCAAAATCGAAACTGTTTAATTGGTTTTTGAGTTTTTCTGTATTCCGGATATCTAACGAAATCATAAACATCTCTCAAAAGGATGGAGAATGCAATTTCCTTTCAATTGCTCCGCGCATTGGAAACAAGTCACGTGGATGGTTTTGAATTTTCCTCGACCGAGTTCCCGGGTATATACCAAAACCATAGACACCTCTTCCCAGGCCAGATGTTGCATAGTTTTTTTTCAATTTATGTGGGCATTGGAAATTAGTAATGTAGATGTTTCTGCATTTCCTAGAAATCGAACACCTCTGAAAAGACCGCAGGCTTCATACATTTCTGTCAACTTCCATAAATGTATGCATACATTCCAACTTCCAGAATTGTATGCACACTTTCCAAATTAAAAATATTGATATTTTTGTATCTCTCCTGAGTTCCTGGATAACTAAGGAAACCATGGACAGCCCTCACAGGGTCGGACACAGCATGTTTTCTTTCAATTTCTACGCGCATTAGAAATTAGTAATGCAAATGTTTTTAGTAATTTTCCCGAGTTACATAGTATCTGTCAAAATCATGAGGTCAGCGTCATGTTCATACCACAGTCTAATAATACAGTCCCGCAACTCTATGCTTTTTCCCTATGCTGTAAAAGGGCCCTACTTACAGATTTAGCATCACTAGCGCTCCAAGTGGTCAGTAAGCTGGTCGCGCCCTCGTACCATAGCTTATGTACGCCAGATCAAGAATTTGACGTCATAATTATATTATTTAGAACACCTAATTCGCATTCTAGTCCAATTTCATCATTTGTTGTTATTAACGAAGGCTTAAAAGTATAAAACCCTAAGAACAACTAATATCCTGTAAAATTTCTTCCCAGGTCGGCAGAGCGAGATCTGACACTCGACGTTTCGACGAAGGAATTTCTTCATATTTTGTGGTTTTATATACTCCCGAATGTTGAAATTAAATGAACATTTGGGTTTTGTTCTGGCGAACAGTTGTACAAATAAACAAGAAGCGAGACACAGCGAGTGAAGACGCAGAAGAATCACATGAAACACATCCATATATATATATATATATATATATATATATATATATATATATATATATATATATATATTATCCCGATAATATATATTTATTAGATTTGTTACACATATTTATTATTTTTTAAATATTACATCAGTGTCATAACACTGTTACAACAATTCTTTTCAGAAGATGCACACATAAATGGAGGGATTTGCGAGTTTATTTACTGTTACCAGGAACACTACGAGGAGGTTCCTTCCTTAATATCGTATATGCAACAGTAAATACAAACGCTCTATTTAACCTTCATATTCATATTTAGAGATCACCCAAGAAATAAACAAAGGAAATAATAACTATGTGTACACAATTATTTTCATACATTCCAAATTTCTAACGTTTTCCATTGTTACACGTGTATTTCAATGAGGCACCAAATCTTAACGATTAGCACCCTAAATTACAATTAAATATTTTCTTCGGAATATGCGCGAATTGAGCGTTAACTGGCTTCTTTCGAAAGGTTCTTCACATAACTTTGTTACCGGAAACAGACATATACCAGCTTACTGGCCGCTTGGAAGCGCTAGTATCGCGCTAGGTCCAAAAATTTGCTTGAAGGTGCGGGACTGTTATTATAGACTGTGGTGATACGGTCGGCTCACAATCTATATCCAGTGGCGTAGCGTGGTAATTTTTTCTGGGTAGGCTCTAGTGCAGATTTACTTATTATTAATTGCGATATCTCAAAATGACAATTATTGTCTATTGTGCCGTTCATTATTATTATTATTATTATTATTATTATTATTATTATTATTATTATTATTAAGGTATCCTAACTAATAAAATCATAGTTCCTAGCAGCACATCCTAGAGAGTAAGATGACTTTACGAGAGGTTCTTAAAAAAATTGTCGAGCGTTTTTTGTAGGCAGCCGTTGATAACTCGGGCCAGTACAGTTTTCTTAATGATGTTGAAGAAATACTTATTTTACTGTTTAGCAAATATTTACTTAAACAAAAATTATAGAACCAAATAGGTGAACAACCGGTTTAGAGTTACTACTAATTTATTTCGCATACTTTTGTTCATTTCCCTCACACGAGTCGTTTAAAGATACTTAAATTTATAATTAATATAATAAAAAACCATTTAATTTATTTATAAGCAAATTCCAAGAATAAATATTCACTCTATCTGTAAGATATTACTCCCAGAAAGTGTGAGGTAACAAATTGTATATTAACGGCACCGTCATTTTATTGCACGTCTAGCAGTCCACTGTTCCTGTCACCTCTCAAGTCTTCGGATTCAACAAGAGGTTAGTCATTCCGATAAGCTGAATTGAGGTATGTGTGTGCGCGCGCAGGTCGTGTTGATGTTGGAGTGTGGACTCGCCAGTGCTCGAGGATTCCCGATAGGCCAGCTTTCAGCTCGGTGTATATATCCGACCGTAGTAACAGCGTCTCGGCGTCTCGCAAGCACACGTACTGAGCTACTGAGCTTACGTAGAAGTAG